>BTHU01000004.1:93504729-94704729 GCA_036184795.1 Tokudaia tokunoshimensis | reverse complement strand
AAAGCCACTAAGCCAAGCAAATTGTGTCATTGCTAGGCTCCTGAAAAGAGACCACTGTGTGACGCTGAGAAAATGAAGCCTAAATTCCAATGAACAGCCTAGGATATTGGGGATGCCAAGGCTAAGTGATATCTATCAGACATGGAGTGAAAGTGGCCTAAAGAGTCTATGTGCACTGCAGGCAGTGGAGCTCAAGAGACGGAGCTGCCCGAGGAACTCCATCAGGAGGCCCACCTGCTGAGGCCCTCCAGTGTTTGGTGTTTGCACTCTTGGGTTTTGGTCTTGCTGTGAGGCCTATACTTTCTCTGCTCCCATTCTTCCCTTTTGCAACAGGAATATTTGTTCTGTGCCCTTTTATATTGGAAACATGAAAACTTTTATTTTAAAGGGGCTCATAGTTAAGAGATTGCCTTGAGTCTAAGAATGAACTTTGGATTTCTGAAGAGTATTAAGACTGTTAAAGACTGAAGGATGTTTGGAGATAGGCTAAATGTATCTTTGAAGTCTGAGATGAAAATGAGATTTGAGGTGTCGTGGTGGAATATTGTTATTTAAATGATGTGTTTGAGTGATAAGATGATAAGAGGTAGAGTTGTGATGGTTTATCTTGTCAATTTGACAAGTTTAGAATCACCATGGTAACAGGCAATGAATACCTCTTAGAGTGACTATGGGAATGTTTCCAACAAGGTTTAATTAAGGAGAGGAAGCCTACCCTGAATGTAAATGGCATCATCTCGTGTGCTTGAGTCCCAGACTAAAGGAGAAAATGAGCCACTGCCAGCATCCATCTCTGTGTAACTGCAGACACAATGTGTCCTGCCACTTCAGGCCCCTGTCACCACAGCCTCCTCTCTGTTTTGAACTATACTCTCAAATATGAGTAAAAACAAACCCTGACATTGCTTTGCTAGGTATTTTATTTTAGCAATAACAAAAGTAACTGATAGAGTTCCTTGGCAATCTTCTGGAAGGGTACCAAGGAAAAGGCTACCAGGAGGTTAGCTTTTGTGACGGGAAGCTCCTGTGTACAGCATCCCACACAACACTTTCTACAAACCAATGAGTTCTAGTGTTATCCAGAAGCTGAATTATAGACTATGATGCCATTTTGCTTCCAAAACAGGAGTCTTATAGCTTTAAATATTCCAAGAGAGAAAGAGGCTACTGTGTTACCAAGAGAATCCCTGGTTGTTCTCTTGAGATACCTAGAATTCAATGCCTTCCAAATAACCCTCTTAGGTAGGCCATGTGACCCAGTAATATCTGTCTGTAGGACATTTACAACCCCCTCCTCAAAAACATGGGAAAACATGCTTTTGAAACATGAAAAAAGATTAAATGTGGACAGAGCTATCTTCCCAGCAACTCCACAGACAGTTCTTTCCCCAACAAGAGGCAAATTCTTTTTTTTTTTTGGTTTTTCGAGACAGGGTTTCTCTGTGTAGCCCTGGCTGTCCTGGAACTCACTTTGTAGACCAGGCTGGCCTCGAACTCAGAAATCCTCCTGCCTCTGCCTCCCAAGTACTGGGATTAAAGGTGTGCGCTACCACCGCCTGGCAAGAGGCAAATTCTTGTAAGCAGCAAGATTTAAAAACCAGGTCATAACAATGTTTTCTGAGCTCCCAGCTTCTCACTCATTCTAGATTAGCCACTAGCTGACTGGTTCCTCTAATGAAACACCTCTTTTCTTCCATACAGGCTCTGCACTTGACACATACGTCCTCCACGTGGAACACAGCAGCATCCAATCTCACACACTGCTGTATTCTGTCATGCTTGTATCAGTTCAGGTACTCCCCACTGAGCCCTGACCGCACGATTAATTTTTTTCATTTTATTTTTTAATTTAACACGTATGAATATTTGCCTGAATGTATGCATATGCACCACATGCCTACTTGGAACCTGCGGGGGTCAGAAGAATTCCCTGGAACTGGAAGTACAGACAGCTGTGAGCCACTATGCTAGGAACCAGGGTGCTAGGAACTAGGAACAAAACCCAGATCCTGTACAAGAGCAGCAAGTGCTGTTAACCACTGAGCATCTCTCCAGCCCCCAACCACCCAGTCTAATGCTAGCATCCTCCTTAGCTCCCAGTTACTAATGTGCTGTCTCTTCCATCACCCTGACTGTTCAGAGTACCTACACTCACTGATCCTCCCTTGCTCACTAACTTGTTTGCACGCTTATTGTCTGCTCATCCTTCTTGCTCTTAAACGCCACAATATCAGTGACCTGTCTCTCCTGTTTACTGCTATATCCCTGGTGTCTAAGGGGAGCAGGTTGTTTAATAAACTGCTGACCAAATGAACAAATAAGTCAGCTAGCAAACTGTTACGGGAAGAACTACGAGCCCTGACTTGAAGTTAGAAATATACAGCAGAAGGTAAGACAGAGGATGCTGGTGAGTACGTGTCTCTGTATACAATTCCATCAGGTAACACGTTCAAAGATCTGGTTCTCAGGCCCACCGAATCTCTCCACTGACAAACACCACATGCAGCTCAGTGTCGCAGAGAGTAAGGACGAGTATGGTCTTTCAATGTAGCTTTGCGGTTTAAGAGAAAATTCTGTGGCTCCCCACCTGTCCATTTGATAATGTTGGGATCTCAGCAGAAATTCCAATATGGGCACACTCAGGAAAGGAGTTTTCCTCTTTTCTCCACTAAAAAAGCAAGGCGCTTCCTCTTACTGCTATAAAGGTCCAGTCTCTTCGCACTTCCTACTCCAGTGGTTGAAAAGCAGCTCTGTTCAGAGCTCTTACCAAGTTATGCTGGCAGTGCATGCAGGGTCAAGGTGTGGGAGGGAAAGGGGGACCAGTCCAAGAAGACAAAGGAACTATGAAGCCAGCTGGGGGTGGGGGGAAGACCAGCTCAACTAAGAGGGTTCAACCAAACTAGGTCCCTCAAAGAGAGTACATGAAGACTGCATTGGCATCCTGAGGTGGGGGGTGTAATACTGTCAATTGGACAAGATATAATCATAATCTATAAGAGACAAGATCTATAATTGTGTAGGAGACACAACTCTGTGGAGGTCTGTTTCTAAACTGGGTTAGCTGACAGTGGAAGACATGCCCTAACCATGGGCAGTACCATTCTGTTGGCTGAGGGCCAAACAGAAAGGAGAAAGCAAGCTGAGCACCAGCATCCACCTCTCTGCCTCCCAGCATGGGTGCCGTGTGACTGGCAGCCCCATGCTCTTGCTGCCATGCTTTGAGAAGGAAGGGGGCGGATTGTTCTGGCTCATAGTTTGAGGGTACCCTTAAGCTGTTCTTGTGACACATTTTGTCACAGCAAGGAAAAAGTAACTAATACAGGAAGCTTTAAGTAAGACAGGTGAGGGGTGGCCTTCCTGTGGGACAACAATTGATAGCTAAGGAAAAGCTCTGGAGAAGAGAAACAAGATCTTCTACAACTGATGGGTCTTGGCCCTGAGACCATGTTCACTCAGATCCCACCCACCTCTGCCTGACTGACACATGTGCTGACCCCCTTTCACTGTGCTGTTTCATTTCCTCTCAGAAAATTTTGTTTTGATTTGATAGCTGCTACTAGGCCTCTGGGAGGATTCTGAGTTTTGTTTCTCTTCTTGTTTCTAGGATACCTGAGCTGGCTCCTACAGCGAGAGCAGCAGGAACAAGGGTAGGGGCTGAGGGTGGTGCAAGGCAAAGGAGGGAGGAGAAAAGCCTGCCTGGGCTCACACAGACTTTAGTGCACCCCATGCACCCTAGGAGTACAACAGAGAGCAGCCATTTGCAAAGAGAGAAACCAACAGCCTAAGAAAGCCACAGCTCAGTAAACAGCTTGGGAGTATTGCCCAGGGTTAACCAAAGCAAAGAGCACTCAGGAAATCTAGGAGAGCCTAGACCAGAGAGGGAAGATTCGCAGGCAGCACACTGGGCTGCAAACGCCTGTAAAGATAGGCACATACTCAGAGACTCTAGGCATGGAACAGAAGGATGTGTATGTGGAAGGAGAGAGTGGGTCAGAGTTTCACATTTCCCAAGGCCTCAGCACAGGGCTCAGCACACTTAAGCATACCCCAAGCTTTTCTGCACATTCTATATCTAGCCCCAGTCCTGCTTCCATCAAGAAGGGACCTGGCTTTCTCAGGCAGGGGCAGGTACAGACTAAGTGGAATTTCCTTGAGGCAGGCAGCACTGGGTTATCTAGCAGGGCAGGCCTTTTATCAAGTTGCTTCTGGAGGGGAAAAGAAGGCCTGTCCAGTTTTGCCAGGCTAAGCCACAGTATCAACCACATGCCCCTGACTGTAGACACTAAACACCATCAGACTCCCCAGAACACCAGAGACACCCTACTCAGAACCCAGGGGCAGAAGTCTCCCTGGCATAGACTTAATCTGTCCATAAATTATCTTCAAGTGTCAGGTAGATAGTTCAAAGAAAGAGCAGAAAATCTGGCTTTTCCTCACTCCATGCCATTTAAGAGTCAGAGCTCTGGCTGCGCATGGTGGTACACATCTTTAAATCCCATCATTTGGGAGGCAGAGACAGAAACAATTGGACCTCTGTGAGTACAAGGCTAGCCTGGTTTATACAGCATGTTCCAGGACAGCCAGGTCCATTGACAGAGATAGAGATACCCTGTCTCGAAAAGCAAAAAAAAAAAAAAAAAAAAAAAAGGAAAGAAAGAAAAGAAAAAAGTCAGAGCTCTGTAGTCAGGTTACTTGGACCTGAACTCCAATAAAGACAATGACAATGTGATTTTGAACAAACTGCTTCACTTTGAATCTCAGTTTTCTTCCTTAAACTATGGAGTCGATAACAGTACTGATCTCGGGCTCCTATGCTCAAGTGCTATCCTGCTAAAGCCTCTCAAATACTCAGTACTACAGAGCATTACCTGACTAACTGTATAGAGCTCCTGAAGTAGACTGTGGTGATGGCTGCAGACTCTAGAAAATTACTAAAGTTCATGAGTTGGATATTTATTTTGCTAGGGATCGAAACTAAGGCCTTGAGAATAGGCAAGCACTCTGGCAGTGAGCACTACCACATCCCTGTTAGGGATTTTAAAATTTGGTGTCATATCACAATAAAGCTATTAAAAATGACTAGAAGGTAGGGGGTGGACCAGTGGTGCAGTGGGTAATGGATCAGAAGATGGTGCTGGGGTTGGAGAGGCGGTTCAGCAGTTAGGTGCACTGGCTGCTCTTCCAGAGGGCCAGGATTTGATTCCCAGCACCTATATGGTGGCTCACAGCCATCTAGAAGTGCAGTCCCAGGGAATCCGATCTCTCCTCTGACCTCCATGGGCATGAGGCTTACACACGGTCCACAGAGTGCAAGAAGAACACTAATACACATAAAATTTTTTAAAAAATAGTTTTTAAAAAGATGGTATTGGGAATCCTGAACAAAAAAAAATATACAAATTTGTATGTGTGGATGGGTAGGTGTGACCAAATATCAATATAGGATGCAGCAAGAATACCACCCAATAAAGAATTTTTACTTAGACTGCATTTTCTCCACAGAAATGGCATCAGAACACTGACCTAAATGTCTCTCTTAGGAGATTTCAGAAACCTCCTGTGCACCTCAACTGGCTCATTGATCATTGATCATACATTGATCATAAGTCACACTCTTCTCCCTAAAGCTCAGGGATCTTCATAGAAGAGGAAGATTGAAAGAGTCAGAGGCCGTAACTTTCTTCAAGGAAACTTTCTGGATACTGCATGACATTGTCACTGCAGTTGTGACTGCATCCTCAGGATCTCCCACACCTAACCCAGGAGCTGTTGGCACCTGGCAGCTGCTGGGAGACAGAAAGTCAGCTTTCTTTAATGGTGTGACACCCTGGTAGGATGACCACATCCAAGGAGTAGTTGGGCAACACAAATATGACTTGATGGGTCTTTAAAAAGAGAGGGGGAAGCCGGGCGGTGGTGGTGCATGCCTTTAATCCCAGCACTTGGGAGGCAGAGGCAGGCGGATTTCTGAGTTCGAGGCCAGCCTGGTCTACAAAGTGAGTTCCAGGACAGCCAAGGCTACACAGAGAAACCCTGTCTTGAAAAACAAAAAAAAAAAGAGGGGGGAGAGAGCACAAAGTTAAACGGGTAGGAAGGTGAAGTGGATGTGGGAATAGTAGGGGAAGGGAGTGAATAGGACCAAAGTATATTGCATGAAATTCTCAAGAATAAAATGTTACTAAAAAAATAAAAATTACGCTTTCACATAGCAAGATGTCCTGAAAGGTACTTACCCAGCTGGGTAGGCTACTAAGCCAGATCGGGGATCACAAGCAAGTCCTCTGCCTCCAGATACTGTTACTCCCAGTACCTTCTCCAAGGTCACCTGTTAAGAGCAAGAGAGAGAAGTGACTCCTTACAGACTGTAGGTTACAGTTACAGTAGAGCTAGAGGGAGGTGCTAAAGGCTCCTCCACCCATCCTCTGCAACACTATTTCCCTACAACCTTATTCCGTCTGTGACTTCTTCAGACTTGTTCTGACCAAAATCCTCTTGGTCATATGAGAAAATGCCAGTAGTGAGTGCCACCTGCATTTAACATGCTCCACCTTCTGTTACCATGGGAAAGAAAACATGTTAAAGTACAGGTTTATGACCAAAGAGGAACAAGAATTCTTGCAATGCAAGAAGGCACTAACTGTAGGCTAGGACCTGGGTTATGAGATTGACAAGAGGTCACTGGCCTTCAAGCCTTCAAAGACCACTGTGATCTCTACCGAGAGCCAGAAGACAGTCAGGTATCAATTAGGTAACTCGGACATCCTTGATCTTTGCATCCCATCAAAGGACTCCACCTCCCCATGTCTGCCAGTCTAGGAGCCCAGGCAGCCTAAGAAGGGCTTACTGCTGTGTTTTGGAATCACAGATGCTCACAGTACTCTGATTATTGTTATTAAGCCACAACTCCCACAGAGATGAAAGGGAAGCCTGTGTAAATGCCAAGAGATTCTGAGAAGACATGACACATGAGGCATTCCCCACCTTCATCAACAGTGTTGCTGTCCCTCATTGTCTGCAGGCCACAAAACCCCCTCTAGGACTAACCTCAAATTAATCGACTAGTCTTTCTGTGGATGAGGTCATGTGAGACCCACAGTGCCTATAACCTCATAATTGTCCCTCCATGGCACTCCTTGTCACACAGTTTTTCTGGTAACTCCAGCTCTAGTTCCTTCCAGGGCTGTCTGTACTTCCTGCATGAACCTTCCCTCAGGGATGTCCTTGTTCTTCCTTGATTTAGGGCAAGGAGCCCATGTAGATAGAGCCAATTCTCTCTCCTATGAACTCTGACCTGGAAAGTCTTGGAGGGCCCAGGAGTGGTGTAAACCACACACAGGGCTGGAAAGAGTCCACCGTGACAGGCTGGCGTCTAGAGTGGGGAGCCCACAATCAACTGGGATAGTTTTGGGTGTGTCTTCTTACTGCCCTCAAACAGAGAAGCACTGAAAGTGACCCAGAGGTCCCATTTGTATCCTCTGATCACACACATATGTACACATACACACAACTAAATATAACAGTAACAACAGCAAAAAATGAAACCTCAAAGGCCATTGAATTAGGTGGGAAAGTAACACTTCTTAGGGATATGGACTAGGAACTGCAACATGTGCCTCAGCTCCACACTGCTCTCTTACCCACCGCCCAGCTGCACCACTAAACCTAATGCTAGCCTGCCTAAGCTGAAATTCTGGACAGCGAGTCTGAATTTCTGCCTCGTTCCATTCCTTTTCTTTGTCTAAGGCCTCACTGGCTCCAGTCACTTGGTACTGACTACAGAATCAAGCCCGCCCTCTGGAGACTACTGCCGTCAGTTATCTCAAATCAGGGTCTTGGTACAGAGCCTTTAATCGTACCAGAGGAAGGGGTGTTCAGGAACATTGCTATTGTACTTACTGCCTAAGACATAGATGAGGGAGAGGGAGAGGGAGAGGGAGAGGGAGAGAGAGAGAGAGAGAGAGAGAGAGAGAGAGAGAGAGAGAGAGAGGGAGGAGTCTGAAGCCACTATGCCCCATGTGGAATAAATGCAGAGGTCATCAAACCAAGTACAGTGCTTACAGACCTCCAGTTCTCTTCACACCAACATAATTCAAAGCAAATCTTTTAGATTCAAATCTGTATAATCCCTTACCTCCCTATCGTTCAGTGTTGGTCCCAAAGACCAAGTCTACTGGTTCTCAGCTGCCCTTCCCTCTCATAGGAATGTGAGTAGGTGTTCTGTGGGTAGAGAATCCAATTCTATAGAGAATCTTGAAAGTCATTTACAATTTTCAACAAGACAAAGCAGAAAGATTTGGTTTGGTTTACGCACATCCTAAAGACCAGTTTTCATAGTAAAAAAGAAACATTTCTTACCATGATCTAGTCATAGTTAAAAACATGCTTTATATTGTGACCCAGTGTGTACATACATGTATGTGTATAGGCAAACAAAACTGAAGTATAATTTTCATAAACAACCTGTAATTACAGCACACGCTTTAGTATACCCTAGTATATTCCTTTTACTTCTAGTCACGTCCACTCTGTCCACCTCATGACCTACAAATGTGCTGGGAGATTAAGCATGGGGAACCGCCACACACTTCTTCCTGCCAGGCTGAGGCCCAGGCCCAAACACGGCAATCTTTAGGTTTTGTCACTTTCCTCTCAGGGCTCTGCGCAGAGGAACGTACTTCCTGGCTAGGAAAATCCCACAAGCAGAAGTTTGCATGGGCTGAAATCTTGGCTTATTTTCAAAGGATTTACACGTTTGCTTTTTTTGTTTTTTGTTTTTTTCTGGCTTTCTAAAGTAGTCCTCCAAGGGAGGGGGCAGTTTCCTTTGGCTCTCTGAAGAGGAGGAGCAAAGGAAAACATTCAGGGGCATCAGCTGGTTTTTATTTTATGTTCTTAACTCAAACCAGCTTCCTGTTTGCAGGGAGGTTTGGGTCTGAGAGTCCCAAGCTCAAAGGACTTGGCACAATGACTCTCTCCCATTGATAATGCTTTTCCTGCCCTTTCTTTAAAAGGTAGTAGAGGTTCCCTGTGCTCTGCAAAGTGGAGAAAAGTATGGATATGATCACTAAACACACCGAGCGCCATCAGCTGTGTGCAGGAGAGAACTTGCCCCAGCACATCAACACTGATATATGCACAGCTTTTCCCACAGCCCGTAAGGCACTGGGAGCCCCGCCTCAGCAGTGGGAGTACTTTACCATGGCAATCAGTCCAGGAGTCTCCCCATTCTCAGGGATCCTGCTTTACTTAGTAGTACACCAATAAGTTCTAGTGCCTACCATTTCTCAATTGGAATATGACTGTAACTCCCAAATGTTCTCCCAGCTTTGGGCCTGCCTGCTACAGTCTTCTCAACATGGCAGGCCACAATGACTCTTGTAAACATAAATCCTTCCAATGGTTCCCATCTCCTTTAAAGTTCAAATCCAAACATTTGACTTAAACTTGGAAAGATCTAAATCTCCCAGCCTCTGGCCATTTCTCTGAGATCATTTCCTATATTCTCTTTGCTGCCTCTACCCAGCCACCTCCACCTCTACCTCAGCCTCCACAGGCACCTTAGGCAGATTCTATTGCCCTCCTTTGCATCTGCTATTCTGTGAATTCAACAGCCCTTCCCTTAGCTATGCTTATGGTGACTTTAGTCAGGCCTTTGCTCAGAGGCTGTCTGCTCAGAAAGGCCCTTCAGGCTTCTCTGGGTCACTCCGCTATCCCCTCCCACACACTTCCTTATCATACAAGAGCCCCCAAGGACAGGACAGTAGAGTTCTGGCACTTACGTATGTATCCTAAGCACTTAAACATGACTAATTTACTTTTATGCATATGAGTGCTTGAGTGCACGGATGCTCGTGAACAACAAGCAGGCCTGGGAAGAGGAGTCAGATCCCTGGAACTGATTACCGACAACTGTGGTCTCCATGTGGGTACTGGGAACTGAACCTCGGTCCTCTACAAGATCAGCATGTGTCCTTAACTACTGAGGCATCTCTCCATCCCCATCTGCAGCACTAGACCACACCTCCCACATAAGGTGATGGTGAACCAACTACTGCTATTCTGTCAGATAAACAGAGTATTGAAGGGCCCTTCTAAAATCATGTCTCTACTCATAGATTAGAGTGGCCCTTAGACCTCTTAAGGGACATTTCTTTGTACAATGAGTAGTTGATTACCTCAAAACTATCCAGGCATGGTTGTGCATGCCTTTGATCCCAGCACTTAGGAGGCAGGGGCAGGTGAATCTCTGGGAGTTTGAGGACAACCTGTTGTACATAGAGATTTACAGAAAGACTCTGTCTCAAAAATAAATAAAATAAAAAAAGAAAAGAAAAAGAAGGAGAGCAAAAAAGAAACCACAACTAGTCAAAGCACAGGTAAGTATCCATGGAGATCTCAGCTACAGATGGACCTTTAATATCACACACTTGCCAAGGCCCGGGGACCATCAAGGAGAGGGGGTGCAGAGATTTTTAAGAGCCAAAGGCTGGGGAGGATCAAAGCAAAATGATGTCTTCTGGACATGCCAGGACTAGGGTGCTCATGGACTCAAAGCAGCTGTGGGGGCCTGTGCAAGACCTGTGAAGATCAAGATTTTGCTTTGTTTTATTTTGTTGAGATAGGGTGTCTCTACATAGCTCTGGCTGTCCTGGAATTCACAATGTAGACCAGGCTGACCTCAAACTCGAAGATGCCTGCCTTCCTCTGCCTCCTAGAATGAGTTTTCTTTAAGGAAGGTTCATGACATTCCAGTAGATGGCCCCACACCCAACAAGTATGTGAGTACCACAAAAATGACTCTATGGGTTATAAAAAAATGGAGGGATGGAGAAATGGTGGATACCTATGGGAGGAGTTACAGAGAGGAGCAGGAGGGGGGTGGATAAAGCAAAAGAAGCGGTTGATAGATTTGATGAATCATGGGGAAAAAAAAAGTCAAAAAAACCCCAAAACCCCCCAAATCAGGGTATTTCAGTTAATAGAGTTGTTCTGCTCTACTAGTTATGCAGGGTGGCCAGTTTTCTGTTTTGTTTTGTTTTATGTCAACGAGGAAAAGCTTCTATCATATTGTCTGTAGGCAAGTGTGTTAGGCATTTTCTTGATGACTGATGTCGAAGGGCCCAGCCCACTGTGGATGGTACCATCCCCAGGCAGGTGGTCCTGTATGGTATAGAAGGCAGACTGAGCAAACCATGGGGAGCAAGCCAGTAAGCAGAGTTCCTCTATGGCCTCTGCTTTTGTTCCTGCCTCTGAGTTCTTGCCCTGACTTCCCCCTGAGATGGACTCTAACTGAAAGTAAAATAAAACCCAACCTGGGCTGGTGAGGAGACTTAGTGGGTAAAGAATGAGCTGCTATCCCTAATAACTTGACTTTAATCCCTGGAACTCATGTGGTTGAACGTGAGGATATAGTCCAGCAAGTTGTACTCTGTTGCCATGTGTGTGTGACCTTTCATACATGAAGGCAAAATATCCGTATAGAAAAAATTATATATATATATATATACACATATACATATATATTGAAATACATAAATTTAAGTATATATTTTAAGTATATATATACACACACACTTAATATTACACACACACACACACTTATTTCCTACAGAAGCAAGGACTCGAGAACAGGGCACCCCCTTTATACCCTGCCATGACCTACACATCCACAATGCAGTGTAAAGCCCGCCGCGCAGCCATGTTCAGAGGCTGAGCCAGCTCTAGTTTTGGCAGGTGGAGAGTGTTGAAATGGAGGAGAGCCTTTCCCAGCCTGAAACTGGTGTCATCTTTCCACTGAAGCAATGCTCCTGGAGGGCAGAGTTCTATAGTAGCCCATGAGAGAGAACTGACACACCCACCACTCCCAGTGTGAAATAGACAGGGAACTATCATATCCTCCAGAGGGAAAGGAGGTAGCAATATTTTCCTCACTCTAATGAGATAAAAGGGTAAAGTAACTTTGTAACAGTTTACCCCCAAGAGAGAGAAATAAAGTCTGTGTTTAAGTGCCCTTCTGGCTCCTGTCAGAGCAGTGCCAGGGAAACAGGTGGTTCAGAGGTGGAAGACCGCTCAGTCACACTAGACAAAACAGCATTTCCAACTGGAGTCTGTAACTTGGAATAGGACTTAAAATTAATTTAGTTAGTAATGAATAAACAATAAAAATGGATCATGCAGAATCAAGTCAGCCACTGAAAATTGTTTCAGGAAATGTAGATATTCAAAATCGATGTAAAATATATTAATGGGTGTTTTCAAAAGTCTGAAAGCTGGCACTGAAGAGATGGCTCAGCAGTCAAGAGCACAGGATGCTCTTCCAGAGGACCCAGGTTAAACTTCTAGAACCCACATGGAGGCTCACAGCTGTCTTTTAAAAAAAATTATATTTATATTATATATATATACACACACACACACACACACACACACACACACACACACACACACACACATTAGATGCAGGTTTATTGGGAAGCTGCTCTCAGGCGGCAAATTCACTGGCCCCAAGGAAGGAGGCCAGGGAAGTCATCATGGGGGCGGGGGCGGGGGGAGGTATGAGAGGGGAAAGAGACAGAAAGAAAGAAAGAATGAGTATAGAGAGAGGAGAGAGGGGATCCACAACTGTCTTTTAAGTTCCAGGGGATCTGATACCCTCTTCTGACCTCCAAGGGTAAGAAGGTCACACAAATTCTATACATCCATACATGTAGGCAAAAATACATATGAAATAAAAATTAATCACTTTTGAATTTTAATTTTTTAAAAATAATGTGTGCAGATGTGTTTGCATGAGTGTAGGGATGTGCTGGTGCATGTGCGGAGTGCAGGTGTGTGCAGGTGTGTGTGTAGGTCTGTGTGCATGAGTGAAGGTGCCTACAGAAGTCAGAGACATCAGATGCCCCTAGAGCTGGAAGTACAGGTGGTTGTGCACCTCCTGACATGGATGCTGGAAACAAACTTGGGTTCTCTGGAAGAGATCAGAATGTGCTCTTAACTGCTGAGCCATCTGCTCCAGCCACAAATTATTTAAGTCTGAAAGTCACTAGGATGCTATACAAGTCCCACCCACACTCTTTAAAACCATGGGGAATAATCTACTACAGAGTAATCCAGTGTGTGACAAAGATCACAAAAAGAACAAAGTCCCCAACAAGAAGATAGTGACATCTGGAAAGGTTCAGGTGACCCAGCCTAATGGTGCAAAATGGAGATGCCATGTTTCCTGGCTGTCTTCTTGGCATTTAGTTTCTTTCAAAACTTTGAGACTAGGCATTGTGGCACAGACAGGACTTATTTGATTACATTTATGTATTTAGTGTGCATCTATGTGCCATGGTGCACATACATCATTCAAAGAAGAACTTGGGGGAGTCTGTACTCCCCATGGTCAATCCTGAGTCATCAGGCTTAGCAGCAGTGTCTATCTGCTGAGCCATCTTGCTGGCCTCCTCACAGGATCTTGGCAGGTGAAAACACCGAAAGATAACAGAGCAGATAAAATTGTGTTCCAGAAAATTCTAAGTCCAGAGAGGTAGAACACAAGGGGATGAGGAAGAATTGCTTGTTTGAGGTAGGTCCTGGCTGGCCTGATACTTGCACAGGCTGGCCTCAAACTCATGACAATCCTCCTGCCTCAGTCTCTTGAGTTTTGGGATTACAGACATGTGCTACTATACCTTGCTCAAGAAATACCTTGAGTGCCAAATTAAAATCTTTAGGTTCTGGAGGCCTTGGGGGGAAAAGCTACATTTGGTGAGATGAATGGAACACAGAGGCACCAAGGAGACAGTTATGAGACCAGCAGAACAGCTCAGGTGAGAGGTAATGAGATCTAGAGGAGCAGGTCAACAGCTGCAACAGAACAGAAACAATACAGACCAAAGCCACAGAGCTCGGAGAGAGGTTAGGTCTAGAAATAGGTATTGAGAAGTGTTCCCAACAAGACAGGAGGAGACAGAAGACAGGAGGGAGAGACAAAGCACAGCTTTGGGGAAAACCTATTTTTATACTATGGAAGAGACGAGGTACCCAGCAATAGAGAGGGAGGAGCATCAGTCAACTTGAGTGCTAAAAGGAGACAGGAATAGGACTCCTCAGACCTCAGAGCTGTTCACACCAGTTCCAAGAAGGCCCAGCCTGTTCAACTCACACACCCTGGGAACTGTAGGTAAGCCTCAGCTCTTTCTCAGCAGCCTTCTGCAGCCCCGGCTTGCTCACTTGCTCTGCAAGGAGGCTTCCTTGCCTGGATCAGGCGTAAACTGTGAAGGTTTTGTCTTTCCTACTGTGGGGGACCTGGAGTCTGCCCAAGCTATGAAGGGACTGCTCCCTCAAGATGTGGCACTAGGAGCCAGAGTCACTTTGAAAAAACCTGGGTCATCTAGATTTGGCTGACCTCAAACTGGTGAGAACCCCAGCGACTGAGAGGAAAGCCATCTGCTTCTGCTGCCACCTCGCTGCCCCCAGCTTCCTCTTCCCTACTCTTTTCTGTTTCTCAGTCCCACTCAATGCAAGTGATGAACGCCAGGAGTGTAAATCACTCGGGACAGACATGGCCTGCTGTTTCCATAAGCAAGCATGCCAGAGACCCTCTCACGCTTCCTACAGGTTAAGAAAACTGTTTACAGTCTCCTGTGTTCTCTACACTCTAATCTCACAAAGCACATTTTCCACCCAGTTCTAAAAACTGCCACTTATGCAAAAGCCACAGAGGAGCCCACGGCCAGCAGGCTTTCCACAGAAACCTAGGCAGCTGTGCAGGGACCCAGTGACTGGACCCAGGAGACAGAAGGACTCTGGCAATTCAGAGTCCCAAGTGTCATGTGGTAAGAGGTAAGTAGAGCGAAAAGTACCCTTCTAGGGCAGACAGACAGACCTGCCTCTCAACTCTACCTGGATTTTACCTGCTGTGGCTAATTTAGAACTGTACTATCTTCCACAAAGACTACCAGAAACCAATGTCCCCAATAGGATAGAAATCCAATCTTTTATGCTCAACAATTCAGAATTAATGGGAACTGAGTGGAGAGTCTCCTGTGCTGGGAATAAAATAGCCTCAGCTTCTAAGGAAAGTCAATCTGCTACTGCTTGGAAGAAATAATCTTGGAGATCCTCTAGCCACAAGTCACTGGACCAGCAAACTAGAATAAAGGTTGCCCAATTTTGACCTAGCAAAAGAATTACTTCAAGACACCCCACAACCCCCAGATAGCAGTTCCACTTGTTATAAACACCACTGCCCCCTATATCCTGCAACACTGTGTCACTCTGTGTGTGTGTGTGTGTGTGTGTGTGTGTGACCTTCTTCTATAGCCTTCCATCTCACTTTCTGACACACACTATTACCTAAGCTGGAGCTTGCTAACTCAGCTGATCTGGCCGGCTGGCAAGCCTCAGGGAGCCAGTGCTGGGGTCACAGGTGTATGCCAATGTCTACCTTCTCAAGCAGATCCATGCTGGGACCAAACTCAGACCCTCATGCTTGTGTGACAAGCATTTTACCAACTTATACATCTCCCAGACCCCACCACTTTTTTTGAGACAGGTCTCCCTCCCTAAGTGTCTAGGATGGCCTCAAATTCTTGGCCTCAAACACCCTTCCTACCTCAGCCTCCAAGTAGGCTGGGACTCCAGGCAGACAAAACCACAGCTGGCTTTGCACACTTCTGAATGAAAACACAGGAAGGGTTGTTAATCTGCAAGCTGAAAGCTCTCCAGCTTCACATCTAAAGTCCCTGCTACTCCTGGGCTGACAGAAATGCTCAAGGCCAGGAGTTGTAGGTCAGCCTGGACAACACAGGTGATCCCTGTGTCAAAAAAGAAGAAAAGAAAAGGAAAAGCTTTCCAAACAAGCCTACAAATCAGATTTTGAACTAGAATATTTCTTTAAGGCAAGCTCTCTCTTTGTAGCCCTGGCTGTCCTGGAACTCTCTATGTAGACCAGGATGGCCTCAAATTCAGAGATCCACCTGCCTCTCCCTGTCAAGTGCTAGGATTAAAAGTGTGCACTTATACCTGGCTTGAACTATATTTAAAGCATTTGCCATTTTCCCCAAATCTTAGCCCCCATTGGAAGCAAACGGAGAAACTAGCACTTCAAGCCTTGTGATAATACTTGAGAGAACAAAAGGGTCTGTGTAGACTGACTCTATAGCAACCAGAGCCACTACTCACTGCACACAACCTGCCAAGAAATGCTCTAAGCACTTCACACTGAGCATCTCATGCAACATTCTTGGCAACTTTATGAAGAACTAGTATTATACCCATTTCGCAGATAAAGAATCAGCTAGATAAACAACAGGTTAAAGAACTAGGAGGTATGCCCAGGCTGCCTGGTAGCAGAAACCATGGTGCCCTGAGGAAGAGGTTTGGTGCGTATCAGGGACAGGCCTGAAAACCAAGGAGGCAGAGGATACCTGGGCACAGTAACAGGTTTGCCCCTGTGGTCCTAGCTACTTGGAAAGTTAAGGAGTCCAAAAGTTCAAGCCCAGCCTGGGGGTTGGGGGAAGCAGTGGAGGCTGAACATGATAACACACATTTGTAATCCTAGCATTCTAAAGACTGAGGCCAGTAGGATCATTAGAAGTTCGAAGCAAGCCTTGGCTACATAATAAGTAGGGAGTTCTAGGTCAACCCCTTGCAAAACACAACAATCACTAGAAAAGAGATGACAAAGGTTATCAGGATAAAGTAGGGGTGCAATACATGCCTTTCATACTAGCTTCATGTTTTTATTTAGTTTTTAAAGATTTATTTTGTGTGTGGGGTGGGGGAAAGCCAGCAAGTATGCCTGCAGAGTCCTCTGGAACTGGAGTTCAAGGAAGTTATGAGCTGTTTGACATGGTGCTGGGAGCACAATCAGACCTCTGGAACTGGAGTTCAAGGAAGTTATGAGCTGTTTGACATGGTGCTGGGGGCACAATCAGACCTTCTGCAAGAACAGTGTGCCCCTTAAACACTGAGCCAGCTCTGCAGCTCTGGCTTCAAGGTTTTTTAGTTTTTTTTAATTTCACAACTTGGACAAACTATAGTGGTCCATGCCTTTAATCCCAGCACTTGGGAGGCAGAGGCAGATGGATCTCTATGAGTTTGAGGCCTGCCTGGTCTGCATAGTGAGTTCCAGAACAGCCAGGGCAATGTAGAAAGATCCTGTCTCAAACAAAATAAAACAAACAAAACAAAAAACCAAAAGAGTCACAACTTATCATTAGTTGAAATAAGTCTATAAAAAGGGTTCTTGCCTCTACTCACTAGATGGCTGCAGAAAAAGAGGGACGGAGCTTTTCCTAATGCTGGACCACTACGTCTGGTCAGAACCCAGCCATGTCTGGGCTATGCTGTGTGCAGCCTATGGTCGGTCAATATGGAGAGCTAACACATGCTTCCAAGGGAGCTGGCACCGCAGTGTTAGAAGAGAGTCTGGTTTTCTGTGCAGATGAAGGAAGAAGCAAGAAAACATCAGATCAAGGAGAGGGAATGAAGGGACTCTGCTAAAGAGCCAGTTACAGCACAGTCGCCAGCGCAAGCCCACATCTGGTAAGCATAGTAAGGAGCCTATAGCCCAGTTTCTCAGCAGAGGAAGAAGCCTTCTGATCCTCCCTTACTTTTCCATGGTTACCAGAAAAGCAAAGACATGAGACAGTTCAATTCAGACCTGATGGGGGAGGGGATTTTTCCCTCTAGTATCTGACTTCTCTATACTAAGAGCAGAATCTTAAAGCTTTATGAACTGAATGAAGTCTGGTCCTCAAAAGAGCCTAATTGACGCTAGATGCGGCAGCATATACCTGTAATTCCAGGGAGTCAGAGGCAAGAAGATTAGGAACTCAGCTACATAGTAAGTTTGAAGCCTCATATAGTCTCAAACTATATAGGACTCTGTCCCAAAACAGCAACAATAAAGGGGCCTTTACCAAACTACACAGCCAATGTTTCCCTTATCGCCTGGTTTCCAACTGTGTCAGCAGGAAGAATGCTCACCATTTGTTTCCTTGCCCAGCTGACCTGGGTAAAGTGAATGTGTGACTGAGGGAGGGGTGTGGGGAGGCTCTAGTGCTCCAGCTGCCTGCAGACCTGTGCTGCAAGACGCATTCCATATCCTAAGGCCTTCACCACTTTCCCAATGGAGCCAAGGCACTCACATCAATCTCTCGTGTAGACTTTACCCTTTCTTCTTGCTCAAAAACTTTCAAGGGGCCCTTGTTACCAGCTAAGTAAATGTTTGTGCCTTGCATCACCAGTCCCTGATTCAAATTTGATTTCCTACTACTCCCCTAAAAGAAACATGCACATTTGTCAATCTGGATTACTCTTTATTCCCAAAAGTTGCTTTGGGCTTTAGCTTGTATTTCTTCCCTCACCACACATTGAAATCCTAGCTTTCCTGCAGGTTGGTTCAAATGGCATATTCTGAGTCTGACTTTTCAGTGGTGTCTTGGAGTGTTGAAATTATGGGATATTTTCTTCATTATTCGCTTCTCTACATTACCCTTGAGTAAACTCTTTTCATAAAGCATATATTGCTTTAGAAGCATCAAAACATTTTATTGACTAAACATCAATGAGAAAATATTTTTATTTAAAGATCTCAAATTTACAATTTATCAGGGATTCTCAAGAGAAAATTTGAAGATTCTATTTTTATTGTTTCTCTCTCTCTCTCCCTCCCTCCCTCCCTCTCGCTCTGTGTGTGTGTGTGTGCGTGCGTGTGTGAGTGTGTGTGTGAGTGTGTGTGTGTGTGTGTGTGTGTTGGGGTATGTGTACATGAGTGCAGGAGCACAGGGGTCAGAGGTGTCAGATCCCCTGGAGTTGGAGTTACAGGCAGTTGTGAACTGCGGTTTTAACCACCAAGCCATCTATCTCCCCAGCCCCCAAGAAAGTATTTTTATATCCAATAAAACATATATATGTATGTATATACACATACATATCTGTGTGTATTCCAAACCACCAAGCTGATACCAGACATATTTTCAGTAGCATTTGTATGTAACTAATAAATAAATATGGATTTTAGATTTCGAATATTTTATATTTAAATTCAAAACACATTCTAATTAAAGAAATTTTTATCTTTTCTATCTTTTTTTCTACTTTTAAAAATAACACAAAAAAATGCAAGTTTATTATTTCAGATTCAAATCTTACAAAATTACAGTGACAGTGACCATAACTCTTCCTGAGGTAACCAATACTCACAAGTGATGTTTATAGCCACACTTTTTCTATGTGTACCCTACTAGATGTGTATGTTTTCAAAAATGTGTAGGTAATCATTACCAAGGCATTCTACAGTCTGCTGTTGCTTTATATATGTATCCTACACTTCACTGCACATCAACAGACAGATTGACTTTATTCTTTACAGCAGATACAAGGAATTTTATTTCATACAAGTATGACATTCTGTCAAGAGCTCCTAGGAGAACATCAAAGATCTCACTATTATGAAAAATATTATTTAAAAAGTGATAGTACTGGAGAGATGGCTCAGCAGTTAAGAGCACTGACTGCTCTTCCAGAGGGTCCTGAGTTCAAATCTCAGCAACCACATGGTGGGTCATAACCATCTGTAATGGGATCTGTAACCCTCCTGGTGTATCTGATGACAGTGACAGTGTACTTATATACTAAAATAGTGGCGCACGCCTTTAATCCTAGCACTTGGGAGGCAGAGGCAGGCAGATTTCTGAGTTCGAGGCCAGCCTGGTCTACAGAGTGAGTTCCAGGACAGCCAGGACTATGCAGAGAAACCCTGTCTCAGGAAAAACAAAAAAACAGAAAAACAAAAACAAAAACAAAAAAAAATGAAGCATTGGGCTGGAGAGATGGCTCAGTCATTAAGAGCACTGGCTGCTCTTCCAGAGGTCCTGAGTTCAATTCTCAGCAAGGTGGCTCACAACCATCCATAATGAGATTGGATGCCCTCTTTTGACATGTAGATAGAGCACTCATACACAAAATAAATAAACATCTTTTTAAGAAGAAAAGAAACAACAACAAAAATTAAGTGTTTCTTCTAGTGAATATTACCAAATTATTCTAGCTGTTGGGTCAACAGCATGAGTTAGGTATGACTTTATCTATTCCCTCAAATCTTCATATAGACTTAGTGAAGTTTATACACACACACACACACACACACACACACACACACACACACAATACTTTTTTTCTTTGTTGTTGCCATCTGTTTTGAGACAAGATCTTCCTGAGTCTAGGCTGGCCTTGACCTCTTCATCCTCCTGCCTAAGTCTTATAATTTCTGGGACCACAGGGATGCACCAAAAGATCAGCTCCACCAAATTGTTTAAATAAAAATTTCACTGCAGTCACAAATTAGAAGCTCAGTGGGTTATAAAATTAATATGTTTTCAGCCGGGCGGTGGTGGCGCACGCCTTTAATCCCAGCACTTGGGAGGCAGAGGCAGGCGGATTTCTGAGTTCGAGGCCAGCCTGGTCTACAAAGTGAGTTCCAGGATAGCCAAGGCTACACAGAGAAACCCTGTCTCGAAAAACCAAAAAAAAAAAAAAATTAATATGTTTTCACACTGAGTTTAAATTCTTAAGACTGAAACTTCAATATAAATGAATTAGCCTCTCCAAAGGAAAAATTACTTCTCTCCTTTATGGAAGGCATTGCTATTAGAAAACATACTCATAAACCCAATAACTTTTGATCTAACATAGAAAATTGAGGTCATCATACCCTTGTAAGTTCACTAGTCTGACTTACTTTATATGTGTGTTTTGCCTGCATATAAGTCTGTGCACCACATGCATGTTAATATGTCCAAAGAGGCTAGAGGTGGGTGTCAGATCCCTTGGAACCTTTGGCATTACTCAGATGGTTATGAACTGCCATGTAGATCCTGGGAATTGAACCCAAGTCATTTGGAAGAACAGCCAGTGCTCTTCCTTAATCATGGAACCATCTCTCTGGCCCCTAGTTTGACTTTTAATTGCAGCAAACTCATTGCTATAGCCCTAATATAAATTATAATGTAGTTAGTATCAAAGAGTGCATGGTGAGCTGAAGTGATGGCTCTGTGGGAAAGAATGCCTGCTGTACAAGTTCATATCAGCAGCATCTGTGAGAAAAGTTGGTGTGATCCTATAACCTCAGCACCATGTGGGTAAAAAGAAGATGCTGGAGCTTGCTGGTCACTGGGCTGGATCCAGGCTCAGTGATATGGTCTCAGGGGCATAAGGCAGAAGTGATGGTGTAGGACAGCTGATCTCAGGGGTCCAAGTGTGAACATGTGTGCACACATATGCATATATACTACACACACACACACACACACACACACACCATTACTAACCCCCTTCCTTTCAGTTAGCATTCTTGACACAAGTTAAATCATTGGCAAGGCAAAGGTATTATGGATGTGGAACAAAAGATGTTGATCCTGCAAAAAGGCACTTCTCACAAATGCAAACTAGAAACCAAATCTCACCAGTAAATTAGGAAAAAGTTCCTTGATAGTACCCAAATCTTTGTGCCCTGTTAATATTAGCCATCCCTTACAACTGTGAAGTTGTTTGGGCCTTACACCACTTTCATGGTCACTAAATCTCATTTAAGCTTCACCACAGCTCTGGAATGCCCCAGGACCCAATTTTACAAATAAGACACTAGCCAGTTCCCTCTGAAGTGAGGAAGGTGTCGTGTGTGTGTGTGTGTGTGTGTGTGTGTGTGTGTGTGTGTGTGTGCGTGTGCGTGTGTGTGGTTTCCCTCTCCCTGCCCACTCACTGCCCCAGCAGCCTTCAAACTCAAAGTGTAGCCCAAGGAAGGGGGGTCCTGGGTGTAAGCAATTCAGGGGAACATGCCTTGAGACCCATGTTTTTGCACTTACAGGTTACACTTCTCTACTTGAGAGAAGAAATCAAAACCATACAGACCTGAGGTCAGGTAAGGGCAGACATCTACTAGAGGAAACTTATAACCCTGGAGCCACACAGATAAAGGGAGTCAGGTGCGCAAGTGACCTCATTTCTGTTGTTCAAATTCATCGAATCCTGTCATCATTCAGGTCAGTGCTGGCATAGTGCATTTGGGATAGTTTTGTTTTGTTTTACAAAAATAAAGATTTCATTCAGCATTCTCCATGATTTAAAAAAAAAAAGTTAGTTATAGGCTAAAGTAACAAATGGGCTCAGCTGGAGGGAGACCTAGCATTACACTAGGCCCTCCTCAAGAACACAAGAGACTCAATCAGCTTGCCAAACAATACCTCAGATGAAAACCCGGCCATCCCTGATGCCCTAGAGATGACCAAGGCATCTGTCAGCTTCTGCTTCCCACTAATTCTAAAAGCAGCATCAACTGCTCTGGCTCACAGGCATCTGAAATCACACAGCTGCAACAACTTGACCTTCAATTACCCACAGACCCACAAGTTAAATGCTTCTTAATATATCCCAAAGCAAGCTGTGGGGAGGGAGTCAGGAAAGTACAGAGAGAAGAACATCAAGAATACAGACAGGCAAAGGTTGCTAGACATGGGTCTAAAGCCAGTCAGCTGTGGAGAAATTCTTTACACTGACCTTTCTCGGGAAGGTATGGAAATGGGAGAGTGCATGTGTGGTCACAATCGTTTGGGTTTTTGTTTCTGAGATTGAGTACTATGTAGCCCAGGCTGGATTCTCTACGACCTTGAAGACAGGATGATCTTGAACTCCCTAGCCTCCTATCCACACTTCCCAACTGCTGGGATTACAGATCTGTGCCACCACAGCACACACTGATAAAAATGTGTCTCTAAATCAAAAAAGAACAAATATAAAACAACACGTCCCCTTCCCCAGTGGGCTGGAGAGATGGCTCAGCAGTTAAGAGCACTTGTTCTTCCAGAGGACCCAGGTTCAATTCCCAGCACCTACATAGGAGTTCACAACTATCTGTAACTTCCAGCTCCAAGGGATCCAACAACCTCACACAGATATTTACACTGGAAAAACACCAATTCACATAAAATAAAAATAAATAAATCATTTAACAAACAAACCCCACTTTCTCCAACCTGTACACTGTACACTGGCTATGGAAATTCTAGACATTCTTTTGAAGATGAAGATTCCCTTTGGAGGGATACAGAATAATGATTATATTTGGGCTTTGGAACTATGTAAGCCAAGGTTTGAACTCCAGCTCAGCTACCTAGTATCCATCTGAACTGTCATCAGTTTCCAGCATGTATAGTAGAAGCAATTATTCATGATATACCATTATGTTTCACAAACTCTTCTGCATGTTGCATTTCATATACCTGTAGAAGTTTTCTCTACTACATGCCAGCACCTTTAAGGGACCAGGTGAACATCTAAGGAGATGGGGAAGCACCACTGAAGTGAGGCAGATCTCAGAAGGTGAGATGGTAATGCCTCATCAAGGAAAAGGAATACTCACATCCCAAACAACAGGGGGGAGGGTTGGCTGCCAGGGACAGCACTTGCTTATTAGACCAAGGCCTTAGGTTCCATCCCTAGCACTAATAAGAAACAACATTTCCAAAGAACATCAACCCGCTTTCTTACGAAACCTCTAAAAGAGCATTTGACAAAGTGTGGGGGTGATATCAGCCTTATGGCTGCACTAAGTGTGCCAAGATTTTCAAGTAAATTTAAATTTCAGCTATGAACGAAGGGGAAAGGAGAGAAAGCATCTTCAGCCTCATTTCAGTGTCAGTGGAGGATGAGGCAGGTGAGCTTAAAATCTAGTCTCTGACAAATGCTTGGTTTACAGACTAGGAAAAAGCCTGGCACATTTTTTCTGTGGCAGTGAGAGTCTAAGAGGAGACTGCACTGTGAGCCCTTCTGCGTGTCCTTCAGAACCTGGGTAAGAGGCGCTATGAACACAGCTGGTGTGGAGATACTCTCTGTACCCCCAGCACACAGCAGGCTAAGGCAGCAGAAGGGCTGTGTGTTTGAACCCAGCCTGCAATACTGAGCAAGGATTTGTCAAAAAAAAAAAAAAGTAAAAGAAAAAGAAGTAGACAAAGAAAATCCAAAAACAGCACTATATGGGCTTGCTGTTACAAGGGCAGAGTGAGGAAAGATGTGGAAGTCTCAACACTTAAAACTTCAAATCCTAAGAATTCAAAGCCCTCATATAGATATTTATGCTGGAAAAACAACAATTCAAATAAAATAAAAATAAATAAATGGTTTAAAAAACAAACCTCACCTTCTCCAACCTGTACACTGTACACTGGCTATCAAAATTCTAGACATTCTTTTGAAGATGAAGAGTCCCTTGGGAGGGATACAGAATACATAAAAGTAACTGTCATGCTCACTTTTATTCTCCCTTAATCCCTGTCCTCTTTAATTTTTAAATTTTAAGTAGGAGGTAATAGAAGTTAAGAGTGGGGGTGGCACATGCCTCTAATCCCAGCATTGGGAGGCAGGACTGAGGCAGGAGAACTACCATGAGTTCATGGCTAGCCTGGGCTGCAGAAGAAGTTCTTGTTTTATGTAAACTAAGGAGGGCAAAGCCAAGCAGAACAGCTGCCACCCTCATCCCACCAGCCAAGAGTTCAAGACACCACCAACTGTCTGCCGACGTCCTCTCCGACAAGGGTGTGAGGGTAGTCACTGCACCTTCCCCTGAGATTCCAGCTGCTCCCCTGTACCTCCCAGACATTTTTATGTGACTCTGCCCTGACTGCATGTGCACCATGCTATCAGGGTGTCTGGAGAGGAGCTAGAGCAGACAAGCTGAAGAAGGTTAAGTGGGAGGAGCTCTAGGGAAGCCATCATCCGTGTCTTGTGAAGACTTTCCAGTATGGTCCCTCAAACTCCTGCCACCCTTTCCCCATGTTCTGGAGCAAGCACAATAAGTTCACTGGCTCCCCAGAGTCAACTCTGATGAAATGTGACTTTGGTTTGTTACTGGAACTCTATGAGGAAGGAGTAGGTGCAGTTGATGTCTCCCTAGGGAAGGAATTCTCACAGCAGTAGAACAGTAAACACCAAAAAAGGTGGGTCAGCCTGGGCAGGCACTCTGTAAGAGCTGGAGGAGTGCTGTGCAAAGGAGGCGGTCAGAAAACCCTCTGCTCTGCACTGAAGGAGGAGAATGAGGAGGCTTAGCTTGTAGCAATGCAAACAGATGTTTAACATAACAAAGCCTATTGAAAACACTGTAGCCTTTCCCCCTAACAACACTGCTGTCTGAACAGGAAGTAAAACCAACAGATACTCTGACAGCTTGATAGTCCACGTTCACAGAGAAGCTTAGTTCTAATAAACAGTCCCAGATTTCAAGCCCTGGACTGCTGTCTGAGGGGCAGTGATAACAGTTCCAAGTCCAGCCGGAGAGTCAAGGGGTTGGGGTATGGCAGAGAATCAGGCAGAGGCCTCAGACCTACCTGTGTTTCCTTATTCATCGAGAAATGAGAACACACAGGTGACAAGTGGAAGTGAAGGGAGAGCATTCCAGGGT
Organism: Tokudaia tokunoshimensis; assembly: GCA_036184795.1. Lineage (NCBI taxonomy): Eukaryota > Metazoa > Chordata > Mammalia > Rodentia > Muridae > Tokudaia > Tokudaia tokunoshimensis. Next base: position 94,679,288 of record BTHU01000004.1, on the reverse strand, counting down.
CCAATTGGTAGGGCCGTAAGCATTTAATGGGGTTGAGGGAGGGCTTGGGGACACTATATAGTGTAGCCGTAGAGTGTTTGTCTAGCATCTGGGCTTAATCCTGGCATTGAAAAAAACACACCAAAGGCTGATCCAACAGGATAACGTGACTAGAAGAGCAAAGTGAGGGAGGGACTCTGGAGGGAGTGTGGCCAAGGAGATGATGGGCAAAGCCTCTGAAGACAACTCAGACTCTGAAGAGGCCAGGATATTTTCAGACACAAAGGAAGAGGTGTTAGTGGGTTCAGGAAAGAGGAGAATCACTTTAAAGGCTAGAGCTACCGAAGGAAGATGATCTAAGCCAGGAGGGCAGCACCACTCATGGCATTCCACCTGATCTAAGGATTTCAAGACATTCCATAAACCTTAACACAGAACACACCACAGCCAGGCATGGTGGCCCAGGCCAACAATCCTAGCTCTGGGGAGGCTGAGGCAAGAGGACAGAGTTTAAGGGGGTTGGGGGTGGGGCTGAGCTACTGGCCCGAGACCTCTATTCTTGTTCATCTGTCCCAAGTGGAGAGCTCAGAGACTATATATCACACAATGAAATCTGTTCATTCCTAGGCATCCCAAAGTGAGCTGTTCCTGGAATGGTGAGACATGAAGTTGGCCTGGGCTCATCAGATGGTATCATCTAGTTTCCTGCTCCTGATGGCAAAGGGAAACTCCTGGGGAACTGTCTTTGTAAGACAACAACTTGGGTCAGGCAGTGGTGGCTCACGCCTTTAATCCCAGCACTTGGGAGGCAGAGGCAGCTTGGTCTACAGAGTGAGTTCCAGGACAGCCAGGGCTACATAGAGAAACCCTGTCTCAAAAAAAACCAAAAAAAAAAAAAAAAGACAACAACTGACTCCATAGGTCTGACCTCACAGCAGTGCAATTCTGTTAGATACACATGGCCCAGTTTGTGCAGCTATGAGTCTAGAAGACAGAGAAGAATACAAAACTATTGATAGAAAATAGCATATGTCCCAGACTGGATTGCTGGACTGTCAACAAACCTCAATGAGGACTTGGATATAAAAGCAACTTAGGCCAGAGGTTCATAACTGACAGTGGGCTTCTGTCAGAACTTAATACACACCCAGCTACCAAACTCCACTCCATGGGGCTCCGCTTCCACACAGTGAGAAGGAGTCCTGAGAGGAGGGTTTTTTTCTTTCTATTTTTGAGACAGAATCTAATCCAGACTGGTGTCAACCGTGCACATGCTGGGGCTTTGGGTGTGGTGCTGCTTTGCTTGGTTTATATGTGTGGGGGATGGGACCCACGGTGTCACGCATGTCAGGCAAGCACTCTACCAACTGAGCTGCATCCCCAGGCCACAGATTGCTTATTTTTAAAATGTTAATAATCTGAGGCCTTCTAACCACTCTCCCAGGCAGTCAGCATCACACTAGCCTAGCACTTAGGATTCATAAATGCTTTGAAAATAAATACATCTCCCTCTAACAAAAAGACAGAAAAGGCTTTTCTCTACTAATATCTGGGCTCAAAAACTAAGCAAAGGCTGAAATCAGATTATTGCTAGTCTTTGCTCCTTCATGAAACCTACCTACATACCCTTCTTACAGCTACCGCATATTAAAAGGCCCAAGTAAACCCACATAATCATACAGGAGAGAACAAGAAGAGCTGTGCAATACTAACACTGGGCTAGAAGGATATCGCCTTGCCTGGTGTCATCAGGGAGAATAATATACAACCCACAGCAGATTAATAGTGACTAGGAAAGATGGTTTTTAAAAGGACCCTTTAGTACAGGCAGTCCTTTTGTGTCCCTAACTTCAATCTTGTCTGCTCAGCCTTAGTCCATTTCTGTTCTTTGTAAAAACAGAACAACCCAAGTTGCATCTATACAAAAATCTTTGGAAGTTTTAGGAAAAGAGGAGGAGAGAGAGGGTTAGCTACCAAGAGCACGCACATTTCTTGCCTAAAGAAAACGCAGCCTTGGCTGGGATGTTGGGGAACAACAAATGGACAGGATTCGGGCTTGAACGTTATTTACAACTGCAGACCTGGCAAGAAATCTCAAACCAGTCTTCTCCAATTTACTCTATATAGAAACCCCCTTTCCTCTGAAAAAGCTTGAGAAAATCTCATTGCTTATCTAATCTCCCTATAGTCATTAAACCCCCACCTTTTATTACTGGCTCTCATCTCGGCTTTAAACCATATTTTAATGGCTCTCTCCTGAATAAAAAGCCCGGAACAAGCAGTGCTCTCTCTGCTTCATTAATTCAAGAGATCACAGCTTTTCCTGGTCAGCCCTTATTCTTCTGAACGTCCAAATTCATCTACACTGGCCCTCTGTTTCAACCATGTACTGCTTTCCCTCTCACTATCTGCTTACACTGTCCTCACAGCAAGCTGCGAGAGGGGTAAAAAACATGAAGACACAGGGGCTGGAGAAATGGCTCAGTGGTTAAGAGCACTTACTCACTGCTCTTTTGAAGGTTCTGAGTTCAATTCCCAGCACCCACATGACAACTCATGACTTCAGATGCTTTCTTTTGATGTGCAAAGTATTATATATATATAATACACAAATAAATAAATCTTTAAAAAATTGAAAATAAAGACAAAGACAACTAAAGATTGGTTTCAAGGAAGCAGAACTAATCAGGGAAGTCACTCTGGCACTGGAAGAAAGACATGAAGACAGTTCTAGAAATAAGTGGAAAATTTTATGATACAGAATGGTATGGTTCAAAGCAAGTTAGAGACCTGTCAGGGCTACTATATAGCAAGATCTTGTCTTGAAAAAAATTAAAACAGGAGGTTATTGCATAATGCCACTCTGATCCCGCCTTTCTTACATCCCAAGCGGTATGTCTTTTTATCTTCAAGTTTTATTTCAAAATTAGCTACCATGTCCAGGCACAGTGGTCTAAAACTTTCCCAGAATTCAGGAGGCTGAGGAAGGTCAGTCTGGGCTACACTGAGACCAGGTCTCATAAAACATAAACAAAATGAAATCAAGAATCCATGAATCCATGCCACAATCACCTTAGTGTATTAGGGACTTATGGGCCAGGTCTTGTGTGGGTACAGAGCAAGCTTTTAGGTTAACCTTCCATAGAAAACCTTCACTAAGGGGTATGTGAGAAGGTAGGTGCACAGAGACACTTGTGACATCATGTAAAAGGTCAGCACCGACTTCCTACTTGGAATGAGGATGTTTAATGGCGATGCCAGAGGTATCTTCCTTTTACTGTTTTCCTAGAGTGATCCTCTCTTACCTTGGGACTCAGTTCAAATATCCCTTCTTCTGTGAAGTCATTCCTAATTTCTTTCCTCTGTAATACCATCAATAATTTAGTGCATAGTTCTAGAACAGCACTTACCAAATCTGGTTGTAATTACTTGTTTACATGTCTAACTTAGCTACAAGCTCCTTGGTGGCAAAGATAATGTTTTACTCATCACTGTTTAGTCACCCAATAGGCACTCAACTTGTAGTACACATTAATGATGACAGATAGGAGAGTCTTAAAGAATGGTGATGGCATCTTCCAGATTCTAGAGCACTCATGGTAAGTACTCATACTACAGGCTAAACTCCCATAATATACCCCTACTATGTTTACTAGTCCTGGCCAGAAGAGTCAAAAGATAAGATAGTGCTGCCACGAGTCAGCAAAGGTGCCTGTGGTGGTGGGCATGACAGCAGGATGTGCTGAGGAGAGAGACGGGATCAGGTTGTTGTAGGGCAGCTTGAGCTATATTGCTAGGGACAGCAAGGTGGCTTGGCAGGCAAAAGTGCTTGTCATGTTGACTTCCACAACACCACGGCACATGTGCATCCACACCCACACACGACACCTCGGCACATGTGCACCTGCAACCCACACATGACACACGACACCACGGCACGTGTGCACTTGCACACACACATCACAATATAATGATGATAAACAAAAGCTTTTCAAAAAAAAAAGTTGTATCTGTGAGTTTCTAAGTTGGAGTACCCATTCTTCTTCCTCTAGAGAATAGGAACAATTATTAATAAGAATCCTGGAAAGAAGCACTAATTCTGCCACTTTAAAAATGTGGCAAATTTTAATTCAGTAGAATCCTTGCTAGAATATACAGGAAAGCTGTTCACTTTGCCAAAGCCAATTACTGCTCTGCTAAGGGACCTGGTGACTCTTCCCAAATCTCTGTCATGTTGTACATTAGACTCTTAAATCTTTCTGAAACAGATTCTCAGGCAAGGCAGCAATATGCTTCTGTCTCTAAGGACTGTGCCCTTGGCAATCCTGTACCACACAGAGTTACTATGTTTATGAGCTGCTAGTAAGACACAAAACCTAATCTGATCTTGTGGGAACAATGCTCAAGATTCCCTCAAGGTATTAAATGTATTCTACTTTTGTATGCTACAAATTGTGGGGATTCTCAAAACTGAATAAAGCATGAGTTGGGCATGCCAAAAATCCCAACACTCAGGAGGATGTGGCAGAAGTTTCTAGTCTGCACCCAGCCTGGGCTATGTAACAAGGGCCAGTCTTGAAACAAAACCAAATAAAAAACAAGCCTAAGGACCAGACCCCAGACATGTGCAAGAATGGAAGATGACCATCGGCCCAGAAAAAGGATGCTGGCATATGACACTCGGAACGAGCCATGACACAAGGACAGCCCAGGAAAGCTGTCTTTCTGGTGCACACACACACGTGACTCGATTTCATGTTATTACAAGAAACCAAGAAGTTCCAGTTAAATCAATTTAAGTATCTTAAAGAGATAAACCATTTTATATTTATTTCTTCCTCTGCATGTGTGCATGTACACATGGAGGTCAGAGAACTACTTCCAGGAGTTGGTTTACTCCTTCCACCACGTGGGTCCAAGGAATCAAAATCAGATCAGGCTTGTTGGCAAAGGTCTCTACCAGCTAAGTCATCTTGCCATTCCAATCTTCTACATCTTTGAACAGGACAGGGTATCACTACATAGCCCTGGCTCCCCCTGGACATTGTTATACAGACTGGGCTGAACTTGCCCTTGCCTCCCTAGTGCTGGGATTACAGACATGCATCACCAAGCTTGTTAAAAAATTGTTTTGCTCTCTTAGATGAAGCATATTAGTATATTTCCTTTTGCTAGTACAGTCTGGCATTATAACCCCAAATGTTACACTAATATATTAGTCACAGCTACCTTTACAGAATATGTGATCTCACTGTCCTCTTCCAAGAAGAGAAACTGAGTCATAAAATGTCAACTTGCTTCCCCAAGCACACATTTAGTTTGAACTGAGGTCCTGTTAAACCCAGGTTGCCTTCCTATGCACTTCTTCAGGCCATGGCTGCGTCTCAGCATGCCCACCCACGCCTGATGTTGTTCTTCCAACTTCAAATCAGGACGTCAAAGATAAGCATATATGATCTTTTAAAGCCAACAAAGAGATTTCATTCCCCTACACACACACACACCCAAGAAAGAGAAAGGTAAAAAAAAGGAACGAAGTGCAGAAGAGGGCCGAGTAGGTAAGAAGTGGCTCCCAATAGGACTCACCTTGGAGCTGAGGTCCTCTCTTCGGTTTCCTGCTTTACTTCTGCGTAATTTGATGGATGGAGACCGCAGCAAGTTCTTGATGCGGCTAGTAATGGTTGACCCTTCTCCAGCCATCATAACGAGGAGCCCCTAAGGACAGTCCCTGGCCTGGCCTTAGGACTTGTCTCAACAGCGGTACTGCCTTCTCTCTCAACACGGCCTTCGGATATGCGCTTTCACTGGCCTGAGATGGCAGAAGCAACCTTATCATCACAGTAGGTGTCTTCTGCTTGTCACCAACTCTTACTCTGGGCATTGCCCTGTGTTTTCCCACTCACCATCCTCCCCCTACCCTGCTAGATATTTTTACAAGGGGAGGACGACCCCTGGAGTGAAGAAATGTCAGGCCCACACCTGCCAGAGGCGTTTAACTGAAGAATGGGATGAGCTGGTGACCAGTCTGGCGCCGGTTACAGCCCAAGTGTTCCCATGGTAACTGAGGTATCCAAGGGAGGAGGCCTCCGAAGCCACTGGGCAAGGGGCCGAAGCAGCGCGCTGGCCGCCGGGTTCACGCTGGCCCAATCTGATGCGAAAGCCTCCCTTCCGTACCCCAGTCTTGGGAACTCCGTTTCAGCCCCCCACACCCACCGCCCACTCCAGAAACCCTACTACTCGTCAGCGCCCCCGTTCGCTCGGGCCCAGCTCCCAGCGCCCTCGGGCATCGCGATCGACGACTACAGCTTCGCCCCGGCAGCCGCAGCTGTAGCTATGGTGGCACCAGCGGCTCAAAACGCGAACTAGAGCCTGAGTCGAGCTGCGCTGGGAGGGCGGGGCCTAGTGGAGGGGGTGCGGTCTGTGACAGATAGTTCACGATTGGACGACTGATGCCTATGGGGGCGGGACCAAGGAATGAACCGTGAACACAGAGGTCTGGGATTCTGCACAGTATAATTGTGGGTACCGCTCCTAAAGGAAGGTCAACGTAACATTGCTTTAGAATTGAGAGAACCAGGCCTTTTACGGTATTATCAGGCATGGTCCCCTAGAGAACTTTGATAACCACGCCTCCAGGCCTAAGGTTGATATTTGGTGGGCCTAAGAGATTACGGCTGAAATTTAATTCCTAACTCATTAAAAAAAAGGTTTGGGATGCTGCCAAAAGAACTCCTTTCCATTCCAAGTGCTGAGATTTAACGCGGTTGGAATAGTTTCTGATTACGACCAGCCTAACACAATGACTCACGCGTAGTAACTCAATTTACACTTTTGAATTTAACAATCTATCAATGGTGGTGGAAGACTCAAGCCTCCAAATAGAGCCTTAGGTAGGCTGTGAACAGAGAAATCACCCATGATATAATCCATCATTTCCTTAGCCGCCAACGTCCTTACAGCACTTTAACAGTGTTAACAGTATTTTTGCTGCTCCAGATCCTGTCTTTTCAAAAATTGCAAACACCCCTGGAACTGACACCGATATCAAAGCTTGCTGCTATCTTTTTTTGTTTGTTTGTTTGTTTTCTAATTCTAGTTCATGGAGATGGGGAAATATCACATACTCATGCTTCATAGATATGTAAGTTGGCTTGAGTTTTTCATCTAGTTACTACTTCAAGAAATTATCTTGGGGGTTGGGGAGCGCTGGACAGATGGATTGGTGATTAAGAGCTCTGGCTTCTTTTGCAGACGACTCAGTTTTAATTACCAGCACACTCGTGGCATATCACAATAGTTCTCAGGGATTTGTCTCCCTCTTTTGGCCTCCATCATAGGCACCAAGCAAAACACCCATACACATAATTTCTTTTTAAAAAAGAAACTGCCTTCTGAAAAGGCTAGCCAAAAGGCCTGTACCCAAGTGGAACAGTACACTGATATGTCCCCCATCCCAGACCTTGGGAACTGTTGAGGAAAATAGTAGATTAGCAAGAGAGGGAAGGATCCTTAAAAATTGGTTTAGTGGTACTTGCACAATTCATGTTCAAACAGGAAGGTAGGTACCTGTGTACTATATAACTACATATTGAAAACAAATGTATAAAGCTCACATGTCGACGTGGGAATCAGGGTTGCTACCACCTGGCAACAGCAACTGGAGGCCTAAAACCTCCACCCTTTCGGCCACACATTATAGATTTTAGGAAACTAAAATGGGTCTTCCAATCTTATCGCCAAGACCTAAAAACAGGAATGATCAGCTCTAACTATAGAAACAGGTAATTCATTAACTCAGCACTATTAATAATCTGCGATTTGACCTATTCACAAAAACTGCTGTACATTGCTAACAAATGCCACCACCTGGTGTTTTAATTTGTGTACTACAGATCCTGGTCTTCTCTGACGGGGCTTATTGTATTTTCCTTAGGCAATCTGTTTCATACTTCTATGAGTTTGCAAAGTGTCCGTCCTTTCTCACCCAAAGTTATTATGGTTTAGCTTCTTAAAGACACCTTCATTCCCCAAATACCTTCATCTGGTCTGAACTGCACAAGCAACTCTAAGCACCTGCTTTCCATATCTAAAGATGAGACTCATTGAAATCGAGAAAAAAACTAATGAGGTAACAAAATTCTTAAAATTGGGTGTTTTCAGGCTAAGGCCAAAAACAAACAAACAAACAAAACAAAAAAAAAACCCCAAACACTTTTAAAATTCTTCCCAATCCATGTAACCCTAGTCTAACCATGCTGCCCTTGAGATGCTAGTATGGGAATAGACTAAAAGTGGCCTTGTGCTTCACAGATTCATCAAAAGCATGTCCAAGTGCAATGTGAAAAGAAGCAATCTCTTTACTCTCAAATATGTCATCCCGCTCTCCAAACGCAGTTGACCTTTCTGGAAGCATTCTGATCGTGTATGCCCAAAGCAAGCATGCATGGTGTTTATCGGATTCTAAAAATTCCAGATGCTTTGAGAATGTTATAGTGGTCTTGCTTAGAATTATTAGATCTGATTTTAAAATTCATCCTAGGTAAACAAGGGTGCAGAGATCCTGGAAAACTAACATGCTAGAATAAACACTTGCTCATCAATTCAAATATTTATTGAGTACCTTTACATGCAAGGCACTGTGAGATAGCTGAGACCAATGAGTGCAGCTGGAAACAAAATGGATTTCAAGTCAATGCTTCCAGCGGGGAAAAACCCATTTTATAAGTTTACAGTGATAGAATTTAACAGTTTAGGATTTGTCTCAAAATCTCCACCTTCTTGTTTGGTTTAGCCTCCTAACCCACATCTTCACAGCTGTCATTTAACACTGCCTCTGTAAAGCAGTTTAAAATATGCTAAGATTATAGTTTTAAAAATTGTACATACGAAATTAACTTTATCATTTTAACTCACTTTCTTCACCAATGGACAATAATTCTATCTACCTAAGCTTCACTATGTAGCTCTGGCTAGCCTGAAACTAAGTAGACCAGGCCACCTTTGAACTTACCTACCTCTGTTCTCCCCAACTGCAAGAATTAAAGGCATAGTATCAAGTCTTTTTTGAGACAGAGTCTAACTATGCAATTCTGGCTAGCCTAAACTATATAGAGCAGACTAGAATTTTTTTTGGGGGGGGGAGGTGTTTTACACATATTACCATGGCACAATTCAGTTCTTTTTTTCTACCATTTGGTTTTTGGGGATTGAACTTTGGTCATCAGGATTGACAAGCACCTTTACAAGTCATCTGACCAACCCTAGCTTTAATTTTCTGTTTACTAAAGTCATTAGTCAATGTGTTAATTTCTGTGTGCATGCAGGTGCATCTTCTGCACTTGTATGTGGGTATGGAGACTAGAGGACCACTTCTAGTGAGTTCTAATGGGATGTCACCAAGTTGTTGGGACAAGGTCTCTCGTTGGCCTGAGCTCACTCATTAGGCTAGACTGGCTGGCCAGAGAACTGTGTCTGTACCTTTCCAGGGCTGAGATTATACACACCTAGCACTTTTGCATAGGTTTTAAGAACTCAACTCCAGTCATCATACTTGGGACGGAAGGACTTTTAATTAGCTATGATACAACACAAGTTGTATTAAAGAACCCTTAAAAGCACTTTCTTCAAAACCAACAATTCTGCGAAACTAGTTTATTCTGATTCTTTAAGTACCAGTGATCCTCCATGAAATAAGGATATAAACCTTAAGTTCCTGAAAACAAGCTGCCTACACTGTCCATGGTTTAACTCTAGAAGGGACAAGTGGTACTGCTACTTTGCAGACTTGTCTTCAGGATGCACTGACCACACAATTCCACTATAAGTAACTGGTACAGTCAGGAAAAATATATGTAATTTTATTAATATATATATGTATGTGTACACACACACACACACACACACACACACACACACACATATGCTTAATGGCATATGCCTTCAATCCCAGCAGGCAGAGGGAGGTGGATCTTGGTGAGTTCAAGGCCAGTTTGATCTCCACAGAATTCCAGGCCACAAGTTGCATAGTGAGACCATCTCAAAAAACAAACAAGCAAATGGATATAGAGATGTCCACTGTCTTTTCTGTTCAAAACATTTTCAAAACTGTAGGAAAGGCCTACTATCAATTTCATCCACAATTCTGGAGGAACAAAACTTTTATCATAAAAGTATACAAAGTAAACACTTTTTATGATGTTTATACAACTAACTAAACTTGATCTGTCAATGACCTTAAATAAGTCAGGAACAGTTCAATGTTTAAAAGAGTCTTGTAAGAACACTTTGTTAAGTATGAAACCCCTAACATCTTGTCTTAAGAACACCTATTAAGCTGTCAAGATGGCACAGTGAGTTAAAGTGTTTGCCATGAGTTGGATCCCTGGGATAGAAGTGACTCCACAAAGTTGTCCTTTGAGCTCCATGTGCAAATACGTCCCAGTATACATACACTAACTTAAAAAGAACACCTATTGTCTCTAGACATTGTGTTTCTGTCCTGTTGTTCCCCTAGGCAGCAGATAAAGACATTGACACAGTAGTATTGTGAATCTATTCTCGTTATAGAACAGCAAATATTTGCCATCAAATTGTACATAATCTTGAAGTCCCAAATAAGACATGCTAAAAGGATTAGAATACCAAAGGTCTTCCCAAATGACAGATCAAAAGCTTTCAAGTCAAGAAGCTTCTGGAAAGATCACTTCAGAGGAATTCTCTCTCAAATATGTCTGAGGGCATAAAGAATTCTCCAACCAGACACAAACCTCCCAACACCAAGTTCTGCTTTAATTAGAATAACTGGTTTATTTCAGGTTCACATGTCTTGCCTTTCAACTGCCAAACTTCTGTTATTTCTAAAAAAATAATCACTTTCAAAAGCAGAAATGAAAGATATATATTTAATATACAAAAGAAAATGCTAAATCTGACATAATTATATTCTTAAAAACATTCCATTTATTTACAGGTGTATAAAAAGGCGAGTTATTGGTCTACTGAGATCATGCTTCTTAGTTAGGGTGGGAGCTTTTCTCCAGGTTCCTTCAATGTTCTCACTTAAATTCACTTTTCATAATCATACATGTAATTTTAATAGATCAGTTTCTCCTAATGTAAGGTTAAGGGGTAATGGTTTGGGGAGATTTTGGATTTCTGTCAAGACTACAAGATTGTTCTAAAGACTAAACCTTCCTCAAATTAGCCCTGATAGCTCCTAAATCTGTCTTAAGAACACTGTATCTTGGGAGTTTGTAATGACATCTGCAGCTTTCCCTGAACACCTAGAACAAAATCTCATCTCTATCTTTGTACATCTTTCATAAACACAGGCAAGTAAACCCTGACCTGTTTTGTCTATGCTTTTTCAAATTAAAAAAAAAAAAAAGGAAAGGAAAAGAAAGAAAAAAAGGAAAAAAAAAGTATTCAGAAGCTACAATGGTCCTTCTTTTCCTGAGGATTATTCACTCCCTTGTCTTGTTTCTTGTCTGACTCTCAAAACCCAAAAGAGCTCTGGGAAGCCAGAAGGAAACATGGGAAAGAAACAGGCAATAAAACCACTGGAAACTGCTGTACCTGGGCTAAAGAACTAGCGTCTCTGAGGACAGCTGTTAGCAAGGGCGACAGGTGCTGCACTCCTTGGCTAAGGCATTGGATAAAGTCAGTTGGGTAAAGGACAGAAAGGACAAAGGAGAAGCTGAGGAATATTGTTTTTACTACATCAGGCTTTTGTAGTAAACAGGAAAGGTTAAGTACTGATGACCTGTCTAGAGCAAGCAGCACAAAACCAATGACGGATTTACTACCACTTCATTTTGCAGTGTAAGTTTTTCATCATTTCAATCTAATGATTATCAGAGTTAATCTAAAAAGGGAATCAAACATGGAAGTAATTCACTGGCTAGATTCATTCCAAAGTTGGTCTCACAACCTAGGTCAGAAGATATAGAGTGGGACTTAGGATAAAGACGCAGTAGTGTAAAAGAAATACAATCACCTAGGCACAGCCCAGGCACCGGAAGCACTTGTGTTAAAGTGTTTTTACAACACAAGCAAATCCTGTCATTGAAGACAGAACGGGTTACATTCCAAAATATAATTATTTAAGAAAGGCAAAATGCAGCAGCTACTAAATCTCAGTCTATACATTTTCAGAACAGTGATTCTTGCCTCAGGAGTTTCCAAGAGACCCCCTCAAATGCACCATGATTATTTACAAACTAGATAGGAAACATCTCTATACTCAATACAAATCTCTTCTAGGTCGAAAACTTCAGCCTTTGAGAAATCTATGAAAACAACTATACAAAAATATAAATATCTTCATCTTTACAGGTTGTCAGTCCTTCATACCCTGACAGTTAATGAGTGAAAAAGCTCTACAGATCATTGATGCCATGATAGCAGATAAAAAATATATTTTGTGACTCAAATACTGCCTTACTTCCCTGGTAAAGATTGCTCACTCTGACTCGCCTTTTCTTTACATCCTGTGCAGTTAACAGTGAACAAAACCTTCAAGCACCTAGAGGCTGGTTTCATTTGGGAAATATCCAGCCCCACAAATTTTTATTTTGGCTACAGTCTCTGGTTAGGGGAGAAACTGCTTTTCATTTTAGCTGTTTCTTAAATGACATGATTTGGGAAAGGGAAGGGCTGCCTCTATGTCTACTTCCAAAAAAACAAATAGTGAGTAGAAATTCCTGGTATTATGAATGAATCTTTGTAATATCACAAAAGAAATAAGGGAGAAGTATGTCTTTTTTAGTCTCTGAAAATAAGTATGTTACTAGTAAAAGTAAAAAGTATATTCCTACTTTACCAGAAAACTAAAAAGTTTTTAATTATGACTGAAAGGGTAAGGGAACAGCTATTCTGGATATGAAACATCAGTCTGCTGAACAACAAAACCCTGTCACTTTGGTATTCCATAGTATTCATCCTATCCACCATAGCATTCTCTCCTCCCCCCACCCAAGTGTGTGTGTGTGTGTGTGTGTGTGTGTGTGTGTGTGTGTGTGAATATGTGTGTGTCTTCTTGATAGCCCAGGGTAGACACAAACTTGCACTCCTTCAGCTTCTAAGTGCTGGAATTACAAGTGTGCACTACCAAGTCCAGTCCTATCATGCCCTATTATTGAAATGACTTAAAAAAAGTTCCTTCTAAGTCCCTTCACACAACTGTATCATAATCTCAGATTTTAGAGCCAACAACTATCACTTATAGTTTAGTCCATAGTAATTCCAAGTCTCAAGCATTTTCTCAGGGGAAGAAATAAGGTAGTTGATGGAGCCAGAATCTTGTTATGAATTCCTTGGGCAAGAGGGAATCACACCTTCTTAGAGAAGATGAGGGGACCCAGCACCACAAGTGAGGTAACACATTTTAACATGATCAGAATTTCAAACACCAGGACCAGCACCCTACACCCCCTTTCTCCATTAATATTCACACATAATTAAGTCAAAGATAATAGTTCCATAATACAAACAAACAGATGCCTACAGAGAAAGGAGGTGGAATTCAATTTCCCCTCATAGCCTGGCTTTTGCATGAGGATGAACAAGTTCATTTCCCTGATGAACTTGACGGAACCCCAGAGTTGCCCAATTTAGGTACAACAGGTGCCAATGTGGGCATCACCTTGCTCCCCCGGCCTTCCTGGTCACTTCCTGTTAAGTTCATTTTGTGTCCAACTGACCCAACTTTGGAAGCTATAGGTGCCAAGGCAGGCATCACCTTGAGACTCTGACCATCAGCATCACTCGGGGGATTTGCTACTTTTAAACCTAAAGGGGCCAACTTTGGCATGGGCCTCCACAAAGTATCTGTGTTGCTGTTCTCTGGGCCAGTCTTCATGTGTAAGATGGGAGGAGAAGATACGTTTTCAGGCTCTGCAGGGAGACCAGAAGTACTCTGCGCTCCATCACTAGATTTCCTATGGGAAACTAGAGAATCCTTTATCTCAGAGTCAATAACAATCTTAAGGACATCTGGCTCAGAGGCTGTGTCCCCAAGCTGTTTTTCATTCTCAGAAAAGTCATCATCTTCCAAGTGCAAGAGGAGGGGACTGATGGATTCACTCTCCTCTTGGACATCAGGCAACTCTTTCACACCTGTTCCCAAGTGTCCAACTTGGAAAGCTGATCTGTTCCCAGGAGCAAGTTTACTGATAAAAGCTCGCTGAGGATCCCCTGGGAATTCTGTATCCATAGAACCAGACATCTCAGTCAGGCCAGAGTCATCATTTAGTTGTTGATTAAGAAAAGCAATTTCATTGAGCAGCGAAGTCAGCGTCTCGTCAGTGTCATCCTCATCTTCCATGTTAGTCAGCAGCTCGCTGGGATCGAGGGCGGCTTCCTCAATAGCTGAGGCTACTTTCCTCAGTTCCATCTCTATGCTCGAGTCCTTGAGATCCTTCATCTTTAATTTGTGAAACTGAGACTCCTTTGACTTTAGTCTCTCTCCTCTCAACTCACACTCCTTCCATTTATACCGATGCCCTCTCAGATCACCAGACGTTTTTTTAGGTATAAACTCCTGTGCAGTCTGCATAGTGGAAACATCAGCTACATGTGGAAAACCAGACTCTTTATTTGCCAAAAACACTTGTGTTGGACCCAATGCCATTCTGCTGTCTCGATGGTTTCCTCTGGAAGACATTCTCTCTGTATCTTTTAAGGAGTTAGCTTCACTCCCAACAATGTCTCTCAGGTGGTCAAGTGGCTTGCCATCAGGAACTTCATGAAGGTATTTGTTGCCACTCATACCTCCCAAATCTTCCTCTGCAGCCAATGATGTCACATTGACAATTCGTGGCATCATAAATAAGTCATCGTTCTCTGAAAAATCAAAAATTAAAGAGAGTTCATTAGATTTACAGTAATGAAAATCTCTTTTTCTCTTTTTCCTTCCCCAGTCTATCTTAGTCCACTTTTGTCAGAATAATGGCTGAGGGGTTGGGGATTTAGCTTAGTGTAGAACACTTGCCTAGCAAGTGCAAGGCCCTGGGTTCAATCCTCAGTTCTGAAAAAAAAGATAAAATAACAGAATTGCTGAAATAGCAATAGTCAAGTAAAATCTAGTTAAGACACTTAGGTATTTCATTATTAGCAATAGTTCCATTTAATTATATTTTTAGAAAATCTCCACAAAATAACTCTTTTCTTTTTCTGGACTGGGAGAGCAAAGGGGGAGACTGAACCCAGGAACTTGCCTATACTAAGTAAGTATATTCCCAGCCCTAGGTTTGGACCAAATCAGAATCTTCCTATGAAGTCCAGGGCTAGCCTCCAATTCAGAAAAATCTTGTCTTGTATTTCCTAAGTGCTGGGATTATGGGCACAGGCCACCATCAAAAACTAGCTTGTTAAATACATCACTCAATTAACTGATAGAAGGAAAAATGGAACTCTAGGAGCAGTACAGTTAAGACCAAACAAAAATGACAACAAACAAAAACAAAAAAAGGTTGCAATGTCAACAACAACAAAAACACATGAGACTACCCCTCCTACCTTAACAGAGATTCAGATGCCTAGAACTCAAACTACCAAAATAATATTTTAGCAAAAAGGAATGGTTCTCAAAACAATGCACTGGACTGGTAACATGGGAGTGCACCCATTCCAAGTATAACCCAAAACAATGAACAAAACCAAGAACTTAAATATTGATACTTTTACATCATCATTTCACTTGGACAGCATTTTAATTTTTCCCCTGCTTAGAAATTTCACTAGACTCCACAAAACAGTTTCCAATCCCAGGAAAACCACCAATCAAACCAAGCTAGGAAGACCATTTCTTAGCAAAGCAAATGTCAAAAGAACAGCTCTAGGTAATACAGATCTAAAGGTTTTCTCTATCAGATTTAAAGGCTTCCTCTATTGATGGACCATTCACTAACCATAGTATATAATTACAAATCATAGAATACTATCACATACCTGATTGAGCCATAGTACTGCTTGCAACTTGAGGCTTCAGACCACCTTCTAAGAGAGCAGGAGAAACTGCTACCACTGGACCTGAGAATAAGGGGCCTTTTAGGGTAAGCAACTGCCCTTGTGGAGTCATCACCAGGTTGGCAGAGGAGTGCGGAGTGTCAGAAGGTGAAGCATTTTCTGCAAAGAAAATGAAAAATTAGTAAAACAAATGTCCAATTAATGTTAGTGTACTCGAGAGAGAGGTTGACTTGAAAAGTATAATGTAAGTTGACATGAGGGCATACACAAGTCTATTCACAGGTTTTCTATCCTATATGTTCTTTAACAAAGTCCTTCAAGTTTCTAGACCATAGTTTCTTTCCATTTGTGAATTCAGGTCATTTATTTTACTCTGTAATATTAAAACTAATTCTTGTTTAGACTCCACCTGGACTGATATAAGTCAGATTTTTTTCTGGTCCACACACTGAGCTGTCTGAAGAATAAAAAAGAACACACCTTTCTCTAAGACATGAATCTACCAAGTAACATTAAATCAGTCTAGCTACTTCCAAAAACAAGGTAAGAAACAACTTAAACCAGTTTGCTTTGTTCCTTAATTAAGACAATGAAAAATGGACTAGTTTAAAGAAATTAAACTTTTTAAAATAAACAAGAGTCTCACTGTGTTACATAGATCGACCTCAATTCTGAGCCTTAAGCAATTTGCCTGTCTTAGCCTCCCAAGCAGCTGAGACTATAGATATATACCACCATGTCCACTGTAAGTTAAAAAAACAAAAACAAAACAACAAAAAACCTCTTAAAAGTTCCAATTTATTTCTCAAGCCATAGTAAATTCAAGAAATGAAGAATTCACACATAGTAGCAGTTATGTACTTACTAAAAACATGTTACAAGTAGACTGCTATCAGAACTAGGGTATATACAACAGAATACTAAGCTCTTAGGAGTTATTTATTGTGTAAAGCCAAAAGTTTATAGGTACTATTTAAAGTTATTTTTCTTAAAAATCACTCCCAATTCATTTAATTAGAACTACAACCAAGAGAAGATGTTCAGTCCACTAAAATAAATTGATGTTTATCTACATTAAAAAAAGCAAAAATGCCCCTCCTACCTGTAGCCTGGTCTCTTTTTCTGGAAAGAATCAAAGGTTTCCCCCTTCTGTTACTCATGAGCATCTGTCCGAGCTCTACAGACGGTGAAGAAGACCCCTCCAGCTGTGTGCCAATTCTGGGAGACACACCAAACTCATCTGACCCCATCTTCTTTTTTCGTTTTTGTGCCTCTAGTGCTTGTTGTTTTGCATAAATATACTCTAGTTTCTTCAGGACCACTTCTTCTGTCTTCCCTGCAGGTAAACAGGGAGTAAAGCATCACTCTCTGCATGATAGCATATAACAATGAGAAATAGTTAGCCGTTATCTAGTTGATTTAACTATATTCCCCAAAACTGAGAGGCAAGTGTGATTATTACAATTCAGAAAATAGGATGAGCTCAGTCAAAGTTAACCCTGGTGTAAGGCTGAGATGCCATTCTTATCCTCAACAGGTGTAAGGACTGAAAGGCTCAGTCCTTCCCAATGCTGTCACTGTGCTTTCTCTTTCCCAGAGACGCTTACACAGCTTACCTGAAAGAGACGATACCTTTCGTATTAAAATACTTCGTTTTCGACTCAGGAGATTTTTCTGCCCTATCAATTTATCTGCCTGGTCTGTTAGTCCTTGAATTTCACTGAATGCCTAGAATAAAAATAGTAATGTTAATGGACCATTCACCTGTACTCCAAAAAGTATAGGGGGCCTACACAATTTCTTTAATGAAAGTATTTTAAGGTAGTATTTTAGAGAACATTATAAAACAATTAATCATGTTTCAGAAATTGAATAATACACTGAACCACTGATTCTGGTGCTGGGAATAGAACCTCAGGGCCTTTTCATGCTAGGCAAGTATTCTATCTCTGAGCTATATCCCCAACCCAACAGTATTTTTAAAATTGCTTTCTAGCCTATATTTTTAGGTAATGTAAAGAATGATTATTTCCAAAGATCATCACTGAGTGTTAAACAGGTTTTCCGCTACTACAAGAAAAAATAGAAAATGTTCATGTTCTGCTTAGATTTTAATCAAATTTAAAGATGTTTACAAATCTGTTTCATTTCAACAGAAATATATGAATGCTAGATGTATATATACTTCCCCAACTTCTACTTAAAAGTAATAATGTTACCTTTGATGATCTATGTGCAGAGTTAACTAAGTTGAGTAGTTTATTTTCTTTTTAAATTTCTGCATTCAGTACTAAGAAGTGTATTATGGAACTAGAGAGATGGCTCAGCAGTTAGGAGCACTATTCTCCCAGAGGTCCTGAGTTCAATTCCCAGTAACCACATGGTGGCTCACAACCATCTATAATGGGATTGGATGCTCTCTTCTGGTGTGTCTGAGGACAGAGATGGTATAACTCACATACATAAAATAAATAAAATCTTTAAAAAATAAAAAAGTATGTTAAGGATTATGAATGTAGTTATTTGGTGGTAGAGTGCTTGCCTCACATGCATGAAACCCTGGGGTTCCATCTCTACTGGAAAAAAGTGTGCTAAATTATTTTTATGCTATGCATTTTTATACTATGATAAACTGTTGTAAATACTTTGAGGAATAATATAAAGAGACGTGCACACAGACTTAGTCCAAGTTTTCCTCAGCACTATCTTTCTTTTCTTAACCTGATCTCTCACTGCCCTGGAGCTTACCAAGTAGGCTAAGCTGGCTGGCCAGTGAGGCTCTAGGACTTACCTAGCCAAAGCTGGAATTAAAAACATGTGCCACTATGTCAACTTTTTTTTTTTGTGGTTTTGTTCTTCTATTTATGTGTCCATGTGTGTGTGTATCTACCACGTATGTGGCTGTGTTGTTATAGAACAGAAGAGGGTATTGCCTCCTTGGAGTTACAAGGGGTTGTGAGATGCTCCACAAGGGTACTGGGAATGGAACTGGGTCTTCTAGTAGAATACCAAGTGCTTATAACCACTGAGCCCTCTTTCTAGCCCCACCCAGCATATTTTTTTTAATGTAGACTCTAGTGTTATGAAACTCATTTCTTCATGCTTGCAAGGTAAGCACTTTGTCAACTGAGCTATCCTCCCAGCTCTCGGCTTCTAACTTAAGAACTTAAATGTTTGGGGCTACAGAGATGGCTCACTGGGTGACAACAGCAGCACTTATCTTACAAGCATGAGGATCTGAGTTTGAATCCCCAGCACTCACGTAAAAAGCTGAGTATGGTTGCCCAAAACTATAATCCTAGCATTGGAAT
This sequence comes from Tokudaia tokunoshimensis, assembly GCA_036184795.1. NCBI lineage: Eukaryota > Metazoa > Chordata > Mammalia > Rodentia > Muridae > Tokudaia > Tokudaia tokunoshimensis. The sequence continues at coordinate 94,660,032 of BTHU01000004.1, read as the reverse complement.
AAGACAGACAGATCCCAAGAGCTCGATGGCCACCCAGCCTACCCATAAAGGCAAGCTGCTAGTTTCTTGAGAGACCCTGTCTCAAAGTAATAAAAAAGAAAACGCCCAACATCCTCCTCTGATTGCTGCATTCACACTCACGGGAACATGTAGTTATAGGTTCATGTGCTTACTTGCATACTACCATCACCACCACCATCACCACCACCCACCTACCCACCCACACACCCACACACAATCTTCCCTGTTCTTATCAACATAAAGTAATTTTGACTTAATGGTTTTCCCCCCTGCAGTATTTATTGCTTACTTACTAGTCCTGTTTGTGATATAGCATCACTCTATAGCTCAAGCTGACCTTGAAATCATAGCAATCTTCCTCTTCAGCCTCTCAAGTGCTGGCATACCAGGTATAAGCTGTCACAACTAGCCACTAACTTCCCTCAACTGTTAAATACAAGTAACTCTGTCTCCATTTCCCTCATATAACAATGAATTTCCTTCTTCATAGTATCTTTAAATTTCTCTTAATTGAACTTATGTTTGTGTATGCTATTTCTACAATACTTACCCGATTAAGAATGAGACTTTTGGAAACTTTGGAAGAATGAAGTAATCCTAATGTAATCTTCAATTTTTCAAAAAGATCCCTCATTTCACCACGCCGCCGCCGCTCATTGGCAGTGTGTGTCCGACGGTAATATGCAAAAGCTTCTGTTTCTTTGTGTGGTTTATCACTCCAGCAATCATCTTTCAATTTTGAAGAAATTAATGAAACCTGTCCAAAAAGAGTGTTTCCTTAGCACCTTCCTCCATCTCAAATGATACTGTTCTAAATTAGATACACTTTGTTTGGACTTATAAAGGCTTCCCAATAGCTCATCTTCCCAATCTATCTTCCCTTATTTCACCAATACCAACAGTAAGAATTCTAATATATACTATATAATCATATTACTTTCCAGCTCAAGTTTTGGTAATTCTCAAATGAGGAAGCACCTGGAAGGAAAGATCTAGAATCGCTTTTTAAATCTAATTAATCGTTAAAATTAGTTTTCAGGACATAACAACAACACCCCACAATCTTTTTTCTTTATTACATTCCAGCTAGTTTCCCCAAGGATATCAACTAAACAAGTTACAAAAAGACTAGGCACAAACCCTTTTAACAAGGCTGGACAAGACAACCCAGTAAGAAAAAAGGATCCTAAGAGCAGGCAAAAGAGTCAGACATACTCCCCACTCCCATTGTTAAGAGGAGTCCCACGAGAACACCAAGCTCTGTAACCACATGCAATATATGTGCAGATGACCTAGCTCAGACCCAAACAGGATCAATGACTGTTCCTGCAGTCTCTGTGAGCCCCTATGAACCAGCAGTTGAAAAATCACAATCTTGATTGGTAGAAAAAAATATAAAAAAAAAAAATTTTTTTTTTTTTGAGACAAGATTTCTCTGTTTTACAGCCCTGGCTATCCTAGAACTCACTCTGTAGACCAGGCTGGCCTCAAATTCACAGAGATACACCTGCTTCTACCTCCTGAGTACTAGGATTAAAGGTGTACACCACCACTAGTGGTAGAAATAATATTTTAAGACTAGAGAAATAGCTCAGTGGACAGAGCTCACACAGAGTGGTCCTGTGCACCCATAAGGACCTGAGTCTTCAGAATCCATATCAAAGCCGAGCAGGAGTGTGCCTGCATTGGACAATATCGACAGGGAGAGCTGGGGGCTTACAGGCCAGTCAAGCTCTAGTTGTGAATTCCAAGTTTAGTGAGACAGCCCATCTCAAATGATATTTGATATCCACCCATGGCCCCGAAATCTGACAAGTACAAACCCCTAACAACAAAACCCCCCCAAACATATAAAATTTTAATATGGGTAAGACCTTTCACATTTGGGGAAAAGATCAACTGCTACTCTCTTCTAAATAAACCTTCTCTCCAACCCTGTTATTTGTGCAGGTGGTGGGGAGGGCAAGCATGACAGACACATTGCACATGTGGAAGTCAGCTCTCTCCTTCTACCATGTGGATCCTAGGGTTAAACTCAGATTATCAAGTTTAAAGTTAAGCCATCTCACCAGCTCCTTTAGCCAGGAGGGTTTGGAAATACAGGAAAACATGTATTTTGGCAAACAGTTGTTAATGATCAGAGGCCAAAATCAAAGTTACAAGTGAATGACATTGAAATAGAAGGTTTGGTGGATACAGAGCTGATGGACCTATCATTTCACAAAAATCTTGTGTTGGGGTGCCCTTTCCTTACATTGTATGAAGGTGTGTCCTTGTTGATTGCTGTACCTGGCAGAGAGCTAAGTACTGGCAAGATTTTGGTATTGTCCTTTCTATGGATCATCTACCAGCCCATGGAATTCCCCTGCATTTGTTATAAAAAAGCAATTGGGGAAATAGAGAATGCTAACAAATTTGACAGCTGTGAAAGAAACTGACCAAATAGTAATAGGAAATATGCTAGAAGCCTCAAAATCTGATTAAAACAAAACAAAAAACAAACTATGTTAACAATATAGGTTTAAAGAAAAAAAAATTTCTATCACCTGGAAACAAGCCAAGGAAGTTATAAAAAAAAAGTTCTACTTGTTCTTTGTATAAACAAACTCCTTTACCTTCCTGAAGTAACCCTAAAGGCAACAGATATGTCTCATTGTGTAGAATTTGGAAAACTAAAGTTTATACACCTTATCATTGATACATACTCAGGGATTAAATGGGGAACTGCTTTTAGTTCTGAAAAAGTTGATTTTGTAATTACACATTTACTGGAAGTAATGACTATTATGGGGATACCTGTACAAATTAAGACTGACAATGTTCCCAAATTATGTTTCAAGTAAGATGAAGCAATTCCTTGCAGATAATGTAAAGCACATGACAAGTATATCATACAATCCCAGGACAAGCAACTATAGAAAGATCTAATTGCACCTTAAAGGAAATGCTTCTAAAACAAAAGGGAAGAACAAAGACCCCTGGGATAGACTAAATAATGCTCCATCAACTTTAAATTTTCTAAACATTAATGAGAAAGGAACAACAGCAGCTAAGAGACAATGAATTATAGAAAAAACCTGTTGAATTAAATCAGCCTAAATACTATAAGGATGTGTTAACATCAGAATGGAAGTCAACGAAGTGTTTTGTGTTGAAGATACAGATTTGTTTATATTTCTACAGGAAATGAAAAGCTGTGGATACCATCAAAACTAATAAATCTCAGAGTTGAGCAGGGGAGGCTTTCTGAAAACCTTGTCCACTGACCCAAAAAGAGCAAAGAAGAGAATCTGACCAGGTACTGCCTGCCCCTGCCGGCCAGAGACGCCTGGACACGGAACCTCAGCATCTAATCACTGACAGGCCTATGAGCAGGACTGGTCTCCTGCAACGCAGAGCCACAACAGGCCTAGGAGTGGGAATGAAGACAGATTATACTGAATACTGCATCCTATACGCCTATCAGGTTCACAGAGCTGGGGGTAGAAATTAAGAGAATTCAGCGAGGCACTCCAGAACACAAAATGCTAGAAGATAAGACAGTCCAGGAGTATAAAAGGTGCAGGAAGCCGTACCCAAGATAAAGGAAAAAGAATCAGTGTTGTTAGGTGCTTATCTCAGTTGTGGATGTGCTGAGATCAACAGAAAGATATCAGACACCTGAGAACCCTGGGAAAGACATTGGGAAAAGTAGACAGACAAGGCAAACACACACACACACACAAAATCACAACAATAGCAGGGCTACAGAAAGCATCCAGGGCAGCTTCAAAACTATGTAATTAGCCAGGTGGTGGTGGCGCACTCCTTTAATCCCAGCACTTGGGAGGCAGAGGCAGGCAGATTTCTGAGTTCGAGGCCAGCCTGGTCTACAGAGTGAGTTTCAGGACAGCCAGGGCTACACAGAGAAACCCTGTCTTGAAAAAAGCCAAAAAAACAAAAAACAAAACAAAAACCCAAAAAACTATGTAATTAGTAGCTAAATAAATGAGGAGAAATGTAGTATGATTTATCTTATATACCCGGCCCTTTAATGGATCGCCAGTTGCTAGTCAACTGGCCCTTTAAGAATTCTTAGTTGTTAGAACTGTTTGATACCTCAGTGTTGGTTGCTTTGGATTTCTGGAAATAGGACAGGATATAAAATAGCCAGCTGATCCTGAGAAGGGGGGTGGGGGTGGAGGTGGTGTGAGGTTAGGATTATCAGATTGAAAGCAAAGGCAGTTGGTGGCAGAAGACATTGTTAGGAGATAGTTGAGGCAGGAAAAGCTGAGTTGAAGAGATAGGCTAGTGGAGCTGCTAGTATTGTGAAAACTGGGAGAAAGAATTGTTTAAGCAGACTGTTTGGTAACTGAGGGAGGAATGGTTGGGAGAAATTTAAAGGGGCTGGGAGGACTGACAGGGAGTTAAGAGAACTGGTTACTATTCTAAAATAGATAGTCTTTTTACATGTGTGTCTTTGTGTGAGCTTGTGTACCCAAGTATAGGTGCCAGTAGAGGACAGAATTATCAGATCCCCATGGAATTGGAGTTACAGGTGGTTTTAAGCCTGTCGTGGATGCTGGGAACCAAACTTGCGTCTTGTGGAAGAACAGTACATGCTATTAATCACCGAGGCAACTCCCCAGCCCTAAAATATGTTTCCTAAAAAGATGTTACTGACATGTATAGAGGTATAAACATATGACAACCTTTTAATAAACTGAAAATAGACCCATCACCTCTAGCAGAGTCCTCAGAAACGATGTGTTATTTGTGTGTGGCTTCTTTTGATTCTTAATAATATAAACTTATTTATGCTGTTGCCAATGATCTTGACTGACTTCTTGAGATCACAAGAGGATTCTGCTCACTTTACTCTTGTGTATCTCAGCACTCTATCTAAATGTAGTTTAACTCTCGTTTTTCTGCTGATCCTTGAGCAATATGAATATAACACAACTTGTCTATTTGCTTTATAAAATAATTATCAATTCTTCCTTCTTGCTCAGTTTTGAAAATTTGACTGAATCTTTCATATTTTACTTCTGGGTTATAAATATCTTAATTTTTAAGTTTACTACTATTATTTTATCTTATGAATATTTTGCTTTCAAATAAACAAATCTATTTTAACTCCTCCAAATTTATTCTGTCCTCCAAGAGGACTAAAATTAAGAAAAATCAAAACACACACACACACACACACACACACACACACACAACCAAGTAGAATATTTGTAAAGAGAGGGCAAGTAAAATGATCTAAAAAAAAAAGATTTTAATAAATTAGCGAATAGATCTTATTTTTTTAATTATAAAACAAATGTCAACAATTTTATTAAATAATTTCATTAGATACATTCTAAATACCTTTTGACTCTTTTCAGAAGCTTTTTCATCTGCAGAGATATGGCTATGACACCTAGATTTAAAAAAAGAAGTAGTTTTAATGTTTTACTGAAATTCAATATCAGATCTATTTCATTTCATAAGTTATGAACCTACACCACCCTGAACTTCCTAAATTACAGTTTCTTTTCTCCAAGGTGTACTAGATGGCCACAGTTTATTTAACAGTACACTTTACCTATACTGTTCAAACAGTTACTAAAATTAAAAATTGATTCATTCATTCATAGGCAGGGCCTCATTGTGAAACCATGGCTGTTCTGAACTTGCTATGTAGATCAAGGTGGCCTCAAACTCAGATATGTCTGTTTCTGCCTTTAAATTTAATTTCTGTTCTTTTATAGTTTGTGGTTTGTATATAGTGGTTATTCTTGGCTCTTTTATTATCCCAACCTAATAACATGGTGTATCCACTTACTGAATTTTTCAATGTCTCTCAATATAAATTTCAAGCTTTGCAGTTTGCTAGCTGTATTATATGAGAAATGTATACATGGTTGTAATCATTTCAAAAGTATCAATCACTATGTAGCCCTGGCTAGCCTGGAACTAGCTAATGATCCTCTTGCCTTAACCTTAACTGGGATTACAATTACGAGCCACCATAGCAGCCCCAAACCAATTTTAGATATGAGAATTTTTAGACACATCAAAATTCACTACATGAGTCACAATGTCAGAATAGTATATGTACTCAGTGACTTCTTTTTAAGCATTTATAGCCTATATTATTCCCAAAATTTCTGTCACTGGCTATTTTTAAAAGAAAGGAAAAGTTATTTTTAAAATTATATTTTTCTTTGTCGCCATTTAGGAACTTGGGTTTAAAATATAGGACTTTTCATTTGTCTGCAATACTACTGAACTTAGTAAATATAAGTTTTAAGGGATTTAAACTCTCTCACTTTAATAGGTAACTGAAGGAGCCTGTAAACAGCTCTGGAGTGAAGAAAGTCACTTATGGAACTGTCTCAGGAATCAAGACAAAAGAAGCTGCCATCTTTCTTCTTTTCTCTCTCACATGCCAATTCCTAATCCCTACAGAGCTTCCTAACCACAGAGGTAAGACAACACACCAAAGCACATACCTGTGTCTTATCAGTGGAGGAATTTCATACTTGTACCTCACCTACAGCTAGTACAATAATTACATTTATAATTTTAATGCTTTTTAAGTGAAATATAAAGGAACTAACTTTGGTTGAATAGTCAGATCTTACTAGCTATTATGAACAATATGTATACTATTTCACCTTATACCCTAAATGGGGAGCATTCTGGTTCAAGGAAATTATAAACTTGTTCAAGGTTACTTAAACTATCAAAACTAGCATTTCATTTTACTTATTATTTTAGACAGGATCTCACTACATAGCTCTAGTTGGCCTAGAACTCACTATATAGACCAGTCTGGCCTCAAACTCAAGAGATTGCCTGTCTCTACCTCCGCCCCCCAGGTGCTATAGCCAAAACTAGTATTGTAACAGAAAGAGCACCAGTCTCTAAAAGCTTGTTACTCATATTTATACACTACTTGTTAGCAAAGGACAAAGCAAGCAAATTCCTTATTTCAAAGCCTCATCTATACTACCTAGGAGAAAAGAAAAACAGAAAACAAATCAACAGTCCCTAAAGATATAATGGAAGTGGGTCTGTTACCCAGAGCTTTTAAACAAAGTGTTTGGTTTTGTTTCTGTTTCTGAACAACCCAAAGGTAAATATGACTTACTGCTGTTTGAAGCACTGTGTGTGAGTTGCTGTGGTCTTCTTGTAGGTAAAGTTAATTTCCTCTGAGAGCTCTTCTATTGTCTCAACATCCACCTGCTCATCATCCTCAATATAGTCTACATAGTTATTCTGAAATAGATCATTAGGACAGTAAATAATGTATTGGGAGACGTACATACCTAAACTTTTCAATCACATGCTCCCTTATTAAACCAACTAGTTTCAAATAGTGATCTACCCTGAGTACTAATATTGCTAAGTTTGTTAATCACACAAGGAAATTAAATCAGAAAGACAACATGATTAGAGTTAATATCAATAACTACATTAAGTCATAGATGTATGTTAAACAGGTACCATGAACCTTAGGCTGGACAAAGTTTCTATTGGCAGGCTATATTTGATGCTTTGATGTTATTTCTAGAGGACAACATTCAGGTATGATGTTTTAAGGCTTTAAAAAAAAATCTCGATCATATATGCTAAGGCCCTGGGTTCAATACCAACCCCGAAAAAAATTCTGTTTTAACTATTATCTGATCAAATGCCCATAAGGCAATACACATTAATATAAGGCAGACATGGAAATGGGATACAACTCCACAGAATAAAAGCTTTTGAAGAATTTCAGTTTTCAAAAGTAATCCAGTGTAGTTCCTTACAATACCATAACAGAAGCAACTGAACACTGATCCTAGAAATTCACTGAATACTTTTACAAAGTTGCATGTGTGATGTGGGATAAATAGATATTTCCAAGTCCATCTTTAAAAGTAGTGTTCATTATGCCAGAAACTAAAAAAAAAAAAAAAACCCGTTTTATATATACATACATACATACATATATATATATGTATATATATTTGTATTGTTCTTTAGAGGCATAATTTAAAAATGAATACTCTAAAGTTACTAATGTAGATTTGATTTTTAATACTTAAACTGAAAGGTGTATGCCTACTTCATAGATCTATGACATGGGGGCATGTTATGTATTCCAGGACAGCTCAAATCTGTAATCCTCCTGCCTCTACTTCCTCATTGATTATAGGCCTGCGTCCTACACCCATTTATTGTATGCACACTTTGTAAATTGTATCCAATAATCTCAAGAAGACAAATTACTTATTTACAAATTTCCTCCTATAATTCAAATACAAGTCTAGCAATAAGTATAAAGATAATTTTGGCATGGGACATGCATGTAAACATGATACAGAATTTGTATTTTAGAGACCATTCACATAACATTTTGTATTTTTATAGAAGTCAGATTAGTATATCCAAGGAAGAGCCCCCGTAAGATTAAGGCATTCCATAGGCTCTGCAAAAGCAGTTTCACTGATCATTAAAGTCCTCACTAGTTTTAAAGTTGGACTGTTTTGCTTTTGTTTGTTTTTGATGTAATGCTTACTCAGACTGACTACAAAAAAGGAGACCATAAAAGTACAATAAGTTGTGTAATACAATCATACAAACTCCATATTCTTTGCTTTATGTCCCTGAAAACGATTAGCCTATAGTATAAGGCAAATGCATATATAAATTATTCAATGTTAGAGCTATATCTTTGCTTATAAGTCAAACAACTGAGGTACAGGTATAATACAAGGTTAAAATGTTTTAAAAGGTTTTTTTGAGGACTGTTTTTGAAGACAGGTTCTCAATGTTGATCAGAGCAGCCTCAAAATCAAAAGATCTGACAGGATTAAAGGTGTGCACCACCATGCTCAGCTATTTTAGTGTTAAACTACTACAGTTTTGTTGTAGTTGATAAAGCAGTTAGTTATTAACAAGGAATAACAGTCAATATAGGAGCTAAACATATCTCAAAAAAGAGATTCTAAAATATAATTGGTACAAAGGCTTCTATCATTTGTTCCTGAAGAGAGTTAACAACTTAATTTCTGTGCTCCCTGAAGCAGCTGTCTATAAGCTGTTTTATATCTGACCCTATGCTAGTGGTCAAGAACCCAGAGGCCACCATCTATTTTGTAACTTTATTGGATACAGCCCCATTCTTTCACTCACATGTTTGTGGTTGCTTCCATACTACCACAGCAATGGAATCATTTAACCTGCAATGTGCAAAATGTTTACTCTCTGGCCCTTTATAGAAAAAAAATGTAATCTAACTCTTGCCCTGTATCAAGTCTGGCCCTCAATTAATTCAGTTAATGGTCCCGTAAATAAGAAACCTATTAAGAATAATCTCAAGAAAACTGAAACATAAAACTATAAAGGTTACATTGTAAAAAACAATGATTGAAGTCTAGAATATAGAAAAAATATATATAGAAAAAATATATAATTTATAGTTCCAACACAATATTGAAAGATACAAAGCAACTTTCATGTATGATTTAACAAAGTATTAGGTGGAATTTTGCAGTTTTTCTCCAAGAAGAAAATTTTTCCTCTAAATGCACTCTTTCTCCTCTACTTTAAAAGGCATACTTACATTGTTTATTTGTATCAGGTAAGTATCAATCACATCACAGACAATGTGACAGAAACCACTGTGATCAAATGATTGTAGAACTTTCAAGATGTCCTTAAAAATTCAACTTAGTAAGCACTTTACAGCATTTATACTCCAAAGGATCAAGCCACCTTTACAAGAGTAATGAGTAAGACACAAAGTGTTGCCTTCACAAAGTGTTGCCTTAAATACTAGCCATTTAATAATGATCTAAACCTAGGCACCCAAATGTTAGGTATTAGTGATCTCTAATCATTTAAATCCACAAGGTTTCAGTCAACAACAAAAGATGGGCTCACCACCTTTTCTACATCCAGCTCCTCACTCTGGTAGCCAGAGACAACATCCACAATCTCATCAAGAGAGTCATCGGTTTTCTCATCTTCCTCATCCTCATCTTCCAGATCCACAACTGTGAAGTCAGCACTGCTTTTCCCACCCTTTGTCTGTTGCTTTGGTTTCATCTCTTCTCTAGGGAGCAGTAAATGACCCTGAAAACGTCTGTTCCCTCTTCTGCCTTTTGTAGCTCTCCTAGGAATAATAGAGAAGGCTGCAGAACTAGAAATGCCACTCCAAGAACCATCCTCAGTTTTTAAAACTCCACCACTCTCAATAGAATCACTTTTTTCAAGTAATTCAGAGATATCCTGTTCAGAATTTTCTCGACATGGCTTCATTTCTGTAAAGAACTGAATGTTTGCCTCTTTCTTAAAGTTCTGTGAAATTCCAATGTACTTCTGAGTTAAGGGAACCTTTAGGTGTTTTCTCCATCTCTCTCTAAGATTGTCCATGCCCAGAGAGTCTTCACAATTCTTCTTGGCCTCTACCTGTGAATTAGATTGTTGTTCCTTAACTTGGCTCCCTGATAATTCAAATTTACTTTCCTCCTTAGAGAGGACCAGAAAATCATCTGGGTTCTCTGGATTGTCTAATCCCTGCTGCTGTTCAACCTTCACCTCAACACACTTTTGAGGCCGTACTTTTCTGACACTTTGGAGTGTCATAATGTCAATGTTTTCAGAGGCAGCCCTAACTTCTGGAACAGTCTGTTTTTCTTTTGGGCTATTCTGATTCTTGTTCCCGGATTCCTCATCACCATCTTTGTCTTCATCTGTATGAGACCCAGTGCTGTAAGAGTATTCATAAGGTCTGGCATCTTCCCTCAGGGTTTCTTCATCCAAGAGATCACCCCCACCATCCAATGAATTATTCAAGGAATCTTCTGAGGCAATAATTCCTGAGTTTTGCTTCATTCTTTTAGCCTCAGGGTCTACAGCTTCATCTTTTGATGGTAGAGCTTTCTTAGTTTCCTCCTCTCTTTTGATAGAGTTTGTTTCATCTTTCTGGTCTGTATTCTGAGATTCCTTTTTTATTTGAAGGGAAGCAACATGCTGAAGAACAGAGTTAGGGACAGGCTTTTGTCCTGGGAGCTGCAACAAGGCAAAGCTACCTGACTGCAGAGGAATAAGGCTAGCAGTGCCCACAGGCTGCCCTCCAGTGCTGGGTGTTATTTTGTTTTCAGAGCCTGTTTTACTTGCAAGGTTTTGAGTTTCAGGAGGAGAAATCCTCAGAGTCAGTGTACCAGCCTGAGAGACAAAACTAGATCCAGAGGAAAGCAATGAAGGTGCCTGAGAAATGACATTTACTGTTGGAGAAGACCCAACAGCCTGAATTACAGGACTCATGACAGAGAAGGCAGAGGATGAAGCAGATGATGATGGAGTCTCTGAAGATTTGCAAGGAGCTGGTAGTCGGATTCCCACCAAAGATCCTGGTAAGAAAAAGAAAGAGCTTAAATCACCACTGCTCATAACATCAAGTCTTTCAAGGTATGACTCCCACTTTAGGAGACTGAGAAAGAAAAATTCTGGCATACCAAACACATCACATAGTCAAATGATTTAACAACAAAACTCATCAGAAAGATCTCTAACTTTATACCTGGGTTCCGAAATACCACAGGCTGTATGCTGGTCTGGGTATTAGAGCCTCGAATCTGATGTAAAGGTAGGAGTTGGACAATCTGCCCATTGGGGTGCCTGAATAGGTTCATTCCACTTGGACCCCTAACAGGTTGCAAGACCATCCGCTGTCCCTGAAGTTGTGGGTTTTGGATTGGTCTAAGCGCAGGAGAACCCTGCTGCACTGGAATCAACAACAATCGGGGTCCAGTACGTTTCACGTTGTTAGGTGAGATCTGTGCAGTAGTCACTGGAATTTGAGGGGCATTTTCTGGAAAACAGAAAAATGAGAGGCTACTGTAAGAATTTATCTTTAAAATACATAGGTAAAAATAATATGACATAAAACCTAATAATGCTGCAAGTAACATCTTACTTAAATTATAAAGTTAATGAAATTCTTTCCTTTTATAGTATACTATTTATAGCTAAGAATAATCTATAATTTGTTTTATTTTTTGAGACAAGATCTCTCTATATAACCCTGACTATCCTGGAACTCGCTATGGAAAACAGGTTGGCTTCAAACTGAAAAGAAAATGCCTTGGCTCGTTGTTGTCGCCATCACGTTTGCCAGTGGTGAGTCACACCTTTAATCCTAGAATATGGGAGGCAAGATGGGCAAGTCTCTGAGTTTAGAGGTCAGCCTGGTTTACAATGCGACTTTTAGGATAGCCAGGCCTATACAGAGAAACCCTGTCTCAACAAACAAACAAATCACATTTATTTGTGTGTTATCTTATGTGTATATGAATCAGAGGACAACTTGTAGGAGACAGTTCTCTTCTTCTTCCATGTGGGTCCTGGGAATAGAACTCAGGTCATCAGGCTTAGAGGTAAGGACCTTTACCTACTGAGGTATCTTGCCTGCCAAAGTATAATGTATTTTAAACCTGAGTAATTGCACAGACATTGTAGAGCTTTAGATTCAGAATGGTATAAAAAGAAAATCATCAGTTTTTCAAGAAGTGCATTTCAAAGCATGCTTCTATCTAATGAAATGTAGAGGCAGAACACTAAAGATGAGTTCACATTCAAGTTCAACAGATTATGATCTAACTCTCTTCTTTACAAATAGTCCTATGATTTTGTTTCACAGCTTGTACTTCAGAAAGATAATGTTAGTAATAAATATCATGAAATGTATGCTAGTGCTCTTTGGTTTTTAAATAGCAAATAAAGAGTTTAACTTGCGGCTACAAAGATGTTTCAGTGATTAAGAACACTTCCTTTTCTTTCAGAGGACCCAGGTTCAATTCCTAACACCTTACAACTGGCTATAACTCTAGTTCCAGGGAGCATGATGATCTGTTCTGGCTTCTGTAGGCATTGCACATATGTGGCACAGACATACATACAAACAAAATACCCATACACCTAAAATTAAAATAAATCTTTTAAAAAAATTACAAAGAAAAGTTTAAGCATTTGTGGAAATAATATAAAAACAAACAAAAAACTCCTAGTTCTATGGTATGAAACTAAGAGATATCAAAGAAGTGGAGAAATAAAGCCTGGTTAGAGAGAAGTAAAAAAGGTTTAAAAAAAAATTAAAAACTTAAGAAAATGTGAATTAAAAGACATGCTGCCGGGCAGTGGTGGTGCACGCATTTAATCCCAGCACTTGGGAGGCAGAGGCAGGAGGATTTTTGAGTTCGAGGCCAGCCTGGTCTACAAAGTGAGTTCCAGGACAGCCAGGGCTACACAGAGAAACCCTGTCTCGAAAAACCAAAAAAAAAAAAAAAAGACATGCCAAGCTGGGTAGTAGTTGAGCCAGAAGCAGAATAATGTGAGTTTGAGGCCAACCTGGTCTACAGAGCAAGTTTCAGGGCAGCTAGGGCTACTCAGAAAAAAAACCTGTCTTGAAAAACAACAATAACAACAAAGACATTTTAAACCATTAGTAGTAATAAATGAGGTTTATTGTTTAGAAGAGCTATCTGGAAATTTAGAAGAGCTATCTGGAAATACAAGATGAGAAAATATTTTAGTGTTCTGGGGTAAAGAAATAGATAAAATATTCATAGTAAGTACAAGCAAAACTGATCTAATTAGAACACTTACCTGATATTAGCAATAAAATGTTAAGTTTGCCAATTTATTACCTGTGAAAATAATACTATGCAATTTGAACAAAAATATGCATCTTGGGGCTAGAGAGGTAGCTCAGAAATTGCTGCTTTTGTAGAAGACAGGAGTTCCTGGAAACCATGTTTGGGAAGCTCAAAAAAATTGCCTGCAATTCCAAATCCAGGGAATATAAGGCCCCATCTACCCTCCAAAGACATAAATATAAAGGGAAACAGACACACATACATACACACATACACACACACACTTTTTAAAAAAAAAATGTACATAGTGGCTGAAGAAACTGCTCATGTTTAGAGCACTGGCTGCTCTTCTAGAGATAGTTGCATTTAAATATAAAGAAATAGGAGTTGGAGAGACAGTTCAGCACTTAGCCTTTTGCAGAAGACCTGGGTTCAGAGGATCCCATGCCCTCTTTTGAGTTCTGAGGGCACTGCAAGTATGCAGTCCACAAACATACACAGATACATCAAATATATACATAAAATAAACATTTATTTAAAAACTATCAAAATAAACTGGTTTGATGGTACACGCCTTTAATCCTAGCACTCTGGGAGGCAGAGGCAGGCAGATCTCTGTGAGTTTGAGGCCAGCCTGGTCTACAAAGCAAGTCCAGGACAACCAGAACTCTTGTTACATAGAAAAACCCTATCTCAACAAAACAAAGCAAAGCAAAACAAAACTAAAATTTATCAAAATAAATAATTATATTACTCTAAATTCTTTTAATCTAATCCAACTTAAATTGGGGGCTAGTGAGATGGTTCAGTGGTCAAGAAAAGTGGCTTCTCTTCCAGAAGACCCAGGTTTAGTTCTTAGCCCCTACAAGGTAGTTCATAACCAGTTGTCTGTAACTTTAATTCTCAGGGATCTGATAACTTCTTCTGGCCCCTGTGGGTACTGCAAGCACATGGTGTACTTGCATACATGCAGGTAGCACTCATAAAATTAAAACAATTTTTTTTTGAGACAGGGTTTCTCAGTGTTATGTAGCACTGGCGTCCTGAAGTCACTCTGCAGACCAGGATGGTCTCAAACTCAGAGATACGAAGGCCTACACCACCACTGCCAGGCTAAAATAAATTTTTTAAAAAAGAAAAAAATTTTTAATTCTTTTAAAAAGTTGATGAATACAAAATATAAGTACTAAACATAGAAATGTGTCTCCTTATCTCTTATTAGTTATATCTGTGTCAGTTCATGTGGATTCACAAACACCTGGGATATCAGCCCATGGCCATGTGTGTGAGGCTGTTCCTTAGGGAAGTTCAGCCACGGAGGGAAAATCCATCATGAATGTAGATGACGCCATTCTATAGGCTCAGGTCCTGAATAGTATAAAAAGCATTAAGTTCCAGACACATAGTGATCATCAGCCCAAATAAACCCTCTATTACTTGCTTTTTTGGCCAGGTTATTTTATCAACTAAGTATAATAATGAGAACTAGGAATGAATATGACACCTTCTTTTACAAAAGCAGGCTGGCAGGCCAGCCGGCTTCCAGAGACACACAAACAGGCAAAACACTATACAAGTAAAATAAAAATTTATAAAAACATCAAAATAAGTATACCATTTTAGAAAATGTCACTGCTGTATATTTTCTTATAAATGCAGAAACATTTTCTTAGAAAGGGAGGGAAGGAGAGAGGGAAAAAGAAAAAAGTAACTGACCCAGCAGTTGTGTATGAAATTCCCTCCTTAGAGATGTGTAACCGCAGCTCTCTCATCATACAGCAGACTGCACTTCCTCCTATGTCACTTTAATGGTTGTTCTAATGGCTCAGAGGTCTGGTCCTATTTACATCATTTAGTGTCCTTCAGCCATCATTTCCACTTCGTTTTCAAGTTTTAGTATTACCTAGATTAAACTTTAGTCCTATTATCAGTAAGATAATCTCTTGAAGACAGCTGATCCCTGTACTCAGGAATCTGGCTACAGAACTGAATAGACAGTGGTCATTCCTAATCCTACAACTAGCCATAAGCTCTGTTATTTTTAGGGTTTGGTTTTGTAGAATTTTAAAGTTTTAGGAATGTTAGCATGTCATACTACAGCTGAAACTCTAAAATATATTCAGGCATATCTAAATTGTGGCCTGCATATATCTCAAGATAGCTATGAATGCAGCCCAACATATTTACAAATGGCATTGTCTAAACTAGAAACTCCTAATTTTATTACAACTGGAAAATTCTATTAAGGAGCTTTATTTATAATAAAGCAGCTGAAAAGAACTAGTCCTTACCTGGTCTCTGGCTCACTGGTGGACTTCCATTAATTCCTGAGAGTATAATAGGTACAGAACTCAGTGATGAAGTAGGTGTGGTCACCACGGAGGAAGATGCAGCTGTAGTCACCATGACTATGGAGGTGGAGGCAGTGGAAGCAACAGGAAGAGTTATGGTTGTAGATGCTACCAATGGTTTAGGAAGCGAAACTGAAGCCACAGGGCTAGTAGTTATCCCAGTAGTTTTGGTAAGGTTCACAGTGGCTGTAGACTGGGTAGATGTTACAGGGGTAGTGTTATTAGTTTCAGAGATCTCAACAACCCCAGCAGTGGAGGCACTAGAATAAGAAGTAGCTTCTTTAGCTCCCATTTCAGAATTAGCAGTCAGAGATGGCACAGCAGTAACATTTTCTAGAAACACTTGAGGGGAAGTAGTGGCAGCAGCTGTTGCAGTGCTGCACACCTGAACTTGCTCAGAAGAAACCACAGGTGTGACGACCATTACTGGAGAAGGCCTGATACTGAACTTCTGTGGCCCTGTAAGGGGTTGAGGTGTGCGAACTCCAGGTATCTTCTGTTGTAAGGCACCAACTTTGCTCATCACAAACTGTGTGAACACACCACCAGGAGAGGGCCGCGCTGCTGCAAATGAAAATTTGCAGGTCAAAAATCTTCATTCTCTTATTGTGCCCTCCTACTAAGTGATTGTGCTCATAGTATTAGTTGTGCCCACTGGGTCATTTCCTTAAAAGTACAACCAACCTACTATAAGTACGAATTACTACCCACAAAAAACAAAAATTAGACACTGTCCTCCACTCAAAGCAAAGCTTTAAAATTCTATTTTTTGGTTGGTTGGCTGTTTTTTGTTTTCCGAGACAGGGTTTCTCTCTACAAACCTGGAACTCACTTGGTAGACCAGGCTGCCCTCAAACTCAAGAGATCTATCTGCCCCCAACTCCTAAGTGCCAGGATTAAAGGCATGCGACATCATTCCCCAGCTATAATTCTAATTTAATAATAATAATAATAATAATAAGAAGAAGAAGAAGAAGAAGAAGAAGAAGAGGAAGAAGAATTAAAATTGAATGCTCAGACTAAACTTCCTTAGGCTACACAATATATCTAAATTCTTAGAGGACACTTAAAAAAACAAAGAGAGCAAGTTGGGAATAGTGAATCATGCATTTAATCCCAGCATTAGGGAGGCAGAGGCAGGCAGATCTCTGTGAGTTTGAGGTCTACAATAATGAGTTTCAGGACAGCCAAGGCCACATAGAAACTATGTCACAAAACACATACAAAGCAACAGTTACTAACCCTTATCACCTAAAACAGATGAAAAAGGGAAGGACAAGATTCCCAACACATACCTTACTTTCCCCATTGAAAATTTAAAGTATGTTCCTAACATTTCCCTCCTGTCTCAGCAGCTTTTACAAAATAGATAAGTATTATATATTTTTTAAAATATAAACATTTTTAAAAGCAGAGTAAGACTGTTTTATTGTTTTAAATTCTAGTTAAAGATGCATTCTAAAGAGGCATAAATAGGTTCTCTTTAAAGCATTAACTGCCTATCTTCACCCCAGCCTTCAGCCATATATTTCAACTTCCTGGTAGAAGAATAATGATGACAAACTGACACCCTTACTTAAGGGTGTCCTAAAGGTATTTGAAACAAAAAAAGAGGAATTTCTTAAACTAACTGTATAACTTTCAACTAAAACAATGTTTCAAGAAGACAATTTAATACAGACTGTACACTAAATGTAACTAAATGTTAGGCAAAAGAAGTTTTCATACATAAGACAGAAATATATAGAACACTGCATTATTTTAAAATTTTTATTTTACAGGAGCTTTTTATTTTTAGCCTATACTAACCCATTCTACTAGCTCTTGTTAGCTTCTTAGATTTGTAAGTACAAGGACTATGCATATGATTGGTATTAAAAACCTCAACCATCATAGGAAAAATAAAGAAAATATTTTAAAGCAAAACCTTTTATTTCTATGTTAATATACTCTCAAAGTCTGTGTTAATCTGTTTTATCTATGTCAATATACTCTCAAAGACTGTAAAACTAAAATTCAATTCGTCAGATATCATAGGTCATCAGAAGAATTATTTTTAAATATTTAAATAAGGGCATTAATAATAACACCAAATTTTGCATTTTGCTACTTTTATAATATTCATATTGTATTCACTGGCCAACAATTCACTGGCCTTTTCAAACCATATGCATTCTCTACTTACCAATTGGCCTTTTTGCTGGAACAAATGCCTTCGGATTCTTCCCAGCACGATTTGTTGTTGAGCCAGAGGATGCCATTTTGGAACTGGATGTTGAAGGCAACAGGGTGCGTGGTTTCCTGGATGCAGCCACCTTGGCATTGGATGCTACCTTGGAGATGACAGTACTGAGGGTTGAGAGGTCCAGGACTGAGGGTCGCAACCTGCCTGTGATATAAGCAGCTAGCCTATTGGCTGGATGCAATGCCCCCATCTGTCCCAATAGCAACTTAGCCTGCGGGTAACTCTTACCATTAACCTGAAACAAGTGGCAAAGAGAAATTCTGTAAAGATAAAATTCTCTTGCTAACTCATCTCCCTTGACAGGGTTTCATTTTTATAAGGTGTTTAAAAGTCTATGCTTTTTTATTTTTCTTTAGGGAGAAAGAGAAGCTTTTCTATTCAGGATAATCTCAGTAACTGGATGGTATCATCTGATATCTGAACTAACTTGAATTTCATTTATAGTCTGGAAATAGAGAATCTTAGAAACTAAACTCATTTCTGCATTATAGATATGTAAAAGACATAACTGCATCCAACAATCCATCTAATTATTTTACTTTGATAAGCAACTGTGGTTATTAATGAATCATCAGCAAAAAGAGTAACATGACCCACAGACTCTCTGAGACTGAGAATTATAGAAGTCATCACACGGGGTCTTTTTAAGTATCCTTCACATCTTAAAAAAATATAATCTGCTTTTGAAGTTACAAGACACTGAATGCTATAATAAACTAAGCTATTAAGTCGCGCCAGTTTTTGGTTTTCTTTTTATAAAATTTTAAGATTTTATTCTTACTTTATGAGTGTTTGCCTGTGCACCACGTACATGCCTGGTGCCCACAAAGGCCAGAAGAGAACACTGGAATTACAGACCACTGAGAGCCACCATTATAAGTGCTAACAATTGAACCAGGGTCCTCTGGAAGAACAGCCAGTTCTTATAAATGCAAAATCCTATCTGTTGCCCCAGTTTTTGGTTTTCAAAAGGGGCAACTCTAAAGATATTATAAACAGAACATGCTCAAAATAAAATGTTGGCACAAACTCAGAATATTTCTAGACACAGTCACTAAATGGTCAGAATAAAGTGAACAAATGAGGTGTACATTTTTTGTGATGCCTGAGTTGATAACTGCTCATTTTAGACAACAACTTATTAATGTGTGTCTAAGACAACACAGAAGCAAGCCTCCATAGTTTCTCACTCCTGTTTTCTAGTCATATATTACTAGGTGACATCTGGAGAACATAACCTTTTTTGTCTCCTCATCATTTACAAGTAGCAGATAGAAAATGGAGCCATCTACTCTTCAAATTTATAGGAAAACAGTAAAGAAAGTATCTAAATAAAGCAAACTACTTCAAAGACAAAATTATTCTTAGCTACTTAATTTTAATTATTCTCAGGAAAATCAGCAACTTGAATTCCTCAAATTTGATATCAAAAAGAAAAAGGGGGAAAAAAGGAAAAAAAAAGATTTTTTTTCATCCAAAAGTAAACAATACTAGTTTTTTAGCTGTGTAGACTCTACCTTTTATTGAAAGTTATTTATTATCTTCCCTAAAGTCTATGCTGGTTAAGCATTCCTTATCCCAAATTCCTGGGATTAAAAAGAAGCATTTCGGATTCTCAGATATACATATTAAACTGTCTTGGAGACAAGATTCAGGTCAAAGCACAGAAGTTATTTAGGTCACATACAATTACATATACATAAGGACCATAAGTAACTTTACATAGTAGTGTTTAGTGTGCTAGCATTCTGACTATAACCCATCATAAGAAGGCAGTTGTGGAATTGTCTATTTGCTGATGATCATAATTTCAAATTTAGGTATGGGGATTAAGAATGTTCAACATGTATTACAAACTGACTGCCAATTCAAGTTATATAGTTGTTGACTTTGTTTCTTTTCAAATCAGGGTTCCTCTGTGTAGCCAAAGCTATCCTAAAACTTAGTCTGTAGACCAGGCTAGCCATGACCTCAGAAATCTGCCTGCCTCTGTCCTGAGTGCTGAAATTAAAGGCATATGCCACTATTCGTACATATAGCTAACATTTAATTTAGAACTTCTAAATTAGAGAAGAGAATATTCTACAAGTCAATTTACTGCTTAACTTACTAACAGCAAAGAGTTATTTTTACCTCACAAAATTTCAAATAAAAGGGAAAAAAAGTAACTACAGTTTGCTTAGAAACAACAACAAACAAACCTATGTGTTTGAATAACATCTTACTAAATTAAAATTTTTCCTGAGGTATCAATGTAAGTTGGTAATAGAGTACCTAGGTTCAACCCATTATTATAAAACAAGCAAATGAAAATAAGCAACTCCCCTCCCTATTACTACTTACATAAAGTACCTATCTTTGGTTGGTTGGTTTTCTTTTTTTAAATAGAAAAAGTTTCACACTGTAGATGTCCTGAACTCAAGAGATCCACCTGCCTCTACCTCCCAAGTGCTGGGATTAAAGACATGTATCACTACCACCTGACTTATAAAGACAACTTATCTCTACTATACCTAGCAATTTATATATTTCTGTTTTGAAATTTTTATGCCAGTAAGATAATCTAAGACCCAAATTAAATGCCTATTTTTGCTTAGTATGGATCACTAGAGCCCATGCAGTAAAGCTTATAAAGAGAAACTTTCTGAAAATAGGAAAAAAAACATAAGCTAATGTAAGGTTCCCTATCTCTGTTTATATAACAGTAGTTTGCCTTATATATTCATCTAACCTACATTTATCCTAATAAGGAATAATAATGCTCTTTATTACCCAGTTCTCAGAAAAAAATTGAGTATGACCTAAGGTCAACAAAGGGCTTGAGTGTTAAAAAAAAATCATGATATTAGCTAAGTATAAAAAGGTACTATGCCCAGATTAAATATAATTCTCACCTGGATAAGCCCAGATGTAGTTGAACTGGGTTTACGTTTATAGGCCACAAGCTTTCCCGAAGGAGAAAGCCCTGCATAGAAAGGCAGACCTTTGCCTCCATGTAATCTCTCCCTCACTGAATCCAGGGCATCTGTCTGCACAGGAGAGATATCATCCACTTTCCCAGGGGACAATGGACCATCAGGAGTCTCTGATCCAGATTTCTCAGCCATATCATCTTGGTCTTGACTTGATGGCATAGAGATTTTCACACGAGAAGAATAAACAGGAGGGGTCTTCTCACCCCGACACTTCCGCTGAGAAGCCAACTCAATGATGAAGCTGCCCACCTTAAGTGACTGTGGCATGTTGCTATTGATGTGCTGAGATAAAATGCTCAAGATCTTGTTTCGATCTTCTTCCCAGTTGCAGTCTGAGATGATCTCTATCAATTTGGTGGGACCACCAGGTGACCTCTGATGTACATAAGAGGTAGAAGAGGACTCTCCTTCATTACAAGAGGATTTCCAGCTCTTTTCTGTTTAAAAAATAGAAAAACTCACTACATCACAGATCAGACATTCTGTACTAAACTTTGATGGGGGTGGTGTTCAAAACAGCGTTTTTCTGAATAAAAGCCCTGGCTGTCCTGGAACTCACTATATAAATCAGGCTAGCCATGAACTCACAAAGACCCACCTGCCTCTGCCTTCTGAGTACTGGGATTAAAGGCATGCTACTGAACTTTGAAAGAAATACAAGTTTATCACTGTCTCATTTCAGAGTTAAATTAGTGTGCAAACTCAACATTCTAGAGTTTTCCAGGAGAAAAAAAAAAAAGACCTCACAGAACTAGACACTTGTCTTCACTATCCCATAGACTAAATTATCTCATAAAAAGGAAATTTCCTTAGCACTTCTCTAAAAGGTCAGACATAAAAAGTACTGTCTTGCAAAGTGTGACCTATAACTATGGCAAAATTTACTGGATAGAAGTTATTGTTAATGGAAATTTACTTGATAGTCTGGTTATTGGACTGGAGAGATAGCTCAGAGGTTAAGAGCACTGGCTGCTCTTCCTGAGGTCCTGAGTTCAATTCCCAGCAACCACATGGTGACTCACAACCATCTGTAATGGGATTCGATGCCTTCTCTGGCATGCAGGTGTACATGCAGATAGAGCACTCACATACATGAAAGGGGAAAGGGGAAAGGGGGGGCAGGGGAAAGGGAAAAGGGGAAATGGGGAAAGGGGTAAAGGGGAAAGGGAAAAGGGGAAATGGGGAAAGGGGTAATGGGGAAAGGGGGAAAGGGGGAAAGGGGAAGGGGAAAAGGGAAAGGAAAAGGAAAAGGAAAAGGAAAGGAGGAAACAGAGAGAGAAAGGAGTTATTGTTCTGATATCCAAAAAGGCCAAACACAGATACTTGATAAGCCTGCTTTGAAACATGTAAAGACAAGAATCAACACTAAGGGCTGGAGAGATGGCTCAGTGGTTAAGAGCACCGACTGCTCTTCCAGAGGTCCTGAGTTCAATTCCCAGCAACCACATGGTGGCTCACAACCATCTTTAATGGGATTCTGATGCCCTCTTCTGGTGTGTCTGAAAACAGCTACAGTGTACTCATATACATTAAATAAATAAATATTTTTTTAAAAAAGTATCAACACTAAATAGTAAAAAAGGTCTATTTTTGTTTACAAAATCAAAACAGTGATAGTAAGATAGCACTTGTGACTAAGCCTGCTAATCTGAGTTCAATCCCTGGACCTATATGATGGAAGGTGAGAACATACTCCTGTACGTTGCCTTGTGATGTGTGTGCCATGGCAATCATGTACTTGCCCACTGCCCTCACACACATTAAATAAGCAAATGTAATTAAAAAACAAAAACCACTTATAAGGCACATTCTATGAATAGTTTATACTACAAACTCTGCTCTGCCTCTAGATACGGTTGCTTCACTGATGATTCAGGTTCCCAGTATATCCCCAATCATGGTGGCAGGAGACACACTAACAAGATACATATTTTATAAGGCACCAAATTTCTATAGTAGAGCCTCTCAACCAATGTGCTGGAGTTCTGTCAAGGATACAGGCTCCAGCTCAATCATCCCCAGAATGGACATGGTCTCAAGCAGCCTCCTCCACTTTCTTAAATGTAAGACAAAAACGGTTTATTTACTGCATACTATGTCATTATAAGAAGAGTGCTGCTGCTTAGGTGGTGCATACTCAAAAACAAAGAGCTAACTTTCTATTTGCTGAGGTTATAATCTCTTCATAGAAATTACGGCAATAGAGACTTCTAGATTATCAGTGACAGTTATTCTTCTATTCTCCCTTTACACATGCCCAATGGTGGTGGCTATGGAAGACCTAAGGTAAATTTTAATAGCTAATGATGCCCTTAACCTTGAGGCTTGAAAAGAGAAAAATTTTTCACTGAGATGATTCTTACGTTCTCTGAAATAAAATACCTAATCAACACAGGCAGACCTTCTATGGATATTAATGCAAATAATGAGGAAATACTTCTGCTTGCTCTATTTTTTGCAGAGGTTAGAAAAAGCACAGTGTCATATTATGGATCAGTGGTTCAAAATTTTTGCCACTAAATAATTCAGAATTACATAACTACTATCAACTGTTAATATCTAGTTTTTATTCTGACCTTGTGATTTATCAGAATCATCCTCCAAGTCACAAATGAGTTGCTTTAAGGTCTGTTCAGAATCAAGTTCCTAAAGAAGGAAGTAATATAGAAATTAATTAAAAAAGTATTATCTACAGAGAGGACATAAATTGGTAAAATAATCCACAATTTTATATCTGCCCATTTGTATTAATATCATATTATACAATCCTGAGCCCCCCCAAAAGTAGATAAATAAAATGTCTTCTGACCGTCGACATTCTTAATAATGACTGAGTTACTTAGAAAATAACTTACATGATACATTATCAGGATTTTAGTAACAAACACTGATAGATTACTTAAATATGAGGAGAAATGGGCTTATTTATACATTATAGGAAACACAAAGAAGATTATGGTGATAGTAATAAAAATTCTAATACCAGTCACAGGGAACTGGAAATTAAAAGGTTATTATAAAACAAGCAATTCACCTTTGTAACACGGTTCTCAGGACTAGAGTAACAGGAACTCTGCGGCTGAAATGATGATGGAGACAGTTGTTTCTGTTCCTCTTTCTTTCGTTCATACACTCGAACTCTGGCACAAGTCATCATACTTTCAAAGTACAAATAGACTGGATCTTTGTCCTCTTCTCTTATCTGTAAGTTTCAAATAACAAAACAGACCATTATAATGATAGAAGAAAAAAACTTTTCCTGGAATCCCAAGGAAGAATTGAATTTTTGTTTCCATTACAAAAGTTGGGTTTTTGTTTTGTTTTGTTTGTTTTTTAATATAGGATCTCTGTGTAGCCCTTGCTATCCTGGAACTCCCAATAGCAGGCCAGGCTAGAACTCTTGAACTCAGAGATCTACCTCTGCCTATTCCTCCTTCCAAATGTGTCTGACTCAAGCTCCAGGGGATCCCACAACCACATCTGAGCTCTGAGGGCTTAGACATATGGCAAACACACATACCCAAAAATAAAGAACTATGAAAAAGTTCAGTTAGTATGAACTTGAAGAAAAACTTGGTTATCTTCAATTATTACTATGCATCTTCACTTTTATCACATTTTCAAAGTGAGAGAAAACAAACTAACTGAACCAGAAAGGAAGGGCCTTACAAATACATTACCTTAAGACAGAATATTAACAAAAGCTCTACTTGAAATCTATCGCTTTTACAAATGGCTTATGGAACAGACAATAAAAACAACAACAACAACAACAACCAGGCTTACCACAGGATTGGGCTTGGGAGTATATGCTCGTGCTGGTTTAATTCCAGGGGTTAGTTTGCCCTTCATGGCAGTAGAAGATACATCCGGCTGAGGCAACACCAATGGTTTTATAGGTTCAATGACAGAAGGGGTTGGAATATAAACCGGTTCTGGGTCTACTTCACCGTCTACTTTCACCCACAGTGGGTAATGTCGAACAGGCTGCTCAGGTTCTGCTTCACATACAGCTTAACAGAAGAGAAGGCAAAGATTTTAAGGTGCTTTTTGCAATATATAAGTTTAGCACTAAGCAATGCCCAAACAAGATATGCTCCTTCACAAAAAGAGAGTAACTTCTAACAATCAGATGCTCCCTAAAAGACCTTTAGTTGTTTTCCTATGCATTAATTTATTCATCTAGTAATCAAATATTCGTCAAGTACCTTCTCTCCAACCAAGAGAGCTAAGAATAAAACAAAGTATGTGTACGTATACATATATACATACAGCTTGGGTATTTTTGGTAAACTTATCATGCCTCATCTCATTAGCTATTATTTTAAAATTGGGGTGGGGGCACACCTGTGTAAAACAGAACATGTGTATAAGTCAGAGGACAACTTTTGGGAGTAGATTCTCTCTCTATCATGTGGATTCCAGGGATCAAACTCTGGTCATCAGGCTTGGCAGCAAGTACTTTTACTGGCTAAACAATTCCACCATCCTTAGATGTTATTTTAAATGCGAATTTTTATTTCAACTTTCAACTGTCTGTTGCTTATTGCTTATGCTAATGATATATTCTATGGTCTCACTAAATTCATACTTCTAGCAGCTTGCTGTAGCTGACCTAGATTTTTCTTCTATAGAAAAAGTTTGTTTACTTCTTCCTTTCCTATCTGGATACCTTACATACTTAATACACTAGCTAGGATCTTCAGTGTGTAGTTTTTCTAGAAAAAGTTGTAACTGTTACCCAGGTTGGTCTAACTCCTAGACTTGAGTAATACTCCCTCCCACCTCAAGCTCAAGCTCCTGAGTGCTGAGACTACAGGTCATGGCAATGCACTTACGTGTTCAATGCAATGTAATGCAGACATGAATAATTTTTTTTTAAGAGAGGGTTTCTCTGTGTAGTCCTGGCTGTCTTGGAACTTGCTGTGTAGTCCAAGCCAGCCTCAACTCAAGAGTTTGCCTGCCTCTGCCTTCTGAATTCTAGGAATAAAGATGAGGAGAACCACAACTGCCCAGTTGCAGAAGTAACAGTAAACACATTCTTATTCTATCTCTGATGTGTACTAGCTTGCTCTCTCATGATTAATACATTATAAAGTGTTTCATAGATCTCATTAACAAACAGATAAAAGGGCCTTTCTGTTTCTAGTGTTTCCAAAATAAAATTTGCCAATTCTTTTTTCTTTTTTATATTTTTGAGACAGGTCTTACTGCCTGCATAGCTCTGGCTGTGGTGAAACTCACTCCATAGACCAGACTGATCTCACATTCAGAGATCCACATGCTTACGCCTGCTCTGGCTATGGTGGAACTCACTCCATAGACCAGACTGATCTCAAATTCACAGAGATCCACATGCTTACGCCGCCCATGCTCTGGGAATAAAGGTGTGTGCCACTATATCAAGCTGGCTTTTGTCAATTCTTTAAAAATACTCATTGAGAGGATTATATGGCTTCTTAAAAAGTCTATTCTGGTTATGAAAAACTGTTAAATTGATAAACTGATATTCATATTCTCCCTCTCTCCTTCTCCCTCTCCCCCTTTCTCTCTTCCTTGAGACAGTCTCATTATATAGCCTGGAGCTATGTAAATCTGATTAGCCTCAAACTCATAGGGATATACCCACCTCTGCCTCCTAAATGCCAAGACTAAAGATGTGCACTGTCATGACTGTTGATTGATTTCCAAATGTTATTCCAAATTCAGATTCCTGGGATGCAATCTTGTACACTACTTAGACATGATGTATAAGCTTTTCAATACATAGTTAGATTTATTCTGCTAATTTGTGTTTAGAATCTGTACTCATAAGAGATTTTCTTGTCAATGTGTCAGGTAAACATGAGTGTGGCTTCCTAGAATGAGACAATTTTATAGGACAGTTTTACACGAGTGTTATTTATTTAATAGTAAAGTAATGATTATTACAGGTATTTTTACTCTCAGCATAATTCTTTGACAAGATGAAATTATACTTTTCTGAGACAGGGTTGGGTCTCACCATGTAGTCCATACTGGCCTTGAACTCTAGATATTCAACCTTAGCCTACTGAGTGCCAGGATTACTGGCATACACAACCATTCTCATTGGTTCTACTTCTATGAGTTTCATGTCTCCCAATGAATTGGACTGTTGTCATCTGAATTGTTCAATCATCAGCATGGAATTGTTCATAACATTAATCTGTTGCTATCCTTTGGATGCCTATAGTTTAGTCACCTCTGTTCCTAATGTTTTTTTCCCCCTAAGCAGAATGAATATAAGGATCAATTATTTTAATCTTCACTACAGATTGTTACTTAAGTATGTGTCCTTTCTCCAAGAAAATTTTAAAAGGGCTTGAGAAACAAGAATGCCAGGTTTTATCCTATTATGCTTGACACTGCTCACAGTAAATAGCCACATGGCCTTTACACAGTCAGCCATACTTTTTGACAAACCAAAGGATAAATAGGTGATAGTGAATGCCAAAAGATAATATAAGAAGGTAAAAATAAAAATTCAAGAAACCATACTTTAGATTTCACACTAGAAAACACATGGAGTCTTGTCAGAAAAACTATATAATCTTGGATAGTAAACTGAGATTAAACACCTATTTGCAAAATGAATAAAAGAGTGTCCTCAGCATAAGATTACAAAATTTATATGGTCCACACAAGGTGCTAATGATGTTAGTTCTCCTCCACACCAATAGACTGATGAGTTTTTTTTAACTATATAAATCCTTTAAGTCTATCATAATTTCAAAAGGAAAAAAATGATAAAGGCCTGGATTTCATGCAGTGAGAATAGAAAGTTTTAATTTATATTCTAGCTATAACATATAAACATGTAAAAATTAAGGTCTGAAATAAGCAAAAGAAAAACAAGTTTTCCACTGGAGATCCACTGTCATAGTCCCCACTGGTAACTAATTTTTATTTGGTTTTGTTTTGTTTTTTGGGACAGGGTTTTTCTCTGTATAGCCCTGGTTGTCCTGGAACTCACTCTGTAGACCAGACTGACTTTTAACTCAAATCCAATAATTAATTTTAACTATTTGTAATTTTAGTGATGATTGTCATGATTTTGTGGAAGCTAAGGAGTCACTATGATGGAAGGAGGTAGGCATCTTAACTTTTCCCACTTCTACCTTGTCAGCTCTAACATTTTCACACAGCCATTGGGTTTATGTTACTGATTTCTATTCTACAATCATGTTTAAGTCTTCACTGGTTTGTATATAAGTCACTATATTCTAAAAACCACAAAGCCTATCAACCATCATCAAAATCATGCTTATGTGATTAATTTTTACAGAATGTATACAAATAACCCTTTAAAGAGGAAATGTAATTGTGTATCACTACATTTATTCCAATTGTTCAGATGGATTCTCTTCACTTTTACTAATTGCTCAAATTTTTACCATAATGTTTACTGATTTGGTTACTGAATTTCCTTGTACCAAGATCTTTACCTTCTTAGTCTTCTTGGTTTTCACTAACTGTGGCTTACATCATCTACTCATGAATCACCCAAGTTCTGAAACATGGTTGGTCTATTTAAAATTAATCTAATACATCTTAAAACATATTCTTATCAGAAATTTTTATTTTCTACTTTAAAGATACTATTTTCCAGTCTAGCAATGTAGCTAATATCCAGAGATGTTTTTCTACCTTGCTGAGTAAAATCTATAGATGACATTTTATGCTTTTCTTTGGTGGGGAGACAATTGAGACAAAGTATCTCTATTTAACTAAGCTAGCCTTGAACTCAGCTATCCTTTCTCAGCATCCTAAATGCTGAGGTTACTGGGAGCCAGCATGTCTAGAGGGATGTATAGTGAATATACAGCACAGGGCTAGGGAGATGACTCAGCGGATAAAGTGCTGCCATTCAAGCATTTAAGACCAGAGTTTGAGTCCTTAGAACCGACTTAGAAGCTGGGTAGGAAAGACAGCCACCTGTATTTCAGTACTTAAGAGGTTGAGAAGGGGAATCCCTGAGGCCAGTTGCTAAACTCAGTAAGTCTCCATAAATAAACAAAACCTGGGTTCAGTTCCCAGCACCCACATGACGGTCCAACCATTTCTAACTCCAATTCAAGAGGATCCAATGTCTCTTCTGACCTCTGAGAGCTCCTACATGCAGATGATACAAACATTCAGGCATACACACAAGTTAAAAAAATAAAAAAGACATTTTAGAGGGGATTAAAGATTTAGTTCAATTGTAGAGTGCTTTAGCTAGCAAGCATAGGGTCTTGGGTTTAGTCCTCAATGCTGAGAAAGAGGCCCCCCCCAACACCCCCCGGAGATTTGTTGGCCAACAAGTCTAGCCACATCTGTGAGCTCCAGCTTCAGTGAAATACTCTCAAAAAATTCAGAGGGCCAGTGAGATGACTCAATCCATCAAGAACTTGCCACCAAACCTGACAACACAAGTTCGATTCTCAGAACCCACATGGTAAAGGGAGAGAAATGACTCCTTCAAGGTGTTTTCTGACATTCATAAGTGTACTGTTAAAAACTTATTTTAAACAAGTGGAAAGCAAGTGAGGAAAAATATATGACTTCAACCACTGGCCCCTCTACATACATTGACAGAAACAAGTACATACACACATAAAAAGTATACTTTTACCAAAAAAAAAAAAAAAAAAAGAATAAGATGACAAGTTTTAAGTCAACTAATACTCACTGTATTCGAGTTTCTTTCTCTTCTTTTTCTCCTTCAATTGTTCCTCATCTTCTCTGACTCCTCCTCCTTCCCTTCCTTCTTCTCCCAGTGTATCATAAAATAATGGCTCTCGATTAGCAGCCTTCTTATGGAAATGCTTTGTTTTAGATCCCCCTTTAACCAACACAACTTTTCTTTTCAAACAAGTGCAACCAAACATGCAGTCTGGTCGGCGGCAGTGAGCAGGTTGGCGCTTCTCCAAAGCTAGACTGGAACATACACAACCCAGGCGACAGAAGTCATTGTTGCATGGCGGAGCTCGTTTCCTTATGATTGTGTGGATAGGTTTAGTTTTGAGAGATGCCTAAAGTTAAAGGAGAACATTAAAATTTTACTAAATTATCCTAATACTACCAACAACTTAAGAATCACATACTGATCTACGTTCTGATTATTAGTACTAATAACACAAGACTGACAGAGACTCAAAGGTCGGATATTCATATCATCAGGGCTCTGAGTAAACAAGATGCCATTCTAATGCATTAGCAAAGGAGACTTCTCATTAACTAAGAGCAAAAATACCAAATACTCAATAGAAACCACATAATGTTCTTCTGCAGGGACTGATAAGCCTACGGTGCAATAGGTCAAACAATGTTTCGTACGGTTTTCCTGGAACACAAGCAAGCTTATATCGCCTAGGGTAGAACAGTCTAGTAACAACTCTCTGACAGCATAAATGGTCTGCAAAATGTAAAATAATTACTACTATTTTACACAAAATGTCTTAAGTAAACAATAAAAATAAAAGAAAATCATACATGCTTGAATCTTTATAATGACTAGAAAATACAGGCTAGGGAGTTGACTCGGTGGATAAGCACTGACATTCAAACATTTAAGACCAGAATATGGATCCCTAGAATGTACATAAAAGCTAGGCAGGCAAAAGAGCCACCTAGGCTCTCAGTACTTCAGGGGTAGAGATGGGGGATCCCTGAAGCCAGCTGGCTAGTTAAACTAGCTCATTTCAAGAAGAGATCCTGCTTCCATAGATTATGGGGGGAGGGACATGTGGCATGAACTTTTACCTACAAACACATATGCATGCACAGATGCACATATACCTGCACACATGTATGATCATGCATAGAAACACACACACACACACACACAAATTATCTTCAGCGCTACAATTCAGTATAGAATTTTATTTTATTTTTATTTATTGTGTGTGCATGATATATGAGGGTATGTGTGTTACAGCACAGAAGACAGTCAGAAAACAAGATTATGCATTGTTTCTGGGGATTGAACTCAAGTCACAAGGTTTATGCACAAAGCAGGTATACTCACTAAGCCAGCTTGCTAGCCCCAGAATTTTTTTTGTAGTATTTATTTCTCTGTAGCATATGTACAATGTAGGCATGTACAACTGTGTGGCTATGCCACCCCATGGATATACATGTAAAGTACAGGGATCAGGGTCAGGCACCTTTATGATTTTCTACCTTTTTTTGTTTGTCTAAGACAGTGTTTCACCATGTAGCTTGGCTACCCTGGCATTCACTATGTAGATCAGGCTGGCCTTGAACAGGCTTCTGTCTCCTGAGTACTGGGATTAAACACATATTCCAAGTCAGGTGTTATATCCTACATCCTGAACCCTAGCATTTGAGAGATGAGGCAGGCAGATGTCTCTGAATTTAAGGAGAAAAAGGTCTATAGAGCGAGTTCCAGGACAACAACATAGTGAGACTGTCTCGATGATGATGATGATGATGAAGAAAAAAAATAAAGGCATATACCACCATGCCTAGCTTACCTTGTTTTTTTGATATAGTCTCTCACTGAAACTAAACCTCAACATTTTGGCTAGACTGACTAGCCAATAAGATTCACCTATCTCTGTCCCCAACCCCCAAGTGTTGGAGCTATAGGCATCACACCTTGTTTGTACGTCAGTGCCAGGAATCTTAACTCAAGTCCTCATGCTTACACAGCAAGCAATTCAGTATAGAATTTTACATTCATCCATTCAGTCATTCACTGTGTCTCCCTTTACTGGCAGAAGAGAGCTAGACTCAAAAGATTAGCTCAAAGAGAGTAAATGAAGACATCCTCTGAAGAGATCCCCTTAATTGTTACCTAGGTAATTAAAATGCTAAACTCTAACTTATCCACTTCCCAAAGTACCAATGTCTAATTTTTAGCTAAACACCAATGTTTACAAAAACTGGCAAATACTTACTTGAGCAGTGAGCAGAGTTGTCAAGGAGACATCTGCTCGCTCTTCAGTAATATAGGTCCTTGGTTTTCCTTCCCAGAGTGCACAGTCTTCCAGGTCCATAAGCTTTACTTGAGATTTTGACAAGCCTGGAGGGCGAGTTCCCTGCTGCTGAAGGTGCTGCTGCTGGGCCTGCCGCAAACTAATCTGCTTTGGAAATGCACTTTCATCTACAGACGGCACAACCAAGTTAGTCACCTGATTATCTGGAGTCGAACTTAAGGAATTCTTGGTAATTTTATCTCCTGGGCTCACATGAGAGTTTTTCTGCTTTGGTGAAACAGGGTATGGTAAAATAGACTTATAAGATGATTTAGTTCGGCCACTGAGTGTTGTCTGTTTGTTCTGAGCCTTTGTTTTTCGAGAGGCAGTGGTTATAGAACGAGGCTTCACAGAGTGAGAGGTAGAAGGGGAAATGGTAGATTGCTTCTTTAGTACACTATCAAGAGTTCGAACATAGCTGGTACTCTTGGTGGGTAGCTGGTACACTACTGGAGATGTGGGAGCATTTGAAGAGAAACCCATGCTTGTTTCCATCAATTTACCTTCATTTTCCAAGTACTCATCTAGTTTATCACTACAGAAAGCAGAACGGTTTTTCAGAGAAGCCTCTGAATTTCCACCTAGAAAATAAAGAAATAAAAAACATTTAAACCTTGAAGGGTCTTAAATCTCTAAGAACTTTCTACAGGGTCAGGAATAGTGAGCTATATGCTATTGAAACTTCTCTAAACTGTTCCTATTTAGAAAGAAGAAAAAATAGAAAACCAAGCAAAATGAGACAGTGTCTCAGATACAAGCCATCAAACCTTTTCACCTAACTACAGTAACCAGTGATGAGTAAAAACATAACAGCAAGGGAAAAAGAAAAATCAACAGAAGGCCTTGAGTCCTTGGAGTCTGAAACATGATGCAAGCAAAGAGAAGAAGCCATAAAAAGGAGAGCATAACCTTTAAGGGTTTTCATTTATTTGGTTTTGTTTTGTTTTGAAACAAGTTCTCACTAAGTAGCCCTGGATGTCTTGAATCTGGCTATGTAGGAACTAGGCCAGACTTCTTACAATCCTCCTTTGTTTTTGTTTGCCTCCCAAGTGATTGAACTACAATAGCATTATCACCATACCTACCAACATCCTATTTTTAGGAAAAAGAAAAATCAGTAAAGATTTAAATAAATTGTTGTAAGACTATATACAAACTCAAAGGTAAAGAAGACTTATTTTGGACAAATGGTAAACTAAGCTGGTTAGGATATAAGTAGCAAACAAACTCAGTAAGAAAGGAAAAGCAGACAAATAGGTTCATATTTCCAATCAAAAGCTTTGAGTTACAAATTTATTGTGAAGTATCAGACTATCAGAACTATTAGACAACTTCAAAGGTATATAGTCTTGAAATGATGCTTTTGTAATTAAGTACAAAAAAAGGAAACAGTTTTAAAACTGCAAGGATTACTGGATAGGAGTGGAGCCCCAGGGTGTGGCTAGGAAGAAAACAAACACCATCGATACACTGTTTTTAGTTCAGTTCAGAGAGACTAAAAGGATGGTTCAATGAGACTAACCTGATCTGAAAGAGGGTCTCACCTCACTATGTAACCCCGGCTGGTCTAGAACTTGCTATGTACTCAGATTGGACTCAACTCAGAGAAATACACCTGCCTCTGCCTCCCAACTGTTGGGATAAAATGCAAGTGCTACTACCCCAGGCCAAGAGTACATTTTTCAAAACATCCGTAGACTTTAAAAGTAAAACAAACACTAATGACCAGCCAGGCTTGATGGCATATGCCTGTAATTCCAACACTTGGGAGGCTGAGCAGGAGGACTGGAAGCTCAAGGCCAGCATTCCACTTAATGAGACTGCATTTTAAAACAAAAAAGGAGTTGGGCTTGAGCTGAGGAGGAAAGTGCTGAAGAAGCTGTTGGAACTTCTCTGAATCTGTGGTACAACAAAACAAAAAACAAACAAACAAAAAAACCCAAACATCTAGTTACCTTCATTCCTAGATGCAGAAGCATTCTGAAATTTTCCTCTCCAACCCTTGATCTTGGTAAAGTCATTGGTCTTCCCTGTCCTAGAAACAAAAGGAAATCCAGCATCTATAAAAGAAAAAGCAAAATAAATGACCAAAGTTCTAGCCAGTCAATATATGTCAAATTACTCTTTCTCTACTATGAATACATCTATGTATTAATTCTATGCCAAGAAATGAAAGATTTACTCTCTAAATATCCTAAATTGAAAAATAAAAGTAATGTTTTAAAATTTATACTACAAATGGCCTAAACATTAAAGAAGAAAAGTAATGTTCACTTATATAAATGCTATTTACACACTCACCAGGTGAGGCAGGGTTGGCTCCTGTAACATTCCATAGGGGAAAGCTAGTGGCTGGAGCCAAAGGCAACTGTACTCCCAGGTATTTAAGATCAATGCTCATTGCTGGATCCACTGAATTCAGTTTTAAGCCCACTATAAGAAAAAAGGACCACAACCTGTATCATCTCCCTTCTTTCTTTAAAAAAAAAAAAAAAAAAGTTCAAAGAGTTATTGAAAAACAATGGTAAAAACTAAAAACTATCCAGTAACCATTAACAGCTTCACTTAAATCCTTATGTTATGGTATTACATATTATCTACCCCTGAATGAGGGCAAAATACTAAAGCTGCATGGAAATAAATTCTGTCAATAAGCTAAGCTAAGGGGAAATAAGAGCAAAATCTTCTCAAGCAAATAATGAAGAGAAAAGCATGCCTTGTCAATTGTTTCATCAAAATTTTGGTTACAGCCTTGTTGAGAACCTAACCAAAGGACACAATTAAGATATGCTCAGACTGCAAATACATTGAAAATATAAAATACAATTATTTTGTTTTAGTTTACCAAATTTGTAGTAATTCTTTAAGCAGCATAAATAAATAAAGCAAAATCCAAATTTTTTATTATTTAGCTCAAATTTTTATTAGTTTTATTTAGTTCAGAGGCCTGCTAGGGTCTCTAATAAAAATTTGACACAGATGGAGTTTCTGACCTGATTATAGTCACTAATTCTCCAGTTATTATCAATGAAACTAAAATGAAAATTACTTATAAATTGAGACAATATTTTGGGAAAATATTTCACTGAATTAAAAGGGAGGCAAAGAGAGTTTAAAAGTTATATAAAGTAATACTGTAATAGATAGGTTACCACTAAAAGCAAAAAAGGTCGTAAAATAAAGTAGGCATGAAAGCACTGGAAAAGTTAAGAGGTCTTTCACTGAACCTAGAGCATTCCTATTTTGGCTAAACTGACTGGACAGCAAGAACCAGGGATCCTGTCTCTTTTTCTCGAAACACCAAGACTGCAGGCATGTACTGCTATACCTGGCATTTCATGTGTGAGCTGGAGGTTAAAAAGTAAGGTATTCATATACTTCACATCAAGCACACTTCATCTACTAAACCATCTCTTCAGCCCCAAAAATGTGTGTGTGTGTATCCTTACATATATTATTTAAGAAATAAAAGTAGTGCCCAACTCTCAAAGGACAAAAAAAATCTCATAAATGTAGCCAGAATTTTAAAAGATGCAAAATGTTCCCATTTTGAAGAGAAAACACTGCTTTTTACTGTGATACATATTCTTTGTATACAAACTACTAGAATAAAGACCTAGATGTGTTTTTAAAATAGAAAAGTACTTTAGAAGTGGAAAAAATAAAAAACTGCTAATTGACAGGTACTGAAATGAAAGATGGAAGAGAAAGAGAAAATAAAGGGAGAAATAAGCAAAAAGGAGTAGGAAAGAAAAGGGGAAGACAAAATGTACAAAAGACAAATTGGCTTGTCCATTTTTTGAAATTAATACCTTCTTGAAGAGCAGGATGTATCACCTGCTTATGTCTCAAAGACTTCAAATCTTCTATTAATTCCTTTTCCAACTGGGAAATTCTTGTTCTGCAACCTACTCACAAAACAGTGATGAAATAAAATAATGTACATCAAAATAAATATTCCACACTTTACCACTACAGCCCCAACAGCAAATACATCTAAATTTATACTGTTAGATAATACCTGGATCATTTGTGGTTGTGGTCTGAAGACTAGAAGGTTCTTCTGTTGTCCCATCAACTGCATGAATATCAAGAGCCTCCTATATATTAAAAATAAAATCCAGTTATGTTGCTTCTAAAATTTGTAAAAATTTTATAAAATTTTAAAAGAAAAAAAAAGACAATCATGAGTGGCTGGAGGGAGTCCTCAGTAGCTACAGTGCATGCTGTGTAATCATGAGAAGCTGGTTTATCCCCAGTATCCATCTAAAAGCTGGGTATAGTGCCACTTTTCTGTAACTCCTGGTGGTGTTTAGAATGAAGGAAGAGACTCTCTGAAGCCCACTGATTAGCCTAGCCAATCAGTGAACTCCAGGTTCAGTGAAGATACCCTGTCTCAAAGAATAAGACTGAGAGAACAAAGAAGAAAGTTCCAACCTCTAGTCTCTGCACATACTCACATAGGTATACACACTGACACTCAAGGATATGCATTCACCGCCACTCATATAAAGAATATTTTAAAATTAATAATAAAGGACTAAGTATGAAACACCATGTTTTAGCAATTGCTCCAAATTCACAGGAGTAATTATTCTCATACTTTTTGGGGTTTCTTGTCTTTTTGTCTTATTTTGTTGGTAATGTTTCATGTAACCCAGGCTGGCCTCAAACTCATTAAGAAGCTGGGAGTGGCGATCATTTCCTGATCATGCAGCCTCTCTACCTCCTAAGTGCTACAATTGCAGGCATGCATCACCATATCTAATATAATGTGCATTTTATTATTCTACAGTGTTAGCATTCAATTACTTTAATCACCAGAGTCTAAATAAGAAAGGTAGTCTAGTGGTAGAACACTTGCCTTATTATTATTATTATTATTATTGAAGACCCTGGGTTTGATCTTCCCATTTCTGCTACAAACACAGGGGTGGGGGGGGTGGTGGAAATAGGGGAGTCAGAGAGGGAAGATGAAGGAGGAAAAAAGAGGAGGAAGAAGAGAAAGAAACACAATCACCACCACCACCATGACCAGGAAAAGACAAAAGCAAAATTCAAACTGATCACGGTGGCACACACCTGTTATCTCAGCACTTGGCAAGCTGAGGCAGGAGAATTCAAAGCTCAAGGCCATTCTGGGCATAGAATGAGAATATCTCAAAAGACAAACAAACACCCTAAACATGAATAGAATCTTATACTCAACCAATATTAAACTATATTTACACACAATCTGCATACTCATGTCTCAGAGCCTACATAAAGAAGCTTTCTCAGTAGCAGAGGAAGAAAAAGACACATCCAACATCAATAGTCAACTTAGAAAAGTTAGATTCCTTTAAAAAAAATTCTGCATGAAAAGTGATATACATGTAGAGTCAGAGGAGCACAAACCAAAGACTATCTATAGATAAAGATGCTAGTACTTAGCTGGACATAGTGGCATATGCCTTTAGCCCAGCTCTTAGAAGAAACTGCAGATGGATCCCTGAGTTCAAGGCTAGTCTAATCTACAGAGCACATATCGCTAGGGCTATGTAAAGGACCTTATCTCAAAATAAAAATATGCTAGTATACTGGTTCTCAATACTCTTACTTATTACTAACCAGTCAGTGTAGGAGAGATAAAACTATTTCAAAAAAAAAATCAGTTAACTTTTCGTGTGTTGTTAAGCTTCAGAGACTGCAACAATGAAAATTTCAAATTCAATTTTCTTTTTTAAAAATTTTATTTAATGTATGTGTGCTCTGCTGCATATATATCTGCTTGCCAGAAGAGGGCATCAGATTCCCCTTACAGATGGTTGTGAGCCATCATGTGTTTGCTGGGAACTGAACTCATGACCTCTGGAAGCGCAGCCAGTGCTCTCAACGGCTGAACCATCTACCAGCCCCCAAGTTCAGTTTTCCAACACTGATGTTATAGCTCACAAATGGCTGCAACTCTAGTAGCTCCAGGGCAACCTGACACCTCTGGCCTCCACAGGTACCTGCATACTCACATACACAGACGGCACACATAAATCCTTTTAATCAGATAAACATATTGAACAAATTATAGATCTACCCAAAGATACATTTTAAAAGTCTATTTCAAAGCAAGTATCTTAAGAGGTGATTACTGTTTAACTAAACCAAATGTTTAACACTCGCTCAATAGCCCCAAACATACTCATAGATACATTAATAAAAGTAGTTCCTAAATTTTAAGTCAATTTTCAATTCAAAACTGAAGAGCAGACCTTAAAAATAAAGCTGATTATTACACTCGTACCTTTGATTCAAAGGAAACAAAGAGCACACCATCCACATCTTCTAGGTCAGGCTTCACATCAGGAAAGGTACTTCCAGGGCCTACAGGAATATTCTTTGCAGCAGTTAAAGATTTCCCTGTGTTTTTAGGTGGTCGCCCTGCCTTAGAGAGTCTCAACTTTCTCGGCCTTCCTCTTTTCCCAGGAGTATTTGGAGAGGCACTCTGACTAGCAGTCACAGTCTTTGAGGGTATTGCCATTTTCAGCATCGTTGTTCGCTTTTTGCCTAAGTCTTCTTTTCCTGAAAATGAGTCTCCAGTTGATCCTTTTGAACTGTCATGTATTCTTTCCGTGCTACTGTTGTCAATTATGTCAGGGTATTTCCAATTAGGCTCTTTAAGTAAAGTATATTTTTGTACAATCCTGAGATCTGATGAATGTTTTTTGAGACTATTTTCTGAATCCTTGCTTAAGCAAAAGCCAGTCCCATCAGAATTTTCAATATATGCAGGCAAATATTCTAATTCTGCCAACATAGATTTATCTTTTCGAGATGTGGAGAGCATATTATCAGGTAATTCAGAAATTTTCACTGTGCTTTTTGTGACAGCACAGGGCTCCAGGTAAACTACTGGCATTTTCCCAGCATCTAATTTAAACATTTTAGCTTTAGCAACACCTGGACTATTTGGTAGCCATTTATAAGACGGGTGATCAGCTTCCAAATTGTCAACTTTATTGTGCCTCTTTAGTTGTTTCTCTAGTATAGGATCATCATCGCTGTTTGAGTATACATCCGTTTCCTCATCTGTCTCTTCTCGTTTCACTGTAATCCCTTCTGGGCATTCACCAAGTTCATAATCATAATCATCTAGAGGCTCTTCTTTAATGACGACATTAAAGTTTCCATTCGGGTTTAATGGTGAAGAAATCTGGGAATCATCTTCAAAACTGTTCACAATACGACTAGAG
The DNA here is from genome assembly GCA_036184795.1 of Tokudaia tokunoshimensis. Taxonomy (NCBI): domain Eukaryota; kingdom Metazoa; phylum Chordata; class Mammalia; order Rodentia; family Muridae; genus Tokudaia; species Tokudaia tokunoshimensis. The sequence continues at coordinate 94,620,595 of BTHU01000004.1, read as the reverse complement.
AGGTAGAAGAAGATAAAAAGTACAGAACTATCCATAAACAAGACTCAGAGAAGGAAAAACAGTTCTTAAAACCAATATATCCATTAGATTTCATGAGTCATTACTTAAAAATTGTAACTTAACAAAGTGCTCAAAAGCAAATTATGAACATCACATGTTTATCAATGTTTCACAAAAAATATATATATATAATTCAAGAGCAAAGTTTCAGGTCTGGGAATGTAACTCAACTGGTAAACCACTTGCCTAAAACACAAAAGTCCTAAATTCAATCTTCATCACTACATAAACTAACCCAGTCACGTATACAAATAAAACAAGGGAAAAGAATATCATTAAATCAAAATACAGAGTACCTTATAAAATGTGTTTGCCTTTAGATACTGATCACATATACAGAACTCCGTACTAAAAGTCAGCTAAAACCAACCAAAAATCAAACTCTTAAAAATTTATGCATCATCAAATGCCAATAAGAGGGAAAGATGTCTATTACAGCTGAGCTGCAGTGGTGCACGCCATTAATCCCAACACAAAGAGATAGGTCTCTGAGTTCAAGGCCAGCCTGATCTGCATTAAGAGTTCTAGTTCAGCCAGGGCTACACAGAAAAAAACCTGTCTCTACAAACCAAAACAAACAAGAAGTCTACCATAACTAGGAATTACAATAAATTAATGTGTTTGAAAAAACCTGCTAGTTCTTTTCTGTATTTCAGTTAAAATATATAATACAAAACTTAACATCTTGGGGGCTGGAGAGATGGCTCAGATGGCTCTTCCGAAGGTCCTGAGCTCAATTCCTAGCAACCACATGGTGGCTCCCAACAGTCTGTAATGAGATCTGACGCCCTCTTCTGGGGAGTCTGAAGAGAACTACAGTGTACTCATATACAATAAATCAATAAATAATTTTTTTTAAAAAAAAAACTCATTTTCAAGTTATAAGTGTGTGGCTCAGTAGCAGAATGACTGCCCAATAAGTGTAAGGTCCTAGGTTCAATTCCAGCACCCTTCTTACCCCCCAAAAAGACATGTTTTCAGTGTGAAAAATTTGCCACAGCAGCTATGGCATTAGTGGGGGTGGTGATGTCTTTTACCCCAGCACTCAGAGGCAGGTGGACCTGAGGTGAGGCCTGCCAGTTCTTCATAAAAAGCTCCATGCCAGCCTGGGCTACATAGTGAGACTCTGAGGGAAAAAAAAAAAAGATTTTGCCACAAACCTCCAAAATAAAAGGCTAAGTTATAGCTGGGGATGCTCCTTAATCTGTAAAGTACTTTCCCAGCATGTGCAAAGCCCTAGGTCAATCCTCAGTGCTACATAAATCAAATATGGTCATTTTAGCACATACACAGTGAAAACAAAGAGGAAAAGAAACTTAAGGTCAGGCCTTTGAGTGGTAAAGGCACCTGAGACCTCTGACCTACACACACACACACACACACACACACACACCAACAACCAACCAAATAAAATTTGAAGATAAAACAATTCAAAATAGAAGGTTTATGAAACCAAAAAAAAAAAAAAAAAGTACAAATTTCCTATGATGCTTTCTACATACTATATCATCTATCCTGTGCCTTTTTAGGCTCACTTTAAACAATAATCTATATTAAATTTCATATACTGAACCACACAAACCCATTTTACTGTCTCAGAAAGAATACAATTCCAACTCTAATATATCTCAATGAAACATTAATTTTTTCAAAACTTGCTAACAATATACACTGTCTTTATAAAATCCAAATATATCAAGCAGAGTAAGGTGGATCTCTGTGAGTCTAGCCACCCTAATATATACCCAAATATATCCAGCAAATATATCCACCAAATATATCCAGCAGAGTAAGGTGGATCTCTGTGAGTCTAGCCACCCTAGTCTACACAGTGAGTTCTAGGAGAGCCAGTGCTATGTAGAGAGAGACCCCTGTCATAAAACAAAACAAAACAGAATTCAATAAGGACAGGTCTCAAGGTCTTAAAAAAATATAACAGTACAAACCCCTAAATCAGTAAATGAAAAGAAATAATAAAGATCAGGGGAACAATTAATGATATGGAGATGAAAATAATTAAAAAAAAAAATCAATAAACCCTTTGCCTACTAACCATAAAGAAAATTCACACTAATAAAATTAAAGATGAAAAAGGAACATTACAATGGGTAGCAATAAAATCATAAAAATTATTAGAGAATATAATGAAAATTGGAAAATCTAGAAGAACAAATTCTTAGACACATACAGCCTTACAAAATTACAAAGAGGATAGGCCAACTCCAACAGATCTATAGTGAGCAAAAAAACTGAAGCCATATAAAAAGTAACAAGGAAAATGAGACTAGCATAGTAGCTGTGGATTTCTAGCAAACTTGTAAAGAAAAACCAAAGTGCTTCAAAGTGTTCCTGAAAATAGGAAGGGAAGTAACTAGTGCTATCAAATTCATTCTACAAACCCAGTATTACCTTGATTAACAAAATAACAAAACCAGATAAGGATGTAACAAAAGCAGGAAACTAAATCAATTTCCCTGATGTACAAAGATTCAAAATTCTCAATAAAAAGTTCAGCATCACCAGTCATGATGGCGCAGGCCATTAATCCCAGCACTTAGGAGTCAACGGCAGGTGGATCTCTGTGAGTTCAAGGCCAGCCTGGTCTACAGTATGAGTTCCAGCATAGAGAAACACCACCATGAAAACCAAAATAAGCATCTATTAATAAAAAGATCTACAGAAACTAGAAACAGCCGGGCGGTGGTGGCGCACGCCTTTAATCCCAGCACTTGGGAGACAGAGGCAGGAGGATTTCTGAGTTCGAGGCCAGTCTGGTCTACAAAGTGAGTTCCAGGACAGCCAGGGCTACACAGAGAAACCCTGTCTCGAAAAACAAAAAAAAAAAAAAAAAGCTAGAAACAGAAGTAACACCTCAACATCATAAAAGCAACATACAATTTACCCATGCTAAATGGGAAAAAAAAGCAAAACATATCCTTTAAAATAAAAAATCAGACAAGTGTCTACTCTGTTCGTTCTGGATCACTGACCAGGATATTGCTTGAAGTCAGAATAACAAGACAAGAAAGAAAGGGGTTACAAATAAGAAAGAAGAGCCAAATTATCCCTATCTGCAGAGTATGATATGAAACAAATATAAACATGTTAAAGATTAGTAGATTTTCTATTTAGTTATTGTTCCTGTCCCATGCCCAATGCCACCCCCAACCCCATCCATAAGTCCTCACTATGTAGCTCTAGCTGTCCTAGAACTCACTATGAAGACCAGGCTGGTTTCACAGCGATTGGCCTGCCTCTTCCTCACAAATGCTGGAATTAAAAATATGTGCTATCATGCCCAGTTTGAATGAGTATTTTCTATCTTCAAATGTGCTGGAAAAGAAATCAAGAAAACAACTCCAATCACTGTAGAATTTTTTTTCTTTTTCAGAAGAAAAAGGAATAAACCTAACCAGGGATGTAAAGACTTCTATAATGAAAACTATGAGAATATCGGAAAACTTTCCATGCTTATGGATTGGGAAAAAATATTGTGAAAAATGGCTAACTTTCTGAAAGCTACCTACAGATTCAATGCAAACTCCATCAAAATTTCAACGACTTTCTTCACTGAACTAGAAAAAAAAACAGTCCTAAGATGCATATGGAAGCACTCAAACCTCCAAATACCCAAAGCAATCCTAAGCAGAAAGAAGAATCCAAAAGATAACCATGGTTTTAAATAAATAACAAACCCGTATTAAGAAAAACAACATGGACAGATGTATAAAGCAGTAAAAAGAGGACCCAGAAATATAAACCATGTGACTATAGGTACCTGACTTTCAACAAAGGTACCAAAACCAAACATCATATGCGTACATTTGTGTATGCACATATACACACAGCCTAAATAACCTCTTGAACGAATAATGCCATTTAATTTTCATTATCAATTTAATAACATTTTGGATCACCACAGAAATATATTTCTGATGTGTTTACGAGGTTATTTTCCAGAAACAGAAATTGAAAATGAGGAGACTGGGAACACTAGTCCCAATATGATGACGTTCACTATCCCATGGGCTAGGGTACCAGAATGAATAAATATAGAAAAAGAGCGAGCCCAGTGGAACATCAGTATTCATATTACTGTACCTCCTGATAGTGGAAACAATGTGAGCAGCTGCCTCACACTACTCCCATCATGCCTTTCATACCATGATGAACTGTATTCTCAAACTGTTAACTATTATACTAACCCAATCAAATTGAAAAATCTATTCAAAATGAATCAAAGACGTTAATATCAGTACCGAAACCCAAACAGCTAGAGCAGTAGTTCTCAACCTTCCTAATGCTGTGATGATACTTTTAATACAGAGTTTCTCAGGTTGTACTGAACCCCAACCATAAAATTACCTCATTCTTCTTTGTAACTATAATTTTGCTATGAATTGCAATGTAAATATCTAATATGCTGGATATCTGAAATATGACCCCCAAAGAGTCTCAATCCACAGGTTGAAAATCTGTGGGCTAGACAAAAACACAGGCATAAGCAAAGACTTTTTGGAAAGAACTTTTACAGATTGAGAAATAGCAAAAATTGACAAACTGAATGAAGTTTAAAAGGCCTGCACCACAAAAAGGAACAAATAAAGAAATAGCCTAAAACAGCAAGGGCTATAGCTCTTTGGTAAAGCACTTAACCTGGTATCAAAAGGAAGGAATGTAAAGGAGACCAAGAAAGGAGAATAATTTGAGTCCAGGAATTCACAACCAGCCAATAAGAGTTGATCCCAGATTTTTTAAAAAAGGGGGGTAAGGGGTGGGGAGTGGGGGATTTTAAGCAGAAAGATGACTCAGTAGTTAAAAGCACAGGCTACCCTTATAGAGGACCTATGTTTGATTCCTAGCACCTACATTCCAGCTCACAACCTCTGTAACTCCAGTTCAAATGGTCTCTTCTGGTACCAGGCTTGGTTTATATGTACAGGCAAAATACCCATACACATAATTAAAAAAATTAATCGAAAACAATTTTTAAAAGAGAACAAGGTAAGTACATACAAATTGGCAGACGCCTTTAAATCTCAATACTTGGAGACAGAGAAAGGAGAATCTCTGGAAGTCTGAGGTAAACCTACTACTCTATACAAGTTCTAGAACAGCAAGGACTACAAACTAAGATCCTATCTCAAACAGAGTAATAGAATAAAATTCTGTAATTACAGTGTAAATTTTAGCCTACTTTTCTCATTGAGAGTCTACTAGAGGATATATACCTTAGTGTTTGCAAGCATGCCAAGAATGTGGGAGGACCTAAATTCAATCTCCATCAATACCATCACCATCTTCTCCCATAAAAATCAGTGAGGTGCTGGGCACTGATGGCACACGCCTTTAATCCCAGCACTTCAGTGGCAGAGGCAGGCGGACATCTGAGTTCAAGGCCAGCCACCTGGTCTAAAGAGTGAGTTCCAGGACAGTCACGGCTACACAGAGAAAGCCTGTCTCAAAAAACCGGGGAGAAAAAAAAAATCAGTAAGGCAGGTACGGTGATGTGCACCTTTAATCCTAGTACTTGAGTGACAGAAGCAGGCAGATATATCTATGGGTTCCAGGTCAGCCAAAGCTACATAACAAAAACCCTGTAAAATTATTGTAAGAGTTAGGCACAGTAGTGCAACACCTATAATCACAGTTCTTGACACACAGAAGCAAAAGAACAAGAATCAGAAGAGCCAAGCCATCCTCCACTAAGCTAACAAAATTCTATCTCAATAAAAACAGGCCAGATGTACATGCTTTTAATCCCAGTCAGGTGGACCCACTGAACGCCAAGCTTCACCTATACAGTAAGACCCTGTCTTTAAAAAACAATAACAGGGGCTGAAGAAATGGCTCATCATCAGTTAGGAGCACTGGCTTTTCGATAGGACCCAGGTTCAATTCCCAGCACCCACACAGTAGCTCACACCTGTTTGTAGTAACTCCAGATTCAGGTGATCCTTGGCACCAGGCATACATATGGTATACATACACACATACACACACACACACACACACACACAGAGGCAGGCAAAATACCTATACACATAAAACAAATGTTTAAAAAACAGAAAGAAAAAGAAATGTGTGTATGTGTACTTATATATAAAGAATCTAGTCTTTAAGGTTTATGGCACAGAGATTCTTAAATATTTGAAAATTTCTGATAACTAATTAAAGTATTTTCCTAATCAAAGCATTTCATGAACATATTGTTCACACTTGAAGTTTATGCTAGAGTTGACTTCATAGCGCCCCCCCCCACACACACACACATATATACGCATAGCTTCAATGTCAGTGAGGCTACCAAAAAGATGAACACTGATTGTTCATCTTGAGTCAGTTCAGTCTCTGGGAAGAGCAAAGGCAACAGGAGATCTGGTAGAACATTTCTTGAGTTCTGTGAATGAGTTTAGCAAGTTAAGTGAATCTAAGGGAGATTGGAATCTCCTGATTACCATTAAAAAAGGTGGCCTGGGCCCAGTTTCTGAAATAGGGACAACTTTTTATTTACAGGCTCAAACCACCTATAAGCCTAACACTAAAAGTTGTTATATAAAACAAAAACAAAACTAATATATCATACATGGTTGAAGATATACTAAGGCCCCTTGTCCTCAATTTTACTTTCCTCACTTTTAGTTACCTGGTGGTTAGCCAAGGTACAGAAGTAAGTAAATTAGTAAGTTTAAAATTATAATTGTATTTTGTTATTACTGTTAATCTCTTACTGTGACAGTTAAAATGTACATAGAGAAAAAAACATAGCAGATATGAAGCTAATTTAGCACCATCTGTAGTTTCACCAATCCTCTAGATCTTGAATTTATCCTCTAGAATAGTGAGACCCTGTCTTTAAAAGGGGGGAGGGGCGCAATAGGAAATATAAACTAGTTGGGAAACAATGACTAATTTTAGAAAAAGACCAACAATGGTGGACTATGTAATAGGACCATAATCTGGCAGCTGGAACTATAAAGCTCCATTAATTAAAACAATATGATTTTGACCTTAAAGATACACAGACAACAGAAGAAAACAACCAAGAAAAGACTCCCCCATATAAAATCTCCTGAGTGACTGAAAGTTCTCTCAGTCATCAGAAAAATAAAAACTGAAATCATAATGCTCCCACCTTTAGCAAAGCAACTAAGCAAGGCGACAGGGAGCAAGTGAGAGGGAGAGGAAAAGAGAGAGGGGGAGGGAGAGAGAGAGAACACTTAAAGAAAAGGTCTCATTTCTTTCAGGCTGACCTCAAATTTGACATAGGTAAAAATGGCCTTGAACTTCTAATCTTTTTTCCTTCCTTCCCTTAAGTGCTGAGGTTACAAACATGCTACCATGAGCAGGTTTTACGTGGTATTGGAAATCAAATCTAGCCAGGCAGTGGTGGCGCATGCCTTTAATCCCAGCACTTGGGAGGCAGAGGCAGGTGGATTTCTGAGTTCGAGGCCAGCCTGGTCTACAGAGTGAGTTCCAGGACAGCCAGGGCTACACAGAGAAACCCTGTCTTGAAAGAAAAAAAAAAAGGGAATCAAATCTACCGCATGGCCTATGGTAGGAAGGCACTCTACCAAAGAGGTGCACCTAAACTCCTAAAATACAGTTAAATTATCCACAGGAAGTGTTTGCAATACCTATATGTTCTTAAATTAGCCATGGTAATAGATTAAAAACAAAAACTATACAATAGAATTATAACAACAGACTATAATAAAGGTGAATGAATTCTCCCATTCTATAAAAGTATTTTATTATAACAAACTCACCTTTCTTGTGATGAAGAACAAAATGCCTATGATGATATGATATACACAAGGTAAATAACATAGGCACTGTGTCAATTGCATGAGGATACTATATAAAGACTAACCAAATGCAACAACTACAATGCTTCCACAATGCCCTTTTTTACTTGACAGGGATACAAAGTGACTAGTGGGTAGATACATATACAGCATGGATATCCTGGCCACAGGGATGCAAATTCCATACAGGAAAAAACAGGACAACAAAGAATTTCATCGTGTTACTCAGAAGTATATACCTTAAAATCTTATAGAATGGATGTATACACGTGTACACACACACACACACACACTCTCACAGTGGATATTACTTAATCTCTTTTTCAGCAGTACTTATCCGTACTGAAATGAACTATCAGTATATAAAATGTACAAAAGTTGAATACCTCTTACCTGAACTGCTTGGTATTAGAAGTATTCCAGGTTTTGGAGATTTTTTTATTTTTATTTCTTTTGTTTTTGTTTTTTTCAAGACAGGGTTTCTCTGTATAGCCCTGGCTGTCCTGGAACTCACTCTGTAGACCAGGCTGTCCTTGAACTCAGAAATCTGCCTGCTATCCGTCTGCCTCTGCCTCCCAAGTGCTAGGATTAAAGGAGTGCGCTACCACTGCCCAGCTTTTTATTTACACAAAGGTTCAATTATATTAAATGAATTTATTCTTATTTTTAGAAAATACATTAGGACATTTCCATAGATAATAATTTTCAAATTGTATTTTATCTGGGCCATTTATGAGTTAGGAGGAACTTAGGGCAGTAAATTCAGCTTATGAGTACATCTTATGCATTAATTGGCTAAACTGTTTCAATTATAATTTAGTTTTCCTTTCTTTTCCACAAAAAAAATCATGAATTGTCTACATGTGCTAACAAGGATCAAGCCACAAATAAAAGTTTCCTGTATTGATACGTTATCCAATCTGCCTGCAATTCTAGATCCTGAACCCAATGCATATTCATCACAGAAAAATAAGCTGTCACATCAAAGAATTAAAAGCAGGTGTGGTTTACTTTATAGCAACTGATATTAATCAGCATCTATAGCATTCCACAGAACCAATGAATTCCAAAACCTGGCCCATCTCAATCTTTTTATCTCTAAGAACAGAAAAACTATTACCCAACCAGAGAGGTAATCAGTGGGTAAAGGTGCAGATTTTGATGTCCCAGAGCCACATGAACTCAAGTTGTCCTTTGACCTACATACATGTACACACACTAAATAAATGTAAATTAAAAAAAAAATATGACTTACCTTTCAGAAATCTCATGTTTCAACTGAGGAACTTCATGTGTCGAATCAGTATTCATAAATCCAAGAAAGTCTTGTTTTACATTATGGGGAGCCTTATCTAAACCTAGGCTTGATGTTTCATGACCCCTTAACACAGGATCAAAATCACCTGAATGCACCTCTGACCCCTCACCTTCTGTAAGACGAACACGATGACCGGGAGAACTAGAAACACTATTCCCTTCTTGATCAGAGCTATTTCTCTGTTTTCCATCTCTCTGAGGCTTACTGCTCAACCCATCATCCCGAAAGCCTTTGGCAAATGGATTATAATCTATTTTCAACTGAGTAATTTGAATGTTCTGATAAGCTGTTACTGCAAAGAATTCAGTCTGGGGGAAAGTAAAAGTATGAACACCGGGGCCATTTAACTGTATCACTTCTGTAGCCTTTTCTGCTGGCACCAAATGAAGCCTTGGAAGGTAACGATGCATAGAGTGCAAGATGATATGTCCTTCCTGGTCCAGTGTATTGTTGGTAAGTTTGAGTTTATAGAAAGATACTGGTTGATGCATCCAATAATGACCTGTAGAAGGAGATTCTGGATGAATGAAAACTCTCCCCAAAATATGGGGTTCAGCCTTCCCACTGGGTTCCCACCATCGACCATTCCACTTATACCGATGACTATCCACGGGAGATATGTCCATTACAAGGATATACTTTAAATTTGAATCTAAGCCTGTTATCCAATATCGACAATAAGGAAACATTCGTCTTCCCTGTTTGGTCAGAATCATCTCTGTGCTTCGATTATGGAATTCATTCCACATACTATTGTTATCAAGGGTAACAGTGATTTTTCCCACTGTACAATCAGCCGGAAGGCAAATTTTCTCTTTAGATTTTCCTGGTGATGAGTCCCTACTCAACAAAGCACGGGCATCTCGATTTGTGACCAAAATTCCTTGATCAGTTTTGCCATTTCCTGGCTGTTTTAGGATAACAAAGAAGGTAGGTGCTGCTCCTGTCACTGTCCCTCCATCTTGATTGGCCAATATGATTTGCTGTTTCTCTTCCATGATTCCAGTGAGAGATTCAGTAGTAAGAAAACTGTAGTCAATACATAGTTACAAATGCTTTCTCTTCCTAAAAAGGAACAAACAAAAAACAGAGCAAAAAATCTTTAGTCAACTCAGAATTTTTCTAACAAAAATACAACTGTTAGGACTGGAACTGTTAACTCATCTGGTAGAGATTTGCCTAGCACACATGAAGCTCTGGGTCCAATTTCCAGACCTGCATATACCAGGAGTAATGGCACAGACCTGTATCTAAGCACTTGGAAGATGGTGAAGGAGTACAAGTTCAAAGTCAGTCAGCATATAGCCACAGATAAACTTGCCCATGCTCCAGAAAACAATCACCTACCCATGCTCATGCAAGCAATTCTACTTAAACTTAGTAGAGGCCAGGGAGATGGCTCAGCAGGTCAGACAAGCCAGTTGATCTGAGTTCAATCCCTGAACCTTACAAAAAAGTGAATAGAGAACTGATTTTAAAAACCTGTCCTTTGACCTCAATGTTCATTAGGTGACATGCAGACTCACACAAGGACATACTAAAAATTTATCTAAAACCTTTAAACTCATTGACACACACACACGAAGAACATTAATAATATATTGAGAAAATAGGTTTCAATTGGAGAGGGAGCGAGGAAATGAGGGTGAGAAGTAGGGATGAAATTACTAAAATTCATGCAATCTGACGCAAGATACAAGTATGAAATTGCCAAAAAATAAGTAAGTTTAAGGGAATTCAAAATCACCATGGGATACATGAGAACCTGTCACCAAAAAAAAAAAAAGAAAAATAATTGATCATGTTATCCAAAAACATTCCTAATTCTCTTAAGACACAGCTTATAGCCTTCTTTCAATCACTGTAAGGGTATTTGTTCTGGAATCCCTAATCATTCTTTTAAAATAATTAGGGAGTAGGAGTAGGGAGATGGTTTAAGACAGAATCATAGCCTTATTATGTAGATCAAGCTAGCCTCAAACTTGTATCAATCTTCCTGTGTCTGTCAAGTACTGAGATTATAGGCATAGGTCACTACACCCAATTACCCTAATCATTTCTATCATCTTTAAACTAATTTTAACCTAATCTAACTAGCTAAAAGTTATTCATACTCTATCTCTCCGAAAAAAAAAAAAAACCAACCCTACAATCTTACACAAACTAAAATTATGTATTTATTTTAGAAAACTATATAAACTCAGTGTGATTCTCAATATATAATCTTATAGATTAGAAAGCTAAGGCAGGAAGATTACTTAAAGGTCAAGACCAATTTAGGCTACACAGTCAGAGAGGTTCTTGGGTACTAGAGACAAAAATTCCAGTGCTCACATTTAACTGCTTTATCCACTGAGTCATCATCTCTTCAGGTTCTGGTGCACTTAAACTACAAATTTTATGTTAGGTGAAGTATAGTTCAAAAAATTACAAATAGCAGTGTATGGTGGCACATGCTTTTAATCTCAGAACTTGGGAAGCAGAGGCAGGAGGATCTCTGTGAGTTCGAAGCCATCCTGATCTGCACAGAGAATTAGTTCCAAGACAGCCAGGACTAAATAGACTTTGTCTCATAAAATTAATTAATTAATTAAAAAAATAAAAAATAAAAAGTTATAAAAAGTTATAAAAAGTCAGGCATGATGGCTCACACCCATTAAACTATCAGAAAGCTGCCGAGGCAAGAGAACTGCCATGAGTTGAGATTGCGATTAAAGGGGTGGCGAAGTGTTACAAGTAGAGAGCCAAGGAATACCACAAAGTCACACCACACAACAAACCTCACCTAAGAGATTTATTGGGAAAAACACAGTAAAGTGGCTGCCTTGGGTGAGAAACTGCAAGAAACTAAGCAGGAGGCAGGCTATATACAGGGTTTCTTGGGGGAGGAGCTTTCCAGGGTGGCCCCATCTTGGGCTTTTCACTCTGTAGAGCATAAAGGGATGGGTCCAGCCATTGTGGTACTCTGTGAGCAGAGTCTGGTAGTTGGAAGTCCTCAGGGGTGGGGCCTGGCCACTCTTGCGTTGAGGGGCTTACAGGGAGGGAATCTAGTCTTTACTATTAGAGCCCTAACATCCATGAGCATAGATAAGCTCCTCTGGGTTGAAGTAATTTTTTGTTTATCTTGATACGTTTGTTTTGAGACAATGTCTCACTATTAGCTAGGCTGACATGGGATGCATTCTTCAGAAATACATTGGGCCCTGGTTAAGTCTGTGGATATTTGCTTTGCAGTGCTAGGAATTAAACAGAGGGACTAAGGTAGGTAAGGTTTTAAAAAATTATTTTCTAAAGCTGCCTTAGGATTTTATTCATAAAGATGATTAGCTTTCTAAGTTAGTCAATATATATCACACATTGACAAAACAAAAACAGTTTCACAAAACACTTGGTGACTCTAATATGTTTAAGCTTAGAGAACTCACAAAAAGTTATACACCATGGTAGAAGTATACAATGTTAGTTTCTCTTTTGCCTAAACAAAATTAAGTGCTGAAAACTCAAATTGGGGAGGAGATGTAGCTCAGTCAGCTGAGTGCTTATCTAGCACACATAAAGTCAATGACCAACACAACATTTTGGAAAAAGAAAAAAAAAAAAAATCAAACAAGGTAGTGCATGCTTATAAACCCAAACACCAAGGCAGGAATATTAGAAATTCACAACTACATATCAAATTCAAAGCCAGCCTGGGCTATATGAGACCCTGCCTGCCTCCATCACTCCCCCCAAAGGGGGTAAAAATACAAATTGCTTTATTTCAACTTTGTACATAGGCATATAATAAAAATGTGAAAATATGTAAGAAAGATAGGAAAAGTCAGAACTTGTAAACTTGCATAAAATCTTTTCAAATAACTAAACCAAAGGGGGCTGGAGAGATGGCTCAGAGGTTAAGAGCACTGACTACTCTTCTGTCTGAAAATCCTAAGTTCAAATCCCAGCAACCACATGGCTCACAACCATCAGTAATGAGATCTGACAGTAATGGAGTGTCTAAAGACAGCTACAGTGTACTTACATATAATAAATAAATCTTAAGAAAAAAAAACTAAACGAAAAAACTTAAACCAACTAATTTATTGCACAGTTAACCAAAATACATAAAATCAAAGAGCCAATTTACAGCCCCAAGGTATCATAAACTTGAGATTCATGGCTATAATTAATAGAATCACCCTGCCCCCAAGGCCAATAGTGCTGATAACCCAACCAGACAGGGATTCTCACATGATATTCAAGTGGGTTACATCACTAAATTATATATCCCCAGCCCATGTTTGATTTTTCTCATCTACAGCTTGTCATGTGTCGAATATGTTGTTTCACACATACAAAGACTACTCTAAACTTTAAGATAACCATAATGTCCATTGCAAAACTCAAATGGACTTTAGAAGTGCTAGGCTACTCCAAGAAAGAAATAAGAAATCCGTTCTGGCAATATTTTAAAGTATTCTGTATTTTGCTCTCTTAAGGTTTTAACAAAGGGGCTGGTGAGATGGTTCAGCGGTTAAGAGCACTGAGTGCTCTTCCAAAGGTCCTGAGTTCAAATCCCAGCAACCACATGGTGGCTTACAACAATCCATAATGAGATTTGATGCCCTCTTGTGGTGTGTCTGAAGATAGCTACAGTGTACTTACATATAATAAATAAATAAATCTTTTTAAAAAAAAAGGTTTTAACAAAGAACACAGTCTGGATTAATCCCTGCACTGGGGAGGCTGAGGCAGGAGGCACTCTAAGAATTCTAAGCCAGCCTAGTTTTTGGTTCAGCCTTTCCTCATCAAGCATTTACATAGATTAAAATAAGGGTTGGAAAGGGCCTTAAATTTAGTTGTAAAGAGAGAAATTCTCACTCACTACACATATATACAATCTCTAACAGACATCCTTAGTGTAGCAAATTGCATCAATTGTAACAAATTCAGAGTACCTTTTTTTTTTCATCCAGTGGTCTTTGGGAAATTTTTATAATGGTGACTGACCCTGATACAACCCATAAAACACACTAGCAACCCAATTAAACGATTTACATACTTAACTACATCAAGTGAAAATTCCAAGTCAATATATTATTTTTAAAACACAAATTTCAAATGATGGTCAACACATTCTAAATACTGCCCATGCTAACCAAGCCCTTTCAAACAATAAATGTATTACTGTACAGGAGGCTCACTATGATGTTTGTCTTTTGGTTAAATTAAATCGCATTTTGAAACTCAATTTCTTTACTTATCTTCATTTGTAGGTATCAACCTGGAACAATTCAAGCTAACAAGTTTTTAGGTGCCTAAGGGTTACGAAGTAGAACCTGAAAAACTAATCTTTACAGCATACATGGACAGCAAATTTGAAATAAATATGCCCAAGCACCCAGGGAACGAAATTTCAAGTCTTTCACTTGTGTTGCAGTTAAGTGGACCCAACTTCCTACCTATGTATTAACAACAACAACAACAAAAGCCTCCAGTTACTCGGTTTTCAACTACAGAAGACAGCTAGCCACAAACAACATGAAAAAAAATGTCGCAAAGAAAACTCTTCCAGGGTAGAGTCCCTGTGTTCCTATGGCTGTTCAGCCGCTTTCAGTTACCTTGGAAACTACACAAGCAGCCACCCCGCCAGCCCATTTCCCAGCAGTCCTCTTGCTACTCTCCTGCACCTTAACTGCAGCAGCGCCTGTGTCCCAAAAGCCAGCAAGAAAGGCAGGTTGACTAGGCACTTGGCCACGCAAGCTTGGCAAGCTCAACAACACCCACAGGCTGGGCATTAAGTGAGCCCTAACTTTTCAAGATCCACGTGTTGGCTTCGGCGACGCGAACAAGAGTGGGTCTCCCTCAGACCGAGATTTTCCCGTTCTACCAATCAAGCCGCCCTTCTTTTCAGGCACTCTTCACCCATCCCAGCTTCCGTCCTTTTGCCAGAGAAAAAGACATTCTCGGGGAATGAAAGTGGAGGCAAAAAGCTTCACAGCAATATACTCTGCCAAAAATTTCACCAGTTTGAAAAATACTCCCAACTTCTCTATAATCTTCGAACACAGATTCCCCAACTTAAAGTGGTGGTAAGCTTACTAATGACCCTGCTCATCTTATTTGCACTCGAGTCAAAGACCTACTTGATAATTCAACAGAAACGGGAAGTCCTATGAACAGAAAACCAGTCAAGAGAAAAACAAAGAGAAAAGGGGGAAAAAAACTGTTCCCTACCTGTTTTCTCCGCCTTCGATTTTGCATTTACAAATCACAGCTCCTTTGTTTACAAAGTTCTCACTCTCATTCAACTCACTCATCGCCCCCTAATTAAATTCGGAGTCTTGCCTCAATTTGACCAGAAATTACACGCTAGGAAACGTTTGAATAGGTGTCAAAACACTGCACCCAGTTCCTTGGAGAAACAGACATTGGTTGGTTTCCTCGGAGATTTGAAACCCCGAGAGCTTAAGTCTAAAACCTGTGCTTATTCGATCGACAGCCAGGCTAGAAATCGTCACGCGGAACGTGCCATGCTGTTCAACACCCCACGCACGCGAGGGCAGGGCCGTGCCAGGGGCACTTCTCACCCCGCCCGCCTCGTGGTCACGGTCTCCGGCGTCGATGTTCCTACTTAGTTCTCCGAGCGACGCGGAAGTGAGGTCGAGGAGGCGCGCGAGATGACATGCGCAACTCGCTCAAGGGACCAAGGGCTGCACGGCGTAAGGCCCAGCCAGGCCCAGGCGTGCGAAGCTCTCTGCAGAAAGCTGGTCAAGCCGTTCAAATACACAAGTGGTTTAAACTCTCAAAAAACTCCAATCGGGTCACTATTAAGCGACGCCCTCCACCCAGGCCCAAGAGTTACCGTGCGGGGCGTGGTCGGCCTCACCCCGAGTCCTTCATATCCCCCTAGGGGAGGGTTATTCTGAAGGGTTCGCACACGGCGTGTCCGCTTCAGCTGAAGAGCCTGCGCACGCACCGGATGTCCACGTCACTGCGCACGCGCTCCTACCAGCTTGGAGCCGGCAGCGCAGGCGCAAACGGAGGCGCGAGAAGCACCTCTTTGCCCCTCCCCCAATACCAGGAGGCCAAACGGCCAGGAGCAGCGTCAGGACCCTTGGGTTCCGCCCACGGAGCCGAAGCCGCAGCCGTTTCGCGTTTTAGTAATCCAGAAAGAACTACTGAAGCTTCCAGAATCAAGAAAGGAGAGACAGGAGAGAGGTACAGAATACCCTCAATCCTGTATTCGAAGCCTTCGTGAAAATTCTGAAACTACTGCCCACCAGGCCTTTCCCAACAACTCTTCAGCTTTTCCCAGGGACTTCTCACCGGCACCGCCCCTACCGTACCCAGCTCCACCCACATGAAGTTTCATAGACCGCCTGGCTTTGCAAGTCCATCAAAAACAAAACAAAAAAAAATGAGAACCTTCTGTACAAAGTGCTGTGGGGTTGGAAAGCGCAAGAGCAGTGGAAAACCTTGAAGCAAACACCATGAAGGAAAACTAAGCAATTTTCCAATACTCACCAGCAAAGAACACTAGGAAAATTCGAGAAAGCCTTGCTGAGAGCAGAGAATGGAAGTTTATGCCTATATTCTCAACACTGAGTCTGAAGCAGGAGGATTGCTGCGAGTTCAAGGCTAACCTGAATTCTGTAGTAAGTTCAAGTTCCAGGGTAGGGTAGGCTGCCAAGACACCATGCCGAAATGAAAACCAAAGCAAAGGTTCGATAAAGGAAAAAGAGCTGCCACTAAGTTGCCTAATACCAATATGAAAGATGTCTTAAAAATAAATGGTCAAGAAATTTGCCTGAGAGTTTTATCTGGAAATGTAGTGCCTTGAGCCTGTATATTTTTGTTGTTGCTGCTGCTTCTTCAAGACAATGAAGCTTTAAAATTTAAAGAAAACATTAACCAACAATTATGTCAAGCAATTGCCAAACTAAGTCAAGGAGCAATAGTTCTTAACCAACATCAGAAATTTTAGGGTTTTTTCTCTACCATTTACTACTTTCGCGCTGCTAATCTACCAGTAAATAATGTTTAAAGTGAAAAAGGAGTGCAAAGAAATAATTGAGTAGAAAAACATAAAATGCAGTCCATATTCCCAAACTTTTCACTCTCAAGAGATTAATAGGAAAACTTATTCTGTGCTAGGTGACAATACAAACACTTTGAAGGAAAACAAGATTGTAAGGATGGAGCCAAGAGGAAGGACAGGGATAGCCAACAAGGTTGATCTGACTTGCTTCTTTTCACTTAGCTTTTATTCCTGAGGAGATAACGCGCAACACATAAGCAGAAACTGCCTATTCTAATCAAGCCCAGAACTAAAGTTTACAGATTTCTGAAATCATTCTGAAACCCATGATTAAGGAAGATCATTCAAGATCTTAGACAAAACTGAAAACCATTTCTTTAACATGTCCTCTTCTCTGACTCCAAGATTCTTTCCTACTAAACCATGATGCCTTCTCAAGGATTGTAATGATTTCTCAAAAAAATCCCATTTTTTTTCTGAGACTAAAATTTGAGTTTATTTAGTATTAAAATGTCTGTCCTAAGGTATGAAAGACTCAGTAGCATCTCAAAAAAAGACAACCCAAATAGTATCTCTAATTGGAAACTCTACAAGAACGTGCATGGAAGAGTGCAACAGACATGCTCTTTGGTGCTCTTTTCCTACCCCAGGCAAACATGAAATACCACATCTCAATTTTCACCAATTACTTATTTTCATTGCTGACTAGCTAATTTCCTGAGCATAACATCGATCACTTTCCCAAAATCCTAAGAATGTTTGCCCTGACATTCTGGGCTTTCTCATTGTTTTCTCTGAAGACCTCTCCTCAGAATTTCTTGAGCTTCTTACAAACCTCCATTGCTGACCCTGACTCAATCCATCTCCCTCCAGGTGACAAGACTTACAGCTTGCCCACCCTGCTGCTTTTCTCAAAACTACTGAAATGGTCCTCCAGATTAATTTTTTTAGGTAACAAAACAAATTTTTGTTTTCCAAAAACAAAACATAAGTTTTCCAAAGTGGAGTCTACTTAACCTATAAAATAGAAAGTAAGAGCTGGAGAGTTCTTTGAGCATTTGTGTGCTCTTATATGCTAATCTACAATTAATAATCTAGTTATACCTATTTTCAGTGATTCAGTTTAGATTTATCAAGTAACCATTTTTGTTTATAACAGGGTTTCATGTATCCCTTGCTGGCTTCAAAATTACAGAGCCGAAGATGACTGAACTTCTGATGCTCTTGGCTCCACCTCTGGGTACAAATAGATGCCACTGCTAAACTTGGTTTTATGCATGCTAGGCAAGCACCTATCAATTGTGCGATATCCCTAGGAATTTAATTGCTTTTTCAAGTAATTGCACAAATGGTTACATTCTACTTCAATGAAGTATTCCTCAAATTGTACTTAGTTGTATTCTGTTTTCATTAGCTAGATGCCATTAGCTAGACAGAGGCAAATGGATCTCTGTTAGTTTGAAGCCAACCTGGTGTACAAATTGACAACCAGAGCTACATAGACAGACCTCGTCCCAAAAAAAATGAGAGAAGAGGGGAAAGCCATTCTCAGTCAAAAATGATGGTGCATGCCTAATATCTAGCATTCAGGAAAATCCTAAACTCACAAACAAGCCAGACCTATAAAGTAAGTTCAAGGTCAGCATGAACTACCTGTCTCCAAAATAAAAGAGATAGAGCTCAGAGGTAAAGTACTTGCAAAAGTACATGCAAAAAACCCTGGGTTCAATCTCCAGCATTAAAAATCTAAAACCTAGCCAGGTATGATGGCACATACCTTTATTCCCAGTACTCTGGAGGCAAAGGCTGGTGGAGCTCTGTAAATTCAAGACTAGTCTGGTCTACAGAGTTCTAGGAGAACCTGTTTAAGGGGGGAAAAAAGGATGCCTTCTACTGTCCCATGTCTTTGGCCCATGTTTCTCACATTTTACCTAAAAGGATCTTCCCTAATCTTTCATATGTAAATGTCATTTGTTAAAGAAACATCCTACTATCAAAGAGGACTAGATGAAGTATATTGTAAACAAGTATGCAGTATACAAGTATGGTAGGACTTGAGAAAAAAACCAAAAGCCTATGGCAGAAGAAAAACACTGAAAAATTATGCAAATATATCAAACAAGCCATACTTATTTTACATGAAGAGCACCAGTGCCTTGAAAAACTAGGTATGGTAGGTAACAGTTTTTGCCACCAACCCTGATGACCTGAATCATCCCTGGA
Organism: Tokudaia tokunoshimensis; assembly: GCA_036184795.1. Classification (NCBI taxonomy): domain Eukaryota; kingdom Metazoa; phylum Chordata; class Mammalia; order Rodentia; family Muridae; genus Tokudaia; species Tokudaia tokunoshimensis. The sequence continues at coordinate 94,601,166 of BTHU01000004.1, read as the reverse complement.
AACCCACAAAAAGAACTAACTACCACAACTTGTCATCTGAGCTCCACATGCTTTTTGTGGCACATGTATGTAGACAGACAGACACACACACACACACACACACACACACATCAAAAAAAAATACTGTAGCTGGGCAGTAGTAGCACATGCCTTTAATCCCCGCACTTGGGAGGCAAAGGCAGGAGGATTTCTGAGTTCGAGGCCAGCTTGGTCTACAGAGTTAGTTCTAGGACAGCCAGGGCTATACAGAGAAACCCTGTCTCGAAGATTTTTTTTTTCCAAGGGAGCATTTTAAGATTAGATACTAGAGAGGGCAAACCTTACAATGAATAATCATCTTTAATGCTGCTATATAAATTTTATGTAAATATTATCTAAAAAACTTTGATCTTTCAAATATATCTCAAATGGCAAAAAAATCTAATTATCTTAAATTCTTAGTGGCAATATATACTGCTGGTTGTCGGAATGTAGTATCTAAATAGCCAGTTTTAAAGAATTGAAAAATAACCTGCAGTGTTGAAAATTTTTTATTTTCAAAATAGAAATGCATTTAACAGCTTAGAAAAGACTAACAGATCTGTAGTTTTGATAAGAGCCCACCTGGGAGGAAGAAGGCACATCTGTAATGTAGCACTCCTTCCAAGGTCAGTAAACATAACCGGAAACCAAATTCCTATGTTAATACAAACATCCATTTTAGTTACATGGTTCTATTTCCACTCCTAAGAATTTCAAGACTAGCCAGTATAATAAAGGAGAAATAATTTTTTAAAAGATATTTTAGTAATGTTTTATTCTTTGAAGATTCCACATATTTTGATCATACTCATCTCCTTCCCCATTAAAAATACTTTAATGTTCTCAATATTTATTTATGGTATTAAATCCAGTTCCAGGGGACCCAATGCCCTCTTCTGGCCTGTAACAACATGATATACATAAACTCACACATATTCATACACATACGCCTCTGCCTCCCAAGTGCTGGGATTAAAGGTGTGCCACCACTGCTCAGCTTAAATAAAAATAAGTGAGCAAATCTTACCAAGGCGCCACCAGTGCTGCACTAATCTAGTGTACCTCCTTTCTTTACAAATGGACTTCTGGTGAGATTCCTATAAAACTGCAAGTTTGTGTCTGGGAAGAGAGCAGTTTTTACTTGTGCTGGAATTCTTACCTTTCTACTGACTGGTAAAGGCTTCAACCAGATTCCAAAGTATAGTGCTTCTTCCCCCTTCTCATACCTCCAAGATTTCCCTTTTCATCCTAACTCAGAATCACTTCAAACGCCTCAAAACTTTGTTTCTGAAATCAAGATTTCACACCATAAGATCTTATATTTTCCAAGACATGGTCATGGGCTGTGACCACTTACTAAAGTACAATCAGTCAGTAAAATGTAGATTCCTCTGCAGCTACTAGGGACAGTTACTTACTACTACAATAGGCAAAGCATTGTTCTTAGCACTTCATACACTTTACCTCACTAATCCTCAAAACAATAGGTATAGTCTCCAATGTTTTTCTTTTCTTTTTTGAGATAGCATTTTGCTATGTAACCCAACCTCTGGCCTCAAGACCACAGCAAACACCCTGACTTGCTGCAGTCTCCAGAGAGCAGAATGATAGCTGTGATCAACACACACAACTCAATGTTAAAAAGTGATGACAAGGAAGGTAGGATGGTTGGTTGGTTTGAAACCAGCACTCAGGAGTCAAAGGAAAGCAGATACTGTGAGTTTGAGACCACCCAAGTCTATACAATAAGACCCTGTCTCAAAAATAAATATAAAATAGATAATCTGGAGAGATAGCAGAGTTAAGAGCACTGATTGCTTTTCCAGAGGTCCTGAGTTCAATTCCCAGCAACCACATGGTGGCTCACAGCTATCTGTAATGAGATCTGATGCCCTCTTCTGGTGTGTCTGAAGACAGCTACAGTGATATAAATAAAATTAAATTAAAAAATCTTAAAAAAAAAAAATCCAAGCTGTGCAGTAATTCCAGCACTGGGAAGGCTGAGGTAAGAGGACTGGCTATGTGTAACACACACAATGTAAAAAGAGATAAATTTTTAGATAGATAAATGCCAAGCTAACCAGTCTGTTATACTGGCAAGTAAACATTCACTGGGGAAAGTTGGAAAGTATTGTAATGTGAGAGCAAAACTGTGGGAGCTAGGAAGCTGGCTCAGCTAGTAAAGTGCTTCTCATGAAAACAGGAGGACCTGAGTTTGATCCCTAACAGGTATTTAAAAGAAAACCAGGTAAGGTGTTCAATACCCATAATCCCAGCATTGGTGAAGTAAAGAAAGAAACATCCCTGAAGCTTGCCAGCTGAATCTGTGAGCTCCAGGTTCAACCAGAGTAAAGTGTTTACTATGCAATCATAAATAACTGAGTTTGACTCCCCAGCTCCCTTTTAAAAGACAGGAATGCTGAAGAGTATCTGTAATCGAAGAGCAGGGGATACAAATACAGGTGACTCCATGGAGCTCACTAGCTAGGAAGGCTACCGCAATCAGTGAGCTTCAGGGTTCAGAGAAACACCCTTTCTCAAAAATAATATAGAGAGTAACCTAGGAAGAAACTCAACATTAACACCTGGTTTCCAAATGCATAATACACAATCACACATATCTTACACAGATACACATGCACACACACAAGTACAGAGATTAACAAATACACGGTGATGCCAGGAGGGTACTGCATGAAAATGCATCCCATCATTAGAAAAGAATATGAAATAACTTCTGTGATACAGTGAAAGCCATACTACAGAAAGAAGTAGCAGGGGAAGAGTTGTACAAGTATGTATAAATAATAGTAAACCCCATAAACTATATCCTGCACCCACAACTAACACATATATACACTTTTTTTCCCCCTTGAGACAAGGTCTTATTCTGCAGCCAAGGCAGTGGCCTAAAACTCACAATGTTGGCCAGGTTGGCCTGTGACTCAAAGCAATCTCCTTGTTTTGATGTCCCAAGTGCTAGAATCACATGCACAAACCAACACTGCTGGGTCTCTATATTTTTCTTTTTTCTTTTTTTTTTTTTTTTGATTTTTATTTTTTGGTGGTCATAGGGATTGGATCCACAACATTATGCATCCTAGCAAGCACTGAACTATACTCCCAAACCTTTATATTTTTAGATAGAAAAAAATTTTTAATTTTTTTTTCAGTGCTGGAGATAAACTAAGGGCTTTCCTTGTCCATGCCAGACTCCTGAACTATATATCCTTAGCCCTTTAAAATAGTAACATTATTTTACATGTAAAAATTATATACAATTCCAATTTCAGGGAACATAAATAACTGAAACATAGTCATGTATTTACTGTCTATACCTGCTTTCATGCTGGCAGAAACAATGGGACCTACATAGCACAAAATAGTTACTATCTGACCTTTTTTTTTTTTAATTATTTATTTTATTTTATTTTTTTTAATTTACATTCCAAATCATTTCCCCTTTCCTGTTTCCTCCCTCCCCGAAAGTCCCATAAGCCCCCTTCCCTCCCTCTTTTCTCCATTCAACCCCCTCTCGTTACTCTGTCCTGGCGTTCCCCTACATCCAGTCTTTCCAGGACCAGGGGTCTCTCCTTCCATCTTCTTAGAAATCTATTGATATGCGGATTGTGTCTAGGGTATTCCGAGATTCTGGGTCAATATCCCCTTATCAGTGACTGCATACCATGTGTGTTCTTTTGTGATTGGGTTACCTCACTAAGGATGATATTTTCAAGATCTGACCATTTGCCTAGGAATTTCGTGAATTCATTGTTTTTAATTGCAGAGTAGTATTCCATTGTGTAGATATACCACATCTTCTGAATCCATTCCCCCGTTGAGGGACATCTGGGTTCTTTCCAGCTTCTGGCTATTATAAATAAGGCTGCTATGAACATAGTGGAGCATGTGTCCTTATTGCATGCAGGTAAAGCCTCTGGGTATATGCCCAGGAGTGGTATAGCCGGATCCTCCGGGAGTGTCATGCCCAGTTTTCTGAGGAACCGCCAGACTGCTTTCCAGAGTGGTTGTACCAGCTTGCAATTCCACCAGCAGTGGAGGAGTGTTCCTCTTTCTCCACATCCTCGCCAACAACTGCTGTCTCCTGTGTTTTTGATCTTAGCCATCCTGACTGGTGTGAGATGGAATCTCAGGGTTGTTTTGATTTGCATTTCCCTAATGACTAAGGATGATGAACATCTCTTTAGGTGCTTCTCAGCCATTAGATATTCTTCAGGTGAGAACACTTTGTTTAGCTCTGTACCCCATTTTTTAATAGGGTTACTTGCCTCTCTGGAGTTTAACTTCTTGAGTTCTTTGTATATATTGGATATTAGCCCTCTGTCGGATGTAAGGTTGGTAAAGATCATTTCCCAGTTAGTTGGTTGCCGCTTTGTCTTTTGCCTTGCAAAAACTTTGTAATTTAATGAGGTCCCATTTGTCTATTCTTGATCTTAGAGCATAAGCTATTGGAGTTCTGTTCAGGAAATTCTCCCCTGTGCCCATATGTTCAAGGTTCTTCCCTAGTTTCCCTTCTATTAGTTTCAGTGTGTCTGGTTTTATGTGGAGATCTTTGATCCACTTAGAATTGAGCTTAGTGCAAGGAGATAAGAATGGGTCAATTTGCATTCTTCTGCATGTTGACCTCCAGCTGAGCCAGCACCATTTGTTGAAAAGGCTATCTTTTTTCCACTGGATGGTTTTAGCTCCTTTGTCAAAGATCAAGTGACCATAGGAGTGTGGATTCATTTCTGGGTCTTCAATTCTGTTCCATTGATCTACATGTCTGTCACTGTACCAATACCATGCGGTTTTTAACACTATTGCTCTGTAGTACAGCTTGAGGTCCGGGATACTGATTCCCCCAGAGGTTCTTTTACTCTTGAGAATAGTTTTAGCTATTCTTGGTTTTCTGCTATTCCAAATGAATTTTTGAATTGCTCTTTCTAACTCTATGAAGAATTGAGTTGGGATTTTGATGGGGATTGCACTGAATCTGTGTATTACTTTTGGTAAGATGCTCATTTTTACTATATTAATCCTGCCAATCCATGAGCATGGCAGATTTTTCCATCTTCTGAGGTCTTCTTCAATTTCTCTCTTCAGAGACTTGAAGTTCTTGTCATACAGATCTTTCACTTGTTTGGTTAGAGTCACGCCAAGATACTTAATATGGTTTGTGGCTATTGTGAAGGGTATTATTTCTCTTACTTCTTTCTCAGCCTGCTTATCCTTTGAGTATAGGAAGGCTTCTGACTTGCTTGAGTTGATTTTATATCCGGCCACTTTGCTGAAGTCGTTTATCAGCTGTAGGAGTTCTCTGGTGGAGTTCTTTGGGTCGCTTAAGTATACTATCATATCGTCTGCAAATAGTGATAGTTTGACTTCTTCCTTTCCAATTTGTATCCCTTTGACCTCTTTTTGTTGTCTAATTGCTCTAGCTAGAACTTCAAGTACTATATTGAAAAGATATGGAGAGAGAGGGCAGCCTTGTCTAGTCCCTGATTTTAACTATCTGACCTTTTATTTAAAGGGTTTGCCAACAACTCTTGGCCTCCAAGCCTGAAAGCCAAACACTTGTAATATGGATAAACAAAGATGAATACATGGAGAAATACATGGCATGAAATACAACTGGGATATAGCTAACTGAAGAATCTAATTTGTCACAACTTACTTAATTTTGAAAATCCGCTAAATCCCAGCACTTGGGAAGCAGAAGGATCAGAAAGTCATGGTTATCTTCTGCCATAAGAATGTTCTTGCTTAAATAGAACATGTAAGCAAGAATGGGCTACATGAAACCCTATCTCACAGAAATAAGACACGAAAATGAATATAACTTTAGCCAAGCATGGTGACTCAGAACTGTAAGCTAACACATGGGAAACAAGGGGATCATTAACATACTATCTCAAAAAGTGTCATGCATAGTGGGTGCCTCTAATCCTAGCACTCAAGATGCAGAGGCAGGCAGATCTCTGTGAGTTTGAGAATGGTCTGGTCTACACAGTGAGTTCCAGGTCAGCCAGTGCTGTATAGAGAGACCCTGTCTCAAAAAAAACAAGCCAAAAGTAAACAGATTTATGTGTCAGATGGCAAGTTCCTGTAATCTACATTCGGGAAACAGAAGCAGGGGGATGTCTGAATTCATAGCCAGCTTGTTTATATATCTAAGATGCAGGTCAGGTCAGCCAGATCTAAATACCTGTCTCAAAAGATAAAAAGGAAAAGCAGAGAAAATGAAGAGCAGGGTACCTTTGTACACATGCTAATCCCAGCACTCAGGAGGCTAACACAGAAGGCTCGAGTTTGAAGTAACCTAAGTGATACACTGTCCCAAAAAGAGAGTAAAATAGCTCTGCTGGTTAAGGAGCTTGCTGCCAAGTCTGAGGACATACTGGATGCTTGGGACTTACATGGTAGGAGGCAAAAACTCCAGCAATCAGCTGGTTAATCCTTGCATCCTACACATACATAACACACAAATACTTTTTTTTTAATGTTTAAAGAGAATGAATGAGGGGCAAGAATGTTGACCAGTTCTTAAAGTATTTAATGAGGGCTGAGTTCAGATCACCAGCACCCATGTGAAAAAAAATAGTAATAAAAATAAAATTAAATAAATAAATAAATTTAAAAAAAGGAAACCAGGTGAGGACTAAAGAAATGGCTTAGTTAGCCGGGCGGTGGTGGCGCACGCCTTTAATCCCAGCACTTGGGAGGCAGAGGCAGGAGGATTTCTGAGTTCGAGGCCAGCCTGGTCTACAAAGTGAGTTCCAGGACAGCCAGGGCTACACAGAGAAACCCTGTCTCGAAAAACCAAAAAAAAAAAAAAAAAACAAACAAACAAAAAAAAAGAAATGGCTTAGTTAAGAGCACTGGATGCTCTTCCAGAAGACCTGAGTTTGATTCCTAGTGCCCACATGGTGGTGATTCATAATTATCTGTAACTCAAGTTCCAGGGGATTAGAAACCCTCTTCTGGCTATACATGCAAGCAAAACACCCATACACATAAAATAAAAATAAATAAATCTTTTAAAAATAAATGTAAGTGTCATGGTGCAATTCTAACCACAGCAGTCAGGAGGCAAAGGCATGTGTAATTTCTATGACTTCAAGGACAGCCTGGTCTATATAGCAGGCTCCAGGCCACATAAGGCTACACAGTAAGAACCTGCCTCAGAAAAACAAAACTGGTCACATCTGTGGTCCCATTTCTGGAGAAGATGGAGATAAGCAGAACACTAAGGCTTGTCGGCTATCCAGCCTAGCCAAATCAATGAGCTCCAGGTTCACTGGGAAACTCTGCCTCAAAACAGTAAGGCATAGGAGCTAAGGAGACAGCTCAGGAACTCAAAAGTCTGCCACAAAACTACAAGGACTTAAGTATAGACCACCACCACCACCCCAGAACTCATGTAACAAAAACGAAACAAAATAAAACAAGAATAATCCAATAAACACACTGTTGGGGACTGGGGTGAGGAGACAGGCAGATCCCTGAAATTCATTGGCTGGCCAGTCTAACTTCAGGTTCAGTGACAGACCCGATCTCAGAAACTGAAAATGAAGAGATCCAGTGTGGATCCTCGACCTTCATACCCATAGAGACCCCTATTATGCACACCCACACAGACATTTGCATATATCCACACTAACAATTGCACATACAAAACAATATGGTAAAAAAAAAAATGATTGAAGATGACATTGGTGTCATCCTCTGCCTCCCACATCCATACAAACACATACCACAAATGAGAATGCAAATGCACTAGAATACAGAGGGGAAAGAGAAAATTTCTATGCATGCATAATTTGCAAGTTAAGTTCAACTGCTGAAAACTGAGTGTGGTAGCTCACACCTGCAGTTTCAACACTTGAGAAGCTGGGGCAGAAGCACTGTAACGTCAACCTTCAAGTCAGGACAAAGAAAACTAGCACCAGACTGCACATAACTCTTGAGAACATAATTATGGATTTAAGAAGTTCAAGTCCTTGACATATGTACCATATCACTCTGCTTTTATTGGTATACTGCTTGTTAACATCAAACTACTTTTTATTGTTATTTTTAAATTTCCTCAACAATTTACCAGGATTTCATATACAGGGAATTATCTTTTCTAGGTTCCCCAGGGACACTTCATATGTGGCCCAGAGATGGTAGGTGCTCAATAAATGCTGAATGACAAAATAATCAACTCTACTGTGGGTTCACAGCCTGAAATTCTCACACTTACAATTCACACCATTAATCTTCCTTCTATGCAACAATTGAAAGGACATTCCTGGGGTGAAGACTGCTGAGTCTACTGGATTTATTACATTAGGTTCCTTTTCTAGAAAAGAGCTCAAAGTACATATGTAATGCTAAAATAGAATTCTTGACTACTGAGAAGGTAGGTGGAAAAGTGGGCAGGAGAAGGAAGAATCTATTATAATAGCCTACCTCCAGAGAATAAGCATTATTCAGTCCTGGTGACTAAAAACACTCCTGCCATGTCTTTGAACTGACTCCCTACATTATTTCTTCAAACTTTGTACTGGCCAACTTACATTACAATGAATATCAGTGAAACAAAAACTTGCCATAATAAGATTCTAAAAATCTCAGCTAGTAGCTCATGATTACATAATGTAGAAAACCTGTTTTTGTGTTTTTGAGATTTTGAGATAGGATCTATACTCCAGGCTAGCCTCCAACTTACTATACTATGTAGTCAAGGATGACCCTGAACTACTGATGCTTCTGCCTCCACCTCCCAAGTGGTTGGATTAGAGACACGCTCACCATATTCAGTTTATAGTGGTACTAGGAATTGAACCCAGGGCTTGGTTCATTCTGAAGCACTCTACCAATTTAGCTATAACCCTAGATGTAATTTTAATTAACTATTGACAAAAAAGTTATAAACTAGAATTATCATTAAGCATCTATTACATGCCAAGAACAAACAAACAAAACAATGAAAATACCAAGTGATCTTATATTGTGCTATAAGCAAAAGTACAAACAGCTTTGGGAAGAGAAATTCAGTAAGAGATCAACTTCTACTCATCCAAATTTGGAAAAATTATATGCTACCTAATTTTAATTTTTTTTAAAACTACCAATACAATTTCATTAGAATTTAGGAAAAGTATAGTACAGATTTGGTGAAAATCTTGGTAGCTGCCAAGAGGAGATAGTTTTGCCTTCCAAGTTGCCCATGGATAGAAATAGGTTCTGAAGAAAGGAAATTTGGTTAGTGAGATGACTAGTGCTTGCCTTCAAGCCTGAAGAATTGTATCAATCCCTGGGATGCCCGTGGTAAAGGAGAAAATGAACTCCTGAAACTCATCCTCTGACTTCCCATACTCCCATCCACACACAAGTATGAGTGTATGAACGAACACACACACACACACACACACACACACACACACACACACACACATACACACGTGCACGCAATGGAAACCAAAGGCATCAGATATCTTGTCCCTTGAGTTACAGGCAGTTGTGAATCCCCTGACATGGGTGCTAGGAACTGAACTCAGGTACTTTGCAAGGACAGTAAACTTTACTGTTCAGCATCTTTCAAGCTCCTTTCTTAACTTTAACTTAAAATTTAACTTCTAATTTTATTTTTTTGAGACAAGATTTGTCTGTTTAGCCTTGGCTGTCCTGGAACTCACTCTGTAGCCCAGGCTGGCCTCTAATTCATAGAGATCCATCTGCCTCTGCCTCCGTTAATCCTACTGGGATTGAAGGTATATGCCATCACTGCTCATCAAATTTTAATTTCTAAAATTAGTCGTTATTATTAGGGACACAAATGATGGGGGGATTCGTGTGACAAGGAGTACATGTGGAAATTAAAGAACATCACGGAATCCTTTCTTTCCATCTACCTTTACATGAGTTCTACCCCCAGGCTTATTTAAGCAAGCACCTTTATCAAGCCCTCCTGGCAGCCAGGATACCTAATTTTTATTTGGTTAGATTTTACTGTTGTTTTGATTCTTGTTTTTTTTTTTTTTGTTTTGTTTTGTTTTGAGACAGGGTCTCTCACTCTGTAGTCCAGCCTGTCCTGTAACTTACTATGTAACTAAGTAATTTGAGTCTAAAATGATCCAGCTGCCTCAGCTTCCCAAGTGCTGGGATTACAGGTGTTATCCTGGCTCTTGTTTTTATACAGGCAGGGTTTCCTGCAGTCAATGCTGGCATTGAACTCCTGATCTTCCACCTTTCAAGTAAAGCTCTACTAATTTTTGGTTTTGGTTTTTTTTTTTTTAATAACTTTCTCACAATTTAAACTCCAAACTGGGTCCTTTTTACCTCTTGGAACTACAGAAACATGTCCTAGTTCAATTTTTTGCTTGGTTGGTTTGGTTTTTGGTTTCTGGAGACAGAATTTCTCTGCATAGCCTTTGTTGTCTTGGAACTCACTCTGTAAACCAGGCTGGCCTCAAACTCAGACATTCACCTGCCTCTGCCTCCAGAGTGCTAGGATTAAAGACTCTAGTCCAGGTTTATTTGTTTGTTTTTAACAACTTGACACAAGCTAGAGTTTTCTGGAAACTGGATTCTCAGTTGAGAAAAATGCCTCAGTTAAGATGGCTGGATGAAAAGTCTGTGGAGTATTTTCATGATTAATGATTGATATAGAAGGGCCCAACTCACTGTGGATGGTCCTGCCCCTGGACAGGTGGCCTGAAGGCTGAGCAAGCCATAACAAGCAAGCCAGAAACTAGTACTCCTTCATGACCTCTGTTTCAGTTCCTGCCTCCAAGTTCCTATCTTGAGCTCTAGCCCTGTCTTCCCTGACTGTAAGCTATAAGATGAAACAGACCCTCACTCCCCCAAGTTGATTTTGGTCACCATGTTTTATTACAGCAATAGAAAGCCAAATAACATAAAACAATAACAGAACCATCTGTAACTAAGTAACAACGTAAATTTATTCTTGGTCAATGGAAATAGGAGCTTGAAGAGAAGGTTCCGGTGTTATAAATGCTTACTTACTGCCCTCTCAAAGCACCCAAGTCCAGTTCCCAGTAGCTCAGAACCGCCTGAAACTCCAGCTCCAGGAGATCTAACAACCTCTTCTAGCCTTCTCGGGAGCTAGCACACATGTTGCTTGCATACATACATACATACATACATACAAATAAAAATACATGGGACTGGAGAGATGGCTCAGCAGTTAAGAGCACTGACTGCTCTTCCAGAGGTCCTGAGTTCAATTCCCAGCAACCATATGGTGGGTGGCTCACAACCCTATGTAATGGGATCCAATACCCTTTTCTGGTGTATTTCAAAATAGCTACAGTATATTCATATATATTAAATGCAAAATAAATAATTTTTTAATTTAAAAAATACATACATATAAATAAAAATAAATATTTTCTAAAAAAAAGAAGTGGGAAGACAGAGAAGGAAACGAGCAAGCAGTGTGGTGGTAGAGGTAGTGCATTCCTTTAATCCTAACACTCAGAAGCAAAGGCAGGCAGATCTCTGAGTTTGAGACCATGGTTACACAGAGAAGACGTCTCAAAAACAAATGAATAAATATTTTCCAGAAATTCCAGACACCATCTGTTTCTTCCCTCTTATAGGTATCTCTGTGTCATAATGACAATTATCAACTGTCATAGCAAGGGAAACAGAGAGGCCATTTAGCCTGCAGATGATATAATGAAGTTAGAGATATTGTCCAGTGGTCACTAAGGCAGCCACCTTAAGATTCAACCTATTTGGCATTCCAAATGTATATAACTCTCACCTTGACCCTGAGATAAAGATTTTTTTTTTAAGACAGAGATCTCACTAAGTAGCCTTCGCTACCTGGAACTTGCTAAGTAGACCAGGCTGGCCTTGAATTCAGAGTTCTGCCTTCCTCTGCCTCCTGAATGCTGGGATCAAAGACATGTGCCACCATGCTCAACTCTGGGGTCCAAATTTGAACAACTCCCTACTCAACAGCTATTCCTGGCTTTCTAATAGAACTCAAGCTCAAAATCTACAACTAAATGTCATTACTCAAGAGGGAAAGGTAGGCGAATCATTCCAGGTTTAAGACTAGCCTTGGTCTTACAACCTTGGTCTATACAGAGAAGCCAACTAAGAATACATAGCAAGACCTTATCATTAAAACAAGATAATAGTTATTAAGACCAAGGGTGGCAGCACCTTTCTGCCCTTCAACAATTTCTTAGATGGAAGAATAATGAGAGACAGGGAGAGACAACGAGGGAGAGAGAGAGGCAGAGAGGCAGACTGACTAATTTGGTAACCTTTTAGTTTAAAATGATTCCCACTTGAACTCAACTCCAGTCTACTGTGTAGAGTCCCATAGGGCAGAAATAATACTGGGCCTTCAGGCTTCATCCAGACATGAATATGAATAACAGAGCTATCTGTCTGAAGTCCAATGTCAATGAGTCAACATGTTTTTTTATATGAGTACACTGTTTTCAGGCACACCAGAAGAGGGTATCAGATCCCATTACAGATGGTTGTGAGCATTACATGGGGTTGCTGGGAATTGAACTCAGGACCTCTGGAAGAACAGCCAGTGCTCTTAACCGCTGAGTCATCTCTCCAGCCCCCCACCCCCTACCCCACCAAACATAGTTTTAAAACAGAAACTGACATAAAAGAAAGTTGTCTGTTGACTGGTTGATCCTAGGTCCCAGACAGTGGCTCAGTGTTAGGAGTGACTTTACAAAATATCACTCTGGAAGTAGTGTAAAATGGCTCTGACCTAAGTCCTAAAACTTTAGTCCATCAATCCTATATTCCCAAGAGTTTGGAGATGTCTGCCAGGTTTCTTTGCTTTTGTGTACACAAAATCTTCATGCCACTGAAAAGAAAATGTGCTGTTTGTAACCCTAAACTTATATCCCAAAGCCACTATCCATTTGATTGAGTGGCTTGATGCTTGTGGTCTGGGGATGGATGTAGAGCCTCACACATGCCCAGCAAACTCTAGCCCTGATATATATCCAAAATGCTCTGGCCACAGTTTTCACAGATTCCTACTTACTCATCTCTTAGGCACAGGAGAGAAACTTGAGTCCCTGGGAGTCCAGAGGAAAATAAACACTCAGCGCAAAGCTGTAGAAACATCCATTCTTCCTTAAAACTTCTTGCATGCTGTTCATTCTCCTACAAAGACTATCTACTTTTGTTTTTACCTTTAAAACACTGTACCACATCACTCATGCTAGTACAATGGCTCTATGGGTAAAGGTGCCTGCCACCAACCTAACCATCTGAATTCAATCCCTGGAAACAATATGACTTCATAAGTTGTCCTCTGACCTCAATTTGCATACCATAAAAATAAAAAATACTGCACCAAGTCACTAGTCAAATGATATCCCTACAGCAGCTAACCTTTCACTCAGATGCCAGCATCCCTCCAGGTAGAAGCTGGGTAGGTCCTGTGATCCCAGGGCACTAGCAAAGCAAAGGATCTGAACACTTACCAGATGAACAGACCTGAAAATGCAAAGACTCACTGTAGGTGGCCAAGGTGTGTCTAGGTGAGGACTGGAGAACTGCAGTGGCACAAACTGGTTTTCCCATGATATCATCTGTTTCCAAATAAAGTCCAGTTTGGGCCAGAATCCTGAGTTTCTTCTGGACATGCATGTGCCTCTGTCATGACTGGCCATTTGGGGGTGATTCCTATGCTCACTCATATTCCCAGTGTTTCAGTCAGAGGGCATCCTTGTTTCCTTTGATCTTACATAGGGCCTCACACTGGCAGGTGTCGACATCTCTAGAGTGATATTATAACAGTAGATGAACAAATCCAGACAGCCATGCTTCTCTCTGAGCTCCTTTTCATCAGTGGGACTCTCCAGGGTTTGGCTTGGCCTTCAACCTTCTTTTGCAGCTCTCCAGATAGAGGTGTATTTTCTCTCCACACATAACAAATAACATAACACACATACACACACTACACATACACTATACAATGCACATATAACACACAACACAAATTCCACACATCATTCACTCACTCACTCACACACACACACACACACACACACACACACACACACACACACTCTGATCAGAAAAGCCCCCAGGCCTGCATACGTGTGGATCTGCCCTGTGTGTCTCACATTTACCTCTAGTTAGTAAGTCTATACTACTGTGCTGGTTGATTCTTTTTTGTCAACTTGACACAAGCTGGAATACCTCGGAATGCATGTAAATCACAATGACAGCATTTCATGCTAACCCTAAGGACAAAGTACTGGCACATATACCTTGGCAGTAACCAACAGCTCTCTTACTGGACTAAAGACCCGCTCAACAAAGGGAACTCATGCCTAGTATTGGAAATTTAGCCAACAATTCAATGCTAATGCAGTTATAAAGCTTGGAGAATCCACAACCTCTACTTAACTAAACCAGCATAACTCCCAACTACATTCTAAGTGTTTGTCCTTATACCCACAGATAAGTGTAGTACTCAGCCCTCATCAAGAAAACATCTCTGCAATAGACAGAGACCATTTCAGAAAACTACAACCAATCAAAACACAGTGTTGTGGAGCCCAGTCCCCACTGATATATCTACAAGACAAATCCTGCACGTAAGGCTCGGGGATCATTTCTGAAGAGATGGGTAGAAAGACTGTAATCACCAGAGGAATAGAAATTTTGCTGGGAGATTGTGAAATTTCGAAGAAGCTACATTTATGAAGTCTTACCAACATTAGCTGTCTAAACAAGGCCTAAACAAGGACAACACCAATACAATACACATGTGAACACAGATGGGGAAAGTCCATGAGGCCTCAACCCAACACAAGTAACTACAGGCAATTAAGAAGAGCTGAGAGCAGGAGAGCACCCTGCCGAAGAGCACGCCAACTGGTTATCCACTACTCAAAACATAGAAATACAAGTAACATATGGACTAAGCAGGTTATAGCTACATATTTAGGAATATAAATATGTGTGTATGTATATGTATACACATATATACACACAAATTTATATATGTAACAACAATTAAAGAAAAGAAGCCATGAATTTGAAAGAAAGCAAGTAATGTTTGAGGAAGGGGTTGGAGGGATAAAAGGAAAGGGAGGAAATAATATAATTGCAAAACAATTTAAAAAATATTTTAAAGTACCTTTTTTTATGGATAAGAGTATTTGTCTTCATGTGCGCGTGTGCGCGTGTGTGTGTGTGTGTGTGTGTGTGTGTGTGTGTGTGTGTGTGTGATGTTCATGCAGTGCCTAAGAAGTACAGTAGAAATGTTTGTGTGTGTGTGTGTGAGTGTATGTACATGTGTGTATGTCATGTTCATGCAGTGCCTAAAGAGTACAGTAGGAGCATAGGATCCCTTAAAACTGGAGTTATGGGCTGGAGAGATGGCTCAGCGGTTAAGAGCATTGACTACTCTTCCAAAGGTCCTGAGTTCAATTCCCAGAAACCACATGGTGGCTCACAACCATCTGTAATGGGATCTGATGCCCTCTTCTGGTGTGTCTGAAGACAGCTACAGTGTACTCATATACATAAAATAAATCTTTATTTAAAAAAAGCTGGAGTTACAATAACTGAAATTCAATTGTGAGTTATAATGTGGATGCTGGGAACTAAACCCTGGTCCTATAGAAAAGCATTAAGTGCTCTTAACAGCTTAATCTTCTCTTCAGTCCCATATGTGGTCTCTCTTGCTGATTTTTTTCCTCTTTCTTCTACAGCAAAATGATTTCTTGTTTGTTTGAGAGAGAGCCACATACCAAATTCTTGAACTAGAATTTGCTATGTGGCTCAAGCTTGCCAGAACTCATGCTTGCGCTTCTTGAGTGCTAGGGTTACCACATCTAGCCCAGCAAAGTGCTATTTTTAAGATATAAACTAGATGATACCTTTTATTACAGGAAACAGTCCAATGGGAAAAAATAGAAACCCATTAGAAAAAAATCTAAAATGCTTATGGTTTACAAGGTTCTATACAGTGTCAACCTGCCAACATCGCAAACATACCAGGTGATCACTGCCACTTAAACCACAGCACTTCACTTAAAAATCTTAAACTTGGAGCTAGAAAAATAGTGCTCAGTATTTAAGGGCACTGGCTGCTCTTCCAGAAGTCCTGAGTCCAGTTCTCAGCACCTACGCAGCAGCTCACAACTGCCTATAACTCCAATCCCAGGGGATCTAGTGTCATCTCCTGGCCTCCAATGGCACCAAAAATGAAAGCTGTGCCATAAATGTAGGCAAAAATACCAATACACATAAATAAGATACATATTTTTTTCAACACAAACTAAAACCAAGCATGGTGGTATACACCTTTAATATCAGCACTTGAGAGGCAGAAAGATCTCTGAGTTCAAGGCCAGCCTGATATACATAGTTTCAGGCCAGCCAAAGTTTACATATCTCAAAAAAACAAAACAAAATCTCAAATTGAGCCAGGCATGGTGGCTCACACCTGTAATTCCAATGCTCAGAAAACTAAGGCAAGAGAACTGCCACAAATTTCAGGGCAACTTATCTAAACAGCAAGTTAAAGGTCAGCAAAGGCTCCGAGATTCTATCTCAACAAACTGAAAAATAAATCAGGCATGGCAGTACAAGTCTGTAATCCCAACATTTGGGAGGTGGAGGCAAGAGAATTATGAACTCAATGCCAGCCTCAACTAGATGAGACCATGTATCAAAAAAGAAAAAAAAAATACTTCAAAGATGCATTATCTTGAGGCTGGAAAGCTTGTTCAGTGATCAAGAGCATAGATGATTCCCAACATACATGTGGTGACTCACAACCATTCACATTCCAGGGGAATGTAACACCTGTTGACCTCTGAGAGCACCAGGCACATACATTCAGGCAAAGCAGTCAATACACACATTTTAAAAATAAATAAGCCAAAATAAGAAGGAGGGGGGAGAAGGAAGATGGGAGGAATGTAGGGAAAAGGGGAAGAGGAGGGGAGGGGAGGGGAGGAAAGAGAAGAGAAGAGAAGCCGGAGAGGAAGAGGAAGAACAGGGGGAAGAGGAGGAGGAGAGCAGTGGCAGCAGCAACAGCATTATCTGGGAAGTGATCTCTGAACTCAGGAGTCTGAGGCAGACTAGAGTTCAACGTTAGCCTGGGCTAAGTGTGGTGTTAGTTCATGCTTATAATCTCAGCATTCAGGAGCCACAGTTTTATATTAAACTAGGTTATAATGTGAAATCTATTTTAAATACTCCCCCAAAACTAAAAATAAAACTGATTGACATGATTTAGCAGATAAAAGAACTTTCCACCAAGCCAGACAACCTGAGTTCAATTCCTGAAACTCACATGGTAGAAGAAGAAAACTAGCACCCAAGTTGTGTTCTAACATCAATATATGCACCCACACACACACACAAATAAATAAAAGTAATAAAAAATTTTGAATAGGGCTATCAAGATAATTCAGTAAGTAAAGGTCCTTGCTCCCTGGCCTGTCAAATTGACAGTTTGATTCCCAGGACCCACATAGTAGAAGGAAGAACCAACTCCTGAAAGTGTTCCTCTGGCCGGGCGGTGGTGGCGCACGCCTTTAATCCCAGCACTTGGGAGGCAGAGGCAGGAGGATTTCTGAGTTCGAGGCCAGCCTGGTCTACAAAGTGAGTTCCAGGAC
Source organism: Tokudaia tokunoshimensis (assembly GCA_036184795.1). NCBI lineage: Eukaryota > Metazoa > Chordata > Mammalia > Rodentia > Muridae > Tokudaia > Tokudaia tokunoshimensis. Next base: position 94,583,497 of record BTHU01000004.1, on the reverse strand, counting down.
AGCCAGGGCTACACAGAGAAACCCTGTCTCGAAAAACCAAAAAAAACCTCTGACCTTCACATATGAACTGTGACATATGCACACACACATATATACACACATGCACACACACTACGTGGATAAATGCATACACAATAAAAAAAAATAAGAGAAAAATAGTAGGTAAAGTGCTTGCTGCACCGCCTGAGAATGCTGGGCACAACAGCTCACATCTGTAATCCCAGTGCTGAGAGGCAGGTACAGAATGATTCTCAGAGCTCACTGGCCATCCCTTCTAGACAAATCAATAAGATCAATGAGCTCCAGGTTCAGTAAAAGAGCATGTCTTAAAAAAAGGAAAATGGAGCACAATTGAAGATACCCAGTTTCAACCTCCAACTGCAACATAAGCATGCCTACATACACACATAAACACACACACAAACACACACACACAATTAAAAGAACTAGGTGAATTCCAGGACAGTTAGAGACACACAAAGAAACTGTCTCTAAAAACACTACAATACATACACACTACATATGTACATATATATACACACACACATAATTTAAATATCTATACTAAACCCCAACTTTGCCTCATTTACAAAAAAAAAAAAAAACTATCAGAGAGCTGGAGAGATGATGGCTCAGCAGTTAAGAGCACTGACTGGTTTTCCAGAGGTCCAGAGTTCAATTCCCAGCAACCACATGGTGGCTCACAACCATCTCTAATGGGATCTGATGCCCTCTTTGGTGTGTCTGAAGACAGCTACAGTGTACTCATACATAAAATAAATAAATCTTTAAAAAAAAAAACCTATCAGAGTCATCAAAAACAAGCAAACTCTGAGAAACCATCAAGCCAAGAGTCTTAAAAAGACCTAACCATAGCCTAGTATGATGGCATGTGCCTGAAATTCCAGTATTTAGAAGACTAGGGCAGGAAGGTCAGGAGTTTAAGACCGGCTTCAGCTACATGGCAAGTTTGAGATAAATCTAGATAGGTAAAAATTAGAATGGTAAAACACAGAAATGATATTATAACTACAAAAAGTATTATGTTCTAGGTGCAACTGCTCCAATCCATCTATTCAAGAGACAAAGGCAAAAGGATAGTAAATTTCAGGCCAATCTGGGCAAAAAAGCAAAACTCTTTTCTCAAAACAAGTTGGTTTTTTTTAAACTTTTTTTTAAGATTTGTATTTATTTATACATATGAGTGCTCTATTTGCATGAAGAGGGCATCAGACAGAAGAGAGCGTCAAATACCATTATAGACAGTTGTGAGCCACCATGTGGTTGCTGGGAATTGAACTTAGGACCTCTGGAAGAACAGTCAGTGCTCTTAACTGCTGGGCCATCTCTCCAGCCCCTCAAAACAAGTTTTAAAGACATGATTTTTTTTTTCACAAATCTGAATCTTTATGGTTCTGGGTTGGGGGGGGCGGTTGTTTGTTTACATTTATTATCTATTGTGTGTGTCAATATATTGCATATAGATAGATAGGTGCATGCCATAAGGCAGATGCAAAGCCAGAGGACAATTAGAGAAAGCTAGTTCTCTTCTTCTACCATGTGCCTCCCAGGGACTGAACTGATTGTCAGATGTAGGGCAAATATCTTTACCCACAGAGACATCTTGCCCACCTTAAGAAAAATTTTTGTGATGGGGTATCAACTATACCTCAGTTTGACCAAGAGCCTGGGGCAATTCTGTTTCTGCTTTCCAAGTGCTGAGATTACAGGAGTGTGCCTTCACACCTGCTGTCTACTCAATTTTCTTCAAAGTAATCTTGGTTGTTTTTTTTTCTTTTGAGACAAGACTCATTAAGCAGCCCATGGTTGCCTGAAATTCATCATTTATCTCTTTACCCTTAGAAATACTGGGATTACAAGTATATAGACCACTCACCTGGCACCAGAGTAGTAATTTTCTAATTTTACCTTTTATATTCAAATAATTAACTCACCTGAACTTGAATCAAATGTTAAGGCAAGAATTTTATTTTGTTTTTTTCTCAAATGATTAGCTAAATAGTCTAACAAGATTAAGAAAAATTTCCCACAGGATATGAAATGTCATTTCTGTAATACTAAACTATACATACTAATTTATGTGTTTCTCCATTCAGTATTTTTTCCCAATGCCCTTTCTACTTCAGGATTAGTACTTAACTTTTGTTTGTTGTTTTGTTTTGTTTTGATACAGGGTGGCAATATGTAACCCAGTCTAGCCTCTCTCCTTCTAGAATGCTTCTAGAGTTACAGACTAACCATTTTGACTATTACAGGGTTTTTTTTGTATTTTCACTAATATAAAACACCCATGCTGTTTTCTTTTTCAAAACTGGTCCTAAAGGCAGGAGATTGTTCAATGCTAAGAACATTTACTGGTCTTACAAAAGACCTGAGTTTACTTTCCAACACCCACATTAGTCAGTTTACAACCACCTGGAACTCTGGCTCTAGGAGTATTCAATGCCTCTGGCCTCTAAGAACAAATAGCAAGAGGCAGATAGACACAGACACACACAATTTAAAATAAAGTTTTAAAATTCTGGGGGCTGCCGGGCAGTGGTGGCGCACGCCTTTAATCCCAGCACTTGGGAGGCAGAGGCAGGCGGATTTCTGAGTTCGAGGCCAGCCTGGTCTACAGAGTGAGTTCCAGGACAGCCAGGGCTACACAGAGAAACCCTGTCTCGAAAAACCAAAAAAAAAAAATAATAATAATTCTGGGGGCTGGAGAGATGCCTCAGCAGTTAAAAGCACTGACTGCTCTTCCAGAGGTCCTGAGTTCAAATCTCAGCAACCACAAGGTGGCTCACAACCATCCGTAATGAGATCTTACGCCCTCCTCTGGTGTGTCTGAAGACAGCTACAGTGTATTTACATATAATAATAAATAAATCTTTGGGCTGGAGCAAGCAGGGCCAGAGTGAGCAGAGGTCCTGAGTTCAATTCCTAGCAACCACATGATGGCCCACAAACATCTATACAGCTACAGTGTACTCAGATACATAAAGTAAATAAATAAATCTTGAAAGAATGTTTAAAATTCTCCTCCTCTATAGCTATATTTTTTCCAATGAATTTTGGGAGACTTGGGATGTGAGTCACCTAGTAGAATGTTTGCCTTAGAATTTAGGAAGCCCTGGGTTCCACACCCAGGCATGAATAGAGCAGATTTCAGTATTGTGGCACATAACTGTAATCCAGAATCAGAAGAGTATAGAAGCAGGAGAATCAGAAATTCAAAGTCATCTTTGGCTACATACTGAGTTAAAGATACATAGCTGGCTTACATGGGACCCTATCTCCAAAAAGACAAGAAAATGAAAAGTACATGCACAGTACTTTTATAACATTATGTTATAAAAATGTTAGCTATTAATGTAATTATTCAAAAGTGACAGCTATTGATTGCTCAATGAATGGTTTCCAAATTCTGTTTCCACAAAATTCCACAACACTTAAAGAGAAATGGAGAGATACTATAAAATATAACAGTAGTCCCTAGGGGTGAAGTCCAAGGGTTGAGCCTTTGTCTTGGATGCTTGAGAATTCAGAGATTGAGCCCTGGCTCCCTTAAAATGTTAAAAGTATGTTATTTGCCAGGCATAGTATGGCACACACCTTTAATCCTAGCACTAGAGAGGCAGAGAAAAAGGATCTCTGTGAGTTCAAGGGCAGTCTGGTCTACATGGCAAGCTCCAGAACTACATAGAGGAAGTCTAAAAGTAAATGTATATATGTGTGTGTATGTGTGTATATGTGAGTATATGTTATATTACATTATTATACACAATATATATTAAACATAAAGTGTGTTAGTAGTGATTGGCAATGTAAATTTATAGATTTTTCATTTCTACAAAGCTTTGACTTTGGTCAAACAAAAAGCTGGATGGCAGAAACCTTCAAAACGTCTGGACCCTTCCAGACTCCTTTAAAAAACAAATATACAGCAGAAATGGAACTGATCAAGACAGATAGGGCATCTGGGCAGTGATAAGGCACACCTGTAGTGCCAGCTCTTGGGAGGCAGAAGTAGGCAGATCTTTGTGAGTTTGAGCCTGACCTGGTCTAAAAGTGAGTTCCAAGATAGCCAATGCTACATAGAGAGATCCTGTCTCTAAGAGGAGAAAACAAAACAAAACCAAAAGATAGATATTGCCTCTGGGCATGGTGGTACCTGCTTTTAACTCCAGCATTTGAGCAAAATCTCTGTGAATTTGAAGCCAGCCTGGTATACACAGTTTCCAAAAACAAAAAGATGAAGTGGCTGAGAGAGGAAGGTCTTTAAGAGAAAAGGTGTCTGGTAATAAATAGTAATAATTTGTTCAGTTTGATATGGAATCCAGGCCCTATCCTCAGACATTCTAAGCAAGCATTCTGTCACTTCCCCCATCACCACCTATTATTTTGGTTAGCTGCATGTAACTGAGGCCAAGGAATCATGCACCTTATTAAGACCGTAAAAAATCATCTCTACCTTTCTAAAATAGAAATATTTCAAAACTGGCCAAAGGCTGGGACCCTGTATCAAGCCACCCAGATTAAGGTCATTCTACTGCACCGCATGGTTTCTGGCGGATGTTTGCCTAGCTTCGAGAAGGGAGGGGTAAAAGTCGACCATCAGGCCTCAGCAAATTCGCTCGAAATCCCAGGCTCGCGAGTCGCGAGCACGTGACTCGCCACGCCCCGTGCCTCCCCCTTCCCCGCGCCAGCAGCACGCGCTGCCAATCTCGTCATGTGACCTTCACGCGGCCCCAGCGTTGCCCCTGCTAGGCGACTGTTTCCAGCAGCCATTTTGCCGAGAACTTGCCGTCCGTGCTCGCGCGGGGGCCGAGCGCACGCCATGTCGCAGCCAGACTTTCCAGGCCGCACACGCGCTTCGAAGGAGCGCTCAGACAGTGAGGGCCCGCCCGAGCCTCACGGAACACGTCGCACCCCGGGGCGCCAGAAGGGTTGCGGGTGCGCCTCGGACTGCGATAGGCTGTGTCGCGCACGTGACGCCACGGCGCCCCCCCACACACACACCATCGTCCCCCTGCCCACGAAAACACCCACGACAGATTCTCAACGCCTCGCGCGGAGTACACGATACCGGGCGCGTGGGGACGGAGCGCGTGGCAAGCGAGGCGCCTGCGCGTACCTGCCGGGTGGACGGGAGTCGACCCACACCGCGCCGCTCCGGAGTCCCGGGACCGTCGCGCTGCCGGACCACTCGGCTGGTCATTGGCCACCAGGCCGAGTCACGTGCTGCTCGCAGGCCCGCCCACAGCCGCTAATCACCTGGCACGGTGCTCGAAGCGGCACCGAAAGTGGCTTGCACGCGCAAGGGGAGCGTGGTCACTAGACTTCCTTCTGCCCTTTACGGGGCGGCGTCCGTAAAGGGGAACGGAAAAAGCAGGGTCTTGAAACTAAGTACGCTCACACCTACCGGCTTAACTTCGCCTGCCCCTCCAGGAGCCGTGAACCGTCGCCCTTGGGCGCTCCCCGTTGCACGCCGGGATGCGTCTGGCGCCCCTCAGTGTGCTGCAGAGCATGCCGGGAAAGCCACCTCTCCCGTTTTCCTGGCTGTCACCTTTCAGGCTTTGCATTGGTGTCCCTTTGAAAGCCGGTCCCAGGACGAGACGGTTTGGGTAATTACCAGACTGTGAGAGTACACCAGTAACTTTCAGTGCCTCCTCCTCTACTTGTTTGATCTGTGTGATTTTGGGAAAACCGCTAAGCCTTCCTTCGTGAAGCAGTGCCTGCTGACTTTGTGAATATTGTAGAAAAATAGCAAGAATGTTTACCTACAAGAACCACCAGCCTTTCCTGGTCAATGGACTAGAACGATAACTTGAATACTGTTTACACAATCTCCGCTTAAGAATGGTTTTAATTCTTAGAATTTCTCTAGGAATAGCCAACCTATTGCAATATGCTTATTGTTGGGGAAATAGGAGTAGCGTTGTTTGGTTTTGTGTTGCTGTTTTTATTTTTAAGAACGACAGCATGTTCCTAGCATAGGTCCTAGTTTGCTAAACCATATATATAAGACATTGGAACTACAAAAAAAAAAAAAACTAGTTGGTTTTGCAACATACTACAAATTTACCACTGAGCCAAACCTAGTAGTCTACCCACAATGAAGTTCCTGCATAAAATTATTCACACCTTATCTGCTTTGAGCTATACTTGCCAGCTTGCTGATGTCAAAACTTATAAGTCTCAAAGGCTGATTAATTTGAAAAATATGACTAGTCCTCCTTTGATTCTCACAAGCTCATATTTATAGACTAAGAGGTAGTTAATAAGTGTATGAAGAAAATTAAAGGCCAGAACCTAAAGAATAGGGCATACTCCTGGGTGCAAGGTACTTTATCTTTCTAATTAAATATCACAAAATTAATTTCTAACTAAGAAACCAAAGCATTAAATAAAATGTACAATATGATATTTGTTAAAATTGAAGTTTATGCTCTTTCTCTCCCCCCCCCGCCCGCCTGTTCTCTCTCGGCCCTCTTCTTTGTCTATCTCTCTGTCTTCTCCCCTTTCCATGTGGTCATGGCTTCTCTTATCTATTTTCTCCTCTTTCTTTATCTTTCTATCTCTTTTCTCTTTCTATTTTCTTAATAATAAAACATCAAAGCTAAAAAAAATTGAAGTTTATAAAAATTCCAGTCTTCTTTATAGTTAATCCTAGCAACAACTTGAAAGAAAGCTACTACTATACTTATATTACCACCACTCAGTGTTCTGTGGGACTCAGAGAAAATATGTTTTAATATAGTCTCTAGGCAAATTGATGAACTGGTTTTAAGGTCCACTGTCCAGCACTAGAGATATAGTTCATTTGGTTGAGTGATTGTCTAGCATGGACAAAGCCTTAAGTTCAGTTCTCTGCACCCCAAATAAACCACATACAGTGACACACATCTGTAAGCCCAACACTTATGAGGCAGAAGCAGGAAGGTCAGAAATCCTATGCCATCCTTAGCTACAGCCAGTTTGAGACCACTCGAGGATATGTGACACCTTATATATAAAATAAAATCTATGGGCTGTAATAGAGCCTAAAAATCTGATAGATGTGGGCTGGAGAGATGGCTCAGTGGTTGAGGACACTAACTGCTCTTCAAGAGGACCCAGGTAATCCCAGTACCCACATGACAGCTTGTATGTAACTCCAAGATCTAACATCTTTTTACAGACATGGATGCAGGAAAAACTAATGCACATAAAATGGAAATAAAATATTTTTTAAAATCTGAGAGATTGGACAGCTTGTGATTCCCTCCCTGGGCTATGACTGTGAAGATATTTTAGAACTTTTTTATACCCAGTTCCTTTAGCAAAAAACTAGGAACACTCTTACCTATTATTTGGATTGTCATAATTATTTTGAGAAAAAAACAATACTTCTCATAGTTCATGATTACAAACAATCTAAAATGTCATAGTAGCTATTGGAGAGGGTTACATTTGAACAACAGCCCTGCTCTCTTCCAGTACAGTGTATTCTTTGTTTTTAAGATTCTGTTTGGTTTTTGAACAGACGGGGTGGCACAGACCTTTAATCCCAATATTCAAAGGAAGAGGCAGGCAGATCTCTGAGAGTCTGAAGCCAACATGGTCTACAGAGCAAGTTTTGGGACATCCAAGAGCTGTTTCAGAGAAAACCTGTCTCAAAAAACCAAAATAGAAAAAAAAGATTTATTTTTATACGTATGAGTGTTTTGTCTACATGCATGTACATGTATGTACCACATGAGGACCTAGTGCCCACAAAAAGGCCAAAGGAGGCATTAGACCTGGAACTGTTATTACAGAGTTGTGAGCCTCCGTGTGAGTCCTGGAAACCAAACCTCTGCAAGAGCAACAAGTGCTGTGAACACGTGAAGACGGGGCTGTTGACCTGCAGGGGTGGCGCACGCCTTTAATCCCAGCACTTATTTGGGAGGCAGAGGCAGGTGGATTTCTTCTGAGTTCAATGCCAGCCTGGTCTACAGAGTGAGTTCCAGGGTTCCAGGACCAGTCAGGGCTACACAGAGAAACCCTGTCTCGAAAAACCAAAAAAACAAGGCTGCCCTCAAACTCACAGAGATCTGTCTGCATCTACCTCCAGAAGGCTGTGATTAAAGGTGTACAATACTCTATCTGGCCAGTACAACATTTCTTTTTCTTTTTCTCAATATTTTCTTTTGAGGCAGAGTCTCTCCTTGTAGTCTTAGCTATCCTAGAACTCACTATGGACTTCCTGTCAGCCCTGAACTCACAGAACTCTGCCTACCTCTACCTCCCCAGTACTAGGTGTGTGCCACACCTAGCCTAGTACAATATATTATTGAATTTTTGCCCACTTCCCTGTTGTTCCCTAGACAGTGCTAGAGAGACACTAACAGATGTTTTATTTGATTGTTTTGTTGTTTCTTTGTGTAGCCTGGGTTGTCCTGGAACTCAGAGGTAGAACAGGCTGACCTTGAACTCAAAGATCTACCTACCTCTACCTCCCAAATGCTAGGACTAAAAGAGTGCACCACCACACCTGGCTAAGAACATTAACAGATTCTTATACTTTGTATCGCTTAAGATTTCTTGGTGATACCACCCATCTGTTGGGAAGCATACTGTCCCATTACTTCTTACATTCAAGGGGTCTTTCTTCTTCTTCTTCTTCTTCTTCTTCTTCTTCTTCTTCTTCTTCTTCTTCTTCTTCTTCTTCCTCCCCTTCCTCTTCCTCCCCTTCCTCCTCTTCCTCTTTCTTTCTCTTATTTTTTTATTAATTTTTGTTTGTTTGTTTATTTGAAACAGGATTTCACTATGTAGCTCTGGCTGTCCTGGAACTCATTAAGTAGACCAGGCTGGCCTCAAACTCACTTAGAGCCATCTGCCTCTGCTTCCCATTGCTGAGATCAAAGCATGTGCCACCATGCCCAACACAAGTATTAGCAGTTGAAAAACTTAGAAGTTTCTTTGTTGTTTGATGTTCTGTTTGGGGAGGGGGGTGTTTGTTTGTGTTTTGGGTTTGAGTAGAGGCTAGCCTGGTACTAACTCTATAGCCCAGACTAACTCAAATTCATGGCAATTCTCCTGCCTCAGTTTCCTGAATGCTGAAAATAATTCTCATGCTATTCTCAAATAATATACGTATCACAGCCTCAAAGAACATGGTGTAATTGTTTCAACCTAGTGCCTTTAAAGTGTGGAGTGTCTACATGACCTTTTGCCAATGAACTGGGAGTGGGAATTTTGTGAATCACTTCAGAGAGAAGTTTTAACTACCAGCATGGACAGAGTTCAGTCATTCTGTCTTCCCTTCGGCCACAGCCCTGAGCAATGCTCCACCTGGTGGTTATTACATCAGTGTTGTCTCTTGTGAGGATGACACAAAGTGGATTACCCCAATCAGTTTGCAGTGAGTATATAGTGTGAGCAAGATATAACTTGGGATAAGCCTCTCAGGTTTGCACTTGTCTGTCACAGCACAGACACACTAGGTGGCACAAACACAGGAGAGCTTACTAGATCACAAAAATCCAATCTGGTAAAGAAGGGTGCCGATTGCCAGTGTCCACGTTGTGACACAACCTTAAAAGGAATCTTGGTTTGGTGGTGTTGGCACACTTGGAATCCCAGCTCTAAGGGGACTAGGGCAGGAATAACAAGGGTTTGAGGCCAGTCTGGGCTATGTATCAAAAAGTCTCAGGAAACTGAGGCCGGGGCCTGTAGTGATGTGGTAGAGCATGTGCCTAACATTCCTAAAAACCCCTGGTCTAACCTTAGAACTGCTGAGGAAGGAGTGGCCAGGAGCCAGGGATACAGCTCATCCATAGGCTGCTTATGTGTGAGACTTTGATCCACAGAACCACAAAGAGAGGGAGGAGGAGCAGGGGAGGACAGGAGAGGAGGAGGATGACAAGAGAGTAACAGCATCAAGAGACAACTGTCTGAAGTAACTCGAACAAGCCCAAAGAAGGAAAATTCATTCACTGGAAATTTGGATGGGGATATTTTATTTTGGGTAGGATTACATTTACTGTCTTTTGATTTTATTTTTTATTACATGTTTTTATTTATTTACTTACTTACTGTGTCAGCACTCGTGCCATGGCACAGGTGGCAGGTGTAAGGTCAGAGGGCATCTTCAAGAGTTGGTTCTCTCCTTCCATCCTCTGAAGGATCAAAGCCAGGCTTGGTAGCAGGCATTCACTGAGCCTTCTTGCCAGCCCCATTTTGTTTGTTTGTTTGTTTGTTTTATTTGTTTTTTAAACCATCTCACTATTTAGTCCAGGCTGGCCTCTAATCCCAAGTGCTGAAATTGTGTCTCTGTATCTAGCCAGTCATTTCTATATTATGACCTTTTTTTATTTTCTTTCTTTTTTATAGACTACAAATAAAAGTTTATTGTACAAAATTAAGGCCTTTGTTGTTGTTTGTCTTTGTGTGTGTGTGTGTATGAGTCTTCTGTTTGCATATATATATATGTATATATATATACATATATATATATACATATATATATATATATACATATATATATATGCACCATGTGTACCTGGTGCATATGGAGGTCAAAAGAGGGCACCAGATCCCCTGGAACTGGGGTTATAGATGGTTGTGAGCCATCATGTAAGAACTGAACTCTGGTCCTCTATAAGAGCAGCCTGTTAACTGCTGAGCCATCTCTCCAGCCCCCAGAATCTGTCTTTATGGCATAAAAATGTATAAGCACACATGTACACACAAATAAACATGTTTTTTAAAAGAAGTGAAGCTGTTCATGGTGGCACATACCTGTAGTCCCAGCAGTTGGCAGGCAGAGGCGAGAGGATCAGGAACTGGAGGCCAGCTTCAGCTCTACAAATTGACACCAGCCTGAACTACATGAACCCTGTCTCAAAATAAAAAACAAAACAGGAAGCCTTGAACTCACTATATACTCTAAACTGATCTCAAAATCCTCCTATCTCTGCCTCCAGAATGCTGAAATTAAATACATTTACCACCATGCCTTGTAAAGTTACCTCCTTTTATAGGTGAATAATGGAGGCTGGAGAGATGGCTCAGCAGTTAAGAGCACTAGAGGCTCTTCCAGAAGACCTAGGTTTGATTCTCAGCACCCACATGACAGCTCACAAGAATCTGTAACTCCAATCCCAGATGAAAGAATTCATCGCCTTCTTTTGACCTCTTTGGCCACTGCATGCATATGTGCACAGACACACACACAGACACACACACACACACAGACACACACACACACAGACACACAGACACACACACAGACACACACACAGACACACACACACACACACACACACACACACACACACACACACACACACATATATATATTAGTTTCAGGCTTGTCTGGAATCAAGAGACAGCTCCAAAACAATAAACCAAAACAAATCTGGGTGTTCGGCAGCAGCATGCCTTTAATCCCAGGCAAGAGAAGCTCTGTGAGTCTAAGTCCAGCCTAGTCTACATAGGAGTTCCAGTACACCCAGGGCTGCATAGAGAAACCCTGTCTCAAAAACAAAAACCAAGACCCTGCCTTCAAAAAAAAAAAAAAAAACCAGCCTCGGGGTGTTGTAGATCACTGGTAGGGAAAGCTTCACCATAAAGTCCTAGATGCAATATCCAATCCCAATAACAACAAAAGAATTTTTTTTAAATTCAGTAAGCACCAAGTTGAAGGCGCGGTAGCAACAATGTATGGGTAAAAGATGACTAAGCAGATAAAGTCCCTTGCTTCAAAGCCTGAAGACCTAAGTTCAGTCTCTGGGACTCACATTATGGAAGAAGAGAACAAATTCCTGCAAATAGTCTTCAGACCACATGTGCACCAAGTGTGCAGGTACACATACACACACACACACACAAATACTAAAAAAAATTTTTTTTTTAAAAAAAAAGTTTGAGTCATGGTAAAAGTACTTGCCACAGAAGCTTCGCCACCTGAATTTTGATCCCCAGAAGCCATGTAAAAGCCAGATGTAATCCCGGCATTTCCCAAGGAAGCCAACCTGGAGAACTCAGCCACTCGGCCCAGGGTCAATAATACATGAGACTCTGCTTCAAAAAGAAGGAAGGAAGGTGGCAAAGACCAACACCTGAGGTTGTCCTTTGACCTACACATGTGCAACATGGCACACACACTCTCCCACAGACAAGTACACAGACAGATACATGAGATTCAGGCGCTCTCTCTTTTCTCTCTCTCTCTCTCTCTCTCTCTCTCTCTCTCTCTCTCTCTCTCTCTCTCTCTCATACACACACACACACACACACACACACACACACACACACACACTCCATCATTCCATCACTCCATCACTCCATACAGGTACACATATATAAAAGTAAAATTCTATGACCAGGTGTGGTGGCATACACCTTTAACCCCAGCCCTCAGGAGGCAGGAGGCAGATCTCTGAGTTCAAGGACAGCCTGGTCTACAGAGTGAGTTCCAGGACAGCCAGGGCTACACAGAGAAACCCTGTCTCAAATAAATAAATAAATAAATAAATTAAAAAAAAATAAATACTTATTTTTGTAGAATGAGTTCTAGAACAGGATTGGGATTATCATACATTATGAATGCACTTTTATTTATTGTCTTTATTTTTCTTTTAAACATAGTAAAACATAGATTTGTGAAAGAAAAGTGAGAGAGAATGCCAGAGAGTTCTAGGAGCTCCCAGGAGGAATGACCACATTATGAGTGTATTGAATCCCATCAAACTATACTTAAGGAAGTGAAACAGTAATTTTATATGTATTTTATCACAGTTTTTATTAGGTAACAAATCCACTGCACTCCCATAAGAATGTCTAAAATTCAAAACACCAAATGCTGGTGAGGATGTGGAAAAACAGGAAATTTTATCCCTTACTGATAGGAATGCAGTCCATTTGAAAGTTATGCAGTTTCTTAAAAGGCTAACCATATCCCTATATAGTCCAGCAATGATATTTTTAGGAAATTACCTACATAAGCTGAAAACTTATATCCACACAAAAACCTGCTTAGAGATGTTTGTGAAAGCTTATTTATAATTGCCAAAAAATGGAAGCAAGTAAGGTCTCTCAATAGGAGGACAAATAAAGAATACTGCGTCTGTACAAAAGAAACATTTAGAGACCAAAAGAAATGAGTTAACTGGCTAGAGAAAAAGCTCATTGGTTAAAGATGCTTGCTGTTCTTCCGGAGGGCCTGAGCTTGGTTCCCAGCACACATCAGGCAGCTAACCACCCCCTGTAATTCTGGCTCTAAGGAATTGATGCACTCTCCTGGTCTCTGCAGACTTTGCACTCAAGTGCAGAAACATACATAACTATACATACATACATACATACATAATACATACATACATACGCGTGCATGAATAAAATGTTTATTTTTAAGAGAGAGAGAAATGAGTTACCGGCCAGGCATAGTGACACACACCTTTAATTCCAGTTCTTGGGAAGCAGAGGTAGGTCATTCTATGAGTTTGAGGCTGGCCTGGTCTACACAGTGAGTTCTAGGCCAACTGGGACTACACAGGAGACCCTCTCTCAAACAATAGCAAAAGCAAACAAAATAAAGTTCTCCTTTTAAAAGATTGATCTAGGGTCAGCAAGATAACTCAGTAGGTAAAACTGCTTGCTACCCAAGCCTGATGACCTGGGTTCATCCCAGGAACTCAAGGTGGGAGAAAAGAACAGACTCCCAAGTTTTCTTCTTATCTTCATGAGAACATGTATGCACATACTCACACACACACAATATTTCTAAATTGACCTGTACACTTGGACATGATGGAACACAACTCTAGTCCCAGTACTCAGAAAGCCAAGTTAGGGGAAAGGCCACCAGTTGCCAGCTAGAACTATAGAGCAAGATCCTAGCAAACAAGCAAACAAAAAGAGCAGAACATTGAGGAAAGCTGAGGACACACTTCAAGGTTGAGAGCACTTGCCACTCTTGCCAAGGACCTGTGTTTGGTTTCCAGCACCCACACAGAGCAGCTCACAACCACGTATAACTCTAGTTCCAGGGGATGCAATGCCCTCTCCTGTCCTCCTGTCCTCCCCAGGCACCTACAAGCATATAATCACATATATACATTTGAGTGCACACATATACACATAAAATAAGTAAGCCTTCAAGAACTGGTCAGGTTTTTTGGTTGGTTGGTTGGTTAGTGGTTGATTGATTGTATTTTTGTTGTTGGTTTTGGTTTTGTTTTTTGGTTGTTTTGGTTTTTGGGTTTTTTTTCTTGGAGGAGGAGGGGTTTAGTTTTTCAGAATTTTGGGTTTTTGGTTTTTTTGTTTTTTGTTTGTTTGTTTTTGTTTTTGTTTTTTTGAGACAGGGTTTCTTCAGATAGCCCCTAGCTATACTGTCCTGGAACTCAATCTGTAGATCAGGTTGGCCTCAGACTCACAGAGATCCTCCTGCCTCTCCCTGCAGAGTACTAGGATTATATGTATGTACTGCCACTGCCACCCAGCCAAAGACACTGACTAATTTGAGGCCATGCTGGTGCAGTGGTTTCAATGAAAATGGCCACCATAGGTTCATATATTTGAATATTTGGTCCCTAACTGGTGTCTGTTTGAGAAAGATTATCAAGTATAGCGTTGTTGGAGGAGGTGTCACTGGAGGTAGGCATGAGGTTGCAAAAGCCTTCCACCATTCCTAGTGAGTTCTCTCTTCCTCCTTGTGGAAGAGAATGAAAATAGCCCCTATAGACACAGAGGTGGCACTCAGAGGAGGTGTGGCCTTATTGAAGGAAGTATGCCATTGGCTGCAAGCTTTGAGGTTTCAAATGTTTAAGCTGGGCCCAATGTCTCTCTCTCTTTTTGCTGCCTGTGGGTCCAGATAATAAACTCTTGCTACCTTTCCAGCAATATGTCTGCCTCTGTACCACCATGCATTCCTGTGTGATGATAATGGACTAAACCTGCAAGCAAGCCCAATTACATGTTTGCCTTTATAAGAGTTGCTGTGGTCATGGTGTCTCTTCCCAGCCATAGACCCCCTAAGACACTCCAGCTTGTACAGTAAGATGTGAATTTTCAACTGTTGCTCCAGCTGCCTGCATCTATGCTCCATCGTCAGACTCTAACACTCTGGAACTGTACCTCAATTAAACTCTTCCATTTTAAAGTTGCTTTGATCTTGGTGTTTTATTACAGCAATAGGAATGTAACTAAGACATCTAGTCAACATAATGAATTCCAAGTCAAACAGGGCTACATAATGAGATCCTGCCATTAAAAAAAAAAAAAAATGGCGGGGCATAGTGGTTCATGCCTTCAAATGCAGAGGCGGGTGGATCTCTGAGTTTGAGGCCAGCCTGGACTATGAAGCAAGTTCCAGGAAAAAGAAACCTTGTCTTCAAAAAACAAAACAAAAGTTTATTAAGTCCAACTTAGGAAATGTTTCTTTTTCATTTTTTCAAACAGCTGTCATTGTAGACAGGCCTCAAGCTTGCTGTGTCGTCCAGGCTAGCCTTACAGTCCTGATCCTCTTGCTGAGAATTCCCTAATTGCTGGGAATTATAGGCATACACTGACATTATCAGCTTTCCTTGTACTTTCATTTAAACTGTAGAATTAGCTTGTCAAGGTCTATGAAAAACTGCTAGTGCTATTATTGGAATTTCACTGAATTTATAGATAAAGTTATAAATAACAAATATCTCAATAAGATTGAAAGCTGGGCATGGTATTACATGCCAGTACTCCCAACATTTGGGAGGTTAAGGATTGCTGTACTAAGGCAAATGAGTTAAGTCTAGGCTATAGTATGAAACCCCTATCTCATAAGACAGACAGACAGACAACACACACACACACACACACGCACTACAAATAATAATGAATCTTCTCTCTCATTAATATGAGTTCACAGCACATATAACTAGCAAAGGATAAAAATCCAAAATATATTTTTTAAATCCTCTATGAATAATAACAAATCAAGTCTCGTTGTTTTTTTTTATTTATCTTAAAGGAACAATAAAGTCTTATGTAGTCTGGGTTGGCCTGTAATTCAATATGTAGCTAAAAATGACCTTGGACTTATCACTCCCCTATTCCCATCTCCTGAGCACTGGGATTCTGACCTCACATCTGGTTGCAAGGACTTCGTGTGCTAGGCAAGCATTCCACCAACTGAACCACACTTCCAGCCCCAATCATTTTTACATAAGCAAAGGATCTGAACTGATGCCTCTTTTAAAAGTCATACAGATGGCTGGTGATCACATGAACACATTCATAATGCTACTAATTGTCAGGGGAAAACAAAACCACAATGAAATACCACTTCACATCCTCCAGAATATCTAAAATTAAAAAGGACTGACAAGTACTGACTAGGATTTGGGACACTGAAACGCCCATGCTCTGCTTCTAAGAGGCTGGAATGTTCCATAAAATAGTGGGTAATTTCTTATGAGTCTTAGGTCTACAGACCCTGTTTTAATGGGCTGTTTAATTGCCATCAGTAAGTCGACCTTGCTTTGCTCCTGTTCACTTTCTCATTCTCGGGGCTTCAGTCCACATTCCAAGGGAAGGGACCATCACTAGGAGAGTCTGACCTCTGGTCTACCTCTAAATACTAAATAGAAGTTGGGGTACAAACTCAACAGCTGGGTGATCACCTAGCGTGGGTGAATGGTAACACCCTAGGCTTGACCCATAGCACAAAAAAACAACAGAAAGAGGTCAAACTGTAGCTAGTCTTTGCTGCTTTCTGGATTCTTCTTTCTTCCACTCTTTTTATTCCAACCTATCAAGCCCTAACACTAGGTAAGAAAGAAAAAGGATAGAGAGGAAAGGAAAGAGATCCCCAAATGAAGCAGGAGTTGGAAAGGGGTGACATTATTGTTAGACTACCTCCTGCTGATTAGGGGCATCGAGCTCCTAAAGGTGTGCTGTCAGCAGTTGAGGTGAAGGCAGTTTCTTGCCCAGTAGCTAGCTTGCCACATTTGGAGGAAGTTCCATGAGGAGGTTCTTTGATGTCCATCATCTTTTTGGAAGTAGTATGAGGGTGCTACCAGGAGCTGACATGTCTCACTGACCAAAAAAAAAAGCCTATATTAATAAAACCTTTTTAAAGATGTATTTATTATGTATATAGCATTCTTCCTGCATGTATGCCTTCAGGCCAGAAGAGGGCACCAGATCTCCTTATAGAATGGTTGTGAGTCACCGTGTGGTTGCTGAGAAGTGAACTCAGGACCTCTGGCAGAGCAGCCAGTGCTCTTAACCACTGAGCCTTCTCTCCAACTCCCTTAATAAAACATTTTTAAATGTTACCTACATATTCTGTAGATCTCTGAGGTTTTTGAAGACCATCTATCTATAGTATATCTGGATTGCTAATTTCTAGCTCTTTACTGTTTATCCTAGGAAATATATATCTGTAATTAACTAAACTACTATCTAACATGACCAATAAGTTTGATTGATTGGCTAGAACTTGCATTTCTTAATTATCCTGAATAGGAACTGGAGAGATGGCTCAGCAGTTAAGAGCACTGACTGCTCTTCCAGAGGTCCTGAGTTTAATTCCCAGCAACCACATGGTGGCTCACAACCATATGTACTGGGATCTGATGCCCTCTTCTGGTGTGTCTGAAGAGAGCTACAGTGTACTCATATACATAAAATAAATAAATCTTTAAAAAAATTATCCCAAATAGTTTGTAATATCAGCTTTCAAAAGGACCAGAACTTCACATCACATTTTTAAATGAGTTGCACTAGGTACAATACCTTAAAAGAGGGTTGAAACATGCATAGAGTATATAGTAACAAAATAAAATATTAAATACATTTCAATATACAAAGTTCATGCCAAGGGTAAAATATTTGGCTTATTAATGCTCTTGGGTCTAAAAAGTAGATTCAATAATCTATACCTTTATCCTATTATTCCTATATCTTCCCTTTTTCATCCTTTCTCCCCCACACACACACCCCCGCCCCAACAATAGAAAAAAGAGAAATCATAGAGGAAAGAAAAGGAAGAAAATAAATCTCCAAATCTAACCTTTTTTATTTTGTTTCCTCCCTGACCAAGACAACTTAAAAAGGCTTGGTTAACCCCTTTTAAATGACAACAAAAATTCATCTCCCAATGAATGACCAAAAAGCACCCACCCCACTTTTTGAGACCGAGGCATTGCTCTCTTTTGATTGGTGCCTGTTGTCTGGAGGGTGATGGCACCTTTTGGAGGCCCATAGGAGATTGGGATATTGGCCAGACTTAACAAAGCTAGCTGTAAAATATGTTGTCCAGTCTGTGTGTGGTGTGTCCTGACTGTAACAGTCTGAGAAGCTGGATCACCTGAGGCTAGCTGCTTTGAAGCTGTCCTGGAAGCAAGTTTTTTTTTTTTTTTTTTGTTTTTTTTTTTTTTTTGGTTTTTCGAGACAGGGTTTCTCTGTGTAGCCCTGGCTGTCCTGGAACTCACTTTGTAGACCAGGCTGGCCTCGAACTCAGAAATCCTCCTGCCTCTGCCTCCCAAGTGCTGGGATTAAAGGCGTGCGCCACCACCGCCTGGCTGGAAGCAAGTTTTAAGGAAATAGCTGTTGAGCGAGTATGAGGTTGGATCAAGTAGGATGGTGAAATAAATATATCTCAGTGTCTCAACATCTTTCCTAGCATCCTCAGGGGAGAATCTTGTCAGGGCTGCATTAACTTTATTGATATCTGGTTGTTTTGCTCTGAGAACATACAAACTTTTAAAGGTAATATACATTTTGCATTAACACATGCATGGAATGTGCAGTATGCACAGATCAGATAAAGATGATTCTCTGTTCTTTGTTTGAACAGGTAAGGCATCTGTTTCTCTCTCTCTCTCTCTCTCTCTCTCTCTCTCTCTCTCTCTGTAAGCTAGTTTTGACTCTACAACCAACCTGTAATATAAATTTTCATCCATGCCAACAGGACTTTTCACCTATGCTTAGCAGAAGTCCTGGTTAGATGAAGAGTCAATCTCAGAGCTGTTCCCATGCAGAGAGGTCAGCATTCATGTTACCTGTTTTGTTGTTCTTCTGGGTTTTTTCTTTCGTGTTTGTGGCAAGATTTTCAGGAGTTCTCCTTGGTCAAACCCAATCTTTATTAATTTTGATGGAATCCATAGACTTTCTTCTCCTGTTGAAACAAAGACAAAACCTCTTCCCCAACACAACATTATTTCCTGCCTTCAATTCTGAAGTTAACATGTATATAGACTGATTTAATTCAGGAGTCCTGTCTAAAATTCAATGTATTTTATCAGCTGTGTTATCTGTCTTATTGACATTTTAAAAAATTAAAAAGCATTATTTAAATCTATCTCTGGGAGATTGCATATCCCTTTTCTGTTCTATGAGCCTTTTCTTTTCTACAATTGCTTGTCCTGTAGGATTGTGAGATATGCCAGTAACATGTTTTATACCATAATATCTAAAATATTGTTGTATTTTAATGGGTACATATACTGAGGCATCAGCTCAGCTTTGATCTGAAAAAGTATGTCCAAGATTGTTATTACCTCTAATAAATGTGCAAACTCAGAATCAGTCTTTTCAGAACTCAAGACAGAAACATATTGAAATCTTGAGTATCAATTGTATGATGTGTTAACATATGTACATATCTTAACTCTCCAAACTCTACAAAATGAAACACATAATCTATTGTATGACATTGCTCTAAGGTAGCATAATTAAATATTTCACTCAGTATACGGCATCTCTTTGGGTTGCCATTCTAATTCCTCAAGCCTGTGTGGATTTTCCTCATCTGGAACTACCTTTTAGCTGTCATTGTATGCTTCAGATGGGATTCTTCTAAAGATTGTTTAGTCTGATTTAAAGAATTCTCTAATCTCTACTCTATGGTCTGCAATTTAGCATTTAATTTTTAGTCTCTTTCTCTAAGTCTGCTTAAAGAAGATAAGTCTCTTAAAGAAGAAATATAAAATTGTAATAATTATTGAACATATTGAACATTATTGAACATATAACTATTTGTATTTGATAATTGGAACACAATTATATAAGGTTCAAGTGCCCTCTTCTACAGGGTTTTCCCTTTTTTTTTTTTTTTTGGTTTTTCGAGACAGGGTTTCTCTGTGTAGCCCTGGCTGTCCTGGAGCTCACTCTGTAGACCAGGCTGGCCTCGAACTCAGAAATCCACCTGCCTCTGCCTCCCAAGTGCTGGGATTAAAGGTGTGTGCCACCACTGCCCAGCAGGGTTTCCCAGTTTTTAATTTGGAAATATTTTAATTTTAAATCTCTCTAATACTTCTAATCTTTTAATTTTTTAAAAATCTCTGATTTTCTCCTTTCAGCTCTCCTCTCATGTAGTTTTCTCTCTCCTTTCTTTATTGACTTTACTCCAACGTCTCAGGACTGAGGTATTGTCTCTCTTGTGCTCTGTCTGACTTTTGTTTGCTTGCTTGTTTGAGACAGGATCTTAAACATCCCAGTCTGGCCTTGAATTGCTATGTAATCTTTCTACCTCCACCTTCTGAGTACTGGTGCATGTGCTGCCATTGCCAGTCTTTAGGAGACTTACTTTAGTCTTAACAGTTTTTGACTGATTTTACTCTTGAGAACACTCAGCTTCTCAAGACTTCCTGTTCCCAAGTGACTAGGAAACCACCTTCCATTTGGGACTTCTTTAATGCCTGAACTTTTTGTTTAAACTTGGATTCTGTGCCCCACTTTAAGTGGCAGTAAATGTACAGGGCTTTTCTATGCCCACACTTGCACAATAGCTGGCAGGGTTCTTATCTATTCTAACCCTAATCTAGCCTGATTAGTCCTCAGTGACTCCTTCCTGGCAACCTCTCTTGCTGGTCTCCACCAGAGACCCTTTCACAGGGATTGGAAGTTCCACCTTATTCTCTCCTGCCCAGGGATTTGCTGACCAACTATTAATTAACCAAACAGAGGTGATGGAAAACAACTTTTACACAATGTGGAGACAGGAGATACTTGACAATGCCAGTAGTCAGATGCAACCAGATCTCTGAGCATAGTAATCAGCATCTGAATACACAGTGCACAAAACCATCCCCCAGCAGAGACCCACCTGCCTCTGTTTTCCAAATGCTGGGATTAAAAGCATGCACTACTGCTACCCAGCTTATAAAAAAAAAATTAAGGTGTTTTTAAGGGCTGGGGGCTTAAGAGGCAGTTAAACAGTTAATACTGTTGGCTCTCCACTCCAAGACTCAAGCTCAGTTCACAGCACCAACGTTGGGCAACTCACACTGCCTTTAATTCCAACCCAATAGGAATCAGACACTTCTGGCCTCAGAGAACATCCATACTCATGTGGACATACAAACTCCACACACGTAATCACTACACACCTTTAATCCCAGAACTTGAAAGGTAGCAACAAGCAGATATCTGAGTCCAAGGCCAACCTGGTCTATACAGTGAGTTCCAGGATAGCCAGGGATATATAGAGAGACCCTGCCTAAAAAAGAAAATAAAAAAATAAAAACACAGCTTTGCTTTAGGGCATGAACCCCAAACCAATTCAGGCTGAATCAGCCAGTCTAGTCTTAATGCCATGTGGGAATACATTTTGCTAGACCTATTTAAATTTGATTGTTAATAAGGGCAGAGGAATTTATACTATTGTTCAGATATTGCACTATGTATAGCCCAATGAAGATAGAGCCCAGTGGGTTCTAAGGTTGTTAGGTAGATTACTTACTGAGGAGCATGTATGCATATTAAGGTCAGGGAACTAGGCTGTCAAGTGCATTACTACAAAAGGGGGAGTTATATATAGCCAAAACTAGATAGGGTCCCAGACTACACTACCTCCTATGCTTACTGATTCATAAGGACCTGAATTCTGATTCTCAGCACTCGTATGAAAGTTGGACATGTTTCCACGACCCCAGTGCAAAGCATACAGATCCCAGGGGCTGCTAACCAGCTAGTCTAGCCAAAACTGGCAAGCTCTAGGCACAGTGAGAGACCCGGTCTCAAAATTTAAGATGGAGGGCCAGGCATGGCAATGCACAACTTTGGTCCCAGCACTTGGTGGGGGGGGTACAAAGACAAATGAATCTCTGTGAGTTTAAGGCCAGCCTAGCCTACATAGTGAGTTCCAGTACAGCTGGGGTTACTTCAGACCTAGTCTGAAGAAAAAAAAAAAAGAAAGAAAAGAAAAAGAAAAAGACAGCGAATATTAACCTCTATCCTCTGTAGGCATGCATATCTCCAATTCCCCAACCTCCTACCTCCAGCACACACACATAATACTTGACCATCTAACTACAACTTTAGCTTGCTAACGTGTTGAAGTTTTACTAAGTTTGTGATGGCTTTGACAAAAAGAATACAATAGAAATTGCTGGGCGGGGGAGATGGCTCAGCAGTTAAGAGCACTAACTGCTCTTCCAGAGGTCCTGAGTTCAATTCCCAGCAACCACACGGTGACTCACAACCATCTGTAATGGGATCCGGTGCCCTCTTCTGGTGTGTCTGAAGCTAGTGACAGTATATTCATATAAATAATATAAGAAATTATTTTAAAAGACAGAAAGAAAGAAAGAAAGAAAGAAAGAAAGAAAGAAAGAGAAAGAAAGAAAGAAAGAAAGAAAGAAAGAAAGAAAGAAAGAAAGAAAGAAAGAAAGAAAGAAAGCAAGCAAGCAAGCAGGGTGGCAAAACCTGTGATACTTGAAAGGCTGATACAGACAAATTGGAAGTATGGAGTTACATAATAAGAACTATAAGGGCCTGTGATTCATTGAAGAATGACACCCAGTATTCAAATAGTATGTAAATGCAGAGTGTTTTATTCTGCAGAAATCCAGCATGCTGGATTATCCCATTACCAGAATAGAGAGACAACCAAGTGTGTTTACAAGCATTCTGGGGTAGGTGACCCTTATCTTACTCCATCTCTGGGGACATTCCATTACTGGGGAGAGGGGTCTGGAAATTGTTGCTGAAGAAGTAGTTGAGGAAATCTGGAAACTACTGCTGACCCATTGTCCTTGCCTCAGGCCAGGATTCTGAGCAACTTCTAAGGCCTGGAATTGCCTGAAATTGCCCAGTTCTCAGAAAGAGATTTAGGCCTAGTCTCTTTTACTGCCCTTTTGAAGCTTGTCATAGAATCAGCCTAGCCTTCTCAGAACTTATCTCAAAATAAATAGAGAAAAGAAAACAAAAATAGCCAGCAGATATGGTGCTGTATCAGTTTTAGGTCGTGTGTGTATGTGTGTGTGTGCACGTACATGTGTGTGTGGTCCTCCTGCTTCTATGTCCCAACTGCTAAGATTACAGTTCTGAGCCACCATGTCTGATTTACTCAACCCTGAGAATCAAACCCAGGGCTTTACACATTCTAGGCAAGCACTCTACCAACTGAGCCATATCCCCAACCTGAAACTTTCATATATCTATAGATTACCAGAACATGATAATAGATATTGGTAGTGGCATTGGGGAAGAGCCCAGATCAATCCTAGAAAGGCACAAAGGGACTTTCAGAGGGACTGAAAATGGTCTACTTCTTGATCAGGTAGCAGTTATTAGAATGTCTGCCATATCTAAACTCTGAACTGAAGACTTAAATTTCCGATGTATATAATTTATACAACTTTCTTTTGAACTTTTGGGCAGCTGGAGCTTGGGGCATTCATCAGCAAGGTCAGTGTAGGCATTCCACACCCAGGTTCAGTGTTTGCCAGCATTTGACTTCAGCTGCATCATGGGTGTGACACAGTAGTTGTCATATATCTTCAGGGTCTTGTCCTCCTCATTAGAGGCAGATGGTTCCTTTTTCCTGGTTGTGCAGGAACCTGACATTGCTGGAGTTTCACTCCTTCCATTCTGGGAAGTCCTCTGAAGCAACCAGAGCTTGGCAGCAGTTTTGTTTTGTTTTGTTTTTTTTGTTTGTTTGTTTGTTTTTTGTTTTTTCGAGACAGGGTTTCTCTGTGTAGCCCTGGCTGTCCTGGAACTCACTCTGTAGACCAGGCTGGCCTTGAACTCAGACATCCACCTGCCTCTGCCTCCCAAGTGCTGGGATTAAAGGCGTGTGCCACCACTGCCCGGCGGCAGCAGTTTTTAAAGTTTCTCTTCTTCCTGGACATTTTAATCTCTTACTCAGGAAAAGAAACCGTGAACTTGAACTTCAGGTCATGGTTAGATTCTTGTGCCTTCTTAAAGATATGGTCTTCGTGACTATTGTTGGTAGTCACACTGGCTAGGCTAGGTCAAGGATCTCTAGGCAAGCTAGTCATAGATCCTTTGTTAAAAACAAACAAACAACGCCGGGCGGTGGTGGCGCACGCCTTTAATCCTAGCACTTGGGAGGCAGAGGCAGGCGGATTTCTGAGTTCGAGGCCAGCCTGGTCTACAGAGCGAGTTCCAGGCCAGCCAGGGCTACACAGAGAAACCCTGTCTCGAAAAAACCAAAAAAAAAAAAAAAAAAAACCAAACAAAAAATCTTGATGACAGGCTATTAGGTAGAAAATAAAGTTTAGACCCCATAACTGTGTGATAAACTCTTTATGGAACATCACCAGTCTTTATTCCCACACTATCCTCTGCTTCCCATTAAAGCAAAGCAAAATGATTTGCTATTTCACAAGGGCCCAGGCTCCACGAGGCTGTGCCATCTTTCCTGCCTGTCACCATCTCAGGCTACTAAATCCCAGTCATCATGACGCCCGCCTTTACCCACCTCTCTCTGTGCTGAATCTTAGTCACCATCTCCTCTGACTCCAGGAACGCTTTGTGAATACTCTTATTATAATACTTATCACAGATTGTTTTGTAAGTTTTTGTTTGCATGTTTCTCTTTTTCACTGACTTCCTTGAGGAAAGAAACAACCTCTGATTCATCTTCCTATCACTACTAAGCGCTGGGCAGGGAGTAGATTCTCAGTAAACAGAGAGTGGGTTGGGATGAATTAATCAGACTTTGACTTTTCTCACTACTCTGCTGGTAAGTATTCTCCTGTATCCCGGAACAGAGCCTGTCTTAAATCTAGGTCCACTGCTGTTTTCTGCTCTTTGCTTCTCTCCTATTGTCTCTCTTCCATTCCTTTGGTAGTCTCTGAAGGTTTACAAACTCAAAGCTATAACCACTTCCCCTTCTGCAAATATTTGCAAAAATTATACATTATCAGCAACAAGTTATGGACCTGAGGATGTAGCTCAGTGGTACTTGCCTAGCATGCCCAAGGCTCTAGATTCAATCCTAACACTGCCCCACCCTGTCTTGGTCACTGTTTTATTGCTGTGAAAAGATACCATGACCTAGCCACTCTTATGAAAGGAAGCATTTCATTGAGAGCTTGTTTACAGTTTCAGATGCTTAGTCCATATCATTGTGGAGGGAAAGATAGCAGCTCGCAGGCAGGTGCTGGAGGAGAAGCTGAGAACTACATCCTGATCCATATTCAGAGAGAGAACCTGGGTCTGGCTTTGGCTTTTGAAATCTCAAGGCTCACTCCCAGTGATACAATTCCTCCAACAAGGCCACACCTCCTAATCCCTCTAATACTTTCAAATAGTACCACTCCCTGATGACTAAGCATTCAAATAATGAGCCCATGGAGGCCATTCTTATTAAAAGCACTACATTCTACTCCTTGGCCCCCATAATCTCACAGCCATACCATAATGAAAAAAATGTTTGGTTCAACTTCAAAAGTCCCCATAGCCTTTCACAGTTTCAACACTGTTAAAAGTCTAAAGTTCAGAGTTACTTCTGAGACTCAAGGCAATCTCTTAACTGTACACACTCCTATAAAATCAAAATCAGGGGCTGGAGACATGGCTCAGCGGTTAAGAGCACTGACTGCTCTTCCGAAGGTCCTGAGTTCAAATCCCAGCAACCACATGGTGGCTCACAATCATCCTTAATGAGATCTGACAACCTCTTCTGGGACAACTACAGTGTACTTACATATAATAAATAAATAAATAAATCTTTAAAAAATAAAATAAAAATAAAAGAGTGTATCATATAGGGAGGAAGGGGAAAGTATTTCCCATAGTGAGGAAATACCACCCCCCCACCAAAAAAAAAAAAAAAAAGCCAGAAAGGCAAACTCCAAATTCTACATCTCTATATCTGATATCAAAGTGTTCTTCAGATCTCCAACTCCTACTCCTTTTCGCTTTGTTGACTGCAGGACACATCTCCTCTTTAGCTGGTTCCACTCCCTATCAGTAGCTCTCCTTAGAAGGTATCCCTCAACTCTGGCATCTCCAACATCTTGGAGTCTCCGAGGCCATCCAGGTTTCACCTTCAGAGTTTCACACAATGGTCTTTGTAAACCTTCATGCAGGGATACTCCTGACACACTCCTGGCCTCAGCAGCTTTTCTTAGCCAGAGGAGATATTCCACATCCACTTTCCTGTATCCTTTACCCTAAAGCCAGAGCCATGTGATTGAAGCTGAGAAGTTCTGCTGCTTGCTGGGGCTGTAACTTGGCCTCTTTGTTCAATTACAATGATATCAGCTTTCTTTTTTTTAAAAGATTTATTTATTTATTATATGTAAGTACACTGTAAGTATCTTCAGACACACTAGAAGAGGGAGTCAGATCTTGCTACAGTTGGTTGTGAGCCACCATGTAGTTGTTGGGATGTGAACCCAGGCCCTTTGGTAAGGCAGTCAGTGCTCTTAACCTCTGAGCCATCTCTCCAACCCCCACTTCAGCTTTCTGTTGTTGATGACTTCTTCCACTGCTTGAACTTGTCTTTAATTCCTTTTTACAAATTTGAAACTTAGCTGGGTGGGGTCTTGCCCTGAAGTCACCATCCCCTTTATTCCATCTAGGATCTTTCTTTGCTTTAAGTTTTTTATTTCCTTGAGACCTGGACTTAGCTCCATTATACTTCCTGGCATTCCTTTTCTCCTCAAGCAGTGTATTTTTGTGCTTTTCCTTGTTCCATTTGTTCCTTTTAATTGTACATCTGTGTAAGAGTGACCACTAAAAGCCACATGACACAGCCAGTATTAGGGATTCAAGGTTGCCTTGAAATCTCCTCTGCCAAGCCTATTAAACCAAAGATATTCAGTTTAGCTTCAGACAGATTTTTAGGACTAGGGCAAAAAGCAGTCACATTGTTTGCCAAAATATTGTAAGAATAGTCTCTAGATCATTTACTAATATTCTTTCTTTCTGAAACTTCTTAGGCTGGGCCAACATTGTTCTCAATACTACAGACCTTGCTCCTACTACATTAGCCCATCAGACTTCACTTAGAGTTTTCCACTGACCACGTCCAAAGACTCAAGTTCTTCCTTATTCCTCCAACAAACAGCAGGGTCAGGCCTCCTGGAGCAATAATAGCCCTCTCCTGGTACCATCTTCTGTCTTGGTCACTGCTCTGCTACTGTGAAGGGACACATTGATCAAGGCAACTCTTACCAAAAAAAAAAAAAAGCATTTAACTGGGGGGCTTGTTTACAGTTTTAGTTCAGGTTTCTGCCTTGTTGAGCTCCTGTCCTGACTTCCTTTGATGAACAGTGATATGGAATTATAAACCATTTCCTCCCTGAGCTGCTTTTGTCATGGTACCTCTTCACAGCAAAGATGCCCTGTAAGTAGGAAGGTAAACAACTCACAAGCTTCAGGAAGTCCCTGAAACTGATTAGATTCTCAAGGCCCTCTCTCTACCAGTGTAAGCAATAAAAGCTGAGAGTTCCCTCAGACAAGAAGACAAAAAGCTCCAAAGAAAGGTCTCAGAGCAGTTCAGCTGCCTGAAAGAGAATTAGACCAACTGAAGTCCCTGGAAAGGAAACTCTCCAAATTGTTGAGTTGCCTACAGGCTGTGCAGTGCTCCAGGTCCCCAGCTTTATGAGCTGTCACCCGTGCTGGGGTGGGTTTTGGTGATGCAACTGTTTTTGAATCATTCCTGTTCTTGTAAGTAACTCCTCACCCATATTCCTGTAAGTAACTCCCATAAAACTCATTGTTGGACTTTTGTTTCATCTGTACTTTGGTCTGCTGTAGGTCCCCTGTCTGTGGTGAGTAGACATGTGTGTTGTGTCTCCCCAGGAAAAGTTTTGTCACGCAATATTAGGTGGATCACAACTGCCTGAAATGTCCAAGGATTTCAAGGAATTCGTTGTCTCAAGAGACACCTACCCAGGCAGTGATGGTGCATGCCTTTAATCCCAGCACTTGGGAGGCAGAGGCAAGTAGATTTCTGAGTTCGAGGCCAGCCTGGTCTACAGAGTGAGTTCCAGGACAGCCAAGGCTACACAGAGAAACCCTGTCTCGAAATACCAAACCAAACCAAACCAAAAAAAAAACCAAAACAAAAAACAAGAGACACCTGTATTTGTGTGCCCTAAAAGCTTCTTCTTTTTTTTTTTTTTTTTTTTTTGGTTTTTCGAGACAGGGTTTCTCTGTATAACCCTGGCTGTCCTGGAACTCGCTCTGTAGACCAGGCTGGCCTCGAACTCAGAAATCCGCCTGCCTCTGCCTCCCAAGTGCTGGGATTAAAGGCGTGCGCCACCACCGCCCGGCTCTAAAAGCTTCTTCTTAAGAAAAAAAAATGAGTCTCCCTCATTATTTTAAATATATATTGTTTATATTATGGGTTTAAGTGTTTTGCTAACGTGTGTCTGTGCAATCACATGAGTGCTTGGTGTCTGAAGAGGGCAACGGGTCCCCTGAAACTGCAGTTATGGATGGCTGAGTCACCATGTGAATGTTGAGAATCAAAGCTGGAGCCTCTGCAAGAATGAACGCTCTTAACTGCTGAGCCATCTCCCCAATACCACACACTCATCAATTAAAATAAAATAAATCTTTTTTTTTTAAGGGGAATGCTGGGGCCAGGGAGATGGCTCAGTGGATTAAAGGGCTTGCTTCTTAAATATGAGTACCTACGTTTGAATTCCCCAGTATTCATCAAAAAGAGAAAAGAAAGAAGCCAGGTGGTAGGAGGTGGCACACCTTATCTCAAAAATAAAACAAAACAAGAAAGAAAAAAAAAACCCTACGGATCTGGAGATAGATGACCGCAAACAGAGCCATGGGAGTGGGGGTTGGGAAGAGCCAGATGGCAGAGGAATAATCCAAGTGTGAGTCACGAATACATGGAAGCACACAGGATTTGGCAAGAACGGGAAGAAAAAAATGGGACAGTAGCCTAAAGAGAGTGAGGTCATGTCACACAGAGGCCTTTTCCAAGCAGCAAGAACTGGGAGTGGGAAGAGAAAGAGAACCAGAGCAGAGCAGCCCCTGAAAAATGTAAAGACCAAGCGATTCAGGAGACAGATTTGCTGGGGAGATGAAAGAGGAAAAGAACAAGAGACAGGTGGGCCACAAAGACTCCAGAAATAAGAGTCTTTGCCCAGAGTAGCAGAGAAGGGGCAAGCCAGGAGGAAGGAAGGCATCTTTTATGTGAAGAATTTGGAGAATGGAGTTCAAGTCCAGGTTGGTCCATGTCTTCCCAGGAATAGCAAGATTTAATGAACATGATGGTGCCAACCTAAGCTACTTTTATTTTGCTTTCTTTTCTTTTGAGACAGGGTCTCACAGTATAGCTCTAGTTGTCCTGAAATTACTATGAAGACCAGGCTGGGGAGTACAGGTGGGCTTCTAACTCACAAGTGCTGGGGTTAAAGGCATATGCCACCACATTGGAACTTAGGTTTTTGTTTTCTTTGTTTGTTTGTAGGTTGGTTGGTTGGTTGGTTGGTTTTTTGAGACATCGTTTCTCTGTTTAATAGCCCTGACTGCCGTGGACTTGCTTTGTAGACTAGGCTGGCCTCAAACTCACAAAGATCCACCTGCCTCTGTCTACCAAGTGCTGAGATTAAAGGCAGGTGTCACCACACTAGGCTATTAATGACCTTAGAACTGAGTTATAGCCAGGCATGGGAGAGCATAGTTATAATCCAAAGAACTTAGAAGTTTCAGGCAGGGTGTTGACTTTAGGTTGATCCTGGGCCACATATTGAGTTCAAGCTTAGCCTGAGCTACACAAAACTTTATCATAAATAAATAGAGAGGGAGAGAGAGAGAGAGAGAGAGAGAGAAAGTGAGATAGATCTCAACCTCATGGCTGGGGAAGGTGGCTTTGTGGATAAAGGACCTGAGTTTGGATCCCCAGGACCCTAGTGAAAACACACACCTGTGACCTCAGTGCTAGGGACACAGAGATAAGCGAGTTCCCAGGACTTGCTGGCCAGCCAGACTAGCAGAAATGACGAGTTTCTCCAGGTTCTGTGACAAACCCTGTCTCAGAAAAAAAGGTAGAGATTATTAAAAGAGGACATTGGACTTCAACCTCTGGCCTCCGTGTGTGGAGACACAAACATGCACCCTCACCCCTGACACACACACAAGTATTCACACACACGTATTCACACACACATACGAAAAGAACTGGGCCTGGAACTGGGCCCAACACTAGCAGGCAGAAGCAGAAGGATCTAAAGTTGGAGGATCCTATCTTTCTGTCTTTAAGGATTCTTTCACTTAAAGTTGTGATTTGCATCTAAAATCCCAGCACTTGTGAGGTAATGGAAGGAAGTGTGAGTTCAAGGCTAGCCTGAACTATCAAGGGACACCCTGCCTCATAGCAAATTAGCCAGATGTGGTGGCACATGCTTTTAATCACAGCACTCAAGAGGCAGAGGCAGAAAGATCTGGGTGAGTCTGAGGCCAGTCTGGTCTACAGAGTGAATTCCAGGACATCTAGACTACAAGTGAGACGCTGTCTCAAAATAAATAAATAAACAAACAAACAAACAAATAAGAGATGGCTGAGCACATAAAAGCACTAGGCGCAGACCATCTGAGTTCTGTCCCAGGAGCCCACATATAAAAACCAGTACAGTAGTGTGACTCTGTGATCCTATTACTCCTACAGACAGGAGGCAGAGATAGGAGAACTTGAGCCAGCTAGCCTAGAGTGCTCAGTCCACCAGAGTAGCAAGAGATACCCTGCCTCAGCAAGGTGAAGACGAGAACTGACTTCTGCAAGTTGTCCTCTGATCTCCATTTGTGCACCTGCACATGTGTGCACATGCACACACACACACACATACACACACATATACATACACACAAACACACACACACATACATTCACACATACACACACACGCATACACATACATACACACACATATATACACACACATACATGCACACACATACACGTACATACATACACAAACATACATACACACATACATACTCATACATACACATATGCACACATACACATACATACATACACACATACTACACACTTATTATACACACATATACATACATACACACACACACACAAAAGCAGACACACACATGCTCATATGAAAGGAAAAAAATAAGTAAATGGTCCACTTGTTTTTTGTTTTTTTTTTTTGGTTTTTCGAAACAGGGTTTCTCTGTGTAGCCCTGGCTGTCCTGGAACTCACTCTGTAGACCAGGCTGGCCTCGAACTCAGAAATCTGCCTGCCTCTGCCTCCCAAGTGCTAGGATTAAAGGCGTGTGCCACCACTTGTAAAAAGCAAAAAGAGTAGTTTCTGTGATAATTTGTATATGTTCACCCCAGGGAGTGCCACTATTAGAAGGTGTGGCCCTGTTGGAGTAGGTGTGTCACTGTGGGTGTGGGCTTTAATACCCTCATCCTAGCTGCCTGGGAGTCAGTGTTCTGCTAGCAGCCTTCAGATAAAGATATAGAACTCTCAGCTTCTCCAGCACCATGCCTGCCTGAATGCTGCCACGTTCCCGCCTTGATGATAATGAACTGAACCTCTGAACCTGTAAGCCAGTCCCAATTAAATGTTGTCCTTATAAGAGTTGCCTTGTGGAGCTGGAGAGATGGCTCAGTGGTTAAGAGCACTGACTGCTCTTCCAGAGGTCCTGAGTTCAATTCCCAGCAACCACATGGTGGCTCACAATCATCTGTAATGGGCATCCAATGCCCTCTTCTGGTGTGTGTGTGTGTGTGTATAATAATTCTTTAAAAAAAAAAAGAGTTGCCGGGCAGTGGTGGCGCACGCCTTTAATCCTAGCACTTGGGAGGCAGAGGCAGGTGGATTTCTGCGTTCGAGGCCAGCCTGGTCTACAGAGCGAGTTCCAGGACAGCCAGGGCTATACAGAGAAACCCTGTCTCAAAAAACCAAAAAAAAAAAAAAAAAAAAAAAAAAGAGTTGCCTTGGTCATGGTGTCTATTCACAGCAGTAAAAGTCTAACTAAGATAGTTTCTAAGAAAACAATATTAATACAATACACAGTAAGATCCAGTTCCAAAACCAAAATTAAATAAAGTTTTAAAAAGAACAGTATTGGAGAAATGGCTCAGCAGTTAGGAGCACTGGCTGCTCTTCCTGAGAAGGGGCGGGGGGCTTGATTCCCAGCACGCACTCAGGAGTTAATAATCATCTGTAACTACAATTTCAGAGGATCCGGTACCTCCTCTGGATCCCACAGGCACTGGACAAAGTGGTACACAGAGAATAATAAAAGAAAAAAGAAGCTCATGTATTTGTATGTATGAATCAAATTTCATTAGATAGATAGATGGTATAGAGATAGAGATAGAGATATCATAGCAGATTTCTTTCTCAGGTTGCTCTTGTAACTTTGCCCATAGGTAACAAATCTATTTTTTCAAAGCCTGATCTGGCCTTCATTTGATGGCACACACCTACAATACCAGAATGTTACAGGCTAAGGCAGGACACTTCAGTTTCCAGGCCAGCCTGGGCTACAAAGCAAGACCTTATCTCAAAAACAAAGAAACCCACATCTTCTAAAGAAGATGCTTGCTGGGCAGTGATGGTGCATGCCTTTAATCCCAGCACTTGGGAGGCAGAGGCAGGCAGATTTCTGAGTTCGAGGTCAGCCTGGTCTACAGAGTGAGTTCTAGGACAGACAGGGCTATACAGAGAAACCTTGTCTCAAACCCCCCCCCCCGAAAAAAGACTCTTGCTATATTCCATAATTATTTACGTCACTACGGAAACAGAAGGCTTTGCAAGTAAAACGCCAAGTTGCTCTATTCTCTTTTTCAAATGTCAGTGGTATGTTGGCAAAGATTCTGAGAGGAGTGAGAACAGAAAAGCAGCAACACCCCAGAGTCAAAATGCTCCTCATGCAGACACATCAGTCAAAAAAACAAAAAAAACAAAAAAAACAAAAAACCCAACAACCGGAAAAGAAAGATTGCAAGACTGCATTCAGGACAGTTTGCAGGCAAATTTGCATCCTCGCCATAACTTCCTCCAGTAATACATACTAACATTTTTTAGATTAAAATGTGGTGGCGAACAACCAGCTTAACAATAACTCTTGAGGTATTCCAGTTCACTTGTTCACATACAGCGGGACCGATGAGGTTTCATGACTCAAAAGGATAAATCCTGGCTCGGATACCAGGCCGGGCAGCCTGGATGTCCACATAAACAACCAATCGGGAATCAAACTTAGAAACGTAACAAGCCATTGTTGCTGAGCTGTGAACGAGGAGCAAACAGCACAGAATGGCGTCAGTTTAAGGATGTGTCATGTGAATCCGCCTACAGGCGACTCTGGGGGCTGTTTCTGAAATGGAAGAAGGCTGTCACCACCTCTCCTGGTGGCACAAGCTATACTGTGTGCTGCAGAAATCATGTTCTTTTGGAAGTGTATTCAATACGTTGTCTCCCTTCCCCAATCCTTTCCTCTCCATCCTGAAAGATGAGCTTGATCTCACACTAACCTCAGTGATGAGCTGCCGGAGGAGGGAAACACCCATGAAGCTAGGAGCTGGAGCTCTGCTCAGGCAGGCATCCCTCAAGTCTCTCAGTAGGTGTGGAGGAAAGCCTGATTCCCCACAGTGAAAGGAAGAGACAGATTGAGAGCCCACAGGAGTCCATCCAGACTGATGGTTGTATCCTGTTCTTCCTTCTCTGCAAGAGATTTCAGAGGAGTGACTACTGGTAATGTTGGGTCTTTTTCTGGGAAGAGAAGTCTATAGTTTTTCTCATGGACCTGAACAAAGGCTCAGAAGAATTAAATATGCCTGGTGCTGAATTTAGGGCCACAGAGTTAGCTTAGTGGGTAAATGTTCTTGCTAGCAAACCTGGTAACTTGAGTTCAATTCCTGTGACCCATGTGATTGGAGAAAACCAACTCTTGCATGTTGTCCTCTGACTCTCACACATGCTAACTGCACACAATGCCCTCACCCAATAAATAAACACACAAAAATTAACTGAAATGTAATGAAAATTTTTAAATAAAAAGAATCTAAAAGTCAATTTGAACTGTGAAAACCATTGTATTGAAGGCTTGTGGCTGTTATCAGCTGCAAGACTGGGGCTTCTCAACATCATTACACAATCTCTCCTAATGGAGCAAGGTAGTCTCCTTGTCAGCCTATCACTGATTCTAGCCACAGGTACACACCGTATAACTAACCACAAAATAAAAGATATGTTAGACTATCCAACCTAAGGCTTCTGCAATTCTTTTCAAGAAGGTTCTATATAATTCTGAGATCCGGCTGGGCGGTGGTGGTGCATGCCTTTAATCCTAGCACTTGGGAGGCAGAGGCAGGCCGATTTCTGAGTTCGAGGCCAGCCTGGTCTACAGAGTGAGTTCCAGGACAGCCAGGACTATGCAGAGAAACCCTGTCTCGAAAAACCAAAATAAATAAATAAATAAATTCTGAGAACCCCCACCCCACCCTCTGAAGATACTATAATATCTTCTGGTACCAAACTAAACCCAGACCTTTTCCTCTTGAGTTTTAGATAGCATTTCATACCCTCTTCATAACTGTTTGCCTGTGTAGACTTTGATCCTTAGATTTCTACCAAAAATCTGTTCTCTTCCCTTAGTCATCTTTGCTTTTCCTGTCTCCTGTTGAGTTAGAATGATCTGACCATCATCAGATAGGAAACCATTCTTGCCACTTCACTACTTATTCATACAACATGATGAAGTTCTTTCTACGCATGCACACACACACACACACACACACACACACACACACTCACTCACTCACTCACTCACCACCACACCACTGTGCTGGTTTGATTAAGAGTGGCTACCATAGGTTCATATATTAGAATGCTTGTTCTTACAGTTTTAGAGAGTGAGTCCATGACTCTCATGGCAGGGACTGTGGCAGGCAGGCAGGCAAGGCATTGATCTTCAAGCAAAAGGCAGAGAGCACTAACTGGGGATGGGTGGTATGGACATTTAAAAACTCAAAGCCAGCTCCCAGTGAGAAATCTTCTCCAACAAGGTCACAACTTTTTTTTTAATTTTATGTACATGAATATACTATAGCTGCCTTCAAACACCAGAAGAGGGCATCAGATCCATTACAGATGGTTGACCCACCATGTGGTTGCTAGGAATTAAACTCAAGACCTCTTGAAGACTAGTCCGTGCTCTTGACCACCAAGCCGTCTCTCCAGCCCAAAAGCCACACCTCTTAGTCCTTCCCTAACAGTTCCACCAGCTAGGAATCAAGAATTCATATCCATGAGCCCATGGTTCCAGTATCACTCAAACCCTTATACATAGTAACGGCAGCACCTGTTCTGACAAATCATACTAAGGAATGGAAAGTGAGTGATGCGGCAATCAATTCAATCATAGTTACAAAGAATACTCACATTGTAGTTTACATGATACAGAACTCTTTTCTGTTCGTTTGTTTGTTTGTTTTGAGACAGATCTCCCTACATAACTTAGTAGCCTAGGCTTCTTTGGAACTCCCTCTGTAGCCTAAAATGGCCCCAGTTTATGCCTCCTGCTTTGATCTCCCAAATGCTGGAGTCACAGTCATGAGCCAACCACCACTTCAAGTTTTCAAAAGCCTTTTATAAATGAAAACTCATCTCGTATTTGCGGTGTTCTAGTAAAAGCCTAGAAAAGTATCCCCATCCCATGGCTGATGAAAACTATTTGGAAAAGTTTACTGACATGTTCAGAGTCAACGAGACTGAAAGAAGATCCAGCAGAGTGAAAGGAGAGAAGTCCCAAGAGAGAGAATACACTGAACTGCCCTGAAAGAAACTGTTGACTCTCAGGCACAATGATGTAGGGGATCTTCTGCTGGGGTCGGGAAGAGGGAGTGGAAGCCACTGAGTTCTACTTACCTCCTAATTCAGACAAAGGACCATGTATTAGTAAGGGTTTTCTAGAATTCCAGAAATTATGGAATGTCTCTATATATTAAGAAAACTTATTGTAATGACTTATAGTTTCTAGTCCAACTATCCTAACAATGGGCAGCAATGAATGGGAAGTCCAAGAATCTGGTAGTCACTCAGTCCCACAAGGCTGGGTGTTTCAGCTGGTCTTCTGTATAAGCTGGAATCCTGACATAGTAGGTTCCAACAGATGTGTTGGCACGTGAGTACAAGCAGGCCAAGAAAAAGCAAGCTTTCCTGCCTCCATTGTCCTTATGTCAGCCTCCAGCAGAAGGCTTGGCCCAGATTAAAGGTGTGCACCACCGTGCCTGGACCGATCTAAGCTGTTCTTTACTTGGAACTTGCTCTGTCTCAGGCTGGCCCTGGACTCAGAGATCTGCTTGTCTGTTTCCTGGGATTAAAGGCATATGCCACCATGCCTGGGCCTAAGCTTTTCATGGCCATTATGCCTCAAGATCTGGATCAAAAGCTAGTGTGTTCCAGCATGAAGATGTGGATCACAACTGTGCCCTCCATTTCTGGATTATAGCTCATTCAGATACAGTCAAGTTGACAACTGGGAATAACTATCACAGGCTGCGTTTCAGAGACAACAGAAAGACTTGGGGAGGCAGCCTGAAGTTCTCCGTGGAGATGGAGAACTCGGGAACACTGGGCTCTATCATTAATTAAAGTTGCAAGTTTGCCAGCTTATTTTCTTGTACATATTTGATAGGTCACTATAAAATGTTAACTAGGAACTCAGGTTAATATGATGTGCAGAACTCCGCCTTTCCACCTTCCTCACACCCTCCCACTTCCACTGCCATTAATGGCTGTTTGCCGGTTCCTCCTCCCTCGGCACCACACATTTCCTTCCCCTTCTCTGCATCAGGCTTTCTCTCCTCACTCCTCCTCACTGTTTTCTTCCTGTACTCCTGGAGGAACCAAACAGTTCCATTTAAGGGCTCTGTGAAGCAAAGGAACAGACTAAGATTGGTGGCTAATCCGGAGAATGGAAGACATCCCAGGAAGCCACACTGGTATCCTAAGGCTGGTCAGCACGGACTGGTCTGGAGTTTCCTGCTGTCTTATTGGCAGTGACTCCAGGGAGTCCAGATGGCCCTAGAAACAAAGTCTCTGGCCAAGAGATACTAAGACAGAATTGATTTTAAGACCCTAGACATATTGAATTGCTGTTTATGTACTCTAAAAGGCAGTTGAATTGAATCTGTAAGCCCCAAAATAGGTAAAGTGTGGCCTCAATGTACAGGCAGGTCCAAGGTGGCTTCATGAAGGAATCATTTTACGATGCCAGGTCAAGTCCCAGGAGAATGCCAGCGAAAAGACATCAGTTCTGGGTTTGAAGACAAGGAAACATATAGACTATGTCTGGGTGTCAAGAGAGGGACAGCCTAGAAGCTTCTTGCCAACAGAAAGGATGTACTTCAGGGTTCTGCTCCATTCCCCAGCCATGCAAGCCATCTGTTCACATCTACTCCTGCACAGTACCCAAAATGCTATACTGAGCCTGATTCATGCACACATCTTGTGGAGACCCTTCTGCTGGTAAGAACTGATTATAGTCTGTTTTAATGCTTGCTTGGAAATAATCTAAAAGATAAGGCCTGGCATAGTGTAATGCACTTGTAATCATAGCTCCAGAGAAGAGGACCTCTAGCCACGTTCTGACTATTAGAAGGATTGGAGAACCAACTGCATTCCAGTGTGCAGGTCATCCTTGAGCTGATCCTATTTAGTAAGTTTCAAGTCAGCCTGGGCTATATGAGATCCTGTCCCAAAAATTAAAGTATAGGGCCAGCAAGATGACTCAGAGGGTAAAGGTGAATGCCACGTAAGTCTGTCAACTTGAGTTTAATTCCCAGAACCCATGTAAATGTGGCAAGAGAAGACTAGCTCCTGCAAGTTGTCCTCTGACCTCCATTCTCTCTCTCTCTCTCTCTCTCTCTCTCTCTCTCTCTCTCTCTCACACACACACACACACACACACACACACACACACACACACAAACACACACACACACACACAGATACTATTACAAAGGTGGCAGTAAGACTTCATGGAGACCATTCTCTCTCCCACCCTCACCCCACTCTAAGGACATTTACAGCTAAGGACAGGACTGTAGCACTAACCACATAGAACTGGTCATGAGCCATCCCTAAGCCAACTGACTCATCAGCCTCAGGGTTACAGCAAAGAACTGCTCTGAGCTAAAAGGAAGAGAACCTAAGACAGAAACCTCGGGGATCTCTAAGCAAGCCGTCTGCTCCAGATGTGAGCAAAGCAGCTAGCCTGGTGTGACATTACAGGCCTGTAATCCCAGAGTCTGGGGAATAGAAGCAGAAAGACCGAGCAGGGTCAATCTCAGCTACTTAGTGAGTTTGAGGCCAGCCTGGGCTACATGAGACTCTGCCTCAAAAATCTAAACCAAGAGTAGCAAGATGATAGCTCAGTAAGTAGGGACATTTACCGCTAAGCCCAACAACTGAGTTTGATCCCTGGGACCCAAAAAGCAGAAGGCAAGAACTAACTCAAAGTTGTCCTCTGGGTGTTATGTGTGCACCATAGTATACCAATACTCACATACAAACACACACAAAGTAAATAAATGTGGAAAAAACTCACCACAACACACAAATGGCTGCCCTGTGGACAGATGGAACCTGTAGAGAGAAGATGTAGGCTAAAATAGAACAGCACTTCAGCACAGAGATTCTCCATCAAAGAACTGCCTGGGCGCACCAGGCTAGAGATCATGGCAGGGAGGACTGTCTAAGAACCAGAACAAGAGGACGTTTGGATCCTCCGCAAGGGGAGAGAGAGGCTCTCGGTTCTACCATCTGCAGTGTTTTATTTACTTATTTTATTTGGTTTTTAGGAACAAGGTTTCTCCCAGCTCTGGCTGTCCTGGAACTCACTCTATAGACCAGGCTGGCCTGGAACTCAGAGATCCCCCTGCCTCTGCCTATCAAATTCTGGGATTAATGATGACACAGCACATTGTACCACTCCTGGCGCTTTTCTTTTCTTTTCTTTTCTTTTCTTTTCTTTTCTTTTCTTTTCTTTCCTTCTCTCTTCTCTTCTTTTTTTAAGCATGACTAGTAAGCACTGGATGGAGGGCTATAGATGGCTTCCAGACAGTGAGATAACCCACAAGAAATCCTGATAATCCCAACACAGGAGAAAGGAAGTTTCTGGCTTCTCTTCTCTGGGTCAGAGAGCCTGGAACAGTGTTACATCTCTCTCTCTCTCTCTCTCTCTCTCTCTCTCTCTCTCTCTCTCTCTCACACACACACACACACACACACACACACACACACACACACACCGTAAGTCAAGCACTCAGCAGGTTGGGGCAGGAGGATCTTGAGTACAAAGCCAGTTCAGGCTACATCCATTTTCAAAACAAAAATTCAGGCAAGATATAGTGCGAAATTCTCAGAACCTTGTCCAAAGCAAACTACAAACAACATGAGTGGCAAGGAGAGGGAGAGACTCTCCAGAACCCAGGAAAAAAGCTAACCCAAGAAGCATGCTCTTCTCATAACTGAAGGTAACACAGGAAAGATAGGAAACAAAGATGTTCACAGCTTATATCTGTTTGCCTTGTACACTGGTGAATGCTCTGTCCATGAGTGGCCAACAAATTGAACATAGTCATAAAGTAAATTGACACCGGGCATGCCTTTAATCCCAGCACTTGGGAGGCAGAGGCAGGCAGATTTCTGAGTTCGAGGCCAGCCTGGTCTACAGAGTGAGTTCCAAGACACCCAGGGCTACACAGAGAAACCCTGTCTCGGAAAAAAAATGAAAAAAAAAAAACCAAAAAAAGTAAGTTGACAGCCACGATGGCTTGGTAATTAAGAGCACTTATGTATAACCTAGAGGACCTGAGTTAGGTTTCTTGTACCAAGCCTGTCATGATCTGGCCCACACCTGTAATTCCAGAGTTGTTGGGAATGGGGACCAGAGGATCTCTGGGGTTTATTAATATACATATCAGCTCCAGGTTTAGGGAGAGGTTTTGCCTCAAAGAAATAAGGCAAAAAGTAATAGTATAGGACTCTCGAGGCTGGTGAGATGGCTGAGCAGTTAAGAACACAAGGCAGCTATAACTCCAGTTCCAGGGCGCCTGACACCTTCACAGAGACAAACATGCAGGCAGAACACCAATAAGGAAGAAGGGGAGGAGGAGGGGGAAGAGGAAGAAGAGGAAGATTCTATTTTTTTTTTTTTTTTTGGTTTTTTGAGACAGGGTTTCTCTGTGTAGCCCTGGCTGTCCTGGAACTCACTTTGTAGACCAGGCTGGCCTCGAACTCAGAAATCCTCCTGCCTCTGCCTCCCAAGTGCTGGGATTAAAGGCGTGCGCCACCACCGCCCGGCGAAGAAGAAGACTCTTAACAACTACCTCTGGCTTCAGAGAGTGCATACAGAGAGAGAGAGAGAGAGAGAGAGAGAGAGAGAGAGAGAGAGAGAGAGAGAGAAAGAGAGAGAGAGAGAGAGAATATAAAGTAAGCTAAACATAAAAATAAAAGATGTTTGAAAGATAAGAACTGATCATGGTGGCACACACCTTTAATCCCAGCACTAGAGAGGCAGCAGAGGCAGGTAATTTCTGAGACTTCAAGACTAGCCTGGTCTATCTATTGAGTACCAGGCCAGGCCAGCCATTGCTACATAAAGAGACACTGTCTCAAAAAGCAAAAAATTTGCAGGGGTGGGGTGGGTGGGTGGGTGGGTGGAGAGGTGGCTTAGTGGTTAAGGGCACTGGGTACCCTTCCAAATGTCCTAAGTTCAATTCCCACCAACCACTTAGTAGCTCACAACCATCTATAATGTGATCTGATGTCCTTTTCTGGCATGTAGATAGAGTATACATATACATAAAAAAATTTTTTTAAGTTGAAAAAAATAAGACATGAATTAGGGGGCTGGAGAGATGGCTCAGCGGTTAAGAGCACTGACTGCTCTTCCAGAGGTTCCCTGAGTTCAATTCCCAGCAACCACACGGTGGCTCACAACCATCTGTAAAGGTATCTAATGCCCTCTTCTGGTGTGTCTGAAAACAACTACAGTGTACTCATATAAATAAAATAAATCTTAAAAAAAAAGATATGAGTTAGGTTCCTTGTACCTAAATAGATATATAAAAATAATTAAATTGATTTAAAAATATTTTTAAAAAGAAAGAAAAAAAGATAAGAATGACTTTTTTCTTCTGGAATTTTTTCCTTTCATTTCTTTATTTTATTTTATTTGAGATATATTCTCATGTAGTCTATGTTAGCCAAAACTTGCTACGTAACTGTATTAGTTGGGGTTTACATTGCTGTGCTAAACACCATGACCAAAAACAACTTGAAGAGGAGATGATTCATTTTACCTCACAGCTTATACTGCATTGTGAAGAGAGCTGGAGGCAGGAACCTGGAGACAGGAACTGAAGCAGAGGCCATGGAAGAGTGCTGCTTACTGGCTTGCTCCCCATGGCTTGCTCAGCCTGTTTTTTTTATACAACTCAGGACCAAGTGTCCAAGGGTGGCACTGCCCATGTAACCAGAGCCCTCCAACGTCAATCACTAATCAAGAAAATTCCCCACAAATTTGCCCACAGGCCAATCTGATGGAGCCATTTTCTCAACTGAGGATCCCTCTTCCCAGACCACCCTACCTGTGTCAAGCTGACACAAAGGTAGTCAGCACAGTAAGTAGCCTAAGGTGATTTGGTGTGTCTGCTTGCTGAGAGCTGGGATTACAGACACACATGACCATGCCCAGCTTATTCAGTGCTAAAAGATCAAACCCAAGGCATTGTATGTGCTGAGTATAGGCTTTGCCACCTCAACCGTACATCTGAAAAACATTTCTTTAATCAAAGGTAGTTAGTCTTGCCAGAGCTTTCGACCCCCCCTTCCCTTTTACTCTCTCTTTGTTTATGTGTTCCATTGTGGGACACCAAGATTATTTTTTTCTAGAAGCACCTATTTTGGGTGGTTTATGAGACAGACTCTCATGTTCTGGCTGTTCTGGAATGGGCTATGCTGCTGAAGATGACTTTGAACTCCTGATGTTCCTACCTCCATCTCCCAAATGCTAGGATTACAGTGTTGTGCTACTGTGTCCAGTCCTGTTTATTTTATTTATTATTTCCTTTTTTCCTGTGTCTGGGTTTGGGACTCGGGCCTTTGTGCATGCTAGACAAGTACCAAGACCATGAACTCACTTGGGACCTCTGCCTTCTGAGTTATGCACCATTATGCCTTGCTTTAAAAGCACTTGCTTTAAAAAAGAGATTCTTATCTGGGCAGTGGTGACTCTCATGCCTTTAATCCCAGTACTCAGAAGGAGGGGCAGGAGGATCTCTGAGTTGGAAGCCAGCCTGGTCTACAGAGCAAGTTCCTGTTTTCTTTTTCTAGTATTTGAGACATGTCTCTAGTCTGCAACTTGCCAAATAAATCAGGCTAGCTAGCTAGCCTACCTCTGCTTCCCTGGCACTAGGATTACTAGTGTTTATAACCCTATCTAGTGTTTTCTTATGTGGACTCTGGGAGTAGAAATAATGTCCTCATACTTGGAGAGCATTGGAGCCACCTTCCCTCCCTAAACCAACAGTTCTTGCCAGACTTGATGGAGCAGACTTCTAATTTAGCACTTGGGAAGTAGAAGCAGGAAGATCAGAAGTTCAAGGTCTGTTTGTGTTTGTTTATTGTTGTTTGTTTTTTGTTTATTGTGTTGTTTATTGTGTATTGCTTTGTCTTTTGTATGTTTTGTTTTGTCTCACTGTGTAGACTAGGCTGGTCTTGAACTCCCAGAGGTGCACTTGCATGCTGGGTAAAGTCTACTTTGAATCAGTATGAACTGAGTATAGTGGTACACAGCTGTTATGCCAGGAATTAGGAGGCTGAGGCAGGAAGATCTTAAGTTCCAGTCTGAGGTCAGATGGAAGCACATAGTAACCCTGACAAGGCATAGAAGGAACAGACGGGGCACTTTTATCTTCTCTATTACAAAGACGAACTTGTGTTCCTGGAAAAGTGCTAGGCTGATACCAACAACAACTAACTATAGTCAGGGGTTCAAGAAATACCTGAGCCCAGATATTCAGAGAATAAGGAACTGATACCAAGAGAGGCATGCACGTCACAACCGTGGCAGACCTCCTGATTACGAGGCTGACTGAGCCCTCAGAGGTCTTCCTTCCAGTCTTCTCTGTGCATAATCAGCTATCTGGGAAGGAGATGAATGGCAGGGTTTTCTTTTCTTTTTGTTTTCTTAAGAAGTTAATCTGGAGCCTCTAGAGTTGGCTCAGTTGTTAAGAGCACTTGCTGATCTTGCAGAGGAGCCCGGTTTGGTTCTTAGCACTTACTTTAATCGACCTGTAATTTGAGTTCCAAGGGATATGATGCCCTTTTCTAGCCTCCACAGGCACCTACATTAAAATACTTTTTTTTTCTTTTGATTTTTTTGAGACAGGGTTTCTCTGTGTAGCCCTGGCTGTCCTGGAACTCACTCTGTAGACCAGGATGGACTCAAACTCAGAAATCTGCCTTCCTCTGCCTCCCAAGGGCTGGGATTAAAGGCATGTGCCACCACTGTCTAGCTTAAATACTTCTTTTTAATTTTAATTTTATTTTATGTGTTTTGATGTTTTGAATACATTATTTATGGTCTATGCATATCTATATATGTCTGTGTACCATGTAAATTCCTGGTGCCCAAATACACCAAAAGAGGTTATTCCCTAGATGCCCTGGAACTGGAGTTACAGATAGTTGTGAGCTGCCATGTGGTGCTAAAAATTGAACACAGGTCCTCTGGAAGATCAGCCAGTTCTCTTTACTGCTGTGTGTCATCTCTTCAGCCTCAAATAGATTTTTTTTAAAAAGATGTTTATCTGTGTTCTTTTCAGACTTCCTGCTTTCTAAACTAAGCATGATTTAAAGATTTCAATTCCTGCTGGGCAGTGGTGGCAGACACCTTTAACCCCAGCACTCAGGAGGCAGAGCCAGGCAGGTCTCTGAATTTGAGGCCAGCCTCATCTACAGAGTGAGTTCCAGAACAGTCATGGCTACACAGAGAAACCCTGTCTTGAAAAACCAAAAGGAGGAAGAGGAGAAGGAGGAAGAGGTAGTTATAAACAGCACAATTACATATTTTGTCGCAAGAAACAAAACAAGGCAGGTCTGGAGAGATGACTTAGAAGTTAAGAACAATTTTTGTTCTTGTGGGGGGGGGAGGAAGAGAGACATGGAGAGGGAGATGGGGGTGGGAGAGAGATAGAATTACATCAAGTTAAATTTCATTCATTTGCTTAATTTTGAGTCTGGGTTTGCATTGTGTAGCCTTGGCTGGCATGGAACTCTCCCTGTAGAGATCAGACTGTTCAAGATTCACAGAGATCTACCCAGTTCTGCTTCTTGATTGCTGGGATTAAAGGAGTGTTCCACCATTCTGTTCCCTGCTCTCCATTGGTTTATTTTGTGGTGGTGACTGTGTGTA
Organism: Tokudaia tokunoshimensis; assembly: GCA_036184795.1. Classification (NCBI taxonomy): domain Eukaryota; kingdom Metazoa; phylum Chordata; class Mammalia; order Rodentia; family Muridae; genus Tokudaia; species Tokudaia tokunoshimensis. The sequence goes on along the minus strand of BTHU01000004.1, from coordinate 94,538,854 downwards.
GGAGTCAGTGGGCCATGGTGTCATGTAGAGGTCAGGGGGTCACCTTTTAGGAGTGTGCTGAGCTCACTCTACACATGTGGAAGTCAGAGGATAGCTTTTCGGAGTTGGCTCTTTTCCTTCTACCACGTGTGGCCTGGGGATTGAGCTCATGTCTTGAAGTTTGACCACTGTATCTTCACCCACTGAGCCATCTCGCCAGCCCACTCTAAGTTAAGTTTACACATTTGGGGAATTTTTTTAATTTTATTTCATGTGTATGGGTGATTTGCCTGCATGTACATTGGTGCATCGGATGCAGATTTGGTGCCCGGGGAGGCCAGAAGAGGGTGTCAGATTCCCTGGAACTAGACTTTCAGAGGGTTGTGAATCACCCTGTAGAAACAAAACCCGGTCTTCTGGAAGAGCAGCCAGTGCTCTGACCCAGCCCTTGTTTTGTAAGTTGTGGGGTTTGTTGACAGGAAGACAATTGGTTGTTTTATAAGATTTTTTGAAGAAGATTTATTATGGGAGCTCTAATTAGGAAGAGGGTAAATATAGAAAAACAGGGGATGGGGTCAAATAACAGTAAGGATGTTTGCAGACATCATAAGGAATCGTATTTTTAACTATCCAACAAAAATACCTACAATACATGTAAGTCAGTGTATAAATATACATATGTAGTTTAAATAAAATTTTCCCATCTGGGCTGACAATGCTCCCCTCAAAGGCCATAGAGCCCCTTAACAAAACCCCACCACCAGGCATGAGTAGCATTCAACTCAAGAGTTGTTGGTTAGGGTTGTCTAGAAACTGGCGAAACATTATAGGCTCTCTGGCTATTGCCCTCGGTCGCTTCCCAGAGGTAAAAGGTTAAGTTCCAATTTCTAATGGCATCACGAATTTCAAATCAAGGTCTCAGAAGCCCCTGAGCTGTGAGACTCTCCTGATTGCTTCTTCCTTGAGGACTAGCTTTCGTCGGGCGGTGGTGGCGCACGCCTTTAATCCCAGCACTTGGGAGGCAGAGGCAGGAGGATTTCTGAGTTCGAGGCCAGCCTGGTCTACAGAGTGAGTTCCAGGACAGCCAGGGCTACACAGAGAAACCCTGCCTCGAAAAAACAAAAAACAAAAAACAAAAAAAAAGAGGACTAGCTTTCACGCTACCAGAATGTGCCATTTCCAAAAGAGGAAAGCAACCAAGAGTACTCTCCAGAGGTGATGCCTGTGACCCACACTGACCAGCAGAGTTTGATAATCCTAAAAGTGCAGCAGTGGCTCACATACCTTGGTGATAACCAACAGCTCTTTAATTTTACTTAGGACCTTAGACCTGGTACTGAAAACTTAGCCATCTACCCAATGCTAGTGAAGTCATGGGTGTTGGATGAAAACCTACAATTGTCGTTTTTATTTAAACCAGTATAATGTTTAACTTCATTCCAAATGTTTCTTATACACACAGATAAGTATGGTCCTCACCCCCATCAAGAAACATTCTGCTGGGCAGTAGTAGCACATGCCTTTAATCCCAGCACTTGGGAGGCAGAAGCAGGCGAATTTCTGAGTTGGAGGCCAGCCTGGTCTATAGAGTGATTTCTGGGACAGGCAGGGCTATACAGAGAAACCCTGTCTGGAAAAACAAAAAACAAAAAAAACATCATATGTGCATTAGACTGTCTTAGCAGGTTGTATTTATACTTAGGAATATGCACACGCACGCATGCACATAATAACAATTAATGAAAAAAGAGCTATATGATAGTGGCTCATGTTTACGATCCCAGTGTGTCTCCAGGGGTAGCAGGGAGGCTATGAATTTGAAAGAGAGCAAGGAGGGGTATGTGGGAAGGTTTGGAGGGAGGAAACAAAAGGTATAAAATGATGCAATCATAATCTCAAAAGAAAGTTAAAATATATTTTTCCCTTTGAGACAGGGTAGCCCTGTATAGCCTGTGTAGCCCTGGCTGACCTGGAACTCACTCTGTAGCCCAGGCTGGCCCTAAACTCAGAGATCTGCCTGGCTCTGACTCCTGAGTGCTGGAATTAAAGGCATGTGTCACCATTGTCTGGCAAAAATATTTCTTTTTAAATCACGTGTGTGTGTGTGTGTGTGTGTGTGTGTGTGTGTGTGTGTGTGTGTGCACTCGCGCATGCACATAAATATGTGCACATGGATGCAAGTGACCATTGAAGCTAGAAGAGGGTCTCATGTCCATAGAAGCTGGAGTTACAGGTATGTGTGAGAGGCTCAACAACAGGGTACTGGGACCTCAGTCTAGTTCTCTGAAAGAGCAAGAAGCATTCTTAACTACTTACACATCTCTCTCCATCCCTGAGGGATATTTTGTTGTTGTTGAGGCAAGGTCTAATCTACCCCAAGCTTGTCTTGAATTGACATTAGAGGATGACATTTCAAGTCCTCCTGCTGTTTGAAACCAGGCATTTGGGGAACTTGGCTGTACTTGTTCTTTCCTAATTACTTGACAGGTATGTCGAAGAATGTACTTTCAGCTAGGCTTGGTCATGCTGCTTTATAATCTCAGCATTCCAAAGGCCAAGGCAGGTGAGCCACCTCAGGCCAGCCTGGGCTACAAGGCAAAACCTGACTCAAAACAAACTGATAAACCAGCCTGTTTCCATCTTAGTCTTGACAGCCATTTTATAGTTAAAACAAAACAAAACAAACAAACAAAAGACAAAAACCCAGCTAGGCTCACCTATAACCTTAAATAGAAATGGTTGTGCACTGCTTTTTCAGAAAACAGCAACCATGTCTTTGTTTCAAAAAGTTATGACCACCTTCCAACCTCATCTTTGTTTTGGGAGGCTGATAGGATGAACTTGTTACACTGATGTTCTGCTTCTATAATCCCACCTACTTGCCTGCCAAATCCCCCCATTTGGAAACCTCCTACTCCTGAGCAATAAAAACCCTCATCTTCCCTGTGTCCATTGCTGATCTCTTGAGCCCGGAGATAGGGGTGTCCATGTACACAAATAAAAAGCTTGCTTCAATTTGGCCATGATTTGGGTTGATGGTCTTTCTCCTTAAGTCTGTGGGGTTAACAAAACACAAACAAGGCTGAAAATATAGCTTATATGTCTAACATGCCAAAGCACTAATTTTGATCTCTAGCACCACAAAAGCTTGGCGTGATACCACGACCCCAGCTCTCAGAAGGTTGAGGCATTCCCAGCTACATAGCGGAAAAATAAAGAATTTTGTAAATGTAACTTTTATTCACCAGATGTAATTCTTGTCTCTGAGACTTACTGCTGAATAAGCTCGCCATTTCTAGTTCTTTCTGAACTCTGGCTGGCTGGTTCAACTCAATTCTTCTGATTCAAACTCTTCTCCAAACTGACTGATTCAAACTGGCTTCTCAGATCTGACTGAATTTGTCTACTTGGCCTCATACTAATTTTGGCAGTATGTTTTAATCTTCTAGCTCCTTCTTGTTCTTTGGCTTCAACTCTCTCTGTATGAACTCACAAATGAACTCAACTCCACTGCACTGTACTCACTCAACAGAACACCAAACTCAACTCCACTCCATTCAACTCCCTGTGACCTCTCTGTGCTGCTCTTAAGTAGCCTCTCTTTTCTCTCTGTTCTCATGAGAAGTGGGCATATCCTATTTCTGACTCATTTTGTCAAATCTTTCTCTGATTGGTTACTTTGTCTGCCCTTCAAACATGGCTGGTTCCTTCTATAAATTAACTTTACCTTCATTGTTTGGGATTAAAGGTTTATCCTAAGGGCATGTCTATATTCTGCCCAGAAGGATTAAAGATGTGTGGTGTGTCTACATTCCAGCCAGATCATACTGTAATCCAGGGGATGTCTGTATTCCAGCCAGATTCCACAGACCTAGAAAGTCTTTCAATATGATCCCTTGTCAGAGCAGCCATGTTGCTAGATTAAAATTCTTCTACAGGATTTAGTATCAGTTAGGTGGCAGAGAACTGTTGTAAGTAAATCCATTTTGATTTGTTCCCTTAATTCAGCATAAGCGGTCAATCCAAACTAATCCTTCCTATAAACCTTATTTCTAGGCTCCCCGTATTCCTTGACTCATGGCCTCTCTACCTCTCATGTCATGCCCAGAAATGTGAAGGATGTCCATTGCCATCTCTCTGGTATCCCACTTCTTATAAGGAGGGATGTCTCTGGCATTCTGCCAGGCCTACCAGCTAGTAGAGGATAATCTTCCCATCACAGCATCACCAAATTTGTAACCTTAACTCCAGCTGCAATTTTGGTTCCCTTTTTGATGGAACCTAACATAACTATAGGTTCCTAAGATTAGGAAGCAGACATCTTGAGTTTGCTTTGTGGTGATGGGGACTGATGTAGAAACTGCATGCTAAGCACACACTCTCTAACCTCAAGAAAGTTTGTTTTGTTTTTTGTTTTGTTTTGTTTTGTTTTGGTTTTTCGAGACAGGGTTTCTCTGTGTAGCCCTGGCTGTCCTGGAACTCACTTTGTAGACCAGGCTGGCCTCGAACTCAGAAATCCTCCTGCCTCTGCCTCCCAAGTGCTGGGATTAAAGGCATGCGCCACCACCGCCCGGCTCAAGAAAGTTTTTAAAAGGTTGGCAGCTTGACAATCAAGCCCCTCTATAATAATAGTAGTAGTTACTAACATTGTTTATTTGGCCTTTTAAAATACATTTATTTTTTATGTATATGGGTATTTTGTCTGCATATATGTGTGTGCACCATGGACTGTGTCTGCAGAGGCCAGAAGAGGACTATGGATCTCCTGGAACTGGAGTTACAGCTGGTTGCAAGCTATCATATAGGTGCTAGGAATTGAACCTGGGTCTTTTGAAAGCATCAAATGTTCTTAACCAGCTCTCAGATCCTGTTTGCTTTTATGTGTGTGGACTGCATACATCAGCTGGTGAGTGTTTGGGTACATTTGTGTGCACATGCATGTGGAGGTCAGAGGCCAGCCCTGGGTATCATTTGAGAAAGTCATATACTTCCTTTAAGGCAGTCTCTCATTAGCTTAGCAATTAGATGGTCAAGCCCCAGCGATTATAAATGTGCATCTCCATACTTGACATTTTTATCTGGGCTCTGTGGATAGAATTTCGGACCACATGCTTGTGAGGCAAAAGCTTTACTGACTGAGTTACTCCCTAGTCCTGGCTGCCAGTCACACTGAGTCTTCTATGACTTTACACGCTTCATTACATACCAACAATATACAAATAATTATCCTGACAACCTTAGGCGACTGGGGATACTGTGTTCTGCTTTATAAATGAAACAGGCTCAGAAAGAGAAAATAAATTGTTTATCCTCACATCCCTGGAGTGGCAGGGTCAAGATTGGAATTAGGTTCAAGAGAACTCCACAGCCTATATAACTAACCTCTAACCATCTGGTCCTTCAGTACATCCTCTACCCCTCCCCCAGAAGCCATGAGGCTCCAATTTCAGGGGTACTGTCCCCAAATCTCAAAGTCCATGCTCAACAAATCTATAAAATCAGTTTCAAAGCCATTCCATCAGAGATATTTTCCTCAGGCCCTCACCAGGAACCTCTTACTGTCCCTTGTGGGCCCACACAGGTCTCAACTGCTTCTAGTAAAGCATTTTGCTCACTAAGCAGTGGCATTTGAAGAGACACTGTCTTTCCCCAAATTCTAATCCCTCAGATCAGGAACCATCATTTCCTTGGTTTTGTCCCTCACCATGTCTTGTCGGCTCATTGTGCATTTAAACATTCACTGGGATACTTTGAACCAAGTGGCTCTGAAAGTTCACTCTTTGGGTGCCCTCTCCACTGCTCCCCATTCTAATTGCATAGCAACTGCTGATAAAACAAAAAGGACACACGAAAATGATAATGTTGAGTTCAAAAACAAAATTACCATCTCTGGGACCTTCAACTAAATGGGAATACAAAATCATGGGCAGAACTGAAGCTCCAGGTTGCAAGTCCTAGTAAAGACAGGGAGGAGACAGTCAGGCATAGAGAGCAGAAAGTCCTCCAGGCAAGGGTAGCTAAAGCCACACTCAGTGGTCAAGGACTGGGGCACCATCCTTCAATGCAGAATAAACCTGGAGGAATAAGTGACTTACTGACAGCGGCCCAGGATGACAATCATTTAGTCGTAAAAAGAAAGCTTTAGAACGAAGAGGTAGCCCGGAGGGTAGAGAGCTTGCCTAGCACTCACGAAGCCCTGGCTTTGATCCTCAGCGCTGCATACACCTGAGCACGTGCATACACCTGCAATCCTAGAATTCAGGCGTTCAAAGTCATCCTTGGTTACCTAACAAATGGGAGCACTATGAGACCCTATCTCAGAAACAAGGGCCTAGAACCAGGCATGATGGCGCATGCCTTGGATCCCAGCACTCAGAAGGCAGAGGCAGGTGAGTTCAAGACTAGTCTGGTCAAGTGATTCAAGGCCAGCAAGTTCCAGGAAAGCCAGAACTACGTAGAGAGAGCCTTTTTTTTTTAAATCTAGAAACTAAATGGTCTAAGGCAGGGTAGAAATGTCGAATAGGGATTTAATAACTTCAACAACACTGTAGTGCTAGGGTGTTGGAGCGGGTGTGCAGTGTCAGGGTGTAGGGTGGGTGCTGTAGTCCATGCCTGTAGTCCATACTGCCTAAACTGGCTAAAGAGTTGCTTGTACTCAGAAGTTTGAGTCCAGCCTGAGCAACATAGTGACACTGCATTGTTGTTCTCTTTCTCCTTCCTCTCTTTTTAAATCCTATTTCTTATTTTGAGACAGCATAGATACCCAGACTGACCTTGAACTCATTTTGTAGACCAGGAAGGCCTTGCATTCCCTTCCTCTAAATACAGAGCTGACACTACAAGCCTGTGCCACTAGCCCCATCTCTCTTAGGGTTGGTTGGTTGGTTTTGAGACAGGGTCTCAAGTCGCCCAGACTGGCCTTGAACTTGCTACACAGCCAAGAAAGACCTACATCCGGTCTCTACCAGCCACCTAACTAGGGCCGAGCACCAGTCTCCTGTCTCTTTGCTTTCCAGATGCAGAGGGACTTCCACAGTTTCCATGAACATTAGCTTTTGGGCATAAAAAGAAAAAAAAACGGGAGCACAAGCTCATGTGTATTCTTCTCCATCACATTGGTACTTAGGGGATGAATTTACACCACCAGAGGAGGCAAACTCAGACAGTTTTTAACAAAGGAGTGGTTCCTCTTCAGTGGTTCAAAAGCTTGACTATGTGACTTGGAAATACGGGGCTCCCGCTGGGTACACACAGGTCACTTCTCCTGAGGCCTGCAGCTCTGCTTAGTGGCCTGGGTGCCGGCTCTACTCGCAGCTGGAGAGCTGCCACACAGAGGACAAAGACGATGGTGTCCCCTCAACCCGGCAGAGCCTTTCCCTGCCAAGGCCTGGGCAAAGAGAAGCTGCATGTGACCCCGCGTGTGACCGAGCCCCTGAATGGGCTCCAACTCATCCTCCCAGCCCTGGCAGTCAGAGGTAAAGGCTCAGTAGGCTCAGGATAGGCCCAGGGTCACTGCAGGTCTTCCTGGTACTTTGACTTAATTCTATGTGTACACATGTATGTCTTTATAATACATGCATGCCTGAGGCCCATGGAGGCCAGAAAAGGATGATGGATTCTCTGGAATTGGAGTTACAGATCTGGTTGTGATACCATGTGGGTGCTGGGAATTGAACTCAGGTCCTCTTAAAGAGCAGCCAGTGCTCTTAATTGCTGAGCCATCTCACTACCCCGTATATGTATCTTTTTGTATTGTGCATATTTGTGTATGTTACTGTAGGTTTGTGCATATGAGTGCAATCACCCTAGAAGGCAAGAGACATAAGATTTCCCCAAAGCTATGGTTACAAGCTCTTATGAGACAACTTGCATGGGTGCTGGGAATCAAACTCAAGTCTTCTGCAATTATGCAAATAATAAATAAAAATATTTAAATAAAATAAAATATTAAACTTTAATACAGGATTAAATTTGCTTCCTGCTTTTCCATTTGTATTACATTATTAAATAATCATGTAAATAATCATGCACATTTCCAAATTATTAATGGAGCTCAATCCTTGGTGCAGTCCTTCCCAGAAGCGGCACCTATAATGAGTGGTGAGCAGGTTAGAAACACAGGCTAAAGCCAGATGAGGCCCTGTGTACCTGTAATCCCAGCACATGTGAGGTATAGTTAGCAGGACTTTTGGTTTGAGACCAGTCTGGGCTACATAGTGAGATCTTGTTAAGAAAATAAGGGGCTGGAGAGATGTGTCTGAAGACAGTTATGGTGTACTCATATATACATAAAATAAATAACTTTAAAAAAAAAGAAAAGAAAAGAGTCAGGGTTTAAAGTCGGGTGGGGTAGAGTATACCTTTAATCCCAACATTTGTGGGGCAGAAGCAGTTGAAGGCTAACCTGTTTTACAGAGTGAGTTCCAGGACAGCCAGGGCTACACAGAGAAACCCTGTTTCAGAAAGAAGAAAAAAAGAGAAGAGAAAGATTCTTAAAAAGCAGGGAAGAGCTGGGTGTGGTGGCACAGGATTTTAATCCCAGCATTAGGAAGACAGAGGCAGGTGAGTCCTTGTGTTTGAAGTCAGCCTGGTGTGCATAGTGAGTTCCAGATCAGCTAGAGGAACACAGTGAAACAAAAACAAAACAAAGAAACTAAGAAAAACTGTAGTAACACAGGTTTGGTTTGGTTTTGAGTCAGGGCTCAGGGTTCCTCTGTGTAGCTCTGCCTGTCCTGGAACTCACAAGGCTGACCTTAAACATAACAGACTTAAAAATAAAAAAAAAGAAAAAGAAAAAAAGAGAAAGAAAAAAAAATCACTATCCGCCCATTTAAAGGCGCTCCCAGGAATGCTGGGAGGAGGTAGTCACTCAGCTAACCTGCCAGTTTAACCTCTCCAGGATTCCAGGAGAGTCCTCTGCCTCTCTCCTGTCCTGGAGCATGGAGGTTAAATTCTTACTTCTGGGAACACTGTATTGGAAGAGTCTAGCCACAGTTATCTAGCATATGCCAGGTTCCCCACAAAGAATTACTTGAGAAGCAGGTCTACAACTCCCAATGTTATCTTTCACTTAATCACACATACACATACAGACATACACACACACACACACACACACACGCCATTTAAACAGTTAAAGCTAATCACAGTAAGTAATATTTGAAAAGCTACTTGCATGGCATTTAATTCAAGTCTCATTAGCTATGTGGGAACCTGACCTGTAGAACCAGCAACAGGTTTTTCAGGACACTTGGTCCGGGAAGGGGCCTACCTCATTCCATCTTCCTCAGCCAGCAGGGCTGTGGCTCTGCCTCTCCCATTTTCCATTCCAGCAGAGGCATGATCTGCAGGCCTCCCACTGCAGAAAGCCAGGAGCTCACACTGAAACCAGGTTGCAGGTGGAAATACTGGGAAGCAGCTCCCTTTCTGGTATTTCTAATCTTCAAGAGGCTCATCTTTCTTTGACTACTGATTCCCAGGCTCCCGCAGGGGTGAAGAGACGAGGACCCAGGGAAATGTTTGGCAGCAGGTATAGGGAGCCTCTGTTCCAACTTAAATGACAAAATGTTTGCATTTCCCAGGGTTCAGTGGGAGTTATTACTGTTGGGTGGTGGGATTACAGACATTCTACACTTTCCTAGTTGTCTACAAAGATTATATATTATCTTTAACATGGCAAGAGTTACTGGGGTCTAATCTGCTTATGAGAAGCACATTGTGTTTAACTCAGAAAATTTAAGATATGGGAAGAAAAAGGTCTCCTTAATCATATCATGTAAAGATAACTGTCTACACTTCGGCATGTCTTTTCAAGACTTTCCTCTATGCAAAGAAGCTTCATTGTTTTGAAATGTTTCCCCAAAAGGGGAAAGAAGTAAACATTCAAAAGACAAAGCCTTGGGTTGGGCGTGGTAACACATGCCTTTAATCCCAGCACTCAGAAGAAATCCCAGCACTCAGAAGAACAAGGCAGGTCCCTTGGGTGTGGTAACACATGCCTTTAATCCCAACACTCAGAAGAACAAGGCAGGTCCATCTCTGTGAGTTCCAGACCAGCTAGGGATATCTAGTTAAGACACTGTCTCAGAACAACAAAAACTCCAAACAACCAATATTAGTTATTTAAAAAACAAAACAAAGCTTTGATTCTTTATGTTTCAATTTTATTTGTTTTGAAACAGCAACTTAATAGCTTGAAAATGTTCCTAACAGCAAGAGCCTGCCTCAAGCATTCCAGTGCCTCGACCCCAGCCCTGGTTCCAGGAACTTTTCTTACCCATATCAGCCATCAGGAGTATTTCTCTCTGGAGACTTGGGACAAACGGGGATGTCCATTTAGAGAATAAGGTAGACCCAAGGGTCACCATGTGGAAGGGCTGGGCTCAGACAAAACTGCTTCTGTTAGTTTTGGGATATTTGGGGGCTTGGTAGCATGCTCAGACAGACGGTAGAAGCTTGGAGGGGTCCTGAAATGCCTAACTCCTGGGTCAGTCCCTTAGCACCCCTCCACCTGCCAGACTCAGACCCCACCTTTAGAAGTCGGATCTCTGTAGCCTTTTGTCCTCCTGCATGCCTCAGAGCCACCCAGCCAGTTCCAGGCCTTAGCAGGGTGGGGAATCAGGAAGGTGATGAGGATTCAGACCTGAGAATATCCCACCATTTCCTGCCATAGGGCTTAGGGACCCAAGTGTGCCAATCCTTTCCTAATCGTCACCTAAAAGGGAACAATACATGGACATCTCCTTATGACTTAGAGGGGCAAACCTGGCATTTAAGCCCAAGTGTGGTGGGCAGTGCTGAGCTCCAGGCTGCAGGCGGCTCCAAGCATGCACTAAAGTAGGAGCAGCTCAGCCAGGAGGGTAGGGGCCCACAGGGCTGCTGCTACCCTCCCTCACTGCCATCCACACCCATGGTACCCATGGAAACATAGCCACCCTCCCCTCCTGCCAGCTGCCTGCATTCAGGCAACCAGCTCGGGCTCACCTCCTCTAAGCCAAGGCCTGAACTGATGCCAGGTTGGCCAGAGTGGCTGCAGGAAGAACTGGGATTGGGCAATTTGGTCAGTCCAGGCGCCAGCACAGCGTGGGAGGGCTACCACAGGAGCCTCCATACCTTGCTGCCTGGGCTGTGATCAGACTGGGCCTAGTGAGCCAGCACAGTGGCCGGCGGAGCCAGGGGCCCCGGCTGGCCTCTCCTGCAGGTTAACAGCTACTGTGAGGCAGTAGCCCTTGCTGCAGCAACATCAGCCTCTGGTTCTGGTCGAGGGGGCTTTCTGGCTGCTGCTCCAGCTGCCCTGGTGACTCGGCCAACCCTCCAGGGCTGAAGATGTACCGACAGTCACTGGGAATGCCACCTACTGCCCCCATGCCACTGCCATCTCCCGCCTCGCTGCTGGACTGCTCTCCACAGGGCAGCTCAGGGCTACCACTCTCAGTAGGCTGCTCAGCTCTCTCAATGTTGATGTACAAGGGGTCCTGGCTGGTGGATAGCACAGACAGGTGGCCCAGAATGTTCTCCAGTTCCATTCGTAGGCATGTGAAGCTTGGGCGCTGCTTTGGGTCGGCACTCCAGCACTGGTACATGAGATCATACCTGACGTAAAAAGAAGGGGACACAGTAGCCACAGAGCAGAGGACCTCTTAATCATATTACATCGAAACAGGGAAAACAACTCTTTTTTTTTTTTTTTTTTTGGTTTTTCGAGACAGGGTTTCTCTGTGTAGCCCTGGCTGTCCTGAACCTCACTCTGTAGACCAGACTGGCCTCAGAGATCCACCAGTCTGCCTCCCTAAAGCTGAGATTGAAGAAGGGATGTGCCATTACCAGGCTGGGAAAACAATTCTTTAACACTACTGTAGAAGGATAACTATGCATCAGTTTAAAATACACGCATTTAGTGTATGTGTATGTATGTAGTGTGTGTATAAATGCATACGTGCTCATGATCTCATGTATATACCACAGCACACTTGTTGGAAGTCAAAGGACAAATTTCAGGGACTGGTTCTTTCCTTCCACCATGTGGGTCCATGAGATCAAACTTAGGCCTTCTGGCTTGGCAGTAAGCACCTTTACCTGCTCAGCCATCTTGTCAGCCCTACATTTAACAGTTCCTATTTGAAAATATGGAAATCAAAGTATGGAGAGATGGCTTGGCAGTTCTACGTAGTGCTTTTGCGAGGGACCCAAGTTCGCTACCTGCCTCTGCCTCCTGAGTACTGAGATTATAGGCCTGTGCCACCACCACCCAGCTTAAAAATAAATCTTTAAAAAATACTAGTGCTACTGCAACTTGATAAGCCAAGGTAGGCTGCTATTCATGGAAGGCCTCCCCTTCTCTGAGGAGAAAAGGAAAGGGAGGGAGGTGAGAGGAGGAACTGAGAGGACCAGATGTGATTGGGATGTGAAGTAAATAAATTAATAATAGTAATAAAAAAGAATATGCACAAAACCCTTAATGAAGTAGTAACAGAGCAGGCTTTCATGTGATGTATACCTGTAACCTTGGCACTCAGGAGGTAGAGGCAGGAGGATTGGCACCAGTTTGAGGCACACTTAAGATACAGTTTGAGTATGAGGCCAGCTAAAGCGAAATGGCAAAGCCCTGTTTTGAAAAATAAGAGACAGGACTGGGATGTAGTCAGTTGGTAGGATGCTTGCCCAGTGTGAACAGAGGCCTGGGTCTGACCTCCAATACCTCATAACTGCTACACTACTGTGATTCTGGCACTTGGGAGGTGGAAGCAGGAGGATTTGAAGTCTAGGGTACCTCTCAGCTATACAGCTGGTTTGAGTCCAGTCTAAGATAAGTGAGACCACCTCAAACAAATTCCCCAAAGTCACAGAACTATAACTTGAAGCCACAGGGGCTCCTGCCCAGCTTTCTTCTGAGCTGTCTCAGGAGGGGACTAAAATAAAAGTACTTTTGTCTTACACAAAAAGACTGGAGTCAGGATTGTTTTTCTTGGTTTTGTTTTTTTTTTTTTGACCTAGGGCCTAGTGTATATTAAGCAAGTACTCTATTGCTGAGTTACAATATCCCAGAACCTGGACTCAGGGTTATCTTTTGAGGGGGCAGACATGTATATTCCCTCTTTTGTCCCAAGTACATATGAGGCAGCACCCACTCATGTATGCTTACATTTTCAGGAAAGTTTCCAGTCCTCTTCTCTGCCAAGAAAAGAATATCCCACCTCTCTCTCTCTCTCTCTCTCTCTCTCTCTCTCTCTCTCTCTCTCTCTCTCTCTCTCACACACACACACACACACCCCATCCCACCCTCCCCTTGTGGGGAAGGTCTGAGACAAAGTGCAATCAACAATGCCTGACTTTTGTCCATGGCAAAAGCCCCAAGTACTGTCTCACAAAGAAGCCTTCCTAATCGGGGTTCCAATGGCAGAAGAATCATGCCAGACTCCAGGCAGGCTGTGGGAATGGTCCAGAACCAGGTGGCTATAGGGCCAGACTGGGATATAATTCACAAGGCTGTGTTACAAGCCAACTGGCGCCCTTCCACCAGGCTGCCTGGTGGGAGGCCAGTGTCCGCCCACCCTTCATTGACAACAGCAGCTCCTGTCTGGGAGAAGGCTGAGCCAGGGTCTGTCCATACTGCTCCTCAGAGGCAGCTTCTGCAGCTCTAGAAGAGGGTTGAAGCCGGGTACAGCCACAAGGAGATCTGAGCTTTCAGCGTCAACAGTGCCCTGAGCTCTGCTTACAGAACAGGTGGGCAGGGCTGGTTGCTGCACTCAGACTGCCATCTGAAGTGAGGGGCTGGGTGTGCTCCGTGGTGGAGCACCTGCTTCTCATACACAGTCCCTAAGCTCAATTCCTAGCACCACAATACATAAATAAGTAAAGAAATAATCAAAAATTTTTTTTGTTTGGTGCCCAAGCTCCAGGCACTTCAAACCCACTGCCCAGAGAAGGCTGCGGCCGTTCAGGGTTGGCTTTCACCTGCTTGCTCCGTGGCTGGAACACTCCGGAGACCTAACCTTGCAAATCCCAAAAGGAACATGTACTTATTCCCCTGGACCATTCTACTCTGTCTTGACGGGAGTCAGGCAGTAATACTAGAACAGACCAAACATAGTTGATTTCAGGGTTCGTAGCATAAATACTAAAGCCACAAGGATCTAGGTTTGAGTACTAACTTATTCACATAATAGCTGTGTGACCGTGACCATGTTATTTAACCTCTTTAATCCTATTTCCTCATCCACAAAATGGAGAAAATAAGCCTTTTCCTTATAGGGTGAGAGGAAGATTGCCTGGGAGAATACCTGAAGGGCCCAGCTAGGGTCAGTGACAATTATGTCACCCTGTCAAAAGGGTTTGTTTACACTATGCTGGTGTTCTGCCCTGCTCCACAGTACTTTGGGCTTTAGCTCTGGGAATGGTTTCTTTCTCCCCAGGATCTCAGGACTCTTCTTCAAGGGAAAACTGAGACCAGGGGGAGCCTGGCTCCCTCCCCAGCTTGACCTGGCTGAGAAGAGACAGTCACAGGCCGCTTGGTCTTCTGAGGCCCTGTAGCCCTGTGGGAAGACATAGGGTGCTAGAGCCAGGCTTGTAGACTAGCTAGGTTCCCAAAAGGTGACAAGGAAACCTGGGCTGCCGCTCAACTCTGTCCTCTGCCTTTCACAGTTCCTGTTTCTCCCCAGAGACTGGAAACAATGAACAGGAAAGAGCAGGAGATGTGGGGTAAGAGCCAGGCCTGGTGGCTCACAGCTGTCATTCCAGAGTGCCAACCTGAGCTGCCTAGGGACATCCTCACCATTCTCCCATCCAGAAAACAAAAGGGAGTGGAGAGAGAATGGAAGGCAGGTTGAAGAGAACAGGGAGCTTCAGGGAAAATATGTAACTTGGGGTAGAGATCAATCCTCACACTCAACTACAAGGCCCAAAAGAAGGACAAACAAAAGTCAGGTGGAGGTTCTGAGCTGCTACAGTGGCAGCCATGAGCCAAAGCTCCTTCCATAACCCATCACCCAGGATACTCACACTTCCTCCATGCACTCCGGAGGCTGCTTCAGGCGGTTTCCGCCGATGAGGTAGTTGTAAATCTCAGCATTTTCAATGCCAGCATATGGCGTCTGCCCACGAGTCATGATCTCCCACATGGTCACCCCGAAGGCCCACTGGAATAGAATCAATGTTGGGGAGGAATGTTACTAGATTTCCTGAGCCAAGCAGAGCCGTATCCCAGGATTCAAGGGTCTCATAACTAGATAGCTAAAGCTCAAAAAGCAGAACTCTGGTGGTCCTTTTTGGGTCCTAAACACCCACCCACACACTAATCCACCCTATTCACATTACCAAGCCCCACTGGGCCACCCTGCTCACCACATCGCTGTGTACAGTATACAAGTTGTCAGCCAGGCTCTCCAGGGCCAGCCACTTGACGGGCAGTTTGGAGGCACAGCCTTGACGATAATAGTCCCCGCTATAGATTTTCCGGGAGAGTCCAAAGTCAGCCACGCACACTGTCATGTCCTCAGCCAACCTGAGAGGGGTGTTGAAAGACAGACTCAGTCTTCCCCATGCTCAGAGTCTTATTAAAGCTAGGCTATCCCCATGCATAGAAGGTTCTATCCAAGCCAGGAGGCACTAGTTGCCTCCCACCCACCAGGCCACCAGAATTCCTACATGCAATTCCGAGCTGCTAGGTCTCGGTGGATGAAGTTCCGGGAGCTCAGGTACTCCATGCCACAGGCAATGTCCACCATGAACCGGACCAGGGTCTGGAGGGGCAGGTTCTGGTAGGCAGACAGGGCAAGATCAGGTTGGACCTCCCCACTCTGTGTGGGGCATAATGAATGAAATCTCTAGCCAGAAAGTCTAAAGACTATCGTAAGAATTGCCGAAAAGCAGATAGGGACCAAGGACCTTCTACGGAAGCTATGGCAAGCCTGACAAAGAGCTGCAGAATCAAATTTCTTCCCCAAAAGGTCTTTGCCTGACCTAAAATCCCCAGCAGGGCTTCAAGAGGAAAGAGGAAGCCAGTTTAAATGTAATCTGGCTCTGACCCCTCTCTCACAAGCACGGATCCCCAGGTCCTACCCCCGGGTCCTGCCCGGCAAGCCTCTTCTCCCCAGGTTCTCTCCCTTTTCCAGGCATCCGTCTCCCACCCAGTTCCTCCTAACCAACCCCACCTGAGGCACTCACAAAAGGGTTCTCCCCAATTCGGGAGGCGAGCAGAAAGGCATGCAAGTCTCCGTGCTTCATGAAGGGCAGGATGACCATGGGAATAGGGAGCCGACCTTTAGCCCTGCTCCGGAGGCTCACCCCTGGGAGACAAGGGAAAGTCAAGAACTGGGCACATGAAGGCCTAAGGACAGCTAGGCATCTGCCACAGGCCTTCCCTACCTGCTGGCTTCCGTCTCTAGCCCTGGCACTGTTACTCCTGCCTGGGGCCTATCATGAAGGGCTCTGCTCTGCCTGCCGGCCTTGCTCTTCATATATCTTCTGTTTCCCCTCCACCCACACGAGCAGTTTCAAGCTCAGCTCCTTCCAGCCAGATTTCAGACAGGACCTCACTAACTACCTGCTTGCTCACTGGGTAGCCAAACTTCTCTCCTCCAGGCTGCCCTCTCACGTTGGTGGAGCATATTTTTAGCCCCATTCTATATCTGCCTCCTCCAAATGGGCTCACCAACAAGCTTGGCCACGTGAGGATGGTCAAACTCCTTCATGCAGGCTGCTTCTCTGAGGAACTCTTCTATGTCGCTTGAGGCAATGATGTCGGCTGGGAGAAAGGAAGAGGAAGGAATAGAGACAAGGCTTGCTGCTCCCTGATACCCTCCGGGGACTCCTAAGACTCACAGAAGCCCTGGGTGTCACAGAGGACCAGGGACTGGTGCTATCTAACATCTTCTCTGCCTGCTAGCATTTCCCAATTCACTTTTTTTTAAAAGATTTATTTATTTTATGTATATGAGTACACTATAGCTGTACAGATAGTTGTCAGACATCATGTGGTTGCTGGGAATTGAACTCAGGACCTCTACTTACTCTGGCCCAAAGATTTATTTATTATTATATGTAAGTACACTGTCCCTGTCGGCAGACACACCAGAAGAGGGTGTCAGATCCCATTACAGATGGTTGTGAGCCACCATGTGGTTGCTGGGATTTGAACTCAGGACCTTTGGAAGAACAGTCAATGCTCTTAACCACTGAATCATCTCTCCAGTCCTCCAATTCATTTTTTTATCCTTTGGTTGTTTGATCCAGGGCTCACTCTGCCATTTAGCCTGGTCTCAGACTTTCGATCCTTCTGCCTTACTCCTCACAAGTACTGGAATCACTACTCCAGGTTTGAAGTCTTTAAACTTTTCTTTTTTTTTTTTGGTTTTTCGAGACAGGGTTTCTCTGTGTAGCTCTGGCTGTCCTGGAACTCACTCCGTAGACCAGGCTGGCCTCGAACTCAGAAATCCTCCTGCCTCTGCCTCCCAAGTGCTGGGATTAAAGGCGTGCGCCACCACCGCCCGGCTAAACTTTTCTTTTAGGTCTCACTATATCAGCCAAGCTGGCCTCAAACTTTTAACAATCCCTACCTCAGCCTCCCCAGTGCAGAGACTTCTCTTTAGGAAACTGGCCTTTCCCTTAGGTTTTAGCAGCTCAGGAGCTCCACCAATCACAGCTGTAATCACCCCAGAGTGAACGGTGAACGAACAGTCACCGATGATAACAGCAGGGAGCAAAGCTGGGGCACGAATCTTTGTGTGGGCTTATGCTTTTGAATTATTCACGTGGTGCAGTCAGCATCCCTGCTAGTGCTGAGTAGCTTCTTGGGAAATCTCAGGCAGAGTGGCGCCTGCTCCAGATCAGTCACTCCCTTTACCCCTCTTCCCTACCTGGCAACAAATCCTATTGTCTAACTCACCTTTCAGCATCTTCACTGCCACTTTCACGAAGGAGCCATCTTCTTGCTTTAGCTGGGCTTCCCGCACTGATCCAAACTCTCCTAAGCAAGAAATCAATGGACAGAGCAAGACACCTCAGGCTCCCTACCCCCTTCTTCCCTCTCAGGCGACTCTTCGTATGGTCATAAAATCATCAGTTAAGACTCTTAGAGGAGTCTGTGTTGGGAATGTTTCCTTGCCTCTAACCATGATTCCTTGTAAAACTTCTAAATCAGGCATCCATAGGTATATCTTGTTTATAGGAACTGTCCCAAATTCACACCCTGGAAGCAACTGGAACAACCCATGCAGAGAGGGCAAACTCATGCTAGTCCCCCACAACCCCACACCTTTGCCCAACATCCGGCCGAGGGTGAACTGCTGCTCTGGAATGAGGACGTCCTCCAGCTTTTCCTTCAATTCGTCACTGATGCCCAGGCTATCCACTGCAGGGAGGAGGGGAAGGGGAAGCGGAGCTGTAGTTGAATCCATACCCCAGCCTACTATCTCCACCCAGGCCCAGCTCTCCACCCTCAGCAGAGCCTGGATCTCCACTCTGTGGTAATAAGCTCCACCAAGCAATTTAGGGTGTCCCTTTTCATTACTCTGGGACTTATCAAGGCTCAGGCACCTTAGCTGGATAAATGAGTTGGTAAAAGGTAGGGACACAAGAGAGCCTGTCTCTTCCCTTCTATGATGCTCCAGCACTCACATGTAGCCTCAATGCGTTCAGGCCTTTCTCGATTGAAAGATCGGGCTGCCCGGAAGTGTACAGCTGGCTCCCCTCGGGCCATGACACTGTCAAAGGCTTGCCTAAAGAGAAACCCAGGACTTCAGGTAAATTACAAGGCCCTCTGGTACCACCTACTTCACTGGCCACAGTCCCGCTTCCTTACCCGAACCGTGTCTCCTTGCGCCTCTTCCGAAGCAGGATGAGGGCCAAGGCAGCAGCTGTGATCAGGGCAGTGAGCACACCCAGGACCACAGGCACCCAGGATGTGCGGCTGTGGGGAGGGCCCTGCCTCCCTGTGAGAGAGAAAGGCAAGATCATGAGCCAAGCTGACACCAAAATGCCCTTTTAGAACTTTCCCAGGATGGCCACCTCACCTAGCCTTGCCAAAAGATTTCCTAAGCTAAGAAGAGTGTCAAATCAAAAAGACCTCAAAGATCCAAGAGTTTATACCTGAGAAGTGACAGGCTCTCACTGCTGTCACCTGCAGTGCAACCAAACCAAAGTGCTTGACTCTTTAATTGTGTGTGTGTGTTAGAAAGACAGGTGTCACTAGTCTCCTCCTATCAGTCGGTGTAATCTCTGAAAGCCTTGAACCCTATGCCTGCATGCCTTACCTGCATGATCATGAGAAGACACCACCAGTGGTTGACTCCAGGGCCCATCACCAATTGCATTGGAGGCACACACACGCAAAATCAGGTCCTTCTGGGGATCCCAGCCGGTCAGATTGGCCCTGGTCCCTTCCACCATCAGCTCATCCTATAGCCAGGAAAAACCCACCCTCACATTGAGCCTGAGGAAGCCTCCAGCTGGGCTGGGAGGGCAGGAGAAAGTTCAGCTAAGGAATCAGGGAACCTTAGGAGCAGAGAGTGTTAGGGGCTGTAGAACCCCCTGGGAGTCACCACATTCCTGCCTGGGACTGAAGGGGAGAGGCCTCTCTGAAACATAAACAAACCTCACCACGACAAGAGGATGACAGGAAGTAGAGCTGGGACTGGGGACAAAGCCTTATCTGTCCCCTGCTGCCCCCCTCCCTTGCAGGGGCAGGGATAGGCTTCCTGATTTGCATACAAAGTGGCCACAGGGCTATCCCAGAGAGATGAACCAATGAGACAGGGAGCTTGCCTTGCCAGGAGGTGGAGGGTATTCCCTGGGGCTGTCTGTGGGAGTCCCAGACCCTCCAGAGACATTCTAAAGCTCTTCTAAGTCTCAGACGTACAGGGTAGACTCTCCAGCATAGTAGGGGAAGCAGAAGGCACTGTCTACCTTACCTGGGTTCCATTTTCTTGGACCCAGGACAGCTTATAAGGTCCTAGGGGGCCTTCCCCAGGGTCCTCAGGAACCACTTCCTCCCATTCCAGGATAAGGCCTGAGTCGGTACGAATGGCGTGGAGATTCTGAGGAGCTCTGGCTGGCGCTGTACCCAAAGAAAGCAAGCTCTTAGGAGTCCCTGCCTTCCCTACCATCATTATCCCACACAAACCAAGAGCTGAACAGCTCAGAAAGCAGAGGATGAGGAAAGGGCTTGCCTCCCAGCTGCAACTGCTAACATCCCCTGGGTTGCGCAGGACAGAAGCGGCCCAGCCTCCACATCTCTACAGCGCGACTCTTCACCTCCCTGGTACTGCTTTGCCCTTCCCCCACCTAGCCTTCTTTAACAAGCAGAGAAGGACAAGTAGACTCCTAGGCTGTGCTCTTTGGACTTGCTGTGTCCTTACCTTGGTGCACTTTCCCACAAAATATTTATACGGCTCCTTTGTATCCTGCAGGCCTTACTCATGCCTCTGTCATCCAAGCCTTTCCAACCCAGAGCCCAGGGGCCTTATGAACGAACAAATTCGTACACTTACTTAAAACGTGAGTTCTCTTTTTTAACTAAATTCTGTGGTTCTCCAGCCTGAGCTTTATGGTAATCTTGGTCACAATGTCAGAAGGCTGGCCATCCCAGCAGGATCTTTCTTTTTCAGGGATACTGGGGATTGATCCTCTAGCCAAGGGGTTAACCAATGAGCTGTATTCTAGCCCTCTTTAGGGGATCTTGCTTGGGCACCCTGAAGTATTCATATACTACCCTGTCTTTTTCCAGTTTACTTATCTGTTCCTCCTATAAGAACTAGATCCGAAGTGGTATGCAGTAGCATGCAGTTGGTGTTCAATAAGTGCTCACTGAATGAATGATGCCTTCCCTCTCCAGTCCTGACCCTATGCTGAGTTCCTTACCTAGGCCCTTTGTCTGGAAGGGCACCCAGTCGCCATAGGGAGAAGGGCCCAAAGCATTGGCACAGCGCACCCTAAGGCTGTAGTTGGTGGCAGGGACCAAGTTCCGAAGCAGGCAGGTAAAGGGTGGCACAGGGACCACAACAGCAAGGGCCTCCCATTCTCCTGGGGCATGTGCCACCTTCAGAAAACAAAACAAAAAACAAAAACCAGAAAAGCACAAAAGATAAGAAGTCAGGTTTCTGAGATGAGACGGGAGACAGGATAGGCATGGCAGGGGGCTTGACCAAATGTTTCCTCTAAGTCTGTCAGCAAACACCTGCCCCAAGACCATAGCAGATTCGCCCTCGGTATTCTGCAGATACTATTATTCCTTTCCTGGAATGACCCGCTGTTCCTAGAGAAGTCCTACTTACTCTGAGACTGAATGCAAGCTCAAGTGGTAGACTGTTCATGGGCAAGGCACTGAGTTCAATACCCAGCAAGGAGCAGGGAATCAAGACAGGTAGGTGTCCCTCTTGTTGTTTTTGAGTGTCAGGCTGGCCTCTCAGAGATCTGTCTCCCTCTGCCTCCTGAATGTTGGGATTAAAAGCGTGCCCC
The DNA here is from genome assembly GCA_036184795.1 of Tokudaia tokunoshimensis. NCBI lineage: Eukaryota > Metazoa > Chordata > Mammalia > Rodentia > Muridae > Tokudaia > Tokudaia tokunoshimensis. The sequence continues at coordinate 94,517,425 of BTHU01000004.1, read as the reverse complement.
ACTATGCCAGGCTAGCGTCACTTCCTTGATGTCTCAGCAACTCCAGAAAACTCTGCTTGCCTATTCGTACTTAGTGCTTGATTGTTCCAGAGTGTCTGCCATCTGTTTACTCTCTGCCCCAAAGCTCAGAGCTTCTCAGAGTGACAAGAATGGGGGCCAGAGAGCACTGTGAGACAGCTTTTAGGGGCCCAGAACAAGAATACAAAGGAAGGCTTATGTGTGTGCCCGGGGAGGCAAGTTCACCAGCAGAGTATTCACTTCAAAAAAGCCCTGAGTTCAATCCTTGGCATCCCCAACTCTTAACAGGCACAAATCCTATTACTCCATGGTTCAATACCTAAACATTAAAAATCATCCAGTACATTTATTTATTTATTTACTTATTTACTCAGAAGTGTTGGGGATCACGTACGGACTTTACATAAGCCAGACAAGTGGCATTCCATTGCACTATATCCTTAGTCTAGTTTCTTCTCATTGTCAGAGTCTCTCTCTCTCTCCCTCCCCCTTCCTCTAAGGAGGTCTCAGGAGCTCAGGCTAGCCAAGTATATCCTTGAACTGCCTGAGTGCTGGGATAGAAAGTGACACAATGCCTGATTTTAGGTGGTGCTGGGGATGGAATCCAGGGCTTCCTACCTGCTAAGCAAGCACTCTACCAACTGAGCTACATCTCCAGAACACTCCCCCTCCAGAACCCCAGAAGAGCTGGGTCTCCGGAAGGAGCCTTTGGGCTGACAGTGCTGGCTGTTCCCCGCCCACTACCCCCAGTGGCTGTCATCAGACACAGAGGGTACACATATCACAGCAAGGTCTACCTTTGGAAGGATGGGCCAGAGAAGAGGCCCATTCAGGCCTTGGACTAAGACCTAGAACAGCTAGGGCAAGACATTCTGAATGTATAGTTTTATGTGGCAGTAAGGATGAACCAGGTAAGCTTGTCCCTTAGCCCTGAAGACTCTTGGGACAAGGGGCTGTGGCCAGGGTGAAGCCAGGAGAGGGCTCATCCTGTCTAGAGGACATGATTAGAAGAGTTTCAAAAGTTCTTACTAAAGGACTGGAATACATAGGAACAGACTGTTTGCTTAAGATGTACAAAGTCCTGGGTCTATTCCCAGCACAGAAAAATAAATAAATAAATAAATAAATAAATTCCACTAGGGTTTGGTACCCTTTCTTGTCCTCTTGTTCTCTTTAGGGGCAATGGCAGGATGTGAGAGGGCGGAATACCAACTATGTTAAAAAGAAAAACTCTTTGATCTTCGAGCTGGTACAGGGTTTGCCTAGTATGTGACAAGCCTGGGTTTCATTCTTAACATTGAAAGGGGGAAACTGAAAGAAGGAAAATACTCTTCCAGACACCCAAGCCTACTCTGATCTGCTTTCTAGCATAAAGAAGGCACAGGCCTGAAGCTTGTCTGCTGCGTCTGCTACTGAAGTAAAGGACAGAACACCCAGATTCCCAGGCAGGCCTAGTAAGCGCGACAACACTATTTCAAAGTGCAGCCAAAAATGAGCATAGTCAGTCAGTAATGGGCTGCTGTGCTCAGCTCGGCCTACCTGTACAGTACAGGAATGCAGCAGAGCTAAGCCGTCAGCACCTGGCACCCAGGCCACACTAGCGTTGTAGCTGGAGATCGTTGTTACTGTGATGTTGAAAGGAGCTGCAGGCGGTGCTGTGGATAGGGACTTAGTGTCAGCGCAGAGTGAAATATAAGGGGAGGGAGGAAGGCATAGGAGTCAAAGCTTGATTTCGTCCTAAGGCCTGGAACACCTCCTAAAGATTGCTAGTCAGCCCATCCAAGGCATAGGGGTGCAGAAACCAGACGCCGGTAGGGCACTGTTGTTCATATCTGGGAAAGGGCCTAGGCTGAGGGCAGAGGCTGGTTACCCAAATAAAGGGCCCTGACCAAAGAATAAGAGGGGGAGGGGTGTTCTGGGACTACAAAAGGAGAAACAGGCAAGTGCCCGCTTCCACAGACAAGTGCCTTTGCAAACAGGCTTCTCTCCTCCCTCCCTCCCTCCCTCCTCCTCCTCCTCTGCACCAACACTTTGGGTACCCTCTGTCATCTGCTAGGCTGCTGTCCCCACCCTCATTCCTTCTATAGAAGACCGAAACCAGGTTGAATAAAAGCCTTGACCATCTCCTGCTGGCTCCTTCCTTCCCTCCCTCCCAGGGACTCTGCTTCGTGATGGGAAATCTGCTGTGACGTCAGGATTCTATTCCTGTCTCAGCTGTGGCAGGGTCTCAGGTGCTCCCACTAGGAATGGGAGCTATGCCAATTACTCCTCACCTGGAGATTCCTGCAGAACTGCTGCAAGCTGGAAAGCCAGCCAATTCTACTGTTAGACAAGCTGGCTGAGATTGCACCCCCATCCCTCCCGCCCCGGCCTGTGTCCCCCTACCTTGAAGGCGAACAATGGCTGGTCGGGAAGTGGCCAGGCCTTTTATATTGTGAGCTTCACAAGAAAATTCTGTGCGCTGGGTGACTCCTGGGGCCAAAAAACCTTAGTCAGTCCCCCAAGCAGCAACTCCCACTGAGTCTGAGTTTAGGAAGGAGGGACTTCAATTCAGGCTCTTTCCAGAGCGTCTTAGAAGTCCCTCTGGCCAAAGGAAGGGGTTGGACAGTGGGGTATGGTGGAATGGAGCGAGGACTTTGCAGTCTAAAAGGCTTGGATGGTGCTGTTTCCCCATCTGATGAATGGGAGAGTTTTAAAGTGCACTGTGTACAGCGAGAGTGAGATTGGAGAAATGTTATAACAGTGCCTCCCACCTTAATCCCATCTCCCACAAGCAGCACAGGGCACCTCCCTTTTCTAGCGACTCCCTGATTGTGCACACCAGAGCCCTTTTGTTCTCCGCCCTGTCACTGTCAAATCTGGATACTCAGCTTTGTAAGACTCAGCCCCTCCCCACCTCCCCCCCACCCCCGTGTCTGTGTCTTGTCAGCCCAACCATCCTCAAGTCTTTGTTTTCCTTCCATTCCCCATGGTGCCCAGCACAGTGTGGTACATGCAGCAGGAGTTCCACTGAGTGCTTATTATTACAGGGCTGCCTGAGGGTCCTAACCACGCACACGTGGAAGGAAGCTGGAAGCTGCGAACCAGCCTCCTCCTCTCTGAACAGGTCCTGCCTTGGCACCAGCGGGTCGACAGTACCTCTATCAAGATGCAAATCCCTGGGGACTTCCCTTTCATGCTCAGACTCATCTGGAAACAGTACACCTAGTTTCACAGATCAGCGAATCTCAAAACCACATAATGGCTATGCTCAGGTTCTAGGGGGAAGTCTAGGGGAATGTGCAGTGCAGCTGCTTGGGGCCTAACTGTATGGGATATGGACAGATACGATTATTCTGGAAACTTTCTAGAAAGGCCCATCAGGTGAGGCCCTGCATTTTGGTGCCGGCCTCCCTCTCCCCTTTACCCTCCCCCATTTCCCTTTCTATATAGCCTGAGCCGAGTCTGCTCCCAGTTTGCCAGACACTCCTCCCTAGCTAGGCGTGGGCTGGCTTCTGGCTCCTTCCCTGGGGATGGGGGAGGATGGGTGTCCCTGATCTCATATAATTCCTCTTCATGGCCAGCTGTGCAAGGACCAGACTGTTGTGTGTGAGGAAAGGAGGCCCCACACCCTCTGTAACCACACAGCAGGATCACACCTAATCAGCCCACCTTGCCAGCAGAGCATGGCGAGGCTCACACCCTGACACTGGGATTTGCTCTGACCCCTCAAAGGACAAACTCAGATTTACGCAGATCCCAGCTCTGTAGTGCTCCCCCAGGACTGACCCTGCTCACTCTTGGCTCAAAGCCCCCTCCTGAGGCTGCTCACCTGTCACATTTAAAACAGAGGGAGAGGGAGCAGGTCCCCCAACCTTAGTGGGTCCTCTCCACCAGAAAATGGTGACGGGTTCCGGAGGACCCACTGCCTCACAAGACAGCTGAAAAGGGGCATTGGGTGGCACCGCCAAATCTTTTGGTTCCACCGTGAAGAATGGCACACCTAAAGGAGAAAAAGTGAGGGGGAGTTAGCCTCGCTACCTCTTAGCTTCCTACTGCTCAAATCACAAGTTCATTTCCATTTGAAGTATTCTGTAACGGGCAGTCGACACAGGACCCGTATGAATGGGTCACCCGCAAACAGGCATCAGGTGTGGGGAGGGGGCGGAGTGGGCTCCGTTTTCCTCATCTTCCTTTTCTGCTGCCCCCTTAGGCAAGACGGACTCCGCTGCCAGCCCCCACAGTCCCTTCCCAGACCTGCTCTGACAGCCCTTCTCAGAGTACGGGAGAGGCTGGGGTGGGGAGGTGGGGGGAGGAGCACCCTGGGAGGGGGAGGGGGTGGAGCTTAAGTGGAGTTTTGTTGGCAGGCCCCAGCTCCCGTTCAGGGCCCTTTGTTACTTTCTTAGTCACTTTGTTTTCCAGGGCTGCACTGCTCTGAGCTCCTGCAGCTGTGGAGCTCCTTCCCCTCCCCCACACTCTCCCCCTTTTGGTAGGTCCACTTGGCAGAGCAAGGTCCAGCTTCTGATGAATGCTTGACAGTTTGAATGCTTGACAGAAAGCTGAAACAGACTGGACGTCAGAAACTGTGGGTCCTAGTGGCCTCCGTGGTTCTTAAACATCCAGACTCCTGCAGGTAGGGTCCTTAAGGTCTGGATGAGTCTACTGAAGTAGTTCTCAACCTGTTTGTCGAGACCCCTTTGGCAAGCTTCTATCTCCAAAAATATTTGCATTGCAGTTCATGATGATAGCAAAATTACAGTTATGAAGTAGCAACAAAAATAATTTTATGTTGAGGGTCACCACAACATGAGGAACTGTATTAAAGGGTCACAGCATTGGGAAGGTTGAGAACCACTGGCCTAGGCCACAGAAAGGCAGTCCAGCTTACACTGAGTTCTCTTCTGCAGAGTTATAGGTCTTAGCTCCAAGCCAAATGGCCCATAGAGCAAGTACTGCCTCCTCACCTTCAACAGTGAGCCACACTGACTGAGAGATCTTGGTTTCTTCCCCATCCTTCACCTGGCACCAGTACAGGCCGGCATCAGACCGCTCCACTGACTTTAGGCTGTGGAAACAGGATATCAGGCTCACTTTTCAGAACCAAGATAGCCAGCTCCTCTAATCCCAGCACCCTTGAGGCTGAGACAAATGGACTGAGTTTGAGACTAGACTTGTCTATACAAAGAGAGGGTGAGCTCAAAGCCAACCAGTGCTACATAGTGAGACCCTGTCTGAAAAAAAAAGAAGGGCAGGTCCGCTGAGCAGACTTAATGGGTTTAGCATGGCCATTTTCTAGAAGGTTCCACAGTTTGCCAGATTTTAAGACCACAGACCTCCAGACATCAGTCTCAGTTCTCAAGGCTCAGGCTGTCTGTCCCCCAGCTGTCCTCCCACTCCTTCCCTCACAGTCTTGCACCTGAGTAAGCCAATCCAGCTGTGCTCGCTGATTGAGATGGACATCTGGCTTGCATTCTGGACCACAGTGCCATCCTTCATCCAGTGTATGTCCGGGTCCTCCATCCCCTCCACGGTGCAGTTGAGCTTCACAGGCTGCCCCTGAGACACTGTCATCTTCACTGGGGCTCCCACGAGCTTCAGGCCTGAGGGTGGGAAAGGGGATGTGTCAGTATGATTGAAATAGCCCTTGTGTCTGGGAACATCTTCCCTTCATTCTCTTCCAGAAAGCAGTGTCTATGCTAGAAGATTCATTCTCAGTCAGCACTGAGGAAGCAGAAGCAGGATTCTGTGGGAATGATGGTGACCTGAACCCAGGCTGGGAGAGAGGGGGTATGACAAGACTTCTAGTTTCCTGGTGTCACCCAGTTCCCTTAGCACCAAAGACTTCTTTCCCATAGCTCCCTACCGCCCAATCACCAGAAGGCAAACCGAGCTGAAGCGGTGGAGACTTGTCACCTCCCTGAGCAGGCACTGGGCATGACTGCTCTACCCAACCAGTGCAACAGGCTGCCAGCTCTCTGCCCAGGGTGTCAGTCAAGCCCATGAACCGCTGCCAGTATCCCTGACTCCACCCTGTAAAATGAAGGGAGGCTGAGGAAAGGAAGGAGGGAGTGCTCCCCTGAAGTGGAGAACATATGGCTACAAAACCACGTCAGATCAAACACATGGCAGCCTTCCTGGCAGCCGCCTGCTCTATTAATACCTGAATGTGTGCTGGGGCGGGTGCTAGGAAGACGGGAGGCAGAAGGGAGGGGTGGGGCCCTAAGCAGAAGCCCCAAGACCCCGGAGCTACTGTGGCATCCATAGCGCCCACTTAGGAAACTCTTACCCTCCTCAGGCAAGGGTGGACACACATAAACACATGCCCCCACACACCCTCCTGGTATGTTTTTAAACAGATGGGCAGGTGAAGAATCTGCATAAAAGAAATCCAGACCTACTGTTCTTTCTGCTCTTTACTGTGTAACCCTAGGTAAATTCCTGGGCTCTCTGAGCATCAGATACGCACTTCGAAGCTTGCAAATACTTTCCACTCTCTATCTTCCTTTCCTTGCGAGGCTAATGTGGCAAAGAACTCAGTTTTTAAGAAAATGGGCTAGCTGCTTGGCTGCTGCCGGGGGCCCCTGTCTCTACCCTACCCGTTCACCCGCACAGGACAAGGAAGCATAGCTTCACACCTCTTCTACACCCAGCAGTTCCAGATGTGTGCAGTGTGAACTTTCGGACAAAGGTGCTGCCCTCCTGCCTCGAGGAAATGCCTCAGTGGCTATGTGGCAACGTAAAGCTAATCTTCACCAGGAGCAGTAACCTTCACTCAACCCAAGCTATTCAACATTCGGGTTTCCGGGAGCGCCAAGGACCACAGGAACTAGATAGAGTACAGGCAGAGGTATTTTAGAATCCAGCACCTTCACAATCCTGGGTGCTCAAACCCAGACCCTGTAGTTTCAAAGTGGGACCTCGGGGGTGTGCGGAAGGCAGAATGGGTCCTCAGAACTGGGGGAAAGGAAGCAAACAACTAGGAACAGAGAGGCGGGAAAATACAGTCCTAAGCACCCCCGGTTGCCCACACCCCCCACTCCCTTCCTTTGCACCCAGCCAGCCCCGGACGCGAGAAAGTTGGGGGCGGGGGCCGCGGCCGGAGGTCTGGCAGCCAACACCCGCTGCGTCCTAGCCTCGGCCTTCCAGCCCCGGCCACCGACCCCAACCTCTGGCCGGCCCAGGCCCGGGTCTCGCCCGCTGCCGTCCCTGGGCTGCGCCCCTCAGCCGTGCCGCTCAGCAGGCCCCCGCTTCCCGCCTCCCGGGCCACCCCTACCTGCGGCCGCGGACCCGGGGAGCAGCAGAGAAGCCAGCCCCGCCAGCAGCAGCGGCCGGAGTCCCGGCCGCCCCATGCTCCGCCTCAGCGCCATCGGCGGCGACGCCGCACCATGCCGGGCCCGGCCCGCGAGCGCCGAGAGGAGGGCGGCGGAGGAAGGGCGGGAGGCCCGCGGGAGGGGCGGGGGGCGGCGCTCGGCCGGGGCGTCCCGGACCCGCGGCCGCCTGGAGCCGCGGCCACCGCCTGGAGCCGCGGCCACCGCCGTCAGCAGCGAGGAGTCCCCGGGGCTGCGGCTGGGCCACCGCGCTCCTTCCACAGTCGCCGCCGCCGCCGCTGATTCATGTTCTTCTGCGAGCCGCCGCCTCCTCCCGGCCCGCCCGCCCTCTGCCGAGCTCGTGCCGCCCCCCCGCGCAGCCCCGGTGGTGAAAGCCGAGCGCTAACCTCGGCCCTTACCGCCCGACCTCCCGCCCACCTTCAGACGGCGCAGCCCGACCCGCGCCCCGGCCATTCTGCCGCCGCTGAGGAGGACCTGCCTCGCTCCCCGGACAGGCACCCGGCCACGCCCCTCCTTCCCCAAATACTTTCCAGTCTCCAGCGGGGCACCCCGATCCTCTCCTCAGAACCCCACTTGGAAGCTCCTGCCACACCCCAACACTGTTCTAAATCCCGACCTCAGACTCCAGCATAGCCCTCTCAGAACACAAAGCACCTACTAGACACAGCAACCCTCATGTGTCCTCAAGACGGCTGTGACAACTCCCCCAGGATCTGCTAGCATCCCTGTACCTCTTTCGTTGAGCTTTTCACCCAGCTTTTTTCTTTTTCGTTCTTTCTAGCCTACCTTTAATCGCCAAATATTCTTCTATCGAAAGACCATTCTCTCCAGCCCACCTTCCCTGAGTGTTTTCCAGTTTGTCGTCCATCTAGAGTTTTCCAAGATCTGTTTAGTAATTCTCAGGTGTCCATCCCCCCTGCTAGCCTATGAAGGCCAAAACCAAATCACCGTGTATTTTGGGGGGTGTCATTCTTCCTACTTGCTTCCTTTTTCCACCCCCCCCCACTTCTGGGACATAGTGTGAACACTGGCATTGTCTTCATACTAGCTAGTGAAACATCTGCTATTATTAGTAGACCACCTTGCGCACAGTAGGCACTCCATAAATAAATAGGCAGATCCTTGTTAAAGGAATGAATAATTGCCTGCTCCACAACCAGTAATCACTGGAGGTGGCCTGCCCACAGACATCCTGTCAGGAAGATGCAGAGCTGGTTCCAAATCGCACCTGCCAAGTCCTCTTCTTGTCCTCACCTCTTCTTGCCCCCTGGAGGTCAACCCACAAGGCCCTTTCCAGAGGTCCTGGATGGGGAGAAAGAACTAGGCAGTGAGACGTCCCATGCTCTCACTGGATCTTTCCAGGGATTCTCCTGAGCAGCAGGTGCCTCTCTCTCCCTTCACTTGGCCCATCAGTGCTTGTTTATTAATTATCTTAATGATAACAGCAGTGTTGGCGGCAGCCGCAGACCCAGCTGGGGGCGCCCCCAGGCGGCAGCATAGGAAGACTCTTGGCAAGTCAGGTCCGGTCAACAGTTGGATAGCAGGGGCCTGACTTCCTGCTGAGCGCTCTGCCAATTTTCTTGGGAACTCTTGGATGGCTCCAGGACGCTTTCCTGAAGGGGGAAACAAGAAAAGAAAGGCACACAAGCCTGCTCTTTTCCAGAACTTTGGAATTTTGAGTGTCAGACAATCTGGAACGGAAGCCAGAACACTGTCACCCCTCACTTCTCAAGAAACCTTCCCAATCTATTCTCCAGAGGGGACGTCAAGACTCCAGTAAAGGGGACTCTTCTCTTTATTTCAACTAACCTTGCAAAGAGTATTCCCGGAAGATGTTCAATCTAAAGGCCAAACTCAGCTTCTACTTCCTGTTCTTCACTCCTGAGCTGAGAGGGAATTCTAGCCGAAGGGTTTATACTTTGTTATCAGTCAAACTGGCTCCTTAGGCAAGCCATGGACGTGGCTTCCCTCATTCTAGCTATAAGCCTGAGACACATTACCATCCTGCTAGAAAATGTGTCTGCTTTCCCTGAAGGGAAATCCTACCACACTTTCCCTGAAGGACATCCTCATTCCATGTCATCTCCCTAATTTCACTCCGGTATCCCTCCTGGCTCCTCTCAGTAATTCTACTTATAGGGCCAAAGTGGCAGGCAGAAACCTGTGGGATTCTGATCTGCTTTTTTATCTGCTATACAAGAGTGGTTAGTTTCTTGAACCCACTCAGCGCCTCTCTCTCTCTCTCTCTCTCTCTCTCTCTCTCTCTCTCTCTCTCTGAGCATAGCATAGGAATGTGCTTCTAAGAGTATGTGAGCAGGTGTGATTTTTGTGGAAGATATGTGTAGGTGGGTGAGAGGGTGTGCATTGTGATGTACGAGGGAGGGTGTGCATTTGTGCAAATTCTAAATGTGACTGACGCTCTGTGGGTGGATGGGAAGAAAGTGTGTTCTTGTGTGTGTTTGTGTGTGTGTGTGTGTGTGTGTGTGTGTGTGTGTGTGACTGGAGGAGGATGGCTGCCTGTGCAAATGCATGCCTGCAAAAGTTCCCTTCCTTCTGTAAATGCATTGCTTGGAGGGAAGGTAATCAAATCAGCAGGAAATGTATTTGACCTAACAGAGAAGCAGCTGTCCCTGGAGTTCCTGTCCTCAGGACGGAACCAGAGTCAGTTCTATCTATCCCAGGGGAGGAACATGCTATTGCATGGGTAAAGGAATACTGTGAAAGGAGGGGCTAGTGGCAGACTCATATATGGACAGGTCAAAGTTAGACCATAGTATCTCCTTACTCCGTGAAATGGTAAAAACTGGAACTTGAGAAATGGCTCAATGGTTAGGAGCACTGTTGCTCTTGCAGAAAACCTCCTCGTTTGATTCCCAGATTCCACGTGATAGTTCACAACAATCTATAACAACTCTAGTTCCAGGGGATCTAACATCTGCTTCTGACCTTGTCAGGCACCAGGCACACACATGACATGACACACATACATATGTGCAGGCAACACTCATACACACACCACTGCTCGCAGAAGCAGGACACCTGATGCCAATTTCCAGCGTCACAGGAAACAGCTGTTTCAGCTTCTTTAGATGAGGCCTCTCTCCTCACAAGGAAGAGGAAGCAAGGCGAGCTATGGGGCATGACACCCTATACCCAAGTACCTGTTCTTCCCCAAACCACTGGCTCATGAGTGTTGGCAGGTCCCACTCAAGGGGTGAGGAAGATCACAGACTATTGTCCTTATCTCTTTATAGGCAAAAACTGTTGCTTTGGGGGTTTCATAGGGAAAATGATACCTATAGTTGAATTCCAAGGGTGCTAGAAACTGTTGCTATGCCTACCAAATGCTAAGCAGGAGATCATGCCACTCCTTGCCCCACAGAAATGAAGCAGAAAGGTATATTCCCAAAGGCAACCAGACGTTCACTTATAACCTCAGGGGAAGCCTCAAATGATCAGATTTCTCCCCAAAACAGATTTAGGAATAAGACGAGAAGGGGTAAGCTTTGGCTTTCTGAAAGGGGTTAGGTCCAAATGTGGAAGAAAAGAGAGATGATTCAGTGTTAAGAACACTTACAGAAGAGGCTGGAGAGATGGTTCAGTGGTTAAAGCACTAGCTACTTCTTCCAGAGGACCTGGGTTCAATTGCCAGCACCCACAAGGAAGTTCATAACTGTCTATAACACCTATTCCAGAGGATCTGACATCCTCACACAAACACACATGCAGTCAAATCACCAATGTACATAAAATAAAAATAAATAATTTTTTAAAAAGGAACACTTGCAGAGGCCCCAGGTTCCCAGCATCCACAGGCAACTCATAGCCCGCTGTGGACCCAACACCTTCTTCTTGCCTCCTTGGGCACCAAGCATGCATGTGGTGCTCATACAAGCAGGAAAACACTCATATATAAAAGAAATACAAACAAATGTTTTGAAAACAATTTCAGGGACTGGAGAGATGAATCAGCGGTTAAGAGCGCGGGCTGTTCATCCAGAGGTCCTGAGTTCAATTTCCAGCAACCACATGGTGGCTCACAACCATGTATAATGTGACCTGATGCCCTCTTCTGGTGTGTCTGAAGACAGCTACAGTGTGCTCACATACATAAAATAAATAAATAAATCTTAAAAAAGAAAGGAAGGAAGGAAGGAAGGAAGGAAGAAAGAAAGAAAGAAAGGAAGGAAGAAAGAAAGAAAACAATTTCAACAGGGGAGGGGAACCCTTGGGGAAAGAATTGTATGTTTGAATGTATATGTGTGCCTTATTTGTCCTCTTTTTAAAAAATTAATGTGTACTTGTGTATCATGGGAGGGGGCTTGTGGAGGGGCTCATGTGTCACAGCCAAGTACCCACTGAGCTATCTTGCTGGGCCCCTGATTCTCTTTAATTGTGTTCTGGTTAGTAAGGATTTTTTCATCTCTAATTTACTTTATTTACTTATTTTGTGGTGTGTGTGTGCATGTTCCCATGTCCACATGTGTACACATATGCATGTAGGTCAACCTCAGGTACCATCCACATTCTAATCCCCTTTTGAGACATCATCTCTCTATGTAGCTCTACCTGACCTGGAACTCATAATGTACACTAGACTAGCCTCAAACTCTAAGATCGACCTCCCTCTACCTATGGGATGTTGGGATTAAAGGCATCTATGACACCCAGGTCTACCTTCTTTTTTTTTCTGAGCTAGGTGTCTACGTGACCCAGTAGATTAGACTTGCTAAGTAGCCAGCCCCAGAGATGTGCTTGTCTTTGCTTTCCCAGAAATGAGCTTAAAAATGTGTTCACCACTGTGCCCAGCTTTTGAGCATGGACACTCAGCTATCCCTGCTGCACATGCCTGATGTGGCTCAGTAGTAAAGGGCATACATAGTATGCTCCAGTCCCTGGGTTCAATCCTCAGCAATTCCAACTTCTAAAATGCTTAGGAAATTGTTAGTTACAGACACAGAAACTAAATACAACATGGCATGTTTGACGAGATCTCAGGACAGAAAAAGAATGTACGGGGAGAAAATGAATGTCTTTGTAAAGTCGGTGGTAATATTAGTTAGTAATTTTAAAATATGCCTTGTTAATATTATATATCACCAGGCTTGGCAGCTCAGGCCTATAATCCCAGCTATGAGTTGGAGGTCAGAGAATGATTGAGCAGTAGGATGAACGATTTTGAGACCTGAGCAGGGCTGGTAGTGGTAACACAGTCTGTTTTGTTTGTTTGTTTGTTTTGTTGTATTTTTGCTAAAGACGCAGAGGCAAGAGGGCCAGGAGCTGGAGCCCACCCAGCCTGGGAGACACGTTTTGGACTTGGGCACAGTGGCTCATGCCTTTAATCCCAGCACTTGGGAGGCAGAGGCAGGCAGATTTCTGAGTTCCAGGCCAGCCTGGTCTACAGAGTGAGTTCCAGGACAGCCAGAGAAACCCTGTCTGGGGGGGGGGGCATATCAAAACAAAAGCAAAAAACTTTGGGGATTGGTCTAATGCTTTGAATTAATTGGGATTCTTCGTGTCCAAACTCTGAAGGTCCTTGCCCTCAATAGGTTTTTGATCAATCAATAAAGAGCCAACAGCCAAAGGCTGGGCAGAGGGAGAGGGGCAGAACCTTTAGATTTGCACAGGCAAGGAACTGGGAGAAAGGAGAAGGGAATCATCATGATTTGGAGGGAGATGGAACAGATTTAGAGCTGCAGAGGGAAAATCATCTGAAATGTACGTGAGAAGGCATGCTGCCCCTGGAAGGACGGCCCAGAAGCATCTTGGGCAGCAAAGACTAGGGTGCCACCCAGAAGGAGCCAGGGCAATAAAGTTAAAATACAGAACTAGAACGCACAAAACCGGGGTTACAGGAGGGAAATGTGTGCTGGCTGAGGGGCAGGGAGGATTAGAACTGCCCAGCCTTTGAGATAGCCAAGGCATTTTAAAATTACCTGGGCACCTGCTGGGAGCCAAAGCTGTGTAGCCAAAACTATCCTACAGAATGGCTCACAGCAAGGTGGGCGAGAACTCACCTTTAAAATTATTTAGAGATTCTTGGATGGAACACACACACACACACACACACACACACACACACACACACACTTGATATAAGTCTAGGTGGAGGGGAGGAATCATTTCTCAGCTAGCAGCGTTGTGGTTCTCTCAAAAGCCATGAAACTGGAACACAGGTGCCACCAGAGAGAGACTCGGCTCAGAGATGCTGGGAGCCCCTGCTCTGCAAAGAGGCTGGTTGGTCCCCTGACCAGGTGCTAGGAGGAAGGCAATGAGAAACAAACAATAAAAGCTGCCTGCGTCCAGCCACCAGATAAATAAAGGACAGAGATTTATAAATTTGGTTTAACTCCTTTTAAGGACAGAAGTAAGAAGTTAGGGAGAGTGAATGAAAAAATTTAAAGAAATTCAAGAGTCTTGCTGGGGCAAATACTCCAGACTTTTGATCATGATCTATGTGAGCCAACCTAGGCTAGGGCTGCAGAATTGGCTCAGTGGTTAAGAGCACACACTGCTCTGCTAGATGAAGCTTTTGTGAAAGTCCTAGTACCCACATCAGGCAGCTTCAAAGCCACATATTCAGCTTAAGGTAGCTCCTTAAATAGTTTTAAATATTCAAGATCCTCTCTTCTGTCCTAGACATGCAGTTAATAAAAGAAACTGGCCACTGGCACAATTATCCACAATTGGATTTAGGTAATTGTATTCTTGGGTCATTGTATATTATGTTCCTGTGTTGCTAGTATTTTCTAGGTCATAATGCTTGACTGTATTCTGATCTTTTTGGACAAAATGCAGAGGGCATGGTGGCACATGCCTTTAATCCTAGCTCTAGGGAGGCAGAGGCAGGCAGATATCTATGAGTTTGAGGCCAATGTGGTCTAGAAAGTAAGTTCCAGGACAGCCAAGGGCTACACAGAGAAAAAAGCAAAAACAGTCTCCCAAAAGCAAAAGTAAACAGACAAAAAAGAATCCTTAGCTATTTGTATTTCTAAGCCACCACATCAAGAGGGGAATTGTGAGCAACTGTCTTCTTTAGTGATGCTAAGATTTGTCAGTAAAGGTTGGGTGTGCTAACTCCCGACGCTGGAGGGTGGAAGGAAGCAGGAGGGTCTGAAAATTCAAGGTCATCCCTAGTTGCACAGCCAAATCAAGGCCAGTCTGAGCTACATTTGACCTTGTGAAGTTTCAAAAACAAAACTGGCTGGGATGTAGTTAGTTGCTAGAGTGTTCTCCAGGATCCGCCCTTTCATTCTGAGCTGCGGTTTCCTATCTTTCATTCTGCTGCCTTGTACCAGCTTTTTCGCCCATTTCCAGAACTTCTTAGTAGGTCTAGTCTACTACCGTTTGAACTCTAAAGTCTACCTAATTCCTAAAGGCTGAAGTTTACAGATGTGACAGAGGTCTGAAGATTCTGTGAAGGATTACACAGATTTGAATCCATTCTGGACTATTAGGGCGAGAGAGAGAGAGAGAGAGAGAGAGAGAGAGAGAGAGAGAGATTGAAATCAAGATTTGGGTTCTTTAAGTATCCTGGGCTAGCCTTGAGCTGCAGCAATCCTCTTGCCTCTCTGCCTTCCCAGTGCTGGGATGACTGGTGCATATTGCTAGACCCAGCATCATCAGTGTGTTGTAACAAGTCTCACCAGTAAATTCTGATGCCTACTAAAGTTTTAAACATCGGCTATCCTAGGGTGGCCTCAAACAATGATTTACTAAGAATAAGTATGTGCACAGCAATACATTGCTGAACATTATGGAAGCAAAGGGCAAGGTCCCAAGCTCACAGAGAAATCAGTCTATCCAGTCCATTCTAACAC
This sequence comes from Tokudaia tokunoshimensis, assembly GCA_036184795.1. NCBI lineage: Eukaryota > Metazoa > Chordata > Mammalia > Rodentia > Muridae > Tokudaia > Tokudaia tokunoshimensis. The sequence continues at coordinate 94,502,280 of BTHU01000004.1, read as the reverse complement.
ACAGGACTTTTTATTTAGTCAAAACAGGGCATTGGGCTACCGAAATGTCTCATCAGTTAAGAGGACTTGTTGCTCTTGCAAAGGACCAGTGTTGTTTGGCTTTTAGTATCCACACAGTAGCTCACAGCTATCTGTAACTGCAGTTCTGGGATATTCAATTCCGTCTTGATGTCCTCTTTTTAATTCCTTGTGCTCCAGGCATGCATGTAGCACAAATACATACATGCAAGCAAATCACACACTTAATAAATAAATAAATACATATAAAAACATTTTTTAAAGTGAGCAATTGTTGTTCTTTCAGAGGACCTGGGTTCAATTCCCAGCACCCACATGGTGGACCACAATCATCTGTAACTCCAGTCCCGGGGACTCTAACTCCCTCTTCTTGCTTCTCAGGGCATACATATAATGCACAAATATACATGCAAGCAAACGTATATTTAGAAGGAAATAAAAATAAAAATTAAAAAAAAAGGGTTTTGCCCATTGGTGGTGGCTCACACCTTTAATTCAGAAGACTGAATTTGAGGCCAGCCTGGTCTACAGAGTGAGTTCCGGCACAGCCAGGACTGCACAAAGAAACCCTTTCTCGAAAAACCGAAAACAAGCCGGGCGGTGGTGGCGCACGCCTTTAATCCCAGCACTTGGGAGGCAGAGGCAGGCGGATTTCTGAGTTCGAGGCCAGCCTGGTCTACAGAGTGAGTTCCAGGACAGCCAGGGCTACACAGAGAAACCCTGTCTCGAAAAACAAAAAAGAGAAAAACCGAAAACAAAACAAACAAACCATTGTGTAGCCTAAGTAGACGTCGACTCTGTCATCTTCCAATATCAGTCTCCCAAGTGCTGGAACTACTCAAGCCTTCCATATCACAAGGCTTTGTGAAAAGGTAACTAGTAATCGCATGCTCCTTAAGTGGTTAGTGCAAGTGCTTGGATTTCGGGGGCAGAAAGGGGTAAAACTTTGTGAGAAGGGATGGCAGGGATGGGGGTTGAATTTCCAAGAAGAGAGACTGGCATGAACAAGGACAAGATGCCTAAGGAAGCAGGTAACCTTGATGACAACCAGGTTCTTCAGTCTTCTCACTAACACCCAATTCTTTCAGTGCCCTCTGGAGTTGCTTTCTTTGGGTCCCCTCTCACAGTTACCTTCTCGCTAGTCTAAAAGCACACTGGGAGGTAGCACTGGTTTGTGCGCAGACTTTTGTAAACGGAGTGAGGGCAGTGGAGTCGGAATACAGGATGCAGTTAAGCACGGTGGTGAGTGCAGAGGGACGTTTGTGTCAGTTTTTGCATCTGCCGTGCTGGGAGTGTGGAAAGACCTGGGTTTGCAGTACAGCAAACGCCTGTGATCCTAGCGTCTGTGTAAAGAAAGATTAGATGCCGCAGGCTTCTCTGCTTAGGAAACAGGGATACAACGCTGAGCAGGGAGCCCTCGAGCTACCGGGCGAGCCGAAGCGCGGCAGGCGGGGCTGCTCGGCGGAAGCTGACCTCTAGCGGCGGCGGAAGTGCCACTCCGCACGGCCAAGATGGCGGCGCCCAGGCGGGTCTTGTTGGAGTAGGTTGCTGTTTGCAGGGACCCGATCAAGTTACTCAGGTGGAGAACCCAGAAGCAAGGTGTCTGGTTACTTTATCATAACCTGCTTGGGAGTCTTTGCACAGAAGTAGCTTGTGTTACATAGACCTCGGGTCCAGCTCTTCATTTCGAGCCTCACGAGCTGTCTCTTGGTTGAAGACGCGGGCGATCCAGGATGCTTAACTAGAGCCTGAGGCGCAGTTTCTGGACAGGTCGTGTCGCCGATAGGCTGCGATGTAAGAGGCTACCAAAACCCAGTAAACCCATTGTTAGTTTTCTTTCGCTTTAGAGGTAATCTGTAGGAATTATCCCTATTATAATTCAAGGTGTAACTTTGAGCACTAATTGATTTTAGACAATTTCTCCCCTGGAGTTTGTGGGGGAGTACATTTGCTTTATGTAGCATGGGACTTGCTGTTTTCATTCACTGACGTTTATTTATATAACAGCTACTGTGGAAGGCACGCTGCATGCAGTAATATTTTGCTGTTGTTTTGAAAGGTTTCCTGTATCCCGGATTGAATTGAAACACCTTATTCTCCTACCTCCACTTTCCAAATGCTAGGATTAGGATGTCTCAGCCTTGTGCATTTTATAGTCTTGAAACTGAATTTGGAATAGCTTAAATAATTTGCCTAATTTTACACTAGTAAGTAGTTGAGCTAGTATTTGATTTCTGACTTAGATTTCTAACGCTGCTGTTAAACAACCCATAACAGCCCCATGTTTGCTTATGTATTTACTGAGCAATAAAACTGTTGGGGTTCAGAAATTGCCTCACAAACACCAATTTCAGTCAGACAGGGATAGTTTATTAAGTATACATCCCACGACTGGTTGACCAGAGCCATGGTCCAGATTTGGGAACTGGACCATATCCCAGAGTTAAGGTCCTATAGAATTTTTAGACCCAAAATCCACAAACATCTGTGCCAAGTTATTTTACCAGTCAGGATTTAGGGATGGAGGATTTCACTGGGAACATGTCTTTGTTGTACTCTTATAATGTTCCTATTGGTTGGGGTATTCAACTGTGGCAGGGGACTTGCCTTATCTAATATTCATATCTTGTCTTCTGGGATGGGACTTGTCTAACATTCATGTGTCTTACCTTGCCAGTTAGGATGTCAATTACGCAAGTACATGTCTCCTTTCTGCCAAGTAGGATGTCAGTTCCAAGGGAGATTTTGGAAACTTAAACTTTACTTGACCACTACTCCAAATAATTTCTTATATTGGTACAAGTGTCTCTTTTATGTTGGGGTTTATCCCAGGGGCAACTTATACCATAAATGCTTAAACATATGTGCAGGAAATGCTGTTGGGTGGTTGATTCAGGTCCAAGCTTATTGTGGGTAACTATACAAAACAGTTCTACTGACTTCTATCATGATTGATTTCCAAGGGCACAGAACATAGCAGAATACATAATCTTGACATTAGAAAGCTTCTAGCAACAGCAGAAACATGAGAAAGTTTTCTTATAATACCACGCTATCCAGGTAACAGTTACCTGGGCCTTAATATTTTACCTAGGTCCCAACAGAAACCAAGGTCTTAATGCATGCTAGGCAATTGCTCTGCCACTGACCTACACTTGACCACACACACACACACACACACACACACACACGCACACGCACACACGCGCGCGCGCGCGCGCACACACACACACACACACACACATGCACACACGCACTCACGCACACACACACATACACTCACACACACACACACACACACACACACACACACACACACGCACACATGCCACACTGTGCTTGTGGAGATCAGAGGACAGCTTGCAGATTTGGTTTTCTCTTTTCATCACGTGGGTTGGGGATTGAGTTCAGGTTGCCAGTCTTGGCAGCAAGTGTCTTTATTGGTTGAGCCATTGAGCCCCTGTTGATTTCATTGTTTATTTTCTGTGATACGGTCTTTGTAGATAGACCAAACTAGCCTAAAATTCACAGACATCAACTAGTCTTTGCTTCCCTAAAGGTGTGTGCCACTATGCCTGGTGAAATTATTGTTTTGAGAGTGTACATATGGGCTGGAGAAAGGCTCTTTCAGAGGTCCTGAATTCGATTCCCAGCAACCACATGGTGACTCCCAACCATCTAACTATGTGATCTGATGCCCTCTTCTGGCCTGCAGGCAGAACACTGTACATAATAAATAAATCTTTACATAAATAAATAAATAAATAAATCGTACATACAATTTAGTGGCTTTTTTGTACATAACAAGGTTGCTACCAACATCATCTAATTTGAGAAAATTTTGAGAGTTTTGTCACCCATAGATTGTAAACAACCTAATTTGGCAATACTTTCTTTTTGGTTGTAGTTTTGTTTTGTGTTTTGTTCTTTTGAGACAGGGTCTCACTATATAGTCTTGGCTGTCCTGGAATTCACTAGGTACACCAGGCTGGCCTCACAGAGATCTACCTGCCTTTGCCTCTCAAGTGCTGGGGTTAAAGGTGTACGCCACCATTCCCCACTCTTGTTTGGTTTTTTTGACACAGGGTTTCATATATCTCTGGCTGGCTTTTAAAAACCGTATAGTCAAGGATAACCTGGAACTCTCTACTCTCTTGCCTTTACTCCAAGTGCTGGGGTTATAGGCATGTGCAGCCCAGCCTTGGCTGTAAATAAGTTTACTAGATTGATGGCCAGAGAGGGCTAATGGAGAGAGAGCTCATATCCACGCCTGGAAAAGATAAAGACAACCAGTGTTCGGTTATAAAGGCTGTGGTTTTGTTGCTTTTAGGGGTGAATGAGAGGGAGTCTCCTCACCAACAAAGCAGTACTGGAAGGAGTCACACAAAGGTCACGATGCTGTCCAGACCGAAGCCTGGAGAGTCTGAGGTGGACCTGCTGCGCTTCCAGAGTCAGTTCCTTGAGGCTGGTGCAGCTCCAGCGGTGCAGCTGGTAAAAGGGAGTAGGAGGCGTGGTGATGCTCACCCAGACCAGCTCCCACTGCAGGACCATCGGGATGTGGTGATGCTGGACAGTGAGTGCTTGCAGGCATGGGTGTGAGGAGAGCGGTCAGCCTTGGGGAGCATGGGTGTGAGGAGAGAGGGGTCAGTCTCAGGGACCCTGCTTTTATCCTGAGGTGGCTGAATTCTGCTCTAACTGTAAACTATGCTGTTGAAATTCTGTTTTCTTTTTCGTTTTTTTTTTTTTTTTTGGTTTTTCGAGACAGGGTTTCTCTGTGTAGCCCTGGCTGTCCTGGAACTCACTTTGTAGACCAGGCTGGCCTCGAACTCAGAAATCCTCCTGCCTCTGCCTCCCAAGTGCTGGGATTAAAGGCGTGAGCCACCACCGCCCGGCTTCTGTTTTCTTTTTATTGCTTTCATTCTTGCGTGTGTGTGTGTGTGTGTGTGTGTGAGAGAGAGAGAGAGAGAGAGAGAGCCTCACTCTGACGAGAGAGAGAGAGAGAGAGCCTCACTCTGTGACGAGAGAGAGAGAGAGAACCTCACTCTGTGACGAGAGAGAGAGAGAGAGAGAGAGAGAGAGAGAGAGAGAGAGCGCGAGAGCGCCTCACTCTGTGACGAGAGAGAGAGAACCTCATTCTGTGACGAGAGAGAGAGAGAGAGAGAGAGAGAGAGAGAGAGAGAGAGAGAGAGAGAGCCTCGCTCTGTGACTCTGGCTTGTTTGGAACTCACTATTGAACACAAGCTGACTTTGCACTTGTGACAGTCTTCTTGTAAATACTGGGGTACCGGAGGTGCAAGCCAGTTCTGTATCTTCATGATACAGATGAAGAAACTGAGGGGTTAAATTTCATACCCAAGATAACACAGCTTAAGCTAGAGCCCAGAGCAGCTGTCTTTTGTTCATTGTTTCTACCCCCAATCCTGATATTTCCTTAGGAAAGTGTGAATATACTCAATATTCTTCTTCTTTCAGATCTCCCAGATTTGCCCCCAGCTCTGCTTCCTGCTCCTGCCAAGAGAGCAAGACCGAGCCCTGGCCGCACCCTGCCTCACGATGAAGACCCTGAAGAGAGGCTGAACAGGCACGATCAGCACATCACTGCTGTCTTGTCTAAGATTGTTGTACGTGTCAGCCCAGCTGGGTGGGGGAAGGTGTCCCATTTGGGGGAGAAAAGGGTTTATGAGTGGAGGGTACTGCAGAAAGGTAGACTTTTAACACTCGCAGTCAGGTTGGGACTAGGTTAAAACCACCTAGACTATATTCAACTTGGGTTTATGAACCCCTGGAATGAGGGTCATGGAGGCCACTGGAATAGGGTTCAGCCTGGAGAAGCCTGTGCATCTTCATTGCTATGTGTTTTGTTGCCACAGGAACGAGATACAAGTTCAGTCACTGTGACTCTGCCTGTGCCCAGTGGTGTTGCTTTCCCCCCTGTGTTCCATCGCTCTCAGGAGAGACAGGTAAGCCGAGTTCCCTTAGGTGGAGTCTCACTTAGGCTTTCTATTGCTGCACCAAAACACCATGACCAGAAACAACTTGGGGATAAAAGACTTTATTTCAGTTACACTTTCATCAGGAACCCCAACAGGGCAGGAACCTGGAGGCAGGAGCAGATGCAGAGGCCATGGAGAGGTGCTGCTTACTAGTTTGCCCCCTCATGGCTTGCTCGGCCTGCTTGTTTATAGAGCCCAGGACCACTAACCCAGGGTAGCACCACTCACAATGGGCTAGGCCCACGCTGTCAATCACTAAGAAAATGCCTTAGATCTGGATCTCCTTTCAGATGAGTCTAGCTTGTGTCAAGTTACTGTAAAACATCAAGTAGAAGTGGTGCTCTGGGAGTAAGTGGTTCTCAGAGCGCATCTTCCCTAGGAAGCTCTGGGCAAGGATAAGCAAGTTCTTTTTTTTTCCCCTTAAAGAAAACCATGTGTAAGTATCTATGTGTGGATATGTGCACATGGGTGCTGGTGCCCACAGACCCAGAAAGGTGGAGCCCTTGGAGCTTGAGTTACAGGTGCTTGAGCTGCCTGATGTGAGTGTTGCGAATTGAACTCGGGTCGTCTGGAAGGGCAGCAGGTGCTCTGGACCTCTCTTTAGACATTTTATTTTTATATATGTGTGAGTGTTTCACCTGCACGTATGTGTGAACACAGTGTTCATGCCTGGTGTCCATGGAGACCTGAGGAGGCTTTCTGATTCCTTGGGACTGAAGTTAATGAATGGTTGTGAGCCACTTAGTGGGAACTGGGAGTTGAACTCGAGTTCTCTGCAAGAGCAGCAAAGCAAATGCTCCTAACCACTGAACCATTTGTCTGTCCACCACCACCACCCCCTCCCACACACAGACAGACGTTTTATCTTTGAAATTGTTTCAGTAGGAGGCAGGCCTCATATTCACAGAAATGACTTTTTTGCATCAGCCTTCCCAAGTGATAGAATTCTTTATTTCTTTGTTTCTTTTGCGTGGCTGGGAATTGAATCCAGTGCTTCCCGACCCTGGGTAAGCAGTGCACCCGAGCTCTACCCACAGTTCAAGTCCTACCTTCTTCCATGGGTGTGTGTGTGTGTGTGTGTGTGTGTGTATGTGCATGCTATGTGTGCACAAGTTTGTATATGTGAGTTCAAGTCGTATATGTTTGTATATGTGACAACTCAGGTGTCATTCCCTGCCTTCTGCCTTCTTTAAAAAGCTTAGCTTTGTTCACAGCTTTGCATGTCTGACTAGATGACTTATGGCTTATATTTTGTGAGTCAGGGTCTCTCTGTGTAGTCTTGGGAGTCCTAAAGCTCACTGTAGACCATACTGTTCTGGAACTCACAGAGATCCTCCTGCCTCTGCCTCTCAAGTGCTGGGGTTACAGGCATATTCTATCTCATCCAGCCTTCAGTGGCCTTTGAATTTTCAGGGATTTTTTTTGTCTCTGTCTCCTATGTTCTTTACAAGTATTGAGATTACAGATTAATCTGTAATTAATGGTGTTAATTGTACCAGTTTTTACATGGGTTATGGGGATTCAAATCGGATCTTCATGTTCAAGAACAGGTACATTTACGTGTGTGTGTAAATATGTTCAGGTCAGGCCTGGGCATGGAAATCAGAAGAAAACCTGTAGGAGTCTGTTCTCCCCTTCCAACATGTGGGTCCCATGGGTCAAACCTGCGTTACCAGGCTTCAGGTACTCTCACCAGCTTGGCCGTGTTGCTGTTTTTGTTGTTGTTGGTTTTTTTTTTCTTTCTTCCTTTTTTTCTTTTTTAGACAAGGTCTTATTTCTCATTGCCGGCTTCAAACGTGCTGTGTAGCAGAGGGTGTTTTAAACTTCTCTTATTTCTGCCTGTACCTCCAGAGTGCTGATTTTAACTGGGTACCACCACATCCCAGAAGTCCTACTTTCTCTGAGAAACTTTCTTTTCTCTTTGTTCCAGAGCCTTGCTTTAAGGAGCTAAGGAAGAACGGATAATTAATATCGGCAACATGCTTTTTCCTCTTTGCCCTGTAGGTGAAAACAGCAGCATCTGGTAAAAGAAGCATCTTTGCCCAAGAGATTGCAGCAAGGAGGGTGCCAGAAAACAGGGTGTCATCAGCTGAGCAAGTTGTCCCCAGCCTAGACATACCAGAGGGTAAGTACTGCCAGGCTGAAGATGATGCATGTAGTCGTGTTGGCGCTTAGAAATGGTATTCGCTCTTTGGTGGTGGTAGCCTGGGCAAAGTCAAGATAATGTGTGCCAGTCTGGCCTTGAACTCACTGTATAATGAAGGGTGATTTGAAAATTGTGATTCTCCTGCTTCCACCTCTGGACTGCTGGAAATAGAGACATGTGCCACCATGCCGGGTTATATGGTTATGGGATTAAACCCAAGGCTTCGTTTATCCTAGCAAGGATGTGCATGCTAGCAACAGAGCTACGTTCCTAGCCTCTCAAATGTACATACATACATATATACATACATACATACATACATACATTTATTCTTTCTTTCTTTAAAAACTTTTTGCTGGGCAGTGGTGGCATATGCTTTTAATCTCATCACTTGGGAGCAGAGACAGGCAGATTTCTGATGGTTCAAGGCCAACCTGGTCTACAGAGTGAGTTCCAGGACAGCCAGGGCTACACAGAAAAATCCTGTCTCAAAAACAAAACAAAAAAACTAAAGAAAAAGAAAGAAAGGAAGAAGGAATGAAACCCAAAGTACTAATAAATATAAAAATTATGTTTCGCTTTCTTTGGTTTTATTTTATGAGTGCTTGTGTTTGGCCTGTCTGCATCCGTGCCATCCTGTGCCTGACTGCGTCCGTGCCATCCTGTGCCTGTCTGCGCCCATGCCATCCTGTGCATGCTTGGCTCTCCGAGAGCAGAAAGGGGCATTGGATTCCCTGTAGATGGCGTTTGGATGGTTGTGAGTCACCACATAGGTGCCCAGAACTGAACCTCAGACTTCTGCAAAAACAGCGAGTGTTCTTACCCCCTGAACCATCTCTCCAGTTCCCCCAAGCATATTTTAATCAATTTCAGATTTTTTTTTTTTTGGTTTTGTTTTGTTTTGTTTTTTTGAGACGGTTTCTCTCTGTACCTCTGGCTATCCTGGAACTCACTCTGTAGACCAGGCTGGCCTCAAACTCAGAGATCCGCCTGCCTCTTCCTCCCAAGTGCTGGGATTAAAGGCGTGCGCCACCACTGCCTGGCTTCTGCCTCTAATTCTTGAAAGCTACATCTACAGTATTAACAACCAAGGCACTGGGGATGGCCAGTGGTGAAGAGTGAGGACTGCTCTTACAGAGGACCCTAATTTGATTGTTAGCTCCTGTGTACTTACAACTGCTTGTAATCCCAACTCTAGGGGAGCTGATGCCTCAGGCCTCATGAGCAGTGGCACGTATGTACACTTGGCATGCCCACACATGACCCATATATGTGTACACGACACACCCACACAGGCCCACATACATATACATAATTAAAATAAAACTTTAAAAACCCAAGGTATTGGGCTGGAGAGGTGGCTCAGCAGTTAAGAGTACTGACTGTTCTTCTGAAGGTCCTAAGTTCAATTCCCAGCAACCACATGGTGGCTCACAACCATCAATAATGAGATCTGACAGTAATGGAGTGTTTGAAGACAGCTACAGTATACTTACATATAATAATAAATCTTAAAAAAACCAAAATAGCCATGTATTATTTTACATTATATTTGTGGCCAGTACTTTGGTGTTGTATGTGTCTTCTTGGTTCTGCCTGGTCATGTAGGTCTGCGTGACACTTCCCCTGGAAGTCCCTTTCATCTGATGCATATGGGAGGTTGAGGCAAGAGGACCACAGGGGCAAGTTGGGCTACATATTAAGACTTTTTATTGAAAGAAGCGGGGACTGAGGGAAGTTTAGAAATGTCCAATAGAGAGCGTTAAAATCTTAAGCGAATTGGGCAGTGGTGGCACATGCTTTTAATCCCTGAAGTTAGGAGGCAGAGGCAGGTAGATCTTGAGTTTGAGGCCAGCTGGTCTACAGAGCTAGTTGCAGTTCATCCAGAGCTACACAAAGAAACCTTGTCTCAGAAAAACAGACAAACAAGATATTGACCAAGTTTTCAGAATGATGTGAATTGTGAATTACTGATGGAACAGCGTGAGGTAAACCCCTGGTGGTAGATGCTCTCAGGATCTGATGGACGGTTCAGAGGGAACTCTTCCCGATTCAGAGGGAAGTCTTCCCGTTTAAGTTTTTATTTTTGTTTTTTGTTTTTTTCGTGTGTGTGTGATTTACTTGTTGTATACATATGAGTGTTTTGCTCTCGGGATTATACAGGGCTGTAAGTCACTATGTGGGTGCTGAGAATAGAACCCGGTCCTCTGCAAGAACAATGGGTGCTCTTAACCTCTGGTTCCTCTCTCCAGCTGTCCCTTGTAAGTCTTAAGAATGAATGGGAAGTGGCCATCTTGCCTCCCCAGAATGCCTGAAATGCTATGTGGTTTCCATTCTGTGTCCAGTGAAGCCCCAGGGCCATCGGTGGTCCCTGGGGCCAGTTGCCTTATTCAAGAGGCCAGAGGGTGTAGGTAGAGCCAGGAGAGCAGAGCAATAAAACTAATTGTACACTTCTTTCAGGTGCTGTGCCCTGTGAGACACCCTCCTCTAGGGACAGAAGCAACCAGCTTCCTGGGAAGAGCCATGGCTTCCACAGACCAAATCTAGTCACAGGAAAGGGGCTCAGAAGCAAGGCGGCTGAGCAGGAGGTGCAGACAATCCATGAAGAGAATGTAGCAAGACTACAAGCCATGGATCCTGAGGAGATTCTGAAGGAGCAGCAGCAGTTACTGGCTCAACTTGGTATGAATGTTAGTTAGGTCTTCCTGCTGGGGCCGAGCTAAGCGGAGCTGCCACATTTTGGGGAAGGTGTGTGTGTGTGTGTGTGTTAATGTTTTGGTAGCTGGGATCAAACTCTGATCCTCACATATTCTATGCAAGTGCCCAACCACTGAACCATACTTCTGGCCCCTAAAGGAGTTGAGAGGAGCAGTGAGCCTATACAAGTACAGGGCAGACATATTTTGAGTATTTATTTATTTACTGGCATTGGAGATTGATGAGCTATATACTAATACTTCCATGCATTTCTTTGTCCTATTCTTCTACTCCTGGGAGAGATACAGTATTAAGTTTATTTTACTAATGAATGAATGAATATGTTATTAAGTTCATTTTACGAATGAATGAACGAACAAACAAACAAAGCAGGCTCTGCTATTTGGGGTGGTACATGCCTTCAACCCCAGCACTTGGAAGTAGAATCAAAACCAGAGTTCATGCTCAGCTACATGGCTAGTTTGAGGCCAGCCTGGCTCTGAGACCCTTCCTCAAAAACAAAACTTGAAACTGATGATATAGCTCAGTGGGTAACTGAGCTAACCTTTAACCATGTAAATAAAGGTGGGAGAGAACTGATTCCACCAAGTTCTACTTGGACCTCCACATGTACACATACTGCCTCCCTGTACCCCAGTAGTAACTTAAAAAAATCCTCAAAAAAAAAAAAAAAACTGAGGCTCAGAAATTTAAGAGAAATTCTCCACAAGTCACATAGCTGGTGAATATAGAGTGGGTTATGGGAGTGCTCTAGTCGAAACCCAGAACCTTGCTCATGCCAGGCAAAGGGCCTTATACGACTAGTGCTGCAGATAGAATTCGGAGCTTCTGACTGGTCTAACCACCCCTACTCCATTAGGTACTACCGTAGTTCCTGGTGTAGTTCATACCGTGCTTTATCACAGTGGTGCTCTACCCTCTGTCCTTTACCCTCTAGTGTAACTACAGTGATGCATACAGGAGGGTGCTGTGCCACACGTTTCTTCACAGTCAGTCTTGTTCCACATTGTATGCAGAGCGCTTATGTACTGTATATTCACCTTTTAGTAAATGTATGTACAAACTGAGAGAAAATGAAGAAGTTGTTTGACTAAATGCTGTCCTTTTGGCTCTAGTCAACATTCACTTGTTTCTCGGGCATCTGACCTAGTGACAAGCAGAGGTTCCAGCATAGGATCCTGGTCCAGAGGACTCTGGAGGGCAGGGGCTATGGGGATTCAAGCCCAGATGCTACACAGGTGTGGGCTAGCAGGGTCGTTAAGGAGCCACAGGAGAGTGCAGGGGGCCTGAGCCAGGACCAGGAAGTCGTTTGTCTTGGCCTTAGCACCCAGAGGTGGGAATCTTCCAGCAGGTGTCAAATGAGGAATAGTCTTGGGACCTACCTTAGCTTCTTACTCTCTTCACCTTTACCCCTAGACCCCAGCTTGGTTGCCTTCTTGAGATCTCATAGCCATGCCCAGGAGCAAACAGGAACAAAGGCCACCAAGGAGCCATGCCCAGAAAGACTCTCAGTTCCTGTCACTAAAGAAGAGCCTATCATGTCAACTTGTGCCAGGGAGTCTAGGACGGGAGACAAGGTGGAAGACAGACTGGAGGGCGAGCTGGAGGCCAAGATGGAGGACGAGCTGCAGCCAAGAACCCCAGGTATGGAGGGCAGGCACCATCATCCTCAGAAAGGAAAAATAGCCTGCTGTGGTGGCGCATGCTTTTAGTTCTGGCATCCTTGAGAGGCAGAGTTAGGCAGGTCTCTGTGAGTTTGAGGCCAGCCTAATGTTTGCATATCAAGTTCCAGGACAGCCAAGGCTGCAAAAGGGGAGTGTGTGCTACCAAGCCTGACAACCTGAGTTAGGTTCCTGGAACCTACATGGTGAAAGAGAAAACACACACACATGCGCACACACACACACACACACACACACACACACACACACTCCTCATACACAACATAAATACATGTTGAAAGAAAATGGTAGGAAAAAGTGTCCTTTGTCCTTAGCCTGCTGATGGGGAAGATGCTCCTCTGCCCTTGGACATGGAATGTTCATTTTCATTAGTGTCTTTAAATTGGCTCAGATGGTCCTTATTTGCTGGCGCACATCTTCCTGCACATTTCCGTTTTCTGGTCCTGTTCCCCTACTTCTCCCCACACCTGAAGGGGCAGCAGGGTGTGACTGAGGCTCCTCCCAAGGCAAACTGTCTTCCGGTTCTTGCTCTTGCTTCATCCCCTGTCCATCAGTGTTCTGGAGGGACAGCGGGGCCAGGGAAAGGGGAAAAGTATCTAGTGCAGGACTCTGGACACGCCAGAGCAGAAGCAGAGACCAGTGGAAGCACTTATCTCCCAGAAACAAGATTATTCCATTAGGGATTAACAAAGGAAATTGAATTACGACAGCCCGGAACCTCCTGCTCCTGAGGGACTGCTGGGCCAGCCAGGCAGGTTGGGTGGGGGTGGGGTGGGGGTGAGGACGCAGGAGGAGATGGTAGAGGTGTTCCATGCCCGGCCCCACTGGAGCAGCATAGCTGCATCCCCTTGGTCTCCATTCCCTTGCTCCTTCAGAAGGTTGTACCAGAGTGGACTGCTGGACTTTCTTCGGCATGTGGTGTCCTATCTTCCTTTTCTGTTACTTACTCCTCTTCTCCTTTGAACAAGTCTTTGGAGTCAGCATGGGGCTGGAGCCAGGACCAACCAGCCATGTTTGTTGTAGTTGAAACATCCATCCAGTTGCTAGGGGTGCCAGCCCCCAGCCATACCATGTAGCCACAGCTGAGAGTAGGAGCTGCTGGGCTCAGTGCAGAAGGCCTGAGGCAGTGTTCTGCCAGTGGGCTGGCCCTGAGGAACACAGTGCTTCTACTCCTAGCACTGAGACTGCCCGTGGCCCCCAACAAAGACTGGCTCCACATGGACACTGTGGAGCTGGAGAAGCTCCACTGGACCCAGGACCTGCCCCCGCTCCGGCGGCAGCAGACTCAGGAGGTGAGTGGGGGGAGCAGATTGGGTGGGGTTGCTGCTCCTCTGCCCAGGACTGAGAAATAGCTCTCATTTGCTCTCGGCTTCTCTCCAGTCACCCTGCGTGACCCTATAGGCCCCACAAGCCTCATTCCAGTCAGAGGTAGAGCCCAGAGCTAATCCTAAAAGGCTTGAGATTAAAGGTTACTGAGTGTGAGAAAGTGCTGCAGCACCCAGCACAGGCCATTTCTTTGTCGTAGAGAATGCAGGCCCGATTCAGCCTTCAGGGCGAGCTCCTGGCGCCTGATGCGGATCTGCCCACGCATCTGGGCCTGCACCACCATGGAGATGAGGCAGAGGTAAGGCATGGGACCTAAGGAAAACTGGGAGACTCTTAGCAAATGTTTAGCAACTGTACAGAAATAGGAGCTCTGGCCACTTGCCTTTGGCCTCCTGTGTGTCCCGCCCTTGCTCGTGGCTTGCTGCCTCTCAGTCTCTTAGAATCAAGGCTGCTTTCTACTGACATCCTGCCCTGCTCTGTCACTCAGCAGCCGGGCCTGCGCGCTTTCCCTCAGGCCGTTCCCTCCCTCGGGGGGCTGCTGTACTGATCTCTGGCCTAACTCAAGCCATCCCTTACCTTGGGAAGTTTCCTAGTCCTTCAGCTTGGTGGGACAGTCTGTAGACCCTCAGGCTCCGCCTCCTTGACTCCTCAGGCCACTCTGCTGGTGTTTCCACATGAGAGCCCCATTTTCACAGCCCAGCATGACTCACTCCACAGAATGTCTGTACCCTCGTTCCATGCTGGGCCATTGGCCATACCCATCCACTGAGACCAGACTCCCCTTCCATGCCTGCCCCCTGACTAGAAATTGAGCACCCGCTGCTGTACCCGTCGTCGCTCTGTGCAGGACCTATATTTTTTATTCGCTTGAGGTTCCAAGGAGAGCTGTGACTAGGTGTCACTTGTTTATCTTGCCTTTCCCTTGATACCTTCCTGGGTATTTAGAAGACACTGCCGTGTGTCTTGATTCATTCTGACTCTTTGTCCCTGCACCAGAGAGCAGGGTATTCTCTACAGGAGCTGTTCCACCTGACCCGTAGCCAGGTGTCCCAGCAGAGAGCACTAGCATTGCATGTGTTGTCCCAGATCGTTGGCAGGGTAAGTGGACTGCTGGCCTGGTCCTACCTGGGCATACCCCTTCCCTCATCCCTTGATCTCAGACTTCCTCCTTACTGTGGGTCAGACTAGGAATGGGGCAAATGCAGGGTGAAGGGCCAGCAAAGGTTCTATCCAAGTTCTGCATCTAAACAAAGTGTAATCCTCCTGTACCCAAGGCCCAGGCTGGTGAGTTTGGGGACCGCCTAGTGGGCAGTGTATTGCGCCTCCTCTTGGATGCTGGTTTCCTCTTCCTGCTGCGCTTCTCTCTGGATGACAGAGTGGACAGTGTCATCGCCGCAGCTGTCCGGGCTCTTCGTACTCTACTAGTTGCTCCTGGAGATGAGGTATGTCAGGGCCAGGAGTGGGGTCAGAGGCTACAGGGCTCTGCTCTACATTCTGGGCATGCCCTTTGCCAAGGCTTTGAGGCAGAATGGAGAATAGGGTGGCAGGTGGCAGCCACTTCCAAAGGCCACACACCCAGAAGCCTTGCCTCCCCGCTGCTGCTGTGTATTGCAGAGGGATAGTTTTGCTCTGTCCTGGAACCATTTCTTCCTTTCTTTCTCTTCCCACCTCTACCCCATCCTCCGGCAGGAGCTCCTTGACAGCACCTTCTCTTGGTATCACGGAGCTTCAGTGTTTCCTCTGATGCCCAGCCAGGACGATAGAGAGGATGAAGGTGAGGATGAAGAACTCACAATAGAAAAGGTGAAGACAAAGACGCCCGAGGAAGGAAGCCGCCCTCCACCCGACCTGGCCAGACATGACATCATCAAGGTAGGAGGCACTTTGCATTCCCATCCTTGACCTACAGGGCAGGTTCGATGAGCAGGAGAGGTCACCAAGACCTGGGTGTCCCCCTTATGTGGCAATGGGTTTCTTTCTTCCTAGGGGCTCCTGGCTACCAACCTGCTGCCTCGGCTCCGCTATGTGCTGGAGGTGACCTGCCCCGGACCCTCTGTGGTCCTTGACATCCTGGCTGTGCTTATCCGCCTGGCTCGGCACTCCCTGGAATCGGCCATGAGGGTAAGATGGAGGAGGGCAACGAATGGACAAACTGCCCAGTGGGCTCATGTTTTATTTTATGAGTTTTTGTTATTGGTGTTTTTGTTGCTGCTGTTGTTTTGAGATAGAATTTCATTATGGCTCAAGCTGGTCTAGACCTCACTGTATCACTTAGGCCGGCCTGAAACTTGTGGAAATCCTTCCTCAGCTTCCTGAGTACTGAGATTTTAGGCATCTGTGGTCTGTGCCCACATGATAGGCCTTATCTTGAGCTTCTCTGCTTCCCTTTTCCTCCTATCTCCCGCAGGTCCTGGAGTGTCCTCGACTGATGGAGACCATAGTTCAAGAGTTCCTGCCCACCAGCTGGTCCCCTATAGGGGTGGGGCCTACTCCCAGTCTATATAAAGTGCCTTGTGCTGCTGCCATGAAACTGCTTAGAGTCCTGGCTTCAGCTGGGAGGAATATTGCTGCCCGACTGGTAAGCTGGACACATGGCAAGAGATGGAGGGCGTAAGACAGGGCTGGTTTGAGCTGGATTAACTCTGAACTCTGGATAGCTACCTTATTCCATCCTCCTCTTCCTCTCTGCTCTGTTTGCTTAGAAATTCAACAGAAACCAGCAGGTGGGAACCTGCTTACCTGGGTCTGTTGGGTCTATTCTGGTCTTATGATGTGGGGAGGGTTCCCTGACCCCAGCCTGTCCAGAGGCTGTGTGCAGACAAACCCTCATCACCTATAGTCAAGCAGAAAACGTACCTGGCAAATACTAACTAAAAATAAGGCAAGAGAACTGGCTAGTGAGATGCTCACCAGGTAAAAGCACTTACTGCCAAGCTGATGACCCGAGTTTAGTCCCTGGAACCCACATGGAAGGAGGAGGAAAAGACTCCTCAAGTTTCATCTGATTTCCGTGTGCATTGCCTGTCACGTGAGCACTTGTGGCCCCAAGTAAATGCTAGGGATAAAAAGCTGAAGGAGGGGGCCAAGGTTCTGTCAACCCTGCCCACATCACAGAGACTCAGAATAGGGCAGCTTGAGCCTGTCTCCAAGACACCCAGTAGTGGCTGGATGGTCCTGACGCCCTTACCTTCTTTCTCATCTCCAGCTCAGTAGCTTTGATGTCAGGAGCCGCCTGTGCCGATTCATAGCTGAAGCGCCACACGACCTGGCCGTGCCACCCGAGGAAGCAGAGATCCTGGCCACTGAGGCCTTCCGTCTGTGGGCCGTGGCTGCCTCCTATGGCCAGGGTGGTGACCTTTACAGGTGAGGAGAGGCCAGAGATAGGCTTCTCGTAGGGCCCTGCTGTTCTACTTTGTTCAAGGCCCCAGGGAAGGGAGGCCGAGCATGATGGGGGATTTCTGCTGGGTGTGAATTGCCGGGGAAGAGCTGACCAGCTTCATTCTTTGACAAAAGCATTAGTATATTGGGGAAGTCAGATGTCAGTTCCCAGTTGTGCGGTGACCTTGAGGGTTTCCAGCCTTCCCAGTTTTCAGGGCCTCACCTTGCACGAGTGTCTCTGTCCTGGGCTGTCTCCCTCCTGCTCCTCTTTTACCAGGTTGAAGCTCCTGGCAGAATTGTGCTTTGTGCCCTCTTCTTGCCTTCCTGCATAGTGAAGGCCAGTTGTTTTCCCCAGGGAGCTGTACCCAGTGCTCCTGCGGGCCTTGCAGACACTGCCTACAGAGCTCAGGACTCGTCCCCTACAGCCCCTGGCCATGCAGCGGATGGCCTCTCTGCTCACTCTGCTAACCCAGCTCACCCTGGCAGCCAGCAACACACACCCTGAGCCCACCAGGTAGGCCAGCTCCAAGCCCGTCAGCAGGCATGCCCAGCCGCCACCCCAGGACAGAAGGGAGTGCTCCTCCACTGGGAGAGTGGCTGGAGGTCGGGGTAAGGCGGCCAGATGCTTACCTTTCCCCCTTTGGCACTCCTGCAGTGGCACTGCCGAGTCCTGTGTGTCGGCCATCCCTTCCTCAGTCACCTGGACACATGTGTCTGGACTCAAGCCACTCGTGGAGCCATGTCTAAAACAGACCCTACAGTTTCTGCCCAGACCTGACGTGTGGAATGCCCTGGGCCCAGTGCCCAGTGCCTGCCTTCTGTTCTTGGGGGCTTACTATCAGGCCTGGAGCCAGCAGGTAAGTGCAACCTGCCTGCCTCTCTTCATCTGGATGCTACGCACGTCCTCCTGTTCCTTCTCTAGTGGTCCCTTTTCTACCTCTCCCTCTAAATATGGCTGTACTGAGTGGAATCCTCACATGCCAGACAGTTACTTCCCTACTGAGTACTACCCTCACCTTTTCACGGCTACCTGTTGCTTCCTACTTCGTTTCCCAGGAGAGCTTTCAAGAACCATTTGGATGGGACCAGAGACCCTGAGCAGCAGCTCAGCTTTTGTCTGCCCTCTCATGCACCCTAGATACTGTACTAGAGCAAGCTCAGAGCTGTCTCTCCTTTAGAAAGATCTGGCTGTGGAAGCTTCCAAACAGATTTTTTTGAGACCCTTATTATGGTGGAGCTGGTCCGGATCTGTAGGGCTAGGAAAATGGGTGTTCTAGCCCATCAGCTCAGTGAGCCTCTTGGTTCTCCAGTCAGGCCTGTGCCCAGAGGATTGGCTTCAGGACATGGAGCGCTCGGTGGATGAGTTCTTGCTACCTCTGCTGAGCCAGCCTCCTCTGGGCAGTCTGTGGGATTCCTTAAGGTATGATCTGTGATGGCAGCTGGGGGAGTGTGGGGTGGAGGCAGTTCCCCTGGGGGACTCCTGAGTCTGTGTCCTCAATCCATCCCAGGACATGTCCCTTTAGGGACCTGAGGAAACCCAATCCTCGGTACTCTGAGGAACATGAACACTGGTCTGCACAGCCACGTCCGGCTTGCACTCACAAACCAGAGTCCCCTCAGCATCTGTATTCTCCCTGCAGGGACTGCTCCCCGCTCTGCAATCCGCTGTCCTGTGCTTCCACCCCTGAAGCTCTCCCCAGCCTTGTGTCCCTGGGCTGTGCAGGAGGCTGTCCTCCTCTCAGTGTGGCTGGCTCAGCCTCACCCTTCCCATTCCTCACTGCCCTCCTCTCTCTCGCCAACACTCTGGTCCAGATTCACAAGGGGCTCTGTGGACAGGTAAGCCTCGGGTGCCCATTTAGAGGCCAGGCATGGGGACAAGATAGCAGGGGTAGGAAAGAGGGAGAGAAGTGGCTCGGAGGGAGGGGGCAGCAGTCTGGGAGCCCTAGAACCCATCAGTGTCAATTTCCAGATCTGAACAAGCTTGTTTCCTCAGCTGGCTGCTGTGTTGACTGCCCCGGGACTCCAGAACTACTTTCTCCAGTGTGTGGCTCCTGCGCCTGCCCCACAGCTCACACCCTTCTCTGCCTGGGCCCTGCGCCATGAGTACCACCTACAGTACCTGGTGCTTTCCCTATCCCAGAAAGCGGTGGGTCCCTGTCTGCAGATCAGCCTCACCCTCTTGTCCCTCCTGCCTCCTCCTGTAGTCCGTATTCCCTGGTTCACATCCTCCATCTTTCTGTCATTTCCTCACTCCCTCTGCTTCCTGTCCTCCATACTGCCTCCTGTCTCCTCCCTAGGCACTGTTGCAGCCAGAGCCAGCCGCCAGCACCGCCCTTCACCATGCTATGGCCTTGGTCCTGCTGAGCCGCCTGCTGCCTGGAAGTGAATACCTCGCCCAGGAGCTGCTGCTGAGCTGCGTGTTCCGGCTGGAGTTCCTGCCGTGAGTCCAGGGCTCCAGGCTTCAGGGAGTTGGTATTTTTGGATGCTGAACTTTGTTAACAAAACAGCATCTTGGAGCTGGGAAATCTGGGTTTTAGTCTCTTTCTTTAACTTAATTCATTATTCCCTCAGTAAAGTGAATTGAGGCTATTTATCTTCACCCAGCCTCAGAATGATAAGACTCCACAGTAAGACAGTGGCTAAAAAATGTCACATAAGCTTAGCTAGGGATGTAGTTGAACAGTAAAGCACCTGTTTGGCATGTGTGAGGCTCTGATTCAAAGTTCACTGATTCACCTGGTTCACTGATGCACACCTCTCATCCTAGTACTCGGGAGGTCAGCCTGGGCTACATGAGAAATGTATAGATAGATGTAGATATAGATATATGGATATAGATATAGATGGATAGATAGAGATAGATGATAGATAAATGATGGATGGATGGATGGATGGATGGATGGATGGATGGATAGATAGATAGATAGATAGATAGATAGATAGATAGATAGAGATAGAGAGATAGGATAGACAGACAGACAGCTAGATGATAGATTATAAGTAAATAAACAAATAGGAAAGAATGGGGTGACACCTTAACCCCAGCACAGCTAGAGATCAAGCATGGAAGTTTAAGTAAACTTTCCTTCTGTTCCGTCTCCTACATGCTATGCAACATTGTGGTGCGAAAGGCTGTCAGGGGAGCAGGAAGGCACAGGACTAAACTTAGAAACTCTAGATCTGGGACAGCTGTCTGGATGCTGTGATTCTAGCCCTTAGTTTTGGCTTTTGTATCATGTTACAGGGAAAATGCTTCAGGGGGTCCAGAGGCAGCTGACTTCTCTGATGGACTGTCCTTAGGGAGCAGTGGGGACCCTCAGTGTAGACGAGGGGCTCTCCTAGTTCAAGCTTGCCAGGATCTCGCCAGCATCCGCAGCTGCTACCTGGCCCATTGTTCACCAGCCAGAGCCAGTCTGCTGACCTCCCAAGCCTTGTACCGTGGAGAGCTACCGAGAGTCTCAAGTCTGCTGCTGCCTGTACCTAAGGAGCCACTGCTGCCCACTGACTGGCCCTTCCAGCCGTTGATACATCTCTACCACCGAGCTTC
Organism: Tokudaia tokunoshimensis; assembly: GCA_036184795.1. Taxonomy (NCBI): domain Eukaryota; kingdom Metazoa; phylum Chordata; class Mammalia; order Rodentia; family Muridae; genus Tokudaia; species Tokudaia tokunoshimensis. Next base: position 94,481,472 of record BTHU01000004.1, on the reverse strand, counting down.
GGATACTCCCTCTGGGCTGCCTGCTGCTGACACTGTAGGCGTTACCATGCGGGTCCTCCAGTGGGTGCTAGTTCTGGAGAGCTGGCGCCACGAGGTCCTCTGGGCTGTGCCCCCTGCTGCCCGCCTGGCACGTCTCATGTGTGTGTACCTGGTGGATAGCGAGCTGTTTCGAGAGACTCCCATACAGCATCTGGTGGCGGCTCTTTTAGCTCGGCTCTGTCGGCCCCAAGTCTTGCCAAACCTCAAGCTGGACTGCCCCCTCCCTGGCCTGACCTCTTTTCCTGACCTCTATGCCAGCTTCTTAGACCATTTTGAGGCCGTCTCTTTTGGAGACCACTTGTTTGGGGCTCTGGTCCTCCTTCCTCTGCAGCGTCGGTTCAGTGTTACCTTGCGCCTTGCCCTCTTTGGGGAACACGTGGGAGTATTGCGAGCACTTGGCCTGCCTCTGACTCAGGTACAGTCTCAGCTAATCAAGGCCTGCCTAGGACCCGTGCACTGGACACTAGGGGCAGTCTTGAGCAGTGTGGGGCTTTGGTGGGCGTCATTATTGCCTTGTTAGCTCTTTGAAAGCATCAAGATGTAGGAATAGAAGGGTTCTTATCATGGCTCTGGCAGAGAGTAGGTATTCATGTTATTATTATTACTGGGTATTTTTCAAGACGGGGTTTCTCTTTGTAGCTATGGCTGTCCTGGAACTTGCCCTGGAGATCAGGCTGGTCTGAAACTCACAGACATCCTGCCTCTGTCTCCTGAGTGTTGAGGTTAAAGGTGTATATCACCACTATCCAGCAGGGTTCATATTATTAACACAGTTTGGTTTCTGCTTGTGAACTCCTACAGTTTAGATGAAGGTATGCTAAGACCAAAAATCAAAACAAAAGTTGTTAATTACTCAGATTCTTGGTGTGTTAAATCAGAATCTAGAGAATTCTTAAAAGAATAGGGTGGACTTCCCTTAAGAAAAAGATGCTGTGGAGGAGAGAGGTTGACTTAGTGCTGAAGTTTGGGGAGAATTTGAATCTTAAAAGATTTCTGTAGCGTGCTTACTAGGAAAAGGCTATGAAGCAAAGCCCTAAAGGATGTGTTGACAAGAGAACCAGGCCTGATCTCTCAGGAGCTGAGGCAGGAGGATTACAAGTTTAAGGACAGCCTGGGCTATACAGAGTTCTAGGCCACTGTAGGATGAGACCAGACACTGTCTTCAGCATACTAAGGATTGTAGCTCATTTGATAGAGAGCTTGCTAGCCACTCCTTGCTCCACATCTGATGGGACACTGTCTCAAAGGAGTAAGGCAGAGACACAGAACAGGAAACCCAGTGCCTGCATGAGCGTGTATCCCTGCACTCAGGTGTATATATGACATGCGTGCACACACACACGCTTAAAAAAATTTAATAGTTACTCATAGTAATTTTTTTATTTAAAAACATTTGAGAGTCAGGTATAGTGGTGCACACCTTTAATACCAGCACTTGGGATGCAGAGGCAGGTGAGTCTCTGAGTCTGAGGACAGCCTGCTTTATGTAGAAGTTCAGAGCCAGAGCTATGTAAAGAGACCCTGTCTCAAGAAAGAAAAAGTATCTGAGACAGTGTCTTCCTATGTGACCCAGGCCGGACTCAGCCTTGCAATTCCCTCCCTGCCCTAGCCTTCTGTGTGTTTTCAGGAATGATAGCCTAATGCGTCCACTCCCAGCTCAGTAATAATTATTTTTATTTATATTTTTTCTAGTCTCTTTTGTATACTTGTGTATGTTTATAAAATTGGAATTACTGCATAATGAATTTTTCATCTAACCTTATATCATGAGCATTTGCCATCCATTAATACTCTTAAGAATCAATACTGAAGCCGGGCAGTGATGGTGCACGTCTTTAATCCCAGCACTTGGGAGGCAGAGACAGGTGGATTTCTGAGTTCGAGGCCAGCCTGGTCTACAGAGTGAGTTCCAGGACAGCCTGGGCAATACAGAAAAACCCTGTCTCGAAAAAAAAAGAAAGAAAGAAAGAAATCAATACTCTGTGTGTGTGTGTGTGTGTGGGTGTGTGCGCTAGAAATGGAACCCAGGGCTCCATGCATCCTAGGAAGGTGCTCAGGCTGTAAGCTATGCCCCAGCACCAGTCTTTGCCCTTTGGCTTTCATCTGTGCACTAAAGAAGGGAGGTCTTTCCCTGATTTCTGCCCTGTGATGTGATTACATGTGACCAACAGTCTTCCACTGCTGCTACTGATGGACATTCCCACTTGGCCCTCAGCATATCGTTTCCCTCTGTCACAGCTGCCTGTGCCTCTGGAGTGCTACACAGAGCCTGCTGAAGACAGCCTGGCTCTCCTTCAGCTCTACTTCCGGGCCCTGGTTACTGGTACACTCCGTGCACGTTGGTGCCCCGTCCTCTACACTGTAGCTGTGGCTCATGTCAATAGTTTCATCTTCTGCCAAGACCCAAAGAGCTCAGTAAGTCACCTCTCTATCTTCAGAGGGAAGGAGGGAGCTGGTGGGCCAGTTGCGGATGGACTGAGGGTTAAGTGAGGCTGGTGGTGAGTACCAGTCCTCGGCTTAGGGCCATATCTCCCTCTTATGCTCCCAGGATGAGGTGAAGGCTGCCCGAAGGAATATGCTGCAGAAAGCATGGCTGCTGGCAGATGAGGTAGCATTGTGGGTATCGGGAAGGAAAAGATACAGGGGTGGTAAGGAACCAAACCTCAACAAACTCTCCCACCCACTTCATGGGTTTTGTCCTCTCTACAGGGGCTGCGGCAGCATCTCCTCCACTATAAGCTTCCCAACTCTAGCCTCCCAGAGGGCTTTGAGCTGTATTCCCAGTTACCTCGCCTAAGGCAGCAGTATCTTCAGACATTGCCCACAGAGGTGCTCCAGAATGGAGGGTTCAAGACATAGGGCACTTGCCCTCAGCTAAAGATGAATATTCTCCTGGGGCTTAGCAGTGATCACCATGAGAGAAGGAAACACAAGGCTTGCTTTCCTGTGAGCACATTGTTTGAGCCTTTTTTTTTTTAGAACAGAAGGAACTCATATTACATCATGATACTGGAGCTCAGGATCTGGGGGCTCTGAGAGCTGTACTAGGAGTGGAAGGTGCGGTGGCCCAGGACAGTCTGAGCACAGCTCTCCTTCCTCACCCACCTCCAGTCCACAAGGCTAGGGTGTATGATTGTTGTGCTACACCCTGAAATAAATTCTTTTCTAGTCTGACTGATCTGCACTGTTTTGTCACTCTCAGGGTTGGTAGCAAGGGTGGATTGTCTCGAGGAGAGAGGTGGGAGAAAAAGTCACAATGGGAAGTAAACAGTCTTCATCTGGAGATGGCAGAGGTGTATGCCCTGGGAGTCTGTGACAGTGACAGTGCTCCTGGAGTGGGTGCAGACCTGGAGGACTCTGCAGGCCCTGGAAGTGCTGGGGTCAGAGAACCCAAATGTCAGCCTGGTGTAGTTCTCCTATGCCATTCTCAGTGGGCTTTTTTTTTTTTTTTTTGGTTTTTCGAGACAGGGTTTCTCTGTGTAGCCCTGGCTGTCCTGGAACTCACTTTGTAGACCAGGCTGGCCTCGAACTCAGAAATCCACCTGCCTCTGCCTCCCAAGTGCTGGGATTAAAGGCGTGCACCACCACTGCCCGGCGACGGCTTTTTTTATAATGTCTGTTTCATCTGTATGTGAGTATGGCATGTGTACAGAGACCAGCAGATAATGTTGGATCTCCCTGGAGCTGCGTGGTTGTGAGTTCCCTAATGTGGGTACTAGAAACCAGACTCGGGTGCACTTAACTGCTGAGTCGTCCTTCAGCCCTGGTACTTTCTAGATTATCCTTTTCTCTGAATTCTGACATAGGTTTGCTTAAAAAAAAATATTTTACTGTGCAAGGCATTGTGGAACATGCCTTTAATTAGCCTGGTCTTCAAATTGAGTTCCAAGACAGCCAGGGATACACAGAGAAACCCTGTCTTGAAAACACACACACCACACACACACAATGCAAATGAGTGTTTTACCTACATGTGTCTGTGTATCATGTGTGTGCTTGGTACCCCTTAAGGCCAGATGGGGACATCAGATTCCCCTTGGAACTGGCGAGTTAGATGATTGTGACCAGTCATTTTGGTACTGAGAATTGAACCTTGGTTCTCAGTTCTCTCAACTGTTGAGCCATCTCTCCAACCCAGCACAGGCTGTCTTACCCTATCATTTGCTGTGTGGAATAACTGTTCTTCCAAATCATCAGGAGAGGTCCAGTATGGCCCTGTCAGTGAGCCAACATAAGCGACATGCTCACCCACTATCAGACTAGTGACTTAAGAGGGAAGTTGAGGCAGGAACTGGGTGATGGAAACCTCAGACAGCAGTGAGCACTATGAGAACAGACTCTTAGGAGACAGGCTTCATTGAGTAGTTTTTAATTTTGGGGAACAAAAGCTATTCGAACCTTTGGGGAGTGGGTAGAGGTTTTTGGGGTTACGTGTACCTCCTTGGCCATGGCTAAGGTGCTGTGTCCTTATTTGTATGAAGAGGAATTCCAGGTGCTTCCTGAACATGACCTTATAAGAAAAGAGGTTGTTTAACCTGCAACATGACCGCCAGGCTAGGCTATGGGGGGGAGGGGTGCTGGGACATACATGCCCAGAGCAGAGAGGGAGGAATCCTGCTCCTGCCAGTCTCAGGACTAGATTTTCAGGGTTTGTGCATAGCTGACCTCTCTCCGGCTCCGGGTTGACTCCCCTGCCCCACAGACCACCAGTCCCTTTCTTTAGCTTATTAAAATCAAGTTTTATCCATGAAAGAGAGTTCCTGATGGTGATATCTATAGAACTAAGTGGGTCCTGTGTTCTCCATTTTCATAAACTCTATCGTAGCTAGAGTTGGTATTAGATACTCAGAATATACTAATTAGCTAGTTACCTGCTAGGCCCAGCTTCAGTTTTCAGACATAAAAACATCTTCAGCCTTTAGGCTTCAGTCATTAACTTTATTTTTTAGTCCAGTATGTGTTTACTGGAATGGTTCTCATCTTGATCCAGCTCCTCTTAGTTGAAGAAAGGAGTGCTAATTTCTTTTCTTCAACAGATAGGAGATCCTTTGCAAATGATTTATTCTGGTAAGAAGTTTTTGTTTGTTTTTGTTTTGAGGGAAATCAGAGCAATCCTGCTTCAGCCTTCTAAGTGCTAGAATTACATGCCCTCCTGGGGACCATGCCTGGCTTAACATTAGCATTTTGAACAAAAGATAAAACTCTCTGAAGGCTAACTTCTGGTGGCTCTCTCAGTATGTGGCTTGTAGAAGTTTCCTTCCATGTGATTTTGCAGTTGGTGGACTGTGGCTGAGCTGCTCTGCATTTCAAATTTCTATTAGCTTTTTGAGAGGAAGTTTCATGTAAGCCCAGGCTAGCATCCGGTTTGAAAACAGAGGATAACACTGAACTTGGGGTCCCATCTCCACTTGGCAGGCACTGGATTATAACTGCAAGCTACACTGCCCAAATTTTCCAACACCTTGTCCAGTCATGGCAGTAAGAAGTTGTGCACAGGGCAATGCAACAGTGTGCAACAAACTCAGAAAGTCATGATTCTGAGGAATTGGGATGTTCTGCCTCATGGTCAGAAAGGGACACAGCATTGGCAAGCAATACGGCGACCTTTCTGGGGACAAATTAAAGAGTGCTTCCTGCAAGGCCTGGTGGCATTGATCCCATCATTCAGGAGGCAGCGGCAGGTGGATTTTTGGAGGCTAACCTGGCTCTGCATACTTCCAATGTGTGACAGTGGAGGCTGCCGGGCCGCTCAAAGGCGTGCAGCTGTGGCGGGCGCCAGACACCGGCCAGTATCTGTGAGTGCCTGGCCAGGAGAGGGTGGCAATCACCTGCTAACAGAAGAGGGTAGCAGGGCCCAGAGCCCCACCACTTTTCATCTTAAAACATTCCGCAGCGATGCCTAATGTCACTCACTTCGATTGTCCTTCTATGGTAACCATCCACAGGACGGCCGCCCAATCAACGGGGGCTCCAGATGGGGCTTGATTCTTCCCCCTATCTCCGTTAACACTCTTGAAATACACGTGGAACCTAACTGTAAACTCGGTCTTACCCATCCCTTCACTGTCCATCTAAGTCCCTTAGGAAGCTTCCCGGTCGCGGGTTCCCGACCTAGAGCCGCAGCCTGGCCCAGAACCGAGCCGCCCTGGACCGAGCCGCGGATCGGTGCTCTCTCTTCCCGTAGGATCTCCGCCTATGGAGCGGCGGGCGGCAAGGGCGCCCGAAACCACCTGTCGCGGGCGCACGGCATCTTCCTCTCGGCAGTCTTCTTCCTCAGTCGCGGGGAGCCGGTGTACATCCTTGTGGGGCAGCAGGGCCAGGACGCCTGTCCTGGAGTAAGCGGGGCAAGTGGGACAGGGGCGCCCGGGCCGAGAGCTGGGGGAGGAGAGAGTCCCTGGTCATTCAGCATTTCACCTTGGTGCCACCCAGGGGAGCCCCGAGAGCCAGCTCGTCTGTCTGGGAGAGGCTGGGGAGCATGCGACGACCGATGAGACCGAAAGGGTCCCAGGCTGGAGACGCTGGGCCGGCGGGGGCGGGGGTGGCGGGGGCGCCACCTACATCTTCCGGGTAGGTGCACTGGGTGCTGTCGCCTCGACCCCCACTGGATGTCCCGGGCTCCTCTCTCCCTCTGGGTTTCCGGGGCTCAGGACCCGGGCGCGGCCCCTGACCGGCCGCTGGCCCCATAGCTGCGCGCGGGGGAGCCAGAGCCGCTGCTGGTGGCGGCGGGAGGCGGCGGGAGGTCCTACCGGAGGCGACCTGACCGCGGCCGGACTCAGGCCGCCGCCGAGAGGCTGGAGACCCGCGCGGCGGCGCCGGGCAGCGGCGGGAGAGGAGGCGCGGCAGGTGAGCGCGCCGCCCGGTGGGGAGAGGCGCGGAGGCGGGCGGCTCCGCAACGCCACTGCCCGTCGCTTGCTGTCGCTTCGCAGGTGGAGGGGGCGGCTGGACGTCGCGGGCCCCCTCTCCGCAGGCCGGACGCTCGCCGCGGGAAGGGGCCGAGGGCGGCGAGGGCTGCGCGGAGGCCTGGGCTGCGCTCCGCTGGGCTGCGGAGGGAGGCTTCGGGGGCGGCGGCGGGGCCTGCGCGGCGGGCGGCGGTGGCGGCGGCTACCGGGGTAGGTACTCCCGTCGGGAGGGTTGTCGGGCAGCCCGGGTGATGTGACGGTAGAGCCTAAGAACCTGGCCTGAGCTTTCCAGAGGATAGATGGGGAATGCCCCACTCTGCACTGTGCCAGGCCCCGGCACCTAGGCGTGGTCAGACCTAGGCGTGGTGGCATGCTCGCCTGTAGCGCATGCTGAAGGCAGAAGGATTCCAAGCTAAGTAACTACTGAGTGAGTTTGAGGCCAGGCTGGGCTACCGACTGGTCTAGTTTTTGGATTTTGTTTTTGTTTTTTTAAGACAGGGCTTCTTTTTTCGAGACAGGCTGTTCTGGAACTCCCTCTGTAAACCAGGCTGACCTCGAACTCACAGATACCCTTTGCCTCCAGGAGTTGGGCTCAAAGGTGTGCACCAGCACCGGCCAGGCTGGTCTTGTTTTGTCTTTTACAAAGGGCCAAATTACCAGGCTTGGTTGCACATTCCTTTAACCATAAGACTCGGGAAGCAGAAACAGGCAGATCTCTGTGAGTTTCAGGCCAACAAGGGACCCATAACAGAACCCCGACTTAAAAAAGAGCCCAACTCGATTGCAAATCACACATGCAATTAAATCAAGTGCCTGTCCCAAAACAAATCCTTACTCTGCCAAAGTCTAAGGAATTTAGGGCCGGTCTTGTTAGCATGCTGAGCTGAGAGAGTTAAGAGCAAGAATGGTTTAAGTCAGTAGTTCTCAAAGTGTACTTACCACAGAAGTTATCAGAAATAAGAATTCAGGGATGGCCGGGCGGTGGTGGCGCACGCCTTTAATCCCAGCACTTGGGAGGCAGAGGCAGGCGGATTTCTGAGTTCGAGGCCAGCCTGGTCTGCAAAGTGAGTTCCAGGACAGCCAGGCTACACAGAGAAATCCTGTCTTGAAAAACCAAAAAAAAAAAAAAAAAAAAAAAGAATTCAGGGATGAAATCTGGAAAATGTTGGTCAAACATTAAAACAAAACTTCATTAGACAGAAGGAGTCAATTTAAGTTATCTTTAGTTCAATACACTAATCACAATTAATACCAATATTTTTGGTTCTATCAGTGTAGGGGATAAAACCCAGCGGTCAAACCCAGGGCCTTAGGCATGCTAGAGAAATGCTCTCTCAGGAGGCTACACCCCTAGTCTCAACAACATGGCTAAGAGAGTAGTTCTGAGGTGCTCTCATTACAATGGTTTGTTGGTTTAAATGATTGCACAATGTATGCTCATTTCAAAGTATCATATTTCAAAGTATCATATTGTACACAATTCATACACACTTTTTATTTGTTGATTAAAACTTAGTTACTGGGGCTGGAGTTAGCGGTTAAGAGCACTGACTGCTTTTCCGAAGGTCCTGAGTTCAAATCCCAGCAACCACAAGGTAGCTCACAACATCCTTAATGAGATCTGATGCCCTCTTCTGGTGTGTCTGAAGACAGCTACAACGTATTTAGATATAATAATAATAATAATAAAGCTTAGTTACTGCCGGGCAGTGGTAGTGCACGCCTTTAATCCCAACATTTGGGAGGCAGAGGCAGGCGGATTTCTTGAGTTCGAGGCCAGCCTGGTCTACAGAGTGAGTTCCAGGACAGCCAGGGCTACACAGAGAAACCCTGTCTCGAAAAAACAACAACAATAACAAAACAAAAAACAAAAAAAAATTAGTTACTATGATTCATTTTAAAGAGAAATGCACCGTCAATCTCCAGAACCTCTGATGGCAGGGGAGGTGCTGGCCACCTGTTTTAACTGTTCCTAAGATGCTCTAGAATGTGAGGATACTGATGTAAAGAAATAGAAGCGGTCTATCAGGACTGCACTGTTCATAAATCTTTGTTCACACAGGAATGGAACCTCCTCATTCCTGGGTTCATTTGTGGACTGAACATCCCTCATTTCACAGCTCAGTATGTGGTCTGGAGGGGCTCAGGCAGACACGGGTCCCAGCCAGGCTAAGCCAGGTCTTTGGATTCCAGTCGAACAGCCAGTCTCCCCTTCTCTAGCCCCTCAGCAGTTGTATGGCAGTGTCATTGTAGAGAAGGCCACACAGGATTTATTTATTGTAGCTTTCCTGCTGGTGGGTCATAAGCCAGTTTCCCATGCAAGGCAGCTGGGTGCTCCTCCTCACCCTGTTCTCATTTTTGTAGTTAAACCTCCGTCACTCTCTATTTCAAGGCGGTGATACTTCTGAGTCTGACCTCCTCTGGGCTGATGGGGAAGATGGCACATCCTTTGTCCACCCCAGTGGCGAGCTCTACCTACAGCCTCTGGAAGGTATTTGTTCTGAACCCCTGCCTCTCAGCCTGGCCAGCCATCCTCCTCAATCCCTGGACCCACAACCATGCATAGGTACCATCTGCTCTGAGCTGTGAGATACCCAGTTCTTAAATGGCACAGGAACATTTGAGATGCATCTGTGAGTTGTGATTCTAGATTCTAGTTCAGGTATTCCAGACTGCTAGGCAGGTATCCATGCTATGAATTCTCTCCAAACACCTCAGGGCTCATGGGTCCCAGAAGATGTAATAATGTACAGGCTTGACTGACATCGCCAGGCTGGGCTAGCAAGATGGCTTAGCTGGTAAAACCCTTGCCTTCAAGCCTGATGACCTGAAACCACAGTAGAAGAAGAAAATGGATTCTGACTTCACAAGCATGTGCATGCATGCCTTTGTGTATCTCTGAATGAAATCAGTCAACAGAAAAGAAGTCCCCCCCCCAGCTCTGACATCATCCTGCATGTTGCCGTGGTTGGGACCACAGGTTACTCTACACTCCTGACTAGAAGTAGCCATGTGACTGGAAAGTCCTGTGTGTCCCACCCCCACCCCACCATGTCTACTCTTTTACTCACAGTCACAGAGGGCCATGGGGAGGTGGAGATCCGAAAGCACCCCAACTGCAGTTACTGCCCTTTCAAAGACTGCCAGTGGACGGCCGAATGCACATGCCCCGAGGGCATGGAGCTAGCTGTGGATAATATCACTTGCATGGGTAGGTCTTCGTAGAGCACTGGAAATGGATCGGGGCACAGTTTCCTGTCAAGAACATGTAGGTCAGTGTGGGAGGCAAGATGGATATTTAGATATAGATATGTATCTAAAAATGGCAGTTGCTATGGAAGGTATCAAATAGTTAAGGGGCTCTCGAGAGGGAGAGTTGCTTTTGTCTAGGACAACTGTGGGTGGCATCGTGGGAAAGTAAACACTGAGATGGGGCTTGAAGCATGGATAATATTTAAGGGTACCCAGACATGGTAGCACACACCTGTAATCCCAGCAGTGGGTAGGCTAGAGCAGAAATGAGAGTCTGAGGCCAGCCTGGGTTACTGGGAGACACTGTCTCAAACACAGAACAAGACAAGACAAATGAGAAAAATATTTGAGGATATAGGGACAGAGGAGCCTCCGGCTGGAGATGACGTTCTTTCTCCCTAGACCTACCGATCACCACAAGCCCTCTGATTCTGATGGGAGCTGTAGTGGCAGCCTTGACACTGAGTCTCCTCGTGATGTGTGGAGTTCTAAATCTAGGTATGGGCATCTAGCACGGCTGATGCAGGCTGACCCTTCTCTACTAGGCTGTGATGGGCTTCTCTGTGGTTCTAGGCTGCAATCATGGTCCTTACCCCCACAGAGCAATGGTAGATTCCTCTCGGCTTTTAGGAGTAGTACCACGGAGTCATGGGGAAGCGTGTATTTGAAAGGACTTTTGGGGAGACGTTCTGGGCCCGATGGACGGTAGATGGCACACTTCTCTTCTCACCTGCAGTGAACCCGAAGTGTCAGAGCCTGTGGGGGACCAGGCTGCCAGGCCCTGAGCTTGAGCTGAGCAAGCTTCGAACCTCTGCCATCAGGACAGCACCCAACCCCTACTACTGTCAGGTGGGGCTCTGCCCTGCCCAGTCCTGGCCTCTGCCCCCGGGGCTCACTGAGGTTTCTCCAGCCAACGTCACTCTACTCAGGTGAGTCCTCAGCCTCTCCTGTGGTGGTTCGCACCTTGACTCCCTCTCTCCCCATCCTTCCTCCTGCCGTGATGCATTATGGATCCCAGAGAGCGTCTAACTCAAATCCTTTGTGCAGAGGAAATTCCAAAAGGCAAAATAACACAAATAGGTTCAGCTTTTGCCCAGTTCTGGGGTGCAGAGACCTGGGGACATGACTGTTCTGGTGTCCGCAGCTTGCGCTTCTCCTAGAAGGGTCTTCATTAGCACAAGGAGAGGCTCCTCCTACATTAGGACCCTGACTGGCCCCAGCTCTGTGTGTCAGCATTAGCTTGTGATTGAGAGCATCCATGGCCCAGAGAGAGCTCAGAGGTCACCTGGGCCTATGGGGTGGGAGCCAAGGAGATAAAGGGGCATTGCCTCCTCTACAGACCCTGTTTGTCTATGACATCCTCTTCCTTCTGTCTTGTCCTCTTACAGAGCCCTTGGCCATGGTGCCTTTGGGGAAGTGTACGAGGGACTAGTGACTGGTCTTCCTGGGGACTCCAGCCCTCTTCCGGTGGCTATCAAGGTGAGAGGGGTAGGGCTTCCAGTTGGAGTAGGCATATGGAAGGATGGATTGATGCTCCCTCCTAAAGCACTGAGCCACAGCTCAGGAGTGCTCTGCGTTCCCTCACCAGACTCTGCCTGAGCTCTGCTCCCGCCAGGATGAGCTGGACTTTCTCAGGGAGGCTCTGATCATCAGGTGCACCCCAGGACAGGCAGGAGGGTGTGGTGGGAGACAGGACCTGCCAACAGGAATGGCCTCTCCGCTCTTTAGGAGCATTTTAGGGCACAGAGGTTTTCTGCACTTTAATTGGATCTAGAGCATGCTTGTCTCCCCACTGGTGACGGCGTATATTTGCCATTTCCACTCAGCAAGTTCAGCCATCAGAATATTGTACGCTGCGTGGGGCTCAGCTTCCAGGCTGCCCCTCGCCTCATTCTGCTGGAGCTGATGTCTGGTGGGGATATGAAGAGCTTTTTGAGGCACAGCAGACCACACCCGGTAAGGCCCTTCTCTGGGCTCCCCAGACTCTTCTAAGATCCTATTTGCTCTCCAATCTGGATAAACTGATGCACCTTCTGCCCAACTCAGGGGCAGCTGTCACCTCTGACCATGCAGGACCTATTACAGTTGGCCCAGGATATAGCCCAGGGCTGCCACTACCTGGAGGAAAATCACTTCATCCACAGGTTGGAAGCAATCTTGACTCAGGAGACTGCTGGCCCACTTGTCCCCTCAGAACATCCCTCTATATATACAACCTTTAAAGAAACATCTCAGGAAGAGCCAGAGCGCCTGTGTTCGGCATGAGTATTTTGTCTGTTTCACAGAGACATTGCTGCCCGTAACTGTCTGCTTAGCTGCAGCGGCGCCAGCCGAGTGGCCAAGATTGGAGACTTTGGAATGGCAAGAGATATCTACCAGTGAGCAGGAAGTGGGGAGGCTGGACAGCCGCTGCTCCAGGGAGGCTGGCTCCACAGCACTGGGAAACTCAGCACTTTCTCTCTCCTTCATATAGGGCCAGTTATTATCGCAAGGGGGGTCGGACCTTGCTCCCAGTCAAGTGGATGCCCCCAGAAGCTCTCCTGGAGGGTCTTTTCACGTCCAAGACAGACTCCTGGTGATAGCATGTGCCTTGCTGTGCTCCCTGAAGCTAATCCTATCCCTTCCTGCCACTTCTTATGACAGCAGGGGACGTTATATGATTGATGGGTCTTGTTTGTTCCTTCCACCTCTCAGGTCTTTTGGGGTCCTGCTCTGGGAGATCTTCTCACTGGGTTATATACCCTACCCTGGACATACCAACCAGGAGGTTCTAGACTTCATTGTCACAGGGAACAGGATGGATCCTCCTAGGAACTGTCCTGGGCCAATGTGAGTTAACAGTGCTGCCCAGGGAGGGAGGTATCTTGAGGTTTTGGGAGACATAAACTCCTGCCTCTCGCTAGGTACCGACTCATGACCCAGTGCTGGCAACATCAGCCTGAACTCCGCCCTGACTTTGCCAGCATCTTGGAGCGCATTCAATACTGCACTCAGGTGTGCCTCCAACCCGACCCTCAGTTCCCAAATATCCCTTTGATTCCCTCTAACTCCCCTGGTTCTGTAGGGCAGGAAGAAAGCCATATAATAGCCATGTGGTCCCCTGTTCCCCAACTCTCCCATTTCAGGACCCTGATGTGCTGAACTCACCCCTGCCTGTGGAACCAGGGCCCACTCTAGAGGAGGAAGAGGCCTCTGGGCTGGGAAATAGGTCACTGAAAGGTCTTAGATCCCCAAAGCCCCTGGAGCTGATTTCCCAGAACTTGGAAAGCTGGGGAGGAGGCCTTCTTGACTCTTGGCTGCCCTCTGGTCTCAAGACCTTCAAACCCAGATGCCTCCAACCTCAGAACATTTGGAACCCTACCTATGGCTCCTGGACTCCAAGGGGCCCCCAGGGTGAAGATTCAGGCATTGACCTCAGCAATGACTCCGCCTCAAATCCCTTTCCAGGCATCCAGTAGCCTCTGCTCCCTGCAGCCTGTGCTGCATGTCCTGACATGTTTCAGGGATGTCCTGGCATGTTTCAGGGATGTCCAGGCAGCCTCGCCTTTCCACACTGGAAACCTGCCCAGACCCTCTTAGGGAAGGGCCTAGGCTACTTTCAGTCTGGTCTTTGGAACCAGAGGTTATCCACCCGCTGTAGGAGTCAGTTGGGAATCCCGGATAGTCCACTCCCCATAAGTATCTTTCCTCTGGCCCATTCCAGTGCTACAAATGTTTTTAGTGATGATGATGATGATATAATGATATAATAATAATAATAATAATAATCTCTTCTAATTCTTCAGTTTTCTGAGTGGAGTTTGGAACTGAGGAAGAGAACCAGAGGTGGAGGAGGCTTGAGTCACAGAGACTGAATCTTTGAGTTTTATTAGGAAGGGTGTCCACTGTAGTGTAGGAGTTAGACCAGTAAGTCTATATACCTGTGAAATACAATTATGGATGGGAACCCTCTGGAGAGGGGCAAAGCCACTTGAGAAGAGCTGCTGGTCTGGGAGAGAAGCCCACTGTTTCCTTCCCCTCCTATAAATTAGTGTCATTCAGCTCTGGGAAACAGGCTTGTGTGGAAGCCAACTCCTGATGTACTACACCCCCTTAGTGGATGGCACCCGGTCCTGCAGGACCATGTGAACTGCCCGCCCAGCGGGGTTCCAGTCTCTTGCCGGCATGCATGGTGGGGTTGCAGCCACAGGTCCACGTCTGACCAGCCGGCCCACGTTGAGGGAAAAGGGCCCAGCCTCATCTCTCAGCCAGGCTGGCCAAGATGCCAATGAGATTGTCCAGCCCCAGCAAGTAGCCGTCCTCACGATTGCCCTCCTCCCAGGGCCTCCGATGATCTAGGATCTGTCCATCGGGGAGAGGCGTGGTCTTGCCAAAATCGATGAGCCACACACCAGCACGATGGCAATGGTCATGCACGAAGAGGAGTGAGCTGCCAATCACCTGCCGACCCCCATGGCAGTCAGGCCACCTGCCTTTCCCAGAAACACCCCTCTTTCCCATTCTCAGTCTCATGAAGCACAAACTCAGCCCCTGAGCCCACCCACCTCTTACCTCGTGTCGTCTAAAGAAATCAGAGATCTCCAGGGTATCCCGGATCTGCTGCAGGCGGTTCAGATACCTCCTCTGGAAGAGTCAGAGTGGACAGGTTGATTTCACACCAAGGGCGGCTCTACTAACTCTGAGAAGCACCTCGCAGCATTTATTTCAACTTGCCTAGCAAATACTGTAGCGGGGAAGTCACCGCCCTCCCCCCCCACATACACATACACACACACACACACACACACACACACACACACACGTGGCTCACATAGGAGAGAGAAAACAGTTACAGTACCACAAGGGAAGCCCTACCACTGGGGGTAGCACAGGTGAGGACACCAGCCAAGAGACGCCCTTGTAAACAAGATTGAGGCCCAAACCTCAGGGCTCTGGGAGCCTCCTCTCACCAGCACTTCAGCGTCTCCTTGCATGAACTCCTCAAAGACTCGAGTCACTTGCTCTCGGCTTCGTGTAGTTTTGAAATCAGTGCTGCAAGATCCATCGGCTTTCTGAAGGGGGTGGGCAAGGAGTGTCAGAGACCAGGACCCATCTGATGGGAGAGAGGGCCATGCAAAGGGCAGCGGTGCCTCCCCGGGGTCTTAACCTCTGGGGATTAAGAGATGGCTCCCAGAGAGTGATGGTTGAGGCAGGAGGTCAGGAGCACTGAAGGTGGGGCCGAATAGGAGCCTTGCAAAATGAGGGGAGCCTGACCCACCTTGATGCCCTCGATGCGGAAGCCAAGTGTAGTGCTGGAGCTGATGCCTTCGCGCCATTGCATGTAGCGCGGTTTGGTGACGGCGCGCTGCGCATGCTCCTCCTCAGTAGGTGCCTCAGGGTCCACTGCCAGCATCTTCTTATACATGTCCTTCCGCAGCTTGGGCCGTTCTCGGGCTTTGGTCAGTTCCTCTTCCAGGTAAGTTCTGTGAGGTGCAGGTAGGGGCCAAGGCATGTGAGCTTTTATCCCAGTCCTTGATTCCCCGACTGACTCTGCCTAAGAGAAGGGACACAAACCTGACACCCATCTTGCAGTCAAGCACGCAAGGCCCATCGAAGCCATCGAGCAGGTCCTGTAACTGCAAGTAGCTTTCACCATCCCGCTCCACTACGCCATGGAAGGCTGGCACACACCCACGCAGCACGTCAGCCATCAGCCGCACCAGGCAGTAGTGTTCAGGTTCCGAGCTGCGCTTCAGAATCAGGCCGCTGGTGCCCGCAGCTTTGAAACTCCCTGTACAGGGGCAACAGTTAGAACTGCCCACGCCTTCCTGTGGCAGCAACCTCCCCCACCTGCAATGACGCTCACCTGTGTGCCCTGCTAACTGCACCCAGGAGTAGCGCTTTTTGAAAGGACTCATGACGGGCAGATTGACCATGGTACGGATCTTCTGCCAATGGCTTTTCTGAAAGCAACAAGTCCAGGTCTGCAAGTCAGCATCTCACAATGTCCTCTAGAGAGGGAATTCAGCTTGGCCCCATTCCACTAGAAGCAGTTAAGGTCTTTCATCCAAGCACTTGCTACCCACTCACTCAGCTACCTACTCAAAGAAAATGTATTGCAAGCCACTGTTGCGGGTACTGAGCCAGGCAGAGAAATGGTCGTTCTAGCTACTCAAATAGTCTGAAAGGAGCCAAGGGTTTAGCACCAGAAGGCTCTACCATTGAGTGGGCTCTGTCAGGGTGTTTGAACTTAGTGAATATCAGAAATCACTTGATGCTGATTATGAGATCTAGCATGGGGACATCTTGAGTAAGCCAGGGATGGAACTAAAAATCTGCATATCTACATAGAAACTGCTTCTGTGTATCATTTTTTTCTTCATCTGTCAAATGGGGAAAGAATTACACTTTCAGCACTATTGTAACGAATGAATTGAGTTTGAATCTCTTCATCCAACTCCTGGACAGAATTGGGCCAAACTTAGATACTGGACTTATTCACATGGGGTCTGGTTCTCTCACTTAGGAGGGCACACCAACCACAATCAACCCTTCCTACGGAACCAAGAGAGGCCAGCCTGCCAGGGCTTGTAAAAAGAATGGCCTGAGGCTCCCTAGGACCCTCTAGCTGTTTGGATCCCACACACTAGACAACAAAGCCAAAAGCCCAAGGCATCTTCGCATCCTTGGCTGTGATCTGGATCAAGAAACCTAAGGTCTGATGAGGAAATGCAAAGTAGAAGGCCCATCCATCGTCTTAAGAGAACACTGCAGGTAAGGTAGGTATTTAGAGTGTTATCTCTTGCTTCATGGTCATTACTCTGCCTTCCACTCCTGGCATTTCCACCTTCTACCCCAAACTCAGCAGTCCTGTGTCTGCTCTTTGATGTGCGGAGGCTCATGTATGTATCTTGTTTGCAGTCTTGTACTGCTGATGCTTGTCTTCCTAGCACACAGGCACCAGTGTGCTTGCCAAAGGGAAGAAATGAGGTCTCTTAAGCAGCAGAATCCTATTGAGCAGGAAGACTTGCCTAGAGAGGAGGTGGGGTTGGTGACACGGCACTGGGTAGGGAGTGAGCAGTTGCTTTAAGTCCTGGCTTCCTTCACTTCCTAGCTCGGTGATCCAAGAAAGTGCCATTTCCTCCGGGAGGGAGGGAGGTGCCGCAGCTGCCCTAACTGCTGCGTCCCTCCTCATCTTCCCACGGTCATCCTCACTCTCACTTTCCCAACAAGGCACACTAGGGCGTGATCACATGTCCAATCCCCAGGGATCTGGGGGTGTAGCCAGAAGCAGCCCACTAGAAACATGACATCTTTCAAAACTCCTTTTATAAATCTTTAAATACATACAAGGTTTGCATTTTGCTGCATAATAAATCCAAGTTTTATTATAAAACTCCCTTCCTTCCAAATCCTCAAGTAAAATTCCAGGAAGGTGATAGATGTAGCATGTGTATTTAACAGAAGCATCCTAGACCTCTTCTTTCGCATTCAACTTGAGAATCCTGATGATCTCGATGCCCTTACACAGCATGAATATGAGCTGGGATCAGTCCCACTACACAAGGAAATCAAGGCCTGCAGAAGCCCTGGTTCTAGACTGGTACTTAAGCTCTTGATCAGTCTAACTTCCTTACTGTGATCCAATCATCTAACAGTTTTTATATTTTGGTTCTAGGGGTCAAATGGGATACCACATGACAGCTTTTACAAGGTGAAACATTTATAGCTAGAGGGTATTATGAAGGTTTTAATCTCTGAGGTGGGCTTAGGGGCCTCCTCTTACTTCCTTTAATGGTGAAAGGCTTGGGTGGTTTGAAAAGCCTAACAACATTTTGAGGGAGGGTGGGGCAAGAATGAACCTAACCAGGGTACATTTAGTTCTGTAGTCATCGTGGTGGGAGGACCAGCTTGGGCTGTGTGAGGGAACTTCACCATCCTTCCTTTGGGGGTTTTGTGATTTCTTTCTAAGATAAAGTTTGTTTGGGGTGTGTCTGTGTATCTGTGTGTGTGTGTGTGTGTGTGTGTGTGTGTGTGTGTGTGTGTGTGTGTAGCCCTGGCTGTCCTGGAATTAAATCTGTAGACCAGGCTGGCCTTGAACTCAGAGATTCAGAGATCTACTTGCCTCTACCTCCTGAGTGCTGGGATTAAAGGCTTGTGCTACCATACCTAGCTGGGGTTTTGTGATTTCAGTGAAAGGACTGAAGGCTCAGTTGAGGCCTCACAGAAGCCGCTTCACTGGACATGGTAGCACATGACTGTATTCCTAGACTGGTCTTTAAAAATGTATACAATACCACTTGGTTGACTGGTTAATATATGATAACAGTATCAACTTGTCCCTGAGCTGATATGAAATAGAACTATTCCCCACTCTCCCTGCCTTGGTTTTGTGAGTCTTGTATGAACAAATAGCAGCAGATTCTAACTGTGCAGGTAAAAAAGAGCTTTCCCGCCCACTGTCTCACAGAGCCTCCTAGACAGCTCCTGAAGTTTCTTATAACAATGTGTAGCTCCCTTGCCAATAATAGATATGGTCAAACATGGATCCAGTTGATGTAAGCGCCGTGGAAGCCAACTCACTGCCAGCTTCCCTCTAAAGAGTTCCTTCTGCAAGAAACACAATGCACTCACAAACAAATAAATCCAAAAAGTCTGCTATACAGTCACTCTTGGGTTGGTGGGTGGGTGACGATTTTGGCTCATAAACAGCATCATGGAAGATATGGTCCACCCCTGCCTCAAGGAGAGACTGCTTCCACCAACCATAGGCTGCCTGGACATTTGGTGCAAAGGCCAAGAAGCCCATGTCCAGGCCCCTCTGATAATTTCTTTTCCCTCCAGATGAGTGTCCCCACAAGTAGGGGCTTGCTGTGTCCTCGCCTTAGACCTCTTCATAGTCTAAGCTCTGTCTGGAAGCCTTGTGGACATCAGCCCAAGCAGCCCATTCCCTACCAGACTACATCCTTTGCTGTCTTTAGTTTCCATCTTGTTCTCTGCCTCTGTAACAGAGGTCTTCAGTCTGTGCATCTCAACCCCTTGGAAGGGACAAATCTTTCACAGGGGTGGTCTGACCATCAGAAAACAGAGATTTACATTATGATTCACAACAGTAGCAAAGTCACAGTTATGAAGTAGCAATAAAACTATTATGGTTGGGAGCCACCGCATGTGAGGACCTGCATTAAGGGGCTGCAGCGCTAGGAAGGTTGAGGATTACTGCTCTATAGAGTCAGCAATCCTGGTTGAAATTTCTGCCAGCCCAACACCCTCCCCATGTTCCAATTGTCCTGTCAAACTAGCACTCCCTGTGGTGATGGCGGGGAGAGCAACCAATTTAAATTTACTAAATGATTTGCACTAAGGTATAAGTGACCCACGACTTCACCTTCCCATGGGCATTTGCTTTTTAAAAAGGAAGTCTGTTAACCTAAATTCTGCTCTATAATTAGTGAAAAATGATGTGTGGGGGTTCTGAGTCCACGAGGGGACAGCATCCAGGTCTCCTTACCTAGCCCGAGTTATTGAGAGAATAAAACCAGATGAATCAAAATATAAGAATCAAAACACCCTCTCTTCTGCTAGGGTCATTCCCACAAATGTCTGAGGAGACAGCCGAGGCCTTAGAGTCACAACACCTGCCCCTGGAGTAGGCCTCCTGCTGGGCCCTTGACTGCTCAGCTTTTCAGTTCATGAATTTTCCTTCTGTCAGAGAAAAGGCCGCTGGAGGGAGCCCAGCCAGTCCTCCACGTCCTGCTCTGAGCAGGCTGTCCCAGCGCCTAGGGAGTAAAGGAAAGGTCGTAGGGCCCGGCCGAGGCAGGCAGAGCCTTCTAGGGCCTCGGGTCGGGTGAGAGATGCTGGCTGGCTGGTTGGGCGGCAGCCCTACAATGCAGGCACCATCTTTCCCCAGGAGCATCCTTAACGGTCAGTGGGACCCGCTCTGCTTCCTGACCGGGGAAGCCCTCAAAGGCCGGCTGAGCGGGCGTGCTGTGTGGGGCCTGCTGTGAGGCAAAGTCCGCTCCCGGCCCTTCCACGCAGACGCAGGCAGCCTCTGTAAACAGCTCCAGGCTTATCTCCAGCTTCGGAGCTGTTTGCCTTCGGGGAGGCCCCGGCGGGCTGGGGGTTGGGAAGCCTGGGAGACAACCTGGGAGTTTGAAAGGGCCCTGAGAGGCCATCTGGACCTACTCCTGCAGGCTCCCGGAGAATGAGGCCCGGGGTGGGAAAGGAAGGTGAAGATTTACAGGGAAAGGCTAGCTTGGGCTTCTCCGGGATGTCCTGACCCCTGCCGGACCTGCCTACATTGGACCCAGATTCAGACTGAGTCCTTCCTCCTCCGCACAGCCTCTCCCTGAGCACTTAGAGGGTCCTGGCGGGCGGAACAGGGAAGCGGGCGTGCCTGCGCCCCAGCCCGGGTCCTCCCAGCTCCCCGGTCGCGCCCTTCACAGGGGCCCGCCTCTCGGGTGTCAGAGATTAGAGCAGGGGAGTGGCCGATCTACCGTAGGTCAGGTTTTCAGAGGTCCTCCCACAAGCCATGGTCTTGGGGGAGCTTCGGCGACATTCGCCTCAGTACCTAGTCTAGAGTCGCCCCAAGAGCGACCACCGTACCCGATCGTACTCTGACTTGTCAGGACGAAAGGCTCGTGACTGAGCCCCCCCTCCCTCTCACCTACACCTGATGACGGGAAGTGGGGGGACGACATCCTTGCTGTGAGTCCCCCACCCTCTTTTCTCTTTTGTATTGCAAGTCTCTGAGTCACAGTGCCACTTCGAGTCGTTACACTGCCTCCCTCGCTCGGTCCAATCCTAGTGTGCAGGGATGCCGGGTTCCAGAAGGCCCCGGCCACACCTCAGCGCTCTTCTCAAGGCTTCTAGGCAACCCCGGCGCGCGTCTTACTCTCGAAGTCGCCAGGACCAGGCCTTCTGGGCAGAGCGGGGTTGTTCTCAGTCTTTCTCTCTCTCTTTCCACTCGAGGAACGCTTGCGTAAAATGCATCTAGAGCAACGCTGCACAGTCCACAGGCAGGTAGTTTAGTTATCTGGCCATAGTTAAAACAAGGGAGATTACTGAAACAGGAGGATCGCAGGTCCAAGGCCTGAGTGGGCTATAGACTGTTTTACTGTAACTAGGCAATTTAGTGTCAAGAAAAGAGGGCGAGGATGTAGCTCAGTGGTGCTTGTGCTTGCCTACCGTGTCTGAGGCCCTGAGTTCAACCTCCAGTCAAGGAGGGCCATACCACGAATAATGAC
The DNA here is from genome assembly GCA_036184795.1 of Tokudaia tokunoshimensis. Lineage (NCBI taxonomy): Eukaryota > Metazoa > Chordata > Mammalia > Rodentia > Muridae > Tokudaia > Tokudaia tokunoshimensis. The sequence continues at coordinate 94,460,057 of BTHU01000004.1, read as the reverse complement.
TTCGCCTCACACTGGCCGGTGATATCTGACGGTTAAATTGTCCCGGGAACATTCACACTACTACAGACAGAGACTGGCAAGCGCCTGTCAGCCTCAGTTTACCTTCCCCACGACACTTAGGAGCAGTAGCGCAGGGCGCAGCAGGTGGATCTTGGTTCCGCTCGGTTCTAGCCCCGCGCCCCTCCCTTCCCGCGTCCACGCCTCGTGCGCGCGCGGGGAGCAGACGGCAGCGGCTCCGGAGCAGAGCCAGGAGCTCCGCTCCACTCCCACTCAGGAGAGGGAAACCGTGGCAACGGCGGGGGTGGGGCCGCGGCACCGAGAGGGGGAGGAGAGGGAAAAGCTCACGCGCCCCTTTCTCTCTCAGGGCTCCCGGGGCAAGGCTACCCCGCTCTGACCTCTCCAGCCCTACCTGACAGTTACCCAGGTACGCCCGCCGACCCGCCGGCTCCCGCTCCGTGGGTCGCGTACTCCTCAACCTCCTTGAGACGCCCAAGCGCTCAGCTACCACCGCCTGCCTAGCCCCCGAAAAAGAACCAAGGCGAGAGGTCGTCCTGGGGTCCCTCTCCGTCCCCATGTCCCCTGCCCCCCTCGTGGGCTCTCGGCGGGGGACGCAAGCCGGTCGGAGCAGAGCTGGGAGCGGAGTCTCCGGCGCGCAGCCCCCGCTGGCCCCGCCCCCGCGGCCCGTACCTGTCCCACGTCCTCGCTGGTTTCCAGCTGCACGTTGCCGCGGCTCCGGCTCTCGCTGTCGCTCAGCAGATCGTCCTCCGAGTCCTCGAGCAGCGACGAGGAGCCGGTGGAGGAGAGGGACGAGGTGGAGAGGCGACGTGGCTGCTGCAGGTGCGACCCCGCGGCTGGGAGCCAGTTCCCCTCCCGGTCCGGGGGCCCGGGGCTGGCCGGGGCCACATCCTCCTCGCTTGTCACAGTGAGCTGCGGGATCACCGGCGCAGGGGCAGCACGCGGGAGCCCGTTGGGCACTTGTCCCCCACGCCGCTTGGCCCCGCGGGCCCGGGGCTCCCCTGCCGCTGCTGCAGCGGCGACTGCGGCGCAGCGCGCCTCGAAGAGCAGGCGCAGCTCCCCGACGCTCCGGCGTGGAGCCCGCTCCAGCCCGGGGCTGCAGGGCCCCGCGCCCCGTGGCCGCGCCATGCCCGTCGGGCGCCCGGGCAGGGTCATCTCCCGACACCCGAGCCGCAGCCGAGCCCACCAGCCCGCGGCGCGGCGGGGACTGGAGACGCTCAGCGCTCCGGGCTTGGGACTGCCCCGGGGCGGAGCCTCGGCAACGCCCGCCCGGCCCCGCCCCGGCCGCGCCCCCCGCCCACTCCTTTCACTTTCTGAGAAAGTGCGGGCCTCCCGGGGCCCTCGCAGCTGCAGGAGGCTTGCAGTGTCCCGAGTTGTCACTTGGAAGACCCAGGTCGGGCCCCCGCCTTATCTCTCGACCCGCCCTCAAGGAGGCTGGAGGGACGTGCACCGCCCCTGAGCCCTGTGCCCTCCCGTGGCTTTTGAGGATTCCTTCAGTGGGAACCAGAGGTCTTGACCTGCACAGGAAGAAGCTGCGCCCGTTCCTTCACTCGCTTCCTCGGGCTCTTTTCCATGTTCCAGCCTTCCTGGTCAAAGTCTTTTGAGACTCTGGGGCTCTTCTCTGACCTGGGCCCATTAATCCGGAGTTCAAGGCCGCCAGCCAAGGCGTGCGCCCAACTAGAGTCTGTGGCCAGGGTCGAGCTGAGACTGCTCCCCACCCCCATCCCTCGAAGCTCTCTACTTCCCAGCGGGCAGAGAACAAGGTCAAGAGGCGGAGCCTGACTCCAAGTATCGCAGCCAGTCCTGGCCTGCATTTCCACCGCCCCTCTCCAGCCCCCCACTAGCTGAAGGTGCTGTTTCTTCTCCTCCTCCTCCTCCCCCTCCCGCCCCTTCCTTTGGAGCTTTGTGGCTTCAAAAAGTCCTTTCGCCTCTCTGAACTGCTGAATCTCCTTCGCAGTGGTGCTGCCAACTCTGCAGGGTTGCTGTGAGAGTAAAATTTTTGAGATGGGTGTTGAGTGCGTAGCTCAGTGGTAGAGCACTTGCCTAGTATGTGACAAGTGCTGGACTCCATGCCCAGCATGGAAGGAAGGAAAAAGACTTGATGCTCGAAAAGAGCGAGTGCTTTTTAGTGTTGTAATAGACAGCCAGTGTCTCAGGCCACCATATCTTGGATGGAAATGCAGGCTCACTCCTTCCATCCATTTCTCTATCTGTAAACAGAAGAAAACCTCCTCTGGCCTAGAGTTGTGGCTGCACACTGAAAAGAGAACCCCGATGTAGAAGTTCAGACACTGCAAATCCTTCTTGTCATCTCTGGATGGGTCTGCGAACTCTGCTTGCTGGTGCTCAGCTGAACTGCAAGGCTACTGTGAGCAGAAGCCAGAAGGTTCTGCCTTCCCCTAAAAGGATCGAGGGCCCATCATTGAACACCTAGAGCCTGGGATTGTTGCGGCAGGCCCAGGGTTATGTATTCGACTTGCCTTTTCTCTCTTCAGCCAGAAAGAATTTAAGATGGTCCAGGAGAAGTGAGTGTTGAAGGGAGAAGGAGAACCTCTCTGGTAGAGAAAAGATCCCTAGGTGACTGACAAAGGGAGGAAGAGGAGGAAGAGGAGGAGGGAAAATGAGGAGGTGTAAGCGTGTTTCCAAGGGCTGTGGCTGCTCGTAGCCTTGGGGTCTCCAACTGCATGCCAGATCCAACTGCATGCGAGAGTATCGGAGAGACTGTGACAGCCCAGGCCATCACGGTGCCTGCAGTGGCCACTCGACTCTCCTATAGATTCTGGGTTAGAAAAAGAAAAAAGGAGGAAGTGTGTAAAAGGAATGAAAGCAAAAGAGAAAGAAAACCACACGAGTCTGAACCCCTGCCTCCTCTATGGAGAAGTCAAGAAACAGCGTGGGCACAAGGAAACGGACACATTTTCTGGGGCAGAGGTGTGTGAGTCTGAATGTTTGAGCCCAGAGCTATGCCAGCCTGTAGCCTGGAATTCAGAGGAGCTGTCCTCAGAGGGTAGACTGGGATTTGACAGAGGAAAATAGGAAGAGGGAGGAGGGAGCACGTTACTGGTACCTGTGTGCCAGGCAGTGTGAGCAATGCTGGACTAAGTAGGCTGAAGGTCTAGCCTCACTGCTGAGAGAAAACCCAGAACAATTCTTTTTCTTCTTGTATCGTGTACTTGCCCAAGTTGAGGTCTACCAGAGCCGGAACCAAAGAGTGTTGCTGTGGGCGATGGCGAATGCCTACACTACCTCCCTTAGGACTCTATTAGGCAGAAGGAGGAGGACCAGGGATTCAAGGCATCCATCCATAGTTATGAACTGGCCAGCCTGGGCTACATGAAACCATTTCTCAACAATAACAACAGTGTGTGCTGTCTGGGTGGATTTTGTAGGATGGATAAAGACAGCAGGGGGTGTGTGAACTGAGAGCAGGGGCCTCCAGTGCATCCCATCCCCCACTTACAGTACTGAAGAAAGGAGAGAAGGGACTCAGCCAGAATGCTGACTAGGGCACTTGTCAAAACCACAGCTAGGGAGACTAGGCCCCTGATTTCTTTCTTTTTTTTTTTGGTTTTTCGAGACAGGGTTTCTCTGTATAGCCCTGGCTGTCCTGGAACTCGCTCTGTAGACCAGGTTGGCCTCGAACTAAGAAATCCGCCTGCCTCTGCCTCCCAAGTGCTAGGATTAAAGGCGTGCACCACCACCACCCGGCGGCCCCTGATTTCTATCACTGTGTATTATGTTAACTTTCTCCCTCCCTCCCTTCCTACTTCCCCTTCCTCAAATTCTTGATTTAAAAAAAAAAAATTTCATTCTGGTGTCAGGCCGTCCTAGAACTCACTGTGTAGACTGGACTGACCTCAAACTCACGGAGATCTGCCTGTCTCTGCCTTCCAAGAAGTGGGTTAAAGGGGTGCCCTCCCATATCCAGCTTGAACTCACTATGTAGTCTATCTTGTCCTCAAACTCTGAGCAATCCTCCTGCCTGAGCCTCCAGGGTGCTGGGATTATGGGCATGCACCACCACAGCTGACGGGCTTTGTTCATTAAGGAGCTTCACATTCATTATACAGTCCCGCAAGAGGCTGTTTCCACCTACCTCAGGCAGAGAACAGAGGGAACATACTGAGGCAAGGCCTGGTAGGTCATAATAAACTAATAAATAGTAAGCTTCGGATGTAAGCTACCATGCTCAGCTTCCTCCCCTTTCTGTTGCTTGAGTAGAAGGGATGTGAAGGAAATCAGTTTATGGAGTAGTCGGAGGTGGGTGTGGCCTCCTGTGAGCTGAGAAAGAAAAGGGCTGGAAGGGAACACGGGACATAGAGCTGGGGCATAGAAGAGTATGTCAAGGTTTTGGGGATCCTTGAGGGATCGCTCTGAGCTAGGCCACCAGAGTCATTCTGCTTTGGCCACAGACCAGCTTGCTGTTATTGGAAACAAAGTATCTTTTTTTTCTTTTCTTTTTCTTTTTTTTTTTTTTGAGACAGAGTCTAGATATGTGGCCTAGGCTGACTTTCACCTTGCAATTTTGACTCAACCTTCTGAGCTCTGGGATCGAAAGCATGTACCACCACCCCGCAGCTTTCAACCTGTTTTTTTGTTTGTTTTGTTTTTACAATTTATTTATTATGTATACAGCTTTCTACCTGCATGTATGTCTGCAGGCCAGAAGAGGGCGTCAGATCCCATTACAGATGGTTGTGAGCCACCATGTGGTTGCTGGGAATTGAACTCAGGACCTCTGGAAGAGCAGTCAGTGCTCTTAACCTCTGAGCCACATTGCCAGCCCCTCAACCTGTTTTCTTGAGGCATCATCTCATGGGGTAGTCCTCCTATACCTTCAATGCTAAGGTGCCTGAGTCCTCTCCCTGTTGCTTAGTCATCTGGACTCAATGTGTGAGAGCTGTGTCTCTCCTGGAGGATAACAGCCATGGGACAAAAATATAGAGAAGGAGAGGCCTGGAAATTAAATGAGCTAAGTGAGGGGTGTCGTGCCCAATTTATCTCTATCCTCTGCCTCCACTCCAGGTGCTGAAGCAAAATTACTGCTCACTACCCCCGTCTGTCTGGTCCTGTGCAGTTTCTAAAAGCTTCTTTAAATTAACAAAACAAAAAACAAATAAAAACCTTTATTTTGTGTGTATTGGTCTTCATCCTGCATGCCTATCTGTGTACCACATGGAAATACCCCGTGTTGACAGAGGCCAGAGAGGGCGTTGAATTCACTGGGATTGGAGTTATGGATGGTTGTGAGCTGCCATGTGGGTGCCGGGCATCAAACCTATGTCCTCTGTTAGAGGACTCTCACTGCTGAGCCATCTCTCCAGCTCCTCTAAAGCTCTGTAAGACAAACAGAGAGAGAGAGGGCAGGGAGCATGCACGCTTGAATGAGAAACCTGTTACTCTGAGACACCAGGTCCTCCTTGGTGGAACTAGCTCAGTGTTGGAGGGGAGGGATTAGGATATCATTTTCCTCTGGTGGGATTAGTACAGACTTTCATTCTAGTGACACATGCCCTAGGGAGCTCTGTCCTCCTAAGAGATGTGCTAAGCATAAGACTCCAGTGTTTTGTGGGAATACCTTGACTCACTCACTGAGCAAACACCTATTTATTGAGTAGTTGCAATGAACCACACATTGTGCTAGATGCAAAGGATATAAGAACAAATGACTCTGTTCCTGGGGTGATTATTATCTCACATTTTTATGGAAGAAAAACACACAGGAGCCATCTGAAAAAATGACCATAGGATGGCTTCCTTCACTGTTCGCAATGGGTTCTCAGGGGAGCACTGTGAACCTTGGTCTCTGTTTATCTATTTCGAACATACTCAAGTGGTCACTCTGATGTTTGGCTCTGCCCAGGGGCATCCTAGAAAGAGGACTGGTGGGAGCATGGACCCAACCTCAATTGTAGGGTGGGGAGGACAGTCCTTTTGGAAGGGGAAACGTACAGGGTGCCTTCCTTAGCAGTTCCAATCTCTGACACGTCTCAGCTCTGGGTTTCTTCTCCAGCAATTTATCCCATACTGATAGCTTAGTCTTTGTGACAATGTTCTGGAATAGCCGTAATGGTAGCAGGGCTGACCTTTCATAATCTGTCACTCTTGTCTAAAACAAAATTTGTCACCATGCCTGTGTATGTGCTGTTACATACTTCAGATCCAAGGTTTGCTGTTCCTCAAGCAGCCCATGTTCCTATGAGTCTCTTGAGGACAGGGAACTGTAGGGCCTTTTGTAGTGAAGATGATGACCTCCTGGAGGTCCTGTGGTCAGGGACTCCAGAGTGTGAAACTGAGGCTGTTCAAGCCCCACCCATGTATACTAGTGATATGCTGAGTTGGCCTACAGTAAGTGCTCACTAGGAAACTTCCCTGCATTGCCCAGTGAAAGAGTAGATGTGCCTCTCAACTAAAACCCAGTTATGACCTCCACTCAGGGGGCCTGGGGACGGAGTACACAGAACATCAGAAGCAGGAACCTTGTAAAGCTGCCATTGGCCCAGGGTCCCAGAGGCTAGGATCCCACTGAAGGTTTAGGCCACTGAGTCACCTGGTGCAGTGTCAAGACCTCGCCTCCCTTAAGACCAGGGGGGCCTCAAGCTGGGGTGGGGGGAGGGACACATCACACATGTGCAAATGCTCACCGCAGCCCAGATCGATCCATCCCAGTTGTTGCTCACCCTCCAGTCCTGCTCCTTCTTGGGCTGCCAAGGCACAGAGGACCCGTCAGATCCCAGATCCCTTAGGACACACCTGCGCTTAAGTGCCAACGGGCCAGCTCCACCCTTCCGCGGCTGTTTCTAGAATCCAACAGACAGGAAGTCTGGGCTTTTGATGCTGCGGGACCCTCAGCAGGGCATTCCCAGTCCCTCCTGCTGTGCATGTGATGCGTTTGGGATCAGAAAGCATGGGCCTGTGTCTGATTGATCAAGGATGTCAACTTGATCCTTTCCCCTCCTTTCTTGGTTTAGCAGCAGTCAGGTAGGCGCTGCCTGGATAGGGTTGAGTTCCCAACTCCACTGTTTAAGCTGTGCTAGGGGAAGCTGAAAGGGCACCCACAGTATAGGAAGGTCCCAGGAGGGTTCCCCCAGGTGACTTTCAGCTAGTTGGTGAAGGGTGAAGAGGAAAGTTGATAGAAACTCAGTACTTTTTGACGGGGCTTCAATGTAGTTATGGGAAGAAACGAAAGTTTGTTGAAATTCTATTTTTCTGGCTTGAGTTCCAATACTCTTGGTAGTTTATGGATGGTGGTATGTATTGGAAGGCCAGAGGTAATGACAAGGAAGGGGAGATTCCCCAAACCAGACTGACTGTATAGCTGAAGACAACAACCTTGACCTTGAATTTTTATCTGTCCACCCTCCACGTCCTTAAAGACTGTTGGGATTGCAGGCATGTGCTGATGGGGATTGCATCTAGAACCTTATGAATGACAGGCAAACTGCCAATTCAGCTACAGCTGTTTTGGTGGTTGTGCTGGGATTAGAAACATTGGCTGCCATGCCTAGCTCATTATTGATTTAAAAGATGGGGTACTGTGTCACCGAGACATGGGCTGTCCCTAGGGATTAAGTGGCAGTGCTAGGAGCTGAGCCGTGTACCAAGTGCTGCCTCTGGCCCTTGGCTATCTTAGGTGCAGAGCAGGCTGGAGTTCCTTGATGTGCCTGTACACCAATGGCTGGGTATTACCTCAGGCCAAAAGACTGCAAAGATTCACCCACCAGGCAGTGGGGCAGGTCTAGAGCAGCCTTATAGCTACAGTGGACCTTATACTAACGCCACTCCTCATAGCTCCCAGTAACAGCCCAAGGAGACCCAGTGTCAATTGCTGGTCTTTGCTGAGTTGGTGGCTTTATGGCTTGCTAGAGCTCTTGGGCCATCAATGAGCAGTCTCCTCTCCTGGGAGAAGCTGATTTAAAGTTGACCATCTTTCCCCTTCTCTTCTCCACTGTTTTTTGTCCCACAGCAACCGGACACTGAAAACTAAGTGGCTTGACTGTCAAGTCATTCTCTGCTTTAAACGGCTCGGCTTTCTGCACCCAACTGTCAAGCAGTGAATGGTAACAAGTTTGATGTGCTTGTAGGTCTTACTTTATCAACACATCATGTTGGAACTCACGCTGGGTCATGAGGATGTTGCTTAAGGGTTGAAGACAGCCATTTTCAGTCTGGAGATGCAGAACCTAAAGTGGGGTCAGGCAAAGGAGAAGTTCTTGGGGACTTTTTAAGGGTCCCACTCAAGATGCACGCTTTGGACCAAATCTGATCCCTTGTTAAAATGCCATCGAGTTTATTTACAAATATTATTTACATATTGAGTGACAAGTCTTCACAGAAAAATAACAAAAGCAGACTTTCTCTGTCCCTGTCAGAAATCAGACAGACAACAGATCTACAGACAGCATGAGCGAGGCGTATGGACACTGACTCTTACTTCCCAGAACTGAAAAAGGGTAGAAAACAGCCTTGGGTGCTATGCCCTTCAACACTGAAGTTGGGGTGATGGAGGGGCCGCTGAGGGCATTCACCAGCAGAAGAAAAACTGTGATCCACCAGGAACCCGGTTGGTGGGACAAAGCTAATGTCCCATGACTGGCTGAGCTCTTGGCTCAGAGGTCCCACCTCAGCTGAGATTGCAGGTAGATGCTGAATGTTGACTGGAATCAGCAGGTAGGCAGGCCAGTCGCTAGGTTAATCTTCAGTCTTCTTTGGTGGCCTTTCTCCTGCCCGTGCTTTGGCACCTCAGCATGAGGGTCTCAGCAGTTCAGACAGGGAGTGGCAAAGGGGCTGCAGTGTGTGGTATTTTTAATAAAAATTTTATTACACAGCCATAATGTCATTGACACTTGTCCAAATTCAAATAATATTAGATACAGATCTACATGTGGGTCAGGATGACCCTACAAATTATATGGGTTCTATGATTTTATGTCCTTTAAACAAGAAGGGAAAAAGTCCAAGTCTGACATGATAGGAGAGGTCCCAGCAGATCGAGGACTGCTAGAGTGCAGGCGGCATTCAACAGTCTGTGATCCCCCTTTTACGCAACAGTCTATAAAGAGCTTTGGTCAATGGACTCTTCAAGTATGTACGGTTGCAACGAGTCCATCACTGCTCCTTTGCTCATCTCTGTGCCACGGCTACCACTGAGCTGGGGCCCGGGCCACATTTCCCAATTCTACAGTCACTATACTTCTTTAAAACCACCCGTTGCTGCTTTTTAAAAAGTAAAAATGTAAACTAAGGTAAAGCAACACCGAGGCTTTACTCAATCAGAAGAGCTATTATGTCCACTTTTGTTTAAATACTACTTAATTCCATGATTTCCCATTTTCCCTTCCTTATACAAGTCAGAGAAGTAAGTGCCAACGGGCCAGCTCCACCCTTCCGCGGCTGTTTCTAGAATCCAACAGACAGGAAGTCTGGGCTTTTGATGCTGCGGGACCCTCAGCAGGGCATTCCCAGTCCCTCCTGCTGTGCATGTGATGCGTTTGGGATCAGAAAGCATGGGCCTGTGTCTGATTGATCAAGGATGTCAACTTGATCCTTTCCCCTCCTTTCTTGGTTTAGCAGCAGTCAGGTAGGCGCTGCCTGGATAGGGTTGAGTTCCCAACTCCACTGTTTAAGCTGTGCTAGGGGAAGCTGAAAGGGCACCCACAGTATAGGAAGGTCCCAGGAGGGTTCCCCCAGGTGACTTTCAGCTAGTTGGTGAAGGGTGAAGAGGAAAGTTGATAGAAACTCAGTACTTTTTGACGGGGCTTCAATGTAGTTATGGGAAGAAACGAAAGTTTGTTGAAATTCTATTTTTCTGGCTTGAGTTCCAATACTCTTGGTAGTTTATGGATGGTGGTATGTATTGGAAGGCCAGAGGTAATGACAAGGAAGGGGAGATTCCCCAAACCAGACTGACTGTATAGCTGAAGACAACAACCTTGACCTTGAATTTTTATCTGTCCACCCTCCACGTCCTTAAAGACTGTTGGGATTGCAGGCATGTGCTGATGGGGATTGCATCTAGAACCTTATGAATGACAGGCAAACTGCCAATTCAGCTACAGCTGTTTTGGTGGTTGTGCTGGGATTAGAAACATTGGCTGCCATGCCTAGCTCATTATTGATTTAAAAGATGGGGTACTGTGTCACCGAGACATGGGCTGTCCCTAGGGATTAAGTGGCAGTGCTAGGAGCTGAGCCGTGTACCAAGTGCTGCCTCTGGCCCTTGGCTATCTTAGGTGCAGAGCAGGCTGGAGTTCCTTGATGTGCCTGTACACCAATGGCTGGGTATTACCTCAGGCCAAAAGACTGCAAAGATTCACCCACCAGGCAGTGGGGCAGGTCTAGAGCAGCCTTATAGCTACAGTGGACCTTATACTAACGCCACTCCTCATAGCTCCCAGTAACAGCCCAAGGAGACCCAGTGTCAATTGCTGGTCTTTGCTGAGTTGGTGGCTTTATGGCTTGCTAGAGCTCTTGGGCCATCAATGAGCAGTCTCCTCTCCTGGGAGAAGCTGATTTAAAGTTGACCATCTTTCCCCTTCTCTTCTCCACTGTTTTTTGTCCCACAGCAACCGGACACTGAAAACTAAGTGGCTTGACTGTCAAGTCATTCTCTGCTTTAAACGGCTCGGCTTTCTGCACCCAACTGTCAAGCAGTGAATGGTAACAAGTTTGATGTGCTTGTAGGTCTTACTTTATCAACACATCATGTTGGAACTCACGCTGGGTCATGAGGATGTTGCTTAAGGGTTGAAGACAGCCATTTTCAGTCTGGAGATGCAGAACCTAAAGTGGGGTCAGGCAAAGGAGAAGTTCTTGGGGACTTTTTAAGGGTCCCACTCAAGATGCACGCTTTGGACCAAATCTGATCCCTTGTTAAAATGCCATCGAGTTTATTTACAAATATTATTTACATATTGAGTGACAAGTCTTCACAGAAAAATAACAAAAGCAGACTTTCTCTGTCCCTGTCAGAAATCAGACAGACAACAGATCTACAGACAGCATGAGCGAGGCGTATGGACACTGACTCTTACTTCCCAGAACTGAAAAAGGGTAGAAAACAGCCTTGGGTGCTATGCCCTTCAACACTGAAGTTGGGGTGATGGAGGGGCCGCTGAGGGCATTCACCAGCAGAAGAAAAACTGTGATCCACCAGGAACCCGGTTGGTGGGACAAAGCTAATGTCCCATGACTGGCTGAGCTCTTGGCTCAGAGGTCCCACCTCAGCTGAGATTGCAGGTAGATGCTGAATGTTGACTGGAATCAGCAGGTAGGCAGGCCAGTCGCTAGGTTAATCTTCAGTCTTCTTTGGTGGCCTTTCTCCTGCCCGTGCTTTGGCACCTCAGCATGAGGGTCTCAGCAGTTCAGACAGGGAGTGGCAAAGGGGCTGCAGTGTGTGGTATTTTTAATAAAAATTTTATTACACAGCCATAATGTCATTGACACTTGTCCAAATTCAAATAATATTAGATACAGATCTACATGTGGGTCAGGATGACCCTACAAATTATATGGGTTCTATGATTTTATGTCCTTTAAACAAGAAGGGAAAAAGTCCAAGTCTGACATGATAGGAGAGGTCCCAGCAGATCGAGGACTGCTAGAGTGCAGGCGGCATTCAACAGTCTGTGATCCCCCTTTTACGCAACAGTCTATAAAGAGCTTTGGTCAATGGACTCTTCAAGTATGTACGGTTGCAACGAGTCCATCACTGCTCCTTTGCTCATCTCTGTGCCACGGCTACCACTGAGCTGGGGCCCGGGCCACATTTCCCAATTCTACAGTCACTATACTTCTTTAAAACCACCCGTTGCTGCTTTTTAAAAAGTAAAAATGTAAACTAAGGTAAAGCAACACCGAGGCTTTACTCAATCAGAAGAGCTATTATGTCCACTTTTGTTTAAATACTACTTAATTCCATGATTTCCCATTTTCCCTTCCTTATACAAGTCAGAGAAGTACAGAGCAGACAGAGCTCGATCCCTCGTCATGGTGGAGACCGGCGACTCTTGGCTGCTGCTTTAGCTTACTGCTTGCTGGAGAGCATCAGCTGTACTTTGTTCTGAAAAAATTCGTTAAATGCCACTTTTATTTACAGTTGGAGCTTTACACCTGAGAATGATTATCAAGCAGTCAGCTTATTTCTTTTCAAACGTCTCATAACAACACACACACCTCTTTGCTGGCCTCACCCTAGCTGCAAAGTATATATATGCTCACCACATATATATATGCACACAGACAGACACACACGGGCACACACACACCACTGCACATGCTGGTAACATTTGCAACCTACATCTTTTTGTTTGCTCTCCACATTCATGTTGAATTATTTCTTAAAAAACAGAACAAAATGTTATTCTTGCCAAACATCAGTTACTAGGAAGAGATAGGGACAGTGGGTGGGGACGAGATGTGCTACGTTCAGTCAAGAAGCTACAGTTGTGCCTGTGGAATGAGCGAGACTCTTCGGCTGCCCTCCCTGGGCCCTGCCACGAGCTTACTGCCTACCTGCCAGGACACAGCCTATGGGGCAGAGGGGCTAGATGGGGGTTTCCTGTGGGGTAGGGTAGTGCTAGGGTAGAGGGAGGGAAGTCACACAGCTACAGCAGTCAGGCCTGTTTAGTAAGAAGAATCACATTTAATCAGTTTCTTTCTTGCAGTTTCAGATGCTCAAGTACAGCTCAAAAAAATCTGAAACAGCTATAGACCCATGACAGACTGATACAAAGAGTACTGCATTTTAAAAAATGATAAAAAAATACACAAACACACACACACACACACACACACACACACACACACACTCACATTCAAATTAGGCCCCCTCCCTCCCCATAAATGTACACTTTTTGGAAACTAAACTGGTTTTGAAAATTCCTCTTCCATGGACACAGGAAGAAGAGAAGGATGAGAGGGAAGAGGGTGGGTGGCAGCCGCCCAGTCCCACTCTCTGCGAGGGTTAGGTGCCAAATGTTCGATGGTTGGGCCCAAGGAAGGCAGCCTGAAGAGGACGCTGAAGTGCTGCCAGTAAGGCCACGAGGGGCTCTAGCAAGAACCCCAGCTCCATGGTAATACTGAATGTGCAGAGTGGCCGAACTGTGCTAGTTAAAAACCAGAAGCAGGTGGGAGGGCAAATGCAAACCTAAAGACATGAAAGAAGCCCCAACCAACCCAGATCAGCCTTGGGTAGGGCCTGGGATCGCTGGGAGATGGTACAGACAAGAAAGGTCTATACAGCAAATGGTTTATATTACAACGACTGGCAGTTTAGAGTCTCTTCCCAGTTCCACTGCTGCTCCAGCCCAAAGAGGGCAAATCAGAGGAAAAGAGGAAAGGCAGGACGATGACGGGGCATGCAGGGTTGGAAGCAGCAGGCTGGAAGTGCTCAAATAAGCCCCCGTCGTTTTTTGTAGTCTTCTAAGTTCAGAGATCTCCTTGGAGCTCCGTCCTTGGCTGGTGGGGCTTTGGAGGTGATGGCCAAAGCTTTCGACTCTGGGAAGGAACAAATTGGCAAACTAAGAACCTGTACAGATCTGATCCTGGCTTCTTCAGGAAGCCGTATTGACTGGAGCCTGCTCTTTTTCAAGAGTGACCTGTGGCCTATCTGACCTTGGCTCTATGGATCACGGTGAAGCAGGGACCCCCGCCCCCCAATCAAGACTCCAAGCTAAGAGATTCACAAATCTGTCTGGTCCTTAGGGCCCTCCCTCTGAGCCACAACACACACACACACATACACACACACATACCTGAGCTTGGAACCTGTAAGTCAATCTTCACATCAAAGTCATGTACTTTGAACAAGTCTTCTGAGAGGTCACTGGCTGACTTAGAATTCAAATCTTTATCCTTTCCTTGACCCTGCAATGGGACAAAGAAACAAAACATAAGACATAAATACAAGGCTGGAGGATGACTCAGTAGTTAAGAGCACTTTCAGAGGACCTGAATTCAGTTCCTAGCATCCACATGATGATTTACAACCATTCAGAATTCCAGTTCCAGGGGTCAGAAACCTTCTTTGGACTTCCCAGGACATCAAGTACATCATGTTGTGGATTGCATAAATGCAGTCAAAACATTATTACATATAACATAAATAAAATGCAAATAGTCTTCAAGAAACAGTAGCCACTGATGGTCAAAGGTTTCACTAAAGATCATGTGACTTTCATAATGAGCCCCCACCTTTCACCTTTTTCGATGACACGTGTGCAACATACATGTGGAGGCCACACAATGACCTTGGGTGTGATCCTCAGAGAAGCTACTTATTTCCTTTCAGACAGGATCTCTTATTGGCCTTGAGCTCACCAATTAGGCTGCCCAGGAGTTCTCCTCTGCCTCTTCAGCACTGTCATCACAGACGGAGGCCACTATGCTAGGCATTATTTTTTCAAGATAGGGTTTCTCTGTGTAGCTGGTTATCGTAGAGCTCTCTGTAGAGCTGCGCCTGCCTCTGCCTCCTGACGCCGGGATTAAATACACATCACTATGCCCAGCTATGACAGGCATTTCTACACAGGTTTTGGGGCTTGAACTCAAGTCTCGATCCCCAACTGATGTTAGGGAAGAATTTACTCACTGAGCCATCTCCCTAGCCTCCCAACTCCTTGACTGACACTTTTTTCTAAAAACAAACTAACAAATAAATACATACATACACACACACATTTTAGTTTTTAATTAACAATAAAAAAACTGTGTGGTCCTTATAGGTGGAACTCAGTGCCTTGAGTTTGTCAGGCTCACCCTCTCCAACTAAGCTATAATAATATAATAATCTCCAACTCTAGGGCACTTTTCAGAGACCAGGAGAGGCCATGGATAAAGAAGCCTTCTTTCCTGGAGCCTTTTTATGCTTCAGAGCAAACAGAAAAAGGAAAGCCTGTCTATGGTATGAGTTGAGAGTGGGCTTAAGATAACGCCCCTTCTGAGTCAAGATTTCAAGGCACTCATGGATCAGTGCAGGAAACATCTGAGCTTTTCAACACCAGCCTTCAACCCGAGTGAAGCATTATGGGCATGAGCCACGCCCCAAGCTCCCAGTTTCAGGTTATGCAGGGCACCTGCGGTAGGTGAGCACTCTACCAACTGAGCCACACTTCCAGGATTTTATGGAACTCAGGCTGGCCTCCAAACTTGAACTTTTAATAATTGTTTCTTCACATTGGGACTACTGAGGCAGCACAAGCAAGCAGGAGGGTCTCTGCAAGTGCAAGCCAAGGGCACATAGTAAGACTGTTCAGGGGATAGAAAAACAAAACAAAGAAACAAAAAACCAATACATGAGCTTCTCCCAGATTACCATTTTTGCTTTTGCTGTTACAAATATCTGATCCTTACCTGTTAACGGTTCCTTCTAATTACCCTGTAAGGTACATAGGTCACAGACTTTTCTACACGAGAGAACCTGCTGCAGAGGTCCAGACGGCAGTGAACTGAAGACACAGTCAAGGTCTCATTAAGAAGTAGTTAAGGATCAATCACAATTCAGTACCAGCAATTACACTCTTTCTTTTTAATCTTTTTTTTTTTTTTTTTTTTTTTTGGTTTTTTGAGACAGGGTTTCTCTGTGTAGCCCTGGCTGTCCTGGAACTCACTCTGTAGACCAGGCTGGCGTCGAACTCAGAAATCCTCCTGCCTCTGCCTCCCAAGTGCTGGGATTAAAGGCGTGCGCCACCACTGCCCGGCCAGCAATTACACTCTTAAGTAACTTAAATAAACTTTAATAACGATTTAAATAAGTGAAGAAAGGACTAGGAGCACTTCCTGCAATCCTGCCTGTACAAACATTGGGCCTAAGCAAGGCAAGGTGGCCTGCTGAGGTCCTAGTCTGCAGTCTAGCTCCAAAGCCTCAGGTACTATACTTGCCTTGCTCATTTCCTTTGGAGCATCTGGTAATACTCCGGAACCGTATTTTGCATTTAGCTGGGCCAAAATGGCAGCCTGAACAGCTGGGTCCCTGGACTGGAAGAGAGAATTCATAAATTAGTTTAAGGACTATATGACATTCAGCGTTCCATGCCACATTCTTCCCCATTTACTCCCATAAACATCGTAAGTACTACAGGGCATTCATTAGCAGGTCAAGTCAGTAGAAAAGCACAATTAAAACCTTTAAAACATCCCAGCTAGGCCCCAATACTAACTAATGTATATAGGCTGTGCACTCTCTAGTATGAAAGTCCAAAACCTTCAAAATTTAAAAATTTGTGCACCATCATGGTATGTGCCATGGGTGGAAAATTCCATATCTGATTTTATGTACTGTCAAAGCCAAGTACTAAAGGCATGATTAAAAGTCACCCTCAAGCCGGGCGGTGGTGGCGCACGCCTTTAATCCCAGCACTTGGGAGGCAGAGGCAGGAGGATTTCTGAGTTCGAGGCCAACCTGGTCTACAAAGTGAGTTCCAGGACAGCCAGGGCTACACAGAGAAACCCTGTCTCGAAAAAACCAAAAAAAAAAAAAAAAGTCACCCTCAGCTATACATCTCCTATGTAGACCTGAGTCTCATTCCTGAGATATCTCAATAGATACTGCAAATATTTCTAAGTCTAAAAATACCCAAGCTCTGGAATGCTTCTAGTCCCAAACATTGTAGATCAGGGATACTCTTCTTATGCTACTAATCTACTGTACTGAAAATATACCCTGGTACAGAGGGTTAACTCCTAGATTTTTACTACCTGTATGCCCTATAGAAAGATAGAAAAGAAAGAATCCAGATTCAAGCTTGAGGCAAGCAAATTCCAGCTAGAAAAACATTATTTTTAACTTCTCTATTAATTTCCTAATGGAATTCACTTTATGTCCTGGAATGTAGGTCCTCTTCAGGCACTCACATTGGAGACGATGGTGGGTTTGCACTGTCGCCTGGTGAAGGGGTCCATCTGCTGGTTTCTCATGTTATGACTTTCAGCCTGAAACAGAAAGCATGCATTAGATCTCCTCCCTCTCTTCTCCTTCATCATAAGCTTACATATAAGCAACATTTTGCAAGGAGCAAGGAAAAAATTCAAAAGCTGACTGTCCTTTTCAGTGATAAAGCACTTGCCAAGCACACATAAGATCTGAGTTCAGGGTTGTGCTCTGCAGAACAATAACAAAAAACAACCTCAAAAGAATAGACTCTGGGGCAACAACCAACCCTCATCCCCTAAAAATAAGTAAAAGAACAGGAACCAAAACTCCCCTTAACAAAACAGGTACAAGAGTAACAATGGAACCTCCTCTAACAAAACAGATATAGGAATAAGACCTTCCCTCAATAGCTAGAGGAGCAAGAACCCAACCCCCTCTATCAAAATAGACACAGAGCACAAGACCCACCCTCAAATCGATACTGGCACAAGAATCAAACATCCCCTAACAGAATAGGTATAGGAGCAACCACCAAACACACCCCTGCACCTCAGTCAAACAGATACAAGTACAATAGTCATAAAAATGAGGATAAGGCAAACAAGCCAGAAGACTGTTACTTTGTATCACAGGTTACAAGTGCTGTAGGCAGATGTGAGGTACAGAGTGCACACATGCTGAGTACATGCAATTCTAATCATTTAAAAGAGACATGGAGCCGGGCGGTGGTGGCGCACGCCTTTAATCCTAGCACTTGGGAGGCAGAGGCAGGTGGATTTCTGAGTTCGAGGCCAGCCTGGTCTACAGAGCGAGTTCCAGGACAGCCAGGGCTGCACAGAGAAACCCTGTCTCAAAAAAAAATAAATAAATAAATAAAAGAGACATGGATAACATACAAAAAAAGATTTTATTTTTAACTTAATTATTTTGTTATATGGGGGAGGTGCAGGTCAAAGGTCAATTTTTTTGAATTGGTTCTCTCCTTCCACCTCTATAGGTTCTAGGGCTTGAATTCAGGGCACCAAGCTTGCATAGCAAACACTTTTACCTGCTAAGGCATCTCACTGGCCCTAATCTTTCTTATTTATTTATTTATTTATTTATTTATTTATTTATTTATTTATTTATTTTTAAACAGGGCCTATATAACCCAGACTGGCTTTGAACAGCAATTCAGCTGAGGCTGGCCTTGAATTCCTGCTGTCATCTCCCAAGAGTTGGCCTTATAGGTGTGGGCCATCATGCTGGAACGCCTACCAATTTAACTAGAACTTTTTTAGTAATCCATGTGAAGTTTAAAACTCACCACCAGAGCCTTCTCAGACTCCACAATGTTCCACTCCCGATTCCGCTGGTTGATATAGCTATAAGGTAAGAGGGATCGGATCAGTCAGTAGGCTGTGAGATGGGTGGGCAGGATGGAACGTCTGCACCCCAGAGGTCCATGGGGTCTGTGTAACATTCAATGTATAAGGCTACAGGCTGGCCAAGGACAGGGTCCTCACCAAGAAAGGATTAGTGACACACCTGATAGCAGATATGTTCTTGGTCCGCTGGCGGTCCAGGGCCTCCGCCCGCTCCTCTAGCTCATTTAGCTGGTCTTGGATTTGCTTGGCTTTGTCCTGATCTCCCAGGTCCTCAGCCATAGCCTGCCCACAGAGACATGTCTGTTACTGACTCTATTAAATATCTCGTACAGCACAGGTAAGACACCTCATGTGATAAACCAAGGATAAGAAATGTGAAGAAATAGTGAAAAAAGTACTTTGTAAAGACAAGGCATCTTTTTTCTTCCAGTAGGAACACCTACCTTCCCATTAGTTACCTAGCTCAGGGCCCCAGATGGTAATGATGTAACATTAACCTTTAAGAATATAGGCCCATATAACTGAACGTCCATAGCTACGTCATCCTATCCTGGTGGATGGAATGGAAAACCACCTGTTATAGTGGAGTTCACAATACAAACAAAACAAAGGCATAGAAAACTCAGGAAGATGGGGAAATAATGTTGATTGCATTTCCAGGAAGGAAAGCTGCCTGGGTTCTCAAGAAGACCCTGTTTTGCTTATCACAGAGCCCAGGCTGCTCTTCCAGTCTTGCTAACACAGAGGATGGACAGATGAGTGTGATTTCTCCATCTTAACAAGAGAGGCAAAGGAGCTTGAGCATAAATCCTTACCTTTTCCTTTAGCAGCTGAGTCTTCTTCATAGCATAGTTTGGTGGAGCTTTTCTGAACCTTTCTTTTTCTTTTACAATCTGTACCAGAGAAGAGACACCAGTATGAGGTATTCCCAAACTATGTTTGTAGACAGGCTAAATGAGACCATTTTGGAGGTAAGTTGCTAGTTTAAGGGACTGCTTGTCCTGTAGCAGTGTCGCACCCCATGGGGTGAGCAAATTCCTTCCAAGGGACAACATGCTGCTTCCAGGGTCACGGAGATTCTAGGACAGTCTGAAGGAGCATGCCCCCCAAAACAGCAGCAGCACAAAGCATGGAATTGTAAGGCTAGCCACCGTTCAAGAGAACAGAGATCCAAGAATTGTACCAGAATGTTTTGGAGAAAGAAAGTTCTAGAAGGACCAAGCCTAGTGGAATACACATTCTGATAGACTTGAGTCTATGTAGGCTCAGTGTAGATGACACAGTATGGGGAAAGGCTTGATAAAGTATCAATAACAAGAGAACAATAATCCCTTTAATTTCTCAGATTGCAGAAAATGACAAGACAATCTGACCTTTTCCAAACTGGATCTTAAAGAATGGCCAGCCTCTGAGATTCAGGCTTCTTACCTCCTCAATGTCCTGATCATTGAATTTATAATTGAGAGCTTCCTTAATAGATAATTCCTTTTTATTGATTTCATCTAGTGTGGGCAACTGCATGCCAGCAGAAAACATCTGGACCAAAATATAAGAAAAAGCTATCAATAAGGGATTTAGGGAAGAAAATTTTTACAAACAACTGCTCCTCAGTCTAGCTGCTTACCGCTTCTTTCCACTTCATGAATTCACTTTCAGTGAATTCCTGGTTGGACACAAACTCTAGGCGGAACACTCGCTGGTCATTGCCATGCCTACATAAAAGAGAGACAGCATCTCCAAGAATGTGCATGTTGACTGTAATGAGCTAAGCAACCATACCAGACTGTGTCTGTGCATCTTAATCCTGGCTACCCTCTGAATTACCAAAGAGATATTAAAACTGTAACGCTAAAGTACCAACTAGATCTACTAAGTCCAAATTTCTGGGAGTAAGAACCAGAAACAAAACCAACCTCCCAGAGGTTGTTTCAATGGGCATCGAGGATTGAGCTTACAGTGAAAGCCTAGGGGGCCTGGTGAGTGCTTCAGAAGTCTGCTTACTATAAATCCTCCAGAGTCCATCAATATCAGGAGTATGCACTCTGCATAGTTCCCAGAATGAACAGAAGAACAGTGTTTCTGCTGAGCAGTGCCTTGGCAAAGTTTGGTGACTCAGTAATCATACTCTTAAGATACGTCTCTGGGGCTGGAGAGATGGCTCAGCAGTTAAGATCACTGACTGCTCTTCCAGAGGGCCTGAGTTCCATTCCAAGCAACCACATGGTGGCTCAAAACCATCTGTAATATCTGATGACTTCTTCTAGCATATCTGAAGACAGCTACAGTGTACTCACATAAATACTTTAAAGAAAAAGAGAGATGTCTCTGAACACTAGCCCAACAAGCTCTTGATTTCTTCTTTAGAAAAAAAATTTTAAATAGACATTGCCCACAAGTATCTATTGTACGCCCAGGAGGCCAAAAAGTGGAGTTATAGGTAGTCATAAAATGGGTGCTGGCGATTGAACCCAGGGCCTCTATAAAAAGCAGTAAGTACTCAAAATCTGAGCCATCTCTCCAACCCCTCAGCCTGCTCTTATTGAAACAAAAATATTGAGTTTGTGTGTGTGTGTGTGTGTGTGTGTGTGTGTGTGTGTACACAACTGCAAGTGCGTGTGAGGGAGGACAACTTGCAACTCTCTTATCAGAAGGGTTCCAGGGACTGAACTCATGTCATCCCCAGTCTTGGTAACAAGTCCCTTATCCTTGACCCATCTTGCCAGCCTCCAAACTCTTTTTAAACGAACCAGGAGGGGATGTGGGATGAGGATTTGGGAGGGGTCTATCTATTACTTGCTATCTGCTATGTAATCCTGGAAAACTCCTTTTATACCTCCTGATAAGAGTTCTTTAAAACTGTTAGGGTTCAGGAGAAAAGCAACTGGAATATGAGAATCTGTCATTTCCTTTATCCTAATGTCAAGATCAGTGCCAGGCACAGAGTGGATCTTCAGGAAACATGCTAAGTAAATGGCATTTCCATTTCACTGATGAGGAAACTAAGTATAGAAAGCCGATCATTCTTGTAAAAGGAGAAGCTCAGTTAAGAGAGCCAGGATCAAAAAGAAGTAAGCCTCCTGGTTGTCCTCACAGGAAATTCATGTTGGCTCTGGTTCATTCCTTTTGAAAATCCTAACACACTGTAGCCACGTCCCTTATGGGACAGAGTAACTCTTCAGATCCAAGCTCTCCTCTATGTGCCTTATGAGGACCATACACAGTGCTTACGGTTATTAGCATTATATTGGAGGCAATGTTGGCCCAAAGAAGCAGTACCTGTACAAAAAGGAAGCTAAAGCTGCCACAGCAAGACCCCTCAGACCTGGGCGTGGTGAAACAAACCAGCTATCCCAATCCTTGGAAGGCTGAGGCAGGATTATGAGTTTGTGGCCAGCTTGGGTTATATAGAAAGACCTTATCACAAAAAAGACAGGGGCAGGGGGAGAGGAAGATGAGAGAGGAAGAACATTTCTCCTTAGGCAACTCTAGGTAGCCGGGAGTTCACCATACAGATCAGCTGGCCTAGAACTTGCAGTGATCCTCCTGCTTCCATCACTGGAGCGCTAAGATCACAAAGGTGTGTCATCATGCCTGGCTCAGAGCATCTTACCGTAGCTGTAGACCTTTGTTTGTTCTGGTGCCACCCAGCTGGTAAACCTTGGCAGTTTCTACAACACCCGTGATCTCAGCCACCTAAGAGAAAGAACAGAGATACCAGTAAAATCCTCTTGCAGAGTTTTCTGCCCCTTCTTCTGACTATTTACCCAAACACAGAATAGCTATGAAAGAGGAGCCCCCGGGAGCCTATCTCATGGTTAGAATTCAGATGGATAAGGCTGTAAACCTTATGTTCAGGGAGAGCAAGGAGAAAAGGCAGTCAGTCTGGAGAGGCCATTATAGAAAAGCCAATGGTCAGTTCTTTTGTTGTTGTTGAGTGTTGAACATGCTAGGTTAAGTGAGGAATATTCCTAGCACCCCATCCTTAGAAAGGAAGAAAGAAGCAAACAAACAACAAACACTAAAACATTTACTTATGTGTGTGTTCGCATGCAAGCATACATGTGCCATAGCATGGAGGTCAGAAGACAACTTTTGAGACTCAGTTCTCTCGTACTGTATTGGTTTCAGGGATCAAACTCATTTGTCAGGCTCAGTAGCAAATGCCTTTTTTTTTTTTTTTTGGTTTTTCGAGACAGGGTTTCTCTGTGTAGCCCTGGCTGTCCTGGAACTCACTTTGTAGACCAGGCTGGCCTTGAACTCAGAAATCCTCCTGCTTCTGCATTCCCAAGTGCTGGGATTAAAGGCGTGCGCCACCACCGCCCGGCTAGCAAATGCCTTTATAAACTGGACCATCTCACCCCTCACGCCACCTCACTAAACTAAATATTCTTGCCAAGGCACACTTGACTAGAGTTCAAGGACAATTTTCTTTCTACCATGTGGAATTTGGGAATTGAACTCAGGTAGGCAGGCCTGGTGACAAACACACACCCTATTTCTCTTTTCTTTTTCTTTCTTTTCTTTTCTGTTCCTTTCCTCTTTCCTCTCCCTTCCCTTCCCTTCTTACTTTCCCTTCTTTCTAAATGAGACAGGTTTTAACTATGTTGGCCAGGCTATTCTTGAACTCCAGGCTCAAGTGATCTTTCTCGGCTGTTTCCCAAACACCCAGGACTTTAGGCTTCCAGCTACAGACTAGACCTGGCTCTTATTTATGTTTTCTTAAGAAAAGATTGGGCCAGGAAGATGGCTCAGAAGGCAAAACAGCTAAGCACAAAAGCCCACATGACAACCAAGTTGGAGATTTAGAGTCTATACAGTAAATCAGAGGAGAGCTGGGCTTGAAGCACTAGGGAGGCAGAGGCAGTAGATCTTTGAGACCAACTTGGTCTACAGAGTAAGTTTCAGGACAGCCAGGGCTACACAGAGAAACCGGGTCTCGTCCTATTCCAGTCCCCCAAAGAAGCCAGATGTAGTAGTGCACATCCGTAATTCCAGAACTTCCATGGGAATACAAAAGCAGGGACAGAAGAATGACCCAGAACTCATAAACCAGTCAGTCTCCTAGAGTACACAGGGTGGCAGAAAAAAAGAGACTACCTGGCCAGGCAGTAGTGGCACACGCCTTTAATCCCAGCGCTTGGGAGACAGAGGCAGGAGGATTTCTGAGTTCAAGGCCAGCCTGGTCTACAGAGTGAGTTCCAGGACAGCCAGGGCTACACAGAGAAACCCTGTCTCGAAAAAAACAAACAAAACAAAGAGAGAGACTACCTCAGAACAAGACAAAAAAAGTACAGCTGCTTCCTAAGTTTCCCTCAGACCTCTACATACATACATATACCATGTCATTTACAATAGTAATTTAAAAAAAAAAAAAAGCAGACTGGTGAAATGGCTCAGTGGGCAAAGGGACTTGGTACTTGATGAAAGTCGGACAACCTCCCTGGAGCTCACATAGAAAGTGAAAGGAGAGAACCAACTCCAACAACGTCCTCTGAATTCGACATGCATGCTGTGCATGTATAACTTCCCCCATATACACCTTAAACATAGTAATAAAAAATTATTTTAAGGTTTTAAAATTTGTGTGTGGGGGCTGGAGAGATGGCTCATTGGTTAAGAGCATTGGCTGCTCTTCCAGAGGTCCTGAGTTCAATTTCCAACAATCACATGGTGGCTCACAACCATCTGTAATGAGATCTAGTGCCCTCTTTTGGTATGCAGGCATACACGCCAACAAAACATATACATAATAAATCTTTAAAAACCTTTGTGTGTGCGTGAGTGGGCATGCTTGCCTGTGTCTGGGTTCATACAGAGGTCAGGTGTCCTCCATCACTGTCTACCTTATTTTTTGAGATGAGATCCCTCAGGGATCTGGGAGACTGGTCAGTGAGCTCCTGGGATCTACTTGTCTGTGACCCTCAGCATAGATGTTATATATGTGTACTACCACGCCTGGCTTTTACACAGGCACTGGAACCCACACTCCAGTCCTCACGCTTGTGGGGAAGCACTTTACCCTCCGAGCTATCTCCCCAGCCTGAGATCCAAGTTCTTGAGCAGAATTTCTTTTTTGGTTTTTAATGAGACACTGTTTTGAATGCAGTTTAGGCTGCCCATGAGCTGACTATGTAGCCCAAACTGGCCTCAAACTCACTGAGTATGTTCTGCATGCATGTGCTGCATGTACAGCACACTGGCCAGGGTCTAGTCACTCAAATGAGAAGAGCATGGGTGAGTTTCGTGGCTACTAGCCCTCTCACAAGTAACGAATTACATTAAACCAGACAACTGAAAACAAGCAAACACAACAATCACCCAGGACCAGCCTGGGTACAATCCCTGCACTTGGGAGGGGGAGGGGGAGGGGGAGGCGGAGGCGGAGGCGGAGGCAGAGGCAGAGGCAGAGGCAGAGGCAGGCAGATGTCCTGAGTTAGAGGCCAGCCTGGTCTACAGAGAGAGTTCCAGGGTAGCCAGGGCTACACAGAGAAACCCTCTTAGGGAGAAAGAAAAAGTTCAGTGTGGCTATGCGGTAAGATCCGGTATAAAGACATAGACCAGAACAGGAGAGTAAGGCAGCGAGGCTTGAGGCCAACCACAGCACCAGTGTGGGAGCCAAGAGCCAGGGCGGCCCTGGGCCACTTTTTTCTCTTCCCGGGCTCTAGGTGACTTGGTATGTAACACGGCAATTTTTCATACACTGAAAAAATTCATTCACTTATTTCTCAAACAAAACTTCTAAGTTATGTAAGACTGACCAGCTGTGTCATGAACGTCCCTTCTCCCTTTCCTGCTGAGAAGGAAAGAGATGATGATTCTAAATCCAAGCACTCTCTTAGTTACTTGTGAATGATTCTCACTGCTGTATGAGCTGCTCTATAACAATCCAGCTTCTCTTCTGCTAGTTTGGCTCCTAAGTGTCTCCTAAAGGCCCATGTGCTGAAATCTTGAAGTTGTTGGCTTGGCAATACTGGAAGGTGGCAGAAACCCCCGGGAGGTTTTGTTGGCTTGTCCTTGTTTTTAAGACTCTTGGAGTGGTCTTGCATTTCCTATATAGAACAGACTCACCTCAAAGTTACAGAGTTTGCCTCTGCAGTACTGGAATCAAAGACATACACTACCGTGTCCAGGGTCACTGGCATGCTCTCAAAGGAACTATGAGCCTCTTCCTCTCTCGTCCAAATCCTCAGAGGTCAGCAGTTTGCTCCCTTATGTTCCTTTTACCAGCCCCTTCTTCAAGGTATTTTTATTTGGCTTTTCAAGACAGGGTTTCTCTGTGTAGCCCTGGCTGTCCTGGAACTCTCTCTGTAGACCAGGCTGACCTCAAACTGCAGCCTTTGCCTCCCAAGTGCTGGGAGAAACCCTGTAGGGTCATAATAGCACTATATGGCCTAAAATTTATGTAGACTAGACTGGCTTGTGGCAATTCTCCTGCCTCTGTGTCTCAAGGGCTAGGATTATAGGTGTGTGCCACCATACCTGGTCTTTTCTTTCTCTTCTTGAGACAGGGTTTCACTCTGTAGCCCAGGCTGGCTTCAAACTCAAACCAGCCTCCCAAGTGCTAGAAGTACAGACGTGGGCTACTTTTCCTAGTTATAAGGGAAGCTGACTAATTCAGTCAAATGGTGGCAGAATAACAGATTTGTTCAGCGGCTCCCACTCCCAGTAGACAATCATTATATTTAAAATATGGAAAATTGTCCAAGGAAAGAATACCAACCCGGTAAACTGGCTTGCTATTGTGGTTTCCAATGCCAATCCGTACAAAACATCCTGTGACAGTTTTAGCAAAAAAGGGCATGTGACACCACCGCTCTAGCTTATGCCGGGATAACCGAACCCGATTCAGTTCCTCGGGTAAAGAGACTGGCTGTGATTTTGGAGGGATTTCTTCTTTCCTGTGAGAAACAAAGAGCAATATTCACTGTAAAACCACAGGAGAGACAGATAGCAAATTCTCAATACTTACTTACAGAACATGTGATATAAAGGATCCTAAGAGTCTAATATATATAGACTATATCTATTACTTTATATATAGACTATATCTATATATAAAGTCTACTCTGTAGTGTACACTGCCCTGACTGATGCTTCATCCCAGAAAAGCTGCTGCAGACCAGTCTGGGGTGATGTGCTGTCAGTTTACATCTACTAGGCCAAGGGGAAATGGCCAGGGGTGCAGTCAGGAGCCACGGGCAGGGGAATGGATATGTAGACTTAAAGGACACTAAATCAAGCCAAAAATTCAGTCCTTACACCCATATTAATAAGCTTCTCTTCCAAGAAACCTCCTGTAACAGCTAATTTCAGTTGTCAGCTTGACACAACTAGAAGAGGAAGCCAAAATTGGGGGGGCGGGGGAGAGGGGAACTGTCTTAATCAGAATGGTCTGTAGGCATGTCTGTGGGGCATGTTTTTGCTGGTGATTGCTGTGGGAGGGCCCAGGCCACGGTGGGCAGTGCCATCCCTGGACAGGTAAGTGGTCCTGGATTATATGAGAAAGCTGGCTGGCCAAGAGCCAAACTGAGCAAGCCAATAAGCAGCATTTTTCTGTTAGTTTCTGCTTCAAGTTCTTGCCTTGGCTTCCCTTAATGATAGAACCTTTAATTTGAAATAAACAATAAACTCTTTTACTCCATTTCTCCTGCCTGCTAGATCCAAATAGAGACAGCTTACTCTTCTTCTTCATCAGATGATGACGTTCGGGACGAGCGGTCTGATTTCTCACTGGACTTGTCATCGTCTTCCTCCTCCTCATCATCAGAGTAGACCTCACTGGTTTTCAATGGCTGTTTTTTGGCGAGGAGCTCAGCTAGAACAACAAAAACAACAAAAAAACCCATTTACTTATGTACTCTCCACAAACAAGAAATCGACTCATCTCTGATCTTTGGAAAGAACTGGGACACAGAAAAAGACCCAAGCAGACAGTCTATCATTTCTAGATTGGTCTGTGATAACCTGAGCTATACTTAGGTAAAACACAGTTAAGCATTCAGGTACCAAGATCAGATCCCACAGACCTAAATAAATAAATAAATTAATTAATTAATTTTTTAAAAAAAGTTGCTACAAGGTAGGTAGAAATGGTTACCAACCAAATTAAAATTCCCCAACGCTCCCCACACACTGGGTACTGACCCAGGGACTCTTACATGCTAGGCACGTGTTCCACCAGTGAGCTATATATTCAGCCCCTGTTCTCTTTAAGAAAAGGTTTTAATTACTTCAATTATGTATGTGTGTGTGTGTTGTGTGGAGGTCAGAGAATAACATGCAGGAATCACGTCTCTCCTTCCATCATGTGGGATCTAGGAACTGTCTTTACCTGTTGAGCTATCTTGCTGGTTCCCTTGTGGTCTTTACTGTACTTAAGATGCTTGACGTAAGCAGGAAAGAATGAAGAAAACTCATAATTCTCTTTTGTTTTTCTCTTTTTAAAAATCAATTATGTGCAGGTGCCCAAGGAGGACAAAAGGCGTCAGATCCCCTAGAGTTGCAGGTACTTAAGAATCTCCTGACACGTGTGCAACTGGGGTCATGTCTGACAAAAGAGCAGCAAGCACTCTTAACCACTGACCCATCCCACCAGCACTGTTTGGCTTTTGACACAGACTTACTATGTAGTGAGTCTAGTTTAGTCCTGAACTCTGGGAGTACCACTCAATTACCCATGCCACTTCAATTTCAGTAAAGTTGTGAAAAATTAGTCAAAAAATGTATGACAAGGAGAGATGGGTTGGAGAGATTGCTCAGTGACTAGCAGTTCCTACTGCTCTCACAGAGGATCTGATTTAGTTCCAGCACCAACATGAGGTGGCTCACAACCACCTCTAACTCTAGGTCCAGAGGATCTGGTGCCTTCTTATGGCATCTTGATAAACTCACAGACCCACACAAAGACACATGCACATATATATAACTAAAAATACATCTTTTTAAAAAGGAAAAAAGGCACTATCACTTTTGAGTGACAAGGTGAGTTTTCAGGGGCCAGTTAGTAACCACTGCAGGCTTCTGGTTCAGCTCACTATTGCAACTACATAGCTGCTGAGGCATGAAGGTGGTACTCTCAGCCTGTAAGCACAAACAAGTGATGCTTTATTCTAATGGGGCTCTTCCTCTCAGTGATGAGACAGCCTTGTGATGCTGTTACTCCCCCTAGCTGGCAATGAAATTTAAGTCACAAAAGATGGTTGTCTTCTAGTAGCTATAAAGAAAGAATGGAAGTAGACCTCGGCATAATGGTACCTGTCTAGAACCCCGGCTATTTAGGAAACTAAGCCAGTAGGAAGGTGAGTTTTAAGGTCAGTGTGGGCAATTTAATAAGATCTTGTCTCAAAATAAAAAAGTCAGGCTGGGGAGGTGGCTTAAAGGGTACTTGCCGCCAAGCCTTGACAACCTGAGTTTGATCCTCAGAATCCACATGGTAGAAGGGAGAGAATCAAATCTCAAAAGATGTCTTCTGAATTCCACATATATGGCATATATGTACCTCAAATATACAAACACAAATAAAATAAAAAAGTTCTCATATACATATTTGTAGGAGGGTTCTTTTTCTAGTACTTAAAAAACCCAAGTAACAACAACAACAACAAAAATACAACACACAAAAAGAAACATCCTAAACTCAAACCAGGAATAATCTCCAGAATACAAAACTTACACAGATACAACAAAGGAAGAAAAAAAAGGCATGTATGCATACATGCATGTATGTATGCATATTGCCCATTGATGGTTGATGGGGAAATAGCATGTGCGTCTGTTTTTATGCTTACAGAAAAAAAAAAAAGAAGAAGAAAGTATATAGAGAGACAGGGTCTGATATATTTTAGACTGGCTTTGAACTTGCTATTTGGCTAAGGATAACCTCCAACTTCTAATTCTATTGCTTCACTACCCCAGACAAATGCTGGGATTAGAGGGGTGCCTTCATGCCTGGGATTGAACCCAGGGCTTTGTGCATTGCTAGCAAAGCACCCTACCAACTAAGTGACACCCCATCCCTTTAGTATGTATATGAAACATTTAAGTGATGCCCACTATGGGAAGGGGGCAAGGCATCAAGTAGAAGAATATGGAAGTTGAACTTCCCCTTAATATACCTTGTGTGACATTACGAAATACATCTTCATTCCCTTTCCTGGCACACAACTCCTAAAATCCATGGAGTCTTCAAAGTGATAGTGTCTTTTAGTATGCTAATGAGTTGACTGGTGGCTGCAAGCCCATAGGTAGCTTCAGGACAGGGGCTGGTCCCTGGAAAGACCAAGGCAGTATTAGAGAGCTGAGACTCAGATCTTCAAGGAGAAAGAGGCTAAAGGTTAAGCAGATTATCAATGGCCAATTGATTTGCTCAATCTTTCCTCTGTAATGAAGCCTCAAAAACAAAAACAAACAACAAAAAAAACCTTCTGTAGGATAGGATATGGAAATCTGAGCCTGAACCAGAGGAAGTTCCTAGAGGGTGGCCTGTCCAGATGGGTTTCCTTGCAAATGTCCCACCCTATGAATCATTTCAGTTGTATCCTTTGTAACAGCTTTTATAATAAACTTGATAACCTAACCAGGGGTGGCGATACAAACCTATAATCCCAGCATTGGGGAAGTAGGGACACAAGGATTACAAATTCTAGGTCAACTACAACACACAGAGTTCCAGGCCAGACTAAGCTATGTAAGACCTTGTCTCAAACAAAAATACAAACACACCTAAGTATGCCTGACTCCTGTGCAACACTGAAGCAAATTAATTGAATTCAAAGGAGCTTCTGGTCCATAGCTCAGAAGCACAGAAAAAAGAACCTGGACATTCATGGGAGGACTGAACTCTCAATTTGTGGGTAGTATTGGCTCAGTGGTTTAAATGAATTACGAGACACTTAGTTGGTGTTTGGTATAGAATCAGTTGCTAGTTTGCCAGTAGAAGAAATTATCATACTAGAGATCATAGAAATTTGTGTTCATTGTTGTTTAGTTAAACATGTAAGAAACTGAGTTTGGGGACTGAAGAGATGGCCCAGTGGTTAACAGAACTGACTATTCTTGCAGAGGATCCTGGTTTGGTTCCCAGTACCCACACAGTGGGTCACACCCATCTCTAACTATAGTTCCAAGGGATCTGATGCACCAGGCATACACCAAGTGCACAGATATGCATATATAAAATAATACTCATATATATAAAATAAGTTTGTTTTTTCCTCCCTATCTACAGATGTTTATTAGAAGACATAAATTTGGAACCATGGATTTTATAATTTATATGTTCATGAAACAAAGTAATAATGTAAAACAAAACATTCAATTGATGATTATACAGAAACGAACTGTAATGAGTAACTTAAAAAAAAGATGTGAGTGTGATATGATGCAGACCTGTAATCCCAGGGTATGTATGTGATCACATGCATAACCCTCAGAGGTCAAAAGCAAGTATTGGATCCTAGAAATGGAGTTATTTGTGGTTGTGAGCCACTAAGTGGATGGACGGTGAGAATCAGACACAGGTCCTCTAGAACAACAGCAGGTGCTCTTGAGTGCTGAGTCAGCTCTCCTTTCCTCTTACAATTTTTTTTTTTTTTAAAAAAAAGGGTAATAATACCATCATGGGCAAATGTGTTCTCAACAATGAGTGTTGGAGTCAGGAAGTGGTGGAACATGCCTTTCATCCCAGCACTTGGGAGGCAGAGAAAGCAGATCTCTAAGTTCCAACAGCTGAATCTGGTCTACAGAGTGAGTTCCAGGACAGCTAGAACAACAGAGAAACCTGTCTCACCAAAACAAAACTCAAAAAACAAACAAACAAAAAACCAAACAGAAAACAATGGGTGTAGAAAAAAATTGAATAATATTGACCCCCTTCATGTCATTTATTAACATTAACTGCAGATGGATCAAAGACCCAATTAATTAAAGATGGAGCAAAGATCTAAATTAAGAACTAAACTATGAAAGTCTTAGAGAAAAATCACTGGAGAATTATGACATTGGATTCAGCAAGGATTTCTTGAATATGACATCAAAAGGTAAAAAAGACATCAGCTGGTGTGGTAGTATATGCCTTTAATCTCAGCATCTGGGAGAAAGAGGTGGGTAGATTTCTGTGAGTTTCTATGCCAGCTTGGTATACAGTTTCAGGACAGTTAGGGCTATAAAGAGAAACCCAGGAAGAAAAGGAAGGAAGGAAGGAAGAAAGGAAGGGAGGGAGGGAGGGAGGGAGGGGAAGGAGGGAGGGAGGGAGGGAGGGAGGGGAGGGAGGGGAAGGAGGGAGGGGAAGAGAAGAGAGAGAGAATCAGGCATAAAAAGATTATACATACATGATTTCATGCATATGAAATATTTAGAAAGCAGATGAGTGGTTGCCTTAGGTTGAGAAATGGTGGGTTTCTTATGCATTAAGTGCATAAAAATTACTGTTTTACTGGACAGATCTGTGAATTCTACATAATAAAAGCTGTTTGCATTGTAAAATTTTCATGAGTAAACAGGATTTTATAAGCTTTATTTCAATAAAATTGTTACAAAAAAAATAAAGATGTAGCTAGGCCATTAGGGTGCCTGCCTGGAACAGATAAGGCCCTGGGTTCAAGCCTTAGCGTTAAATAAAGAAGTTGTGGTGGGAAATGCCTGTAATCCTAGTACTCCGGAGGTAGAAAGAGGAAGTTCTGAAGTTTAAGGTCATTCTTGGCTACCTAGCAAGCTTGAGGCCAGCCTGGGAGACACTATCTCCAAAAAGAAAAACAAATGAGTATTAAAGGTATATAATTTCTCTCTCTCTCTCTCTCTCTCTCTCTCTCTCTCTCTCTCTCTCCTCTCCCCCTCCCTCCCTCCCTGTCCCTCCTTCCTTCCTTTAACTTCAAATACCCGGGCTCAAGTCATTATCTTACCTCAGCTTCTCAAGTAATTATAAAAAAAGATAGGTTGCCACCATGCCTAGTTTCTTTAATTTTTTAAAAAAATTATATTTTATTTTATATGTATGGTTGTTTTGCCTATATGTACATCTATGAACCATGTGCATGTGGGGCCAGAAGAGCACATCAGGTTCTCTGGAAGTGGAGATACAATGGTTGCATACAGTCATGTGGGTATTGGGAACTGAAATCAGGGTCTCTGTAACAGCAGCCAGTATTCTTAACTGCTAGGCCATCTTCCCAGCCCTATGCCTAGCTAGCTTCTTGATGTTATCTTTAAAACAAACAAACCAACCAAAAAACAAAAACAGAACCAAAATCCTAGCTCTGTATACTGAAAAGGCACAAAAAACGGATAGAATAATCAGTTGAATAAATACTCTTCTGTGTAGTCTGAGGTCTACCTTCTTAGCAGAAAGGGTTGCTAAGAGAAATGAATAATTCCAAATCTCAAAAGTAAGAAAGCAGACAGGCAGTAGTGGTGCATGCCTGTAATCCCAGCACTTGAGAGGCATAGGCAGGCGGATTTCTGAGTTCGAGGCCAGCCTGGTCTACAGAGTGAGTTCCAGGACAGCCAGGGCTATACTCGAAAAAACTGGAGGGGGGGGTGGGGAATAAGAAAGCTACACAAACTGCAGGAGTGGGGAGTACTCTAAGGATGTGGTTGGCATTGGAGTTCACAGTTGGCATGTCTGAGATCCTAGATTCCATTTCCAGCATCCTACCACTCCTAAAAGATTCAAAGTATAGGCTATGGTCAATGATAGAACACTTGATTGCCTAAGATGTCTGAGGTCCCCAGTTCAATCCTGACTTGGGCCGGGAGAGAAAGAAAGGGATGTTGTGTATGATTATCCTTAGAGCCATATAAAGCTCATTTTGGGGAGTTCAGCTGCACCCCATATGGGCTTGCTGACCGTGTACATCCCCTCATGGAGGGACAGAGAGGTCACAAGGTCCTCACCAGATTATCCATCAGCTCCACAGTACCTGTTGTATGCAACTTTTGCCTTAATTGTATGAGGCTTCAGGGAGGGGCTAGAGTATGGGGTGGGACACCTAAAGAGTAGGGCTGCTCTATCTATTCAGGGAAGCCCTCGACTCTGCTGGGTATGGCCTTTTGGGGAAGGAACACTCACATCCCTGTAGGTCACACCCTGTCCATTGGGATGAATATTCTTGTTTGTCAACTTGACTATGTTTGGAATTAACTAAAACAGAAAAATGGCAGGACATACCTGTGAGAGCTTTCTTGCTTAATTTTATCATTTGAAGTGGGACGATCCATTTCTAATGTGGAACCTCTAATCTGGGCCATACCTTCTGATGGAAGCCTATATAAAGGTGATGGAAGAGAGAAGCTCTCTTTTTGCCTGCTTTCTTCCATCTTTAATTCTATTCCTTCACTGGCATTAGAGCCTATTTCTTTAGGATTCCAGCATATTCTGAAGAATAGCTGAGACATCCAGTTTTGTGGATTGAACAATTACTGGATTCTTGGACTTTCTGTACACAGGCAGCCATTGTTGGATAAGCTGTACCACCAACTGTGAGTCATCTAATAAATCCCCTTTCTATACATATATATTCAGACTGTAAGTTCTTTTACTCCTTGAGACTCCTGACTAATACAACCATGTTTGTAAGGAAATCCAATAAACTCATTGATTCTCCAAAGTAAAGTTTGGTGGGATCATGATGTCTCCTTGAAACCTCAGGAGGAGGAGGAGGAGGAGGTGGTTGCTTATGATCCTCCTGGGAAGAAATCTCAGCAACAAGGGAAAGGAGGGAAGGATTTGAGAAAGGAGTGTAGGGTCTTGTCAAGGGGTCATAACCAGTTGACTATTTGACTAGGAAATATAATAGCTGTACCAGATTATAAGAAAACATGAATGATTCTCATAGATATTAAGAATAAATTCCCAACTGGTCCATGTACAGAGAGTAAGATTGCAGAATACCCAGTCTTAAATGGGACATTTATATCATACCCTCCTTACAAGATTCAAGGACCTCTGCTGAAGAGGGAACCAAACCCTGAGAATATACTGGATCATGAGGGATTCAATGCTTTTTAAAAAAGATTTATTTATGTGTATGTGTGTCTATGTGCATGCATGCACATGTATGTGGGTGGGTACATGCTCCTGATTGTGTGCAGGGGCCAAGAGGGCATTAGAGGCCTCAGAACTGGAGTTTTAGGCATTTGTAAAATGTCCAGTTTCGCCGGGCGGTGGTGGCGCACGCCTTTAATCCCAGCACTTGGGAGGCAGAGGCAGGAGGATTTCTGAGTTCGAGGCCAGCCTGGTCTACAAAGTGAGTTCCAGGACAGCCAGGGCTACACAGAGAAACCCTGTCTCGAAAAATCAAAAAAAAAAAAAAATGTCCAGTTTCTTATATGGGTGTTTGGATCCAAACTATAGTTCCTCATTTTTGTACAGGATGCATCTATCCAGCCCCTGCGCTAAAGAGCCGGCTCAGCAGCTAAGAGCACTTACTGCTCTCACAGAGGGCCTGGAGTTAGTTCCCAGCACCCACAGGGTTGCTTGCAACTGTCTGTATCTCCACATTTAGGGGATCTGATGGCACAGTGAGTGATGAACTCAGCATGGACTATGAGACACTGTTTTCAGATAAAACGAACAATCCCATGTGAGTCCTGGAGTTAGGAATATAGCTTAGTGGAGAGGGCTTGACTAACATGCACAAAGCCCTGGCTTTGATCTACAGCACCTACAAAAAGAAATAACACTGGGGTTCTTGTCTATAAGAGATGTTGAATTATTATAGTTAAAACACATTGTTCTTAGTATTCACTTTAGACAATCTGATGGAAAAGGACTACAGATTAACAAGAGGGGACATGGGGTACATAAAGGCTGGACAATGCAATCAAAGATGCTCCTTAGAGCACTGCCATTATGTCTGCAATTCTATAAAATACAGAGCTAACACAAGGGAAATAGGCCAACATCATTTCCCTACTCACCTGTTCTGTTCTTCCGTTTTTCTCGCTCCGCTTTTAGCTCCTCCATGGCTTGAGATTTCTTATCTAGTTTCTCATCCCGCTTGGAACGCCGTTCTTTATTGTGGGAAGTAACCTAGGGAGGTAGGGAGGGCATCCTCTTTACTCTGTCCTGGTAAGATTCTCTATACTAACAATAAACACTTTTGGTCCTTGTGAATTAGACTGTACAAAATTAAAAACATAGCTAAGCTCACGTCTTTAGTTCCAGCACTCATAAGGGAAAGGCAGGTGAATTTCTTTGAGTTTGAGTCCAATCTGGTCTAAGTATTGAATTCTAAGACTGTGAAGACAGAGGTCTATACAGTAAGACATTGACCCAATAGAAAAAAAAATAGTTATTAGTTATCGGAGTGAACTCTCCCTGGAAGAGCACTCCATATTATGATCTAGTATCTGCTGATATCTTCAGATACAGAGATGAGTAACTTTTATAAATTTGTATAACTATATTTATACCAAGTCTAGGATGATACACTTCTGAGTAAACATAATCGAGCTGGTTACCTGGGAAAGGAAGTTTACACCTTACCCTCCAGGGATGCTCACACTCTGGTGGCCCCTATTTAGCCAGACTTGAGTGAACAAGTCCTAAAGAGTTCATCAGTGTAGTTGATGGTGAAACAGTGTTCAGAGACTAATGAGATCCCCAGGGTGGGATGCAGATCATCTCATGCATCTGCGCTGTCCAGCCTTTCAGGCTATTACCACCTGCCTCTTGTACCACGTGCTCCACACCAACAGCCATGCTCTGGGGACAGCTTCCTACCTGAGATTCTTGAATCTGAGTCAGCTTTTTCTTTTCTTGTTCTTCTTCCTGTTTTTTCTTTTTTTCTTTCTTTTCTTTCTTTTTGGCTGTTTTTAGTTTTTTCTTAATTTCAAATCTGGTTAAAAGATATTGGTTTTTTAAAAAGCAATAAAATATATGTAAAGACTGGTTTCTATTGGCTAGAAGACAAGAAGTAAGTAAGGAAAGGAGTTAAAACTTTTTGGAATATAAGAGTCTTAGACACACACAAAAATAATTTTTTTGCTTCCTGAAAGAAACTCCAATGCCCAGTAAGTATGTTAAAATTGTGGTCTGTGGGGCAAAGAGAGATGCTTAGTGGTTTAGAGCACTGCCTGCTGATCCAGAGGACCCAGGCTTGATTACTAGCACCCATATGGCAGCTCACAACAGTCTGTAGCTCCAGGAACCTGATCCCTCTTCTGGTTTCTGTGAGCACCAAGCACGCACCTATACAAATAAACTCAAGTAAAGCAAAGACAAAACAAAGTAGAAAACCAAAAAAAAACCACCCCCCCAAAAAACCCCAACCTACTCAAAAGCATTAATTTGGAATGGACATGAGAAAAAACATTCAGAACAAATCAGAGTTTAAGGTCATCCTCACAGCTATGTGAGTTTGAAGCCAGCTTGGGATACATGAGACTCTGTCTCAATAAAGAAAATAAATGTATATCAAATGAAAAACGCAGCAGAATATACTCAAATTAATTGAAAATAGGTACTCAAACATTTGAATATCAGCATTTATAGTATGTAGTGGTTTGAATATGGTTGGTCTATGGGAAGTGGCACTATTAGGAGGTGTGCCCTACTGAAGGAAGTGTAGCTTTGTTAGAGAAAGTGTGTCGCTATGGGGGTGGGCTTTGAGGCTTCTATGCTCAGGCTCTGCCCAGTGTGGCTGGCTTGAGATCAGGATGTACAACTCTCAGCTCCTTCTCTGGCACCAAATCTGAATGCTTCCATGCTTCCCACCATGATGGACTGAACCTCTGAAATTATAAGCAAGCTCCAACTAAATGTTTGCCTTTATAAGAGCTGCCTTGGTCATGATGTCTCTTCACAGCAATGGAATTCCTAACTAAGACACATTACATTATGAATACTAGAAAAAAAGGCCAGAACAACTTTAATGGCAATTGAACAAATTCACAAACAAACTGCAGCATATATGTATAATGGAATGCTACTCAGCTCTAACAGGGAATGAAGTGCCAATATATGCTGCATGGACTAATTTTTAAATACCTGTGTCCTACTTGGGGGTTGGTGCTGAGGTGTAAGGACTATGTGAGCTCAAGAGAACCAGGACAACACAGCAAGATTCTATCTCTAGGGATTGGAGAGATGGTCTCTTCATGCTTAGGTGCACAGGCTTGGGTTGGATTGCCAGAACTCAACACAGTGGCTCCTAGCCATTTTTAAGTCCAGCTCTGGGTAATTCGATGCCCTCTTCTAGACTCTGCAGGCACCAGGCACTTACATGGTAAATAGACATACATGTAGGTAATATACCCATACAGAAAAACATTTTTAAATAATAATAAGAAGAAGAAGAAGAAGAAGCAGCAGCAGCAGCAGCAGCAGCAGCAGCAGCAGCTGGACAGTTGTAGCACAGTCCTTTAATCCCAGCAATCAAGAGGCAGAAGCAAGGGACCTCTGAGAGTTCAAGGTCAGACTGGTCTACAGAGAACAGTTTCAGGACAGCCACAGCTATGCAGAGAAACCCTGTCTTGAGAAACTAAAAAACCAAAACCAACCAACCAAAAACAACAAAAAACCAAAAGCAAACAAACAAAAAAAACCTCCAAAACCAAAACTTTCCAAAACAGCAACAAAAGGAAAAGAGAATTTTCTTTGAGTGGCTATAATGTACTGCTCCACAGCTACAGAACACCACAGCTCTCAGGAGTTTTATCATCACCTTCGACATTCTTTTGGCTGCTAAAAATGTCACTGAAAAATCACCTGCTTCTTAAAGGGGAAAAAATAGAGGCTCAGTGATTGCATACTTTTCCAGCATGAGAAAAGCTGCCTCAGTTTGATCCCCAGTTCCTCCACTACCTCAAAAAGGCAAAACTCCTGAAGAGTGAGGTGATACCCGCTTTTAGCCACAGCACTCAGGCGAGAGGCAAGCGCATCTCTGCGAGTTTTAAATCAGCCTGGTCTACATAGCATGTTCCAGACCATTCAGAGTTACATAGTAAGCCCCGCCTCAAAAATAAAACAATAAAATAAAACAGAAAAAAAACTCAAATATAAAATTTGGGACAAACTACTCTCAAAATTTGTGGTCTTGACTTTTTTTTTTAAAGATTTATTTATTTATTTTATGTATATGATACACTATTGCTCTCTTCAGACACACCATAAGAGGGCATTGGATCCCATTACAGATGGTTATGAGCCACCATGTGGTCGCTGGGAATTGAACTCAGGACCTTTAGAAGGAGAGTCAGTGCTCTTAACCTCTGAGCCATGTCTCCAGCTTGATCCTGGACTTTTATGTCAACTTCTTGTGGTCTCCACAGTTCAGAAATCCAAACTTTAGAAGTGACCTTTCCCCACCCACAATTCCAAGGTAGTATTCCAAGTCTTGTTTCTTGCAATGCAGGTTATCTTGTAGGCATTCGCACTCAAAATGAATACCTACCGCTTTCTGATGATTGAAAGCCAAACATTCTTGTCTAGGATAACTTATCATACTTAATATGGTCTCCAGAAGGGACCAACAGTCTCCTGAAGCAATGTAATTAATAGCTAATGTGCTCCAATTTTCTTCTAAGATAATAGGTACACAGGGAAGGAAGCTAGTTCTGGGGACTCTGTCATCCAAGACAAAAGACAAGCTTACTTTGACCTTTTTGGGAGAAGTGAAGAACTTTTGCCATTTAAAATAAATATGGCAAACCCTCAGGAACCTGAAACAGATTCTGATTAAACACGTTAGTGTTTACAGCAGTGCTGATGACTGAACCTGGAGACTTGGGTAAATCATACAACCAATTTACACTGAGCCACATCACCAGACCAACATTTCAGCCTTTTGTTTTAAGACAGTTTCATTCTAGAGCTCCAGTCTGGCGTCCTGAGTGCTGGGAACAGAGGCAGGAGCCACCAAAGTTGGTCCACATTACTTTCATTAATTAGTAAAATGACATTCTAAATTCAAGGGCTGGAGAGATGGCTCAGAGATTAAGAGAGCTGCTACACAACCATGAAGTACAGAGTTCATATCCCAGCATCCACACAACCAGTCAAGCAGTCCACACAGACCTGTGATCCCAGCTCCAAGGGGCATGGAACTAGGACAATCACTGGAGCTTGCTGGTTTCTAGCTTAGCCAAGATCCTGCCTCAAATGAATAGGTAGAATACAAAAAGAAACCTGACACTCTATTATAACTTTGTGTGCACACAGAGGCATGAATACCTACAGAAAACACAAAACAGGTGCACACACAGAATATAAAAGTCAAGACAAGATTATGACTTTTGCAATAATTTTTGTCTGGTATAAGTGAAATAGTATACTTACTTTATTTTTTACTTAAATTAATTACACTAGGTGATGGTGGTACATGCTTTTAATCCCAGTACTCGGGAGGCCAGCCTGGTGTACAAATTAAGTTTCAGGACGGCCAGAGTTACACAAAGAAACCCTGTCTTGAAAGAAACAAGAGTAAATAAGTAAAAATTAATTATATCTTATTTACCTTTTATATATTTGTTTGTTTTTTTTAATAAGTAGCTCTGGCTGTCCTGGAACTCACTATGTAGACCAGGCTGACCTCGAAACTCAGGGATCCACCTGCCTTTGCTTCCCAAGTGCTGGAACTAATGGCATGCACCACTACGCCCAGGAAAACTTGTCTTAAAAATCAAAAAGGAAGACACAGGTCAGTAGTGGAAATCTTATTTGGCATACTTGAGGCCCTGGGATCTATCACCAGAACCACAAGCCAACAAAGAGCCTACTACTGAATAATGCACATTAGTACAGAAGGCATAAATACAACCCTAAGCTATTTAGTTATATTACTACACTAACTCACATTTCCAATTGTCCATTCCTATGTACAGATTCCCTTCAGCTTATTAAAGAACCGCGTGTCAACCCAATGGGAGCCGAAACACTAAAAGCTAAAAATGCATTTACTATACCGAACCTACCAAACATTATATAGCCTAGCCTGACTCAAGCATGCTCATTTTTTTTAAAGCTCTATCTATCTATCTATCTATCTATCTATCTATCTATCTATCTATCTATCTATCTATCTATCTATCTATCTATCTAATGTATGTATGTGAGTACACTGTTGCTCTCTTCAGACACACCAGAAGAGGGCATCGGATCCCATTACAGATGGTTGATGGGAATTGAATTCAGGACCTTTGGAAGAGCCGCTGAAGCATCTCTCCAGCCCCACATGCTCAAATCTTTTGTTGTAGTTTGGTAAAACCATTTTCACCAAGCACTGTTGGGACTGTCTTTTTATGTAGCCTCACTGTCCCCGTGTGATGCTTTGTAAACATGCTCTCCATCACTTTCTGACTGGTTTAATAAAGAGCTGAATGGCCTGCAGCAAAGCAGGAGAAGATAAGCTGAACCTCCAGGCAGAGATAGGAACTCTGGGAAAGAGAGAGGTGGGAGGTTTGCCGGCCAGCCACAGCGGAAGGAACAGGTTCAGGGACTGAAGAAAAGTAACTAACAAGCGACATAGTGGGACAGAGCTGGATGGCCGGGTTTCCTTAGACGAGCTCCCTGAGGGTCTGCCAAGCTCTCATAATGAATAAAAAGTGTCTTATGTCATTACTTGTCGGCCAGTGGGCCAAGACATCCTGTGAAATGAAGTGTTTGGCATCTCATGTAATTTATCAAAAATTGTAATAAATGAGAAAAATAATTATATGGGTAAAGCCTTATACCACTGCGAAGCTGGAGAAAGATTTTTCCCCCCAACGATTTATTTATTATTATATGTGAGTACACTGTAGCTGTCTTTATACACACCAGAAGAGGGCGTCAGATCCCATTACAGATGGTTGTGAGCCACCCTGTGGTTGCTGGGATTTGAACTTGGACATTCAGAAGAGCAGTCAGTGCTCTGACCTGCTGAGCCATCTCTCCAGTCCTGGAGAAAATCTTAAACTGTGAGAAACAAGCTGAGTGCACAGACAGGATGGCGACGACCTTACCTTCTTTTCAACACCTCCCTCTTCTCTATGCGGTTGAAGAGCTCCTGCTCCCTCTCCTTCTCCGTCATCTGCTCCAGCCGGGCCCTGTCTTCCTCATCTCCCATAAGATCTTCTCCATAGCCATCATGGAACTCTTCATCCTCTGACGAGGAGTCTGAGTCTGAACTAGAGGAGGAGCTGTTGCTGTCAGAGTCTGACACTTCACCTGCAACCAAAGGCAACACAAGATCACACCATGCCATGGGACACCTGCCACCCCTCAGCTCGCTCTCCCACAGGAAAGGCACACAGCCATTTCCACCCACTTGGGATGTCTCCTTGATCTGTCCTTGGTAAATGCAAACAGGTAAAGAAATTTAGGCTGGAAAAACAACCACAATCTTTTTGAGACAGGTTTTTGCTATGGAGCAAAAGACATCTTCAAACCCATGCTCTTCCTGACTCTGCCTCCTGAGTTCTGGGTTTACAGGCCACACTCATCTTTCAACTCAACTTGGTTTCTCTGAAAAAAAAAATTTACAGACCTATAAAAACAACCTATAGATAGATAGATAGATGGATAGATAGACAGACAGACAGACAGAGAGACTGACAGACAAACGGTCAGACGGACAGATTTCAGGTTTTGCTGAGTGGTGGTGGTGCACCCCAGGACTTCGGAGGCAGAGGCAGGCAGATCCATGTAAGTTCAAGGCCAGCCTGATCCACAGAGCTAGTTTGAGGATATCCAGGGTTACACAGAGAAACCCTGTCTCAAAAACCCAAAACCAAAGCAAAACCAAAAAAAACTAAGAAATATAAAGGCCAACCCTCATAAAGGTTACTGGAGAGATATGTGAAGTTGTGTAGGCAGTATTAACAAGTGATCTAAGTAAAGAGAGTATGAAAGTCAAATTGAGACAGGGTTTCTCTGTGTAGCCCTGGCTGTCCTGGAACTTTGTAGACCAGGTTGGCCTTAAACTCACAGATCCACTTCACTCTGCCACCACCCAGCTAGTCTTCTTAATTTTTAATTACCTAATTTTTTATTACATTTGTCTGTCTGTCTGTCTGTGTGTGTGTGTGTGTGTGTGTGTGTGTGTGAGAGAGAGAGAGAGAGAGAGAGAGAGAGACAGACAGAGAATATATAAATATGCTTTTGTCAGGCTAATGTGTGGTGGTCAGAGTCAGTGTTTTCCTAACTTTTAAGGCTCCAGGAATCAAACTCAAGCTCTCTTGGTGGCAAGCATCTTAATCTACTGAGCCATCTAGCAAGCCCAGGTAATTTTGTTTTGAGTTGGAGGCTCATTGTGTTTTCCAAGTTAGCACCCAAATTCTGGGTTCATATGATTGCCTTAGCCCCTGGGCCTTAGCAGCTGGGACCACAGGGGTGTGCCGCCAAGCTTGGATTAGCCTCTGTATGTCAATGCCATCACAATTTTGAATAATTAAAGCCTACTCTAATGTTTAACAGAATTCTGTGAGGTGGAAATGAACACACAATATGAAGCTTACTCTGTATGATGGTGAAGACTGTCACCTTGACTAGATCTAGAATCACACAGAGACAAGCTTCTAGGTGTGCTGTGACAAGATGTCCTGACTAGGTTAACTGAGGTGGGAAACCAACTCTTAAAAGTGAGTTGCAGAAAAAGAGCTATGCACCAGCGCTCATCTCTCTCTGCTTCCTGACAGATGTGCTGCAGCCAGCTGCCTAGGCTCCTGCCGCCATGTTTGCCTGTTATGATGAGCTATATCCCAAACTATGAGCCAAAACAACCCTCTCCTCCCTTATTTTATTACAGCAACGGAAAAATTAACTAATAAGCCCCATCTTACTGTGTTGCCTTGGCTGTCCTGTCCTGCTCCTGTCTCCAAGTGTTGAGACTAAAGCTTGCCCACCTCTGGAGTCTGTACAGTCCCCACCTTCTAGAAATCTGCAAAGCCCTATCTTAAACATCTCAGTCTTTATGCCATGAGTGAATAAACCAGTGTTTTAAAATTTTTTATTCTATTTTTATTATTTTTAATTAGAAGTATGTCTTTGTGTGGGGTGTGGACGGACACAGTGTCTTCAGAGCCTGTGGTAGCAAATCAAATCCTCTTGGCACTGGAGTCACAGGTGCCTGTGATTCACTGGGAAACTGACGTTTTCTGTAAGAGTCTGCTGCTCTCAACCACTGAGCCATCTCTCCACCTCAGCCTGTATTTTTTATAAATTAATAATTCTTCATTTGAATGGTTACAGCCACAGGTAGCTGACAGACAACTGAAATATGAGTAGTGCAACTGAGAATCTAAATTTTAGATATGAATTTTATTTCATTTAAGTAGCAACAGTTATCCCCTAATCTGGCTTAGTTGGTTTGTTCTGTCAAGAAACAATTTAGGCTATGTATTTGGCAAGCATATTATAAAAGTTATTTATGTCCTTCGTGTCCCTACTTCCATGGTACTGTGGATCAAACTCGAGGCTTTGATAGACAAGTAGGCTGCCACCAAGCTACAGTCCAACACCTTTTATTTTTTTTTTTTTTTTTTTGGTTTTTCGAGACCAACACCTTTTAAAAAGGTCACCTTCATTCCTCCTCCTCCTCCTCACTGTGCAGTTCTGGCTGGAGACCTATGCTAGGCCTTGGTGTTGCTGTATGAT
Organism: Tokudaia tokunoshimensis; assembly: GCA_036184795.1. NCBI lineage: Eukaryota > Metazoa > Chordata > Mammalia > Rodentia > Muridae > Tokudaia > Tokudaia tokunoshimensis. Next base: position 94,416,235 of record BTHU01000004.1, on the reverse strand, counting down.
TTTCCCTCTTCTCTGCCTTCCCTTTTAGTGTTATGCCACAAGTATGTAACACCTCTCTGTGACTACTGGAACTGATAATTTGGATCACTTGGTTAGATGCTATCCCCACGTTTCCCTGTACTAAGGCTAGTATGTACTAGGCAATGCTTTTAGACTACATAAATATCTTGTTCCCCACAAATTCAAACTCATCCAGTAGATTTTGATAATTCTGCATTCTTTTTTCCTTTTTTCAGACTCAGAAGTTTGAGACCAGAAGATCACCAGTTCAAGGCCAACCTGGACTACATAGAGAAGACAAGGGCAGTTTGACCTGAATAGCAACATCAAAAACAAAAAAGACAGTACACATTACTAATGGGTATTAAATCATCAGTTATACCAGAATGTTTGATTTAACTTGCATTCACAGACAAGTGCTTAAAACCAGGTTAGGCCATTTTTTGGCCAAAAATTAAAAAAAAAAAAAAATTACTATTCTAGTCCTTGAACAAGTTCAGCTGTCAAACTAGTATTGACAAAAACAGGAAAATTTCTAAATTATCTTCATGGAGGAATATTTTCTATGGGACTTGGTATCTGTTTCAAAGATTTCCCTTCTCAGTCAAACGAAGAATTTCCCAGAAAAAAAAAAAAAAAAGAAGAGAAAGCACTCAAGATTGAGAGGAGCCTAACGCAGGAGATCTACAGTCAGTCACACTTGAGCAGCCGAGCCAACCCCTTGGGATTAAGCCCCACAGGCCCCTTCCTTTGCCCTTCTCACGACTCCGGGGCGCTGGGCTGGGCGCTGGGCTCACCTTCCTCGGGGGCTGAGCTCTCAGCTGAGCTGTCTCTGTCTGAGCTGCCCGAGGAGGCAGCTTTGCTGGCTGGCTTCTTCATGGCTCCTTTCTTCTCTACTTTTCTGGCTTTTCCTTTCTTCTTATTTTTATTGCTCCCAAATGTCCACTATAAGGAGGGGAAAAAGGAAAATTGAAACAGGACTAGGCACTTTAATGAAGTGATGCATGCTTATAACACCAGTACTTTTGAAGGGGAGGCAGGAAGATTCTGAGTCTGAAGCTAGTCTGGAGCTGCATAGTGAGACTGTGTTTTTAAAAACAAACACAGAACCAAGAGAAAACAACTTTTCCTATTTTCTGTGGCAGAGATGGCACCAAATGCTGAGGGCTGGCATGCTGGGTTAGAGTACACAGGACAGCTGAACACTCATGTGGGTCTCAGGAAGACAGCTTTCTGCAGGAGGAAACAACAAAATCACAGGGAGAAAGGACAAGAGCCACCCCCTGGCATGAATAGTATTGGCAACTCCAAGGAAGAAGTAATTAATGTTAGACTGTTAAGTCTGAATATTGAATCTTGTTTTTCTTAAAAAAAAAATTGGTCTGTGAGGCTGGAGAGACAGCTTAATGTTATGAGTCCATACTGTTCTTGCAGAGGACCTAATTCAGTCACACAGACAAGCACTAAGTCATACTGCTAGTTAGTACAGAACTAAATTTGGATCAAGAACTAACTCATAAATACACTGTGATCCAGAGTCTCCTGCTTCCTGGTGTTCTCTTTACTTTGCTGTGGGTAGTGCACAGTACATGCGGATGTGAGAGCATTTGTATGCTTGTACATGTACAAGCCAAAGGTCAACGTCAAATGTCTGTTTCTCTACTGATCTCCCCGTTAGTGTTTGAGAAGGGTCTCTCACTGAGATTGGTGGAAGGGAGCTCCAGGATCCTCATCTTCATCGCCCCCAGCGGTAGTACTGTAGACATGCACTTCCAGCTCTTAAGTGGGTGCTAGGGCTCTGGACTCCTGTTTTCGTGCCGGCATGGCAGGCACTTTACTGACTGCAATGTCATACAGACAGGAGACTGGAGATGACTCAAAAGTTAACAGTTCTGGCTGCTCTTTCAGAGAATTGAGGTTTAGTTTCCAGCATCCACATGGTAGATCACAGCCATGTGTTGAGTCCAATTTTAGGAAATCCACTGCAGTCCAAGTGTTGCACACGCAAGCAAAACACTCACATATTTTTTAAAAAAGTAAAGTGGGCCGGGCGGTGGTGGCACACGCCTTTAATCCCAGCACTTGGGAGGCAGAGGCAGGAGGATTTCTGAGTTCGAGGCCAGCCTGGTCTACAGAGTGAGTTCCAGGACAGCCAAGGCTACACAGAGAAACCCTGTCTCGAAAAACCACAAAAAAAAAAAAAAAGTAAAGTGGACTATGCTGTAACAGTGTTTCATTAAATCAAAAACATGAGATTCTGGACTTCTAAACTTAAGGAATCTGAAATCTTGTCATTAAAATAATAGCACATGCTTGCAATTCTAGCCAAAAAGTCTTTTGATATGTCAACCTGTTGTTTTAGAATGACTTTAGTTGAAAAACAAAATGATGAGCTGTAGTCTACTTTTTAATTTTCATTCTACAAGGAATGTGTACTAAATTATGACCCTTTCATCAGCATAGACGATTCAATTCTGTAAACTAAAATTTCTACATCTACTATTTAGCAAAAATACAGCATTTTTGCTCCTACTCTAATAGGACGATAAACCTAGTACAGCTAGGATCAGTATATTTATGATAGATAGTTTTTGTTGTTTTGGTAAGTATGAAGAAGTAGCCATCTTATTAGTTTGCCACAGAGGCTATCCCTAAGACCCATAATCTTACTTCATCTTGATAAAAACACTGTTGAAGATGATTTATTTTGTTTTTAAAGACCAAGTCTTCCTACAGAGCCCAGGTACAACTCGAACTGGCACTCCTCCTGAGTGCTGTTATACCTGTGATACAATTACTTTAATTGCCATTTACCTTTTCATTTAATGGGGAATGAGAATAAGACAACTGTATGTTATGAAATAAAATATTATGTGAGTGAATAGTGACTGGTATCGATAAATTTGCATTTCAATACCTAGATCATCATCTAGAAACTGTAAGTTTCTCTTAAACCTGAAGTTTCAGGCATTTCTAATTTTAAATCCTTAAGGAAAATGATTTTCAAGTCAGTGTAGAATTCAAAACAGTTCACAATGTTCAAATTTTGTTAAATGAGTTAAAACTACATCAATTTTCTATGCAGACAATATTAGAATCAATAATGTATATTGTTCCACTGGTCCTTCTTACAAGAAATAGCACAAAAATGCTATTCTGTTAGGAAAATGGCCTCAATCCACTTTTCCCAAACAAGTGTCTGGGCACTCTGGACTCCTCAACAGAAATGTGAGGCGATTTAGAGTAAAAGGCTGCGCTTTGCGCTATCAAGGTCACATGAGAGCCAGAAGGGCTAGGTTTAGTTTTGCCAACAGGTGTGGGTTTCTAATGTGCAACAGAGCCAAACTCTGAATTCCCTGGGGAGATGGGCACTGACCAGAGCAAAATCTACCTAAAGTAGAGTCACATTAGTCAAGCCACTGGGAAAGAACTATGAAGCCACTGGCTTCCTTGCCCTTCCACTCTCTTTCTCTCTACCTAAGCATGAGTCCAGCAACTGTTGCATAAGACACTGCTTTATGGGAAGGGACAAAAGACAAGGGTTAAAACGGAAGAAAAACAGAATATAAATGCTCATTTAAATGAGAGCCTTTGGCTAAACCTAAAAGTGAAAAGGGTATTACCTGTTTTTCTTCCAACAATTTTCAAAAGAAGATACAACGTCACACCCCCTTCAGCCTGACTCAGAGGCCTCCATGACATCAAAGGAAAATAGCCAATCAATGCAATTAGTGACCCTTTAGGGGAATTAGAACGCTATACCTAAAAACAAATTTCTGGAGCCCGTGAAATGGTCCAGTGGGAAAGGGAACTTGCTGCCAAGCTTAATGACCCACATGGTGGGGCAGAGAACCAACTCCTGAAAGCTGTGCTGACCTCCACATGTGTGCTGTGACTCATGCCTGCCCACATGAATGCACACAAAAAACTAGTAAGAACTCTTAAAAAAACAAATTTCCAGCTGCAGGTGCACACCGGATGCCAGGACACTTGGTGGGGTACAAAGCCTTCTGCTCAGTTCCCAGCACCTACGTGAGGAGAATCATTTGTATTCCTGCTACCCAAAGGTAAATACTTAAAATCTGAAAATTTCAGGGAGACTCAAAGAGTTCCAATAATCATCCAAAGATAGACAGAGAGACAGACAGACAGACAGATAGATTCATTCTCTCTCTCTCTCTCTGCCCCTGGAGAGTAGAATATATTTGCAACATTTTACATTAAAATCTATAAATCAGATATTTCTATGTTTTTGGCCTAAGCACATATATTACATATTGTGCAATACCCACTCTCCCCAAATACAGATTCTATTAAAGTATAAGGGAAGACAGTCAAGACTTTGTGGCAAGAGAAACGATACAGAAATATCTTATTCCAGCCTTAATGCTAAAGAGTGCTCACCTGTCCCTTCAAAAACCTCATTCTCCTGACTCACAACAGAGGACAAATGAAGTCTTTCATTGTCAGAGTGACACAGAAAATAGAGTGAGGGCAAACAGGACAGAACTGATGTTCTGATGTTTTCTCCAGGAAGGGTGAAGTAAAGGAATGAGCTACATTTCATGATTTGTTCAGGGATTGAGGCGGTAGTGAAGGGGTAACTGTTGCTACCTGTCAAAAGTTCAAGCCTCTATTTTCTTATCTGAGAAACGCAGGAGTCCAGATATTCTCTAAGATCCTTAGCATTATGGGATTTTTATATGAACCGGGTTTTTGACAGGAGAACTCTATTTGTTATTCTAGATACTAACAGCCACAAGAGAGGTATCTAAGAAGGCATGGTTTCTGAACTTTGGTGTTTTGTTTACTTTTTGTCCTGAAGATTGCAAGGATCAGAGAAACAGAAGAGTAAATGCAAGCTTATGTCAGTGCAAAGGCCCTGGTCCACATCTGAACTTTGAGTACAGAAATCAGAGCAGCCCCAATAATAGCTACCCACAAAGCACCAAAGAAAAAAGAAGGACTGGGCTGTCAGTCAGGTGTCATACATACTGACACCCTGCATTTAAGCCACACATGACACCAGGCAAATGATTATATAAATATGCAGAAAAGAAAGTCCAAGATAAAGGATAGAGGAAAGATGCTTCTTATTCAGTAAAACAGACTACAGCCTGACTCTCATTGAGGTAACAGCTCAATGGGCAGCAGTTAAATAACAAATCAGAAGGTGTGTACTATACTACCCCATATCATCCTGAGGGAATGTGGATGTTAAAAGCAGCCTGGGGCCAGTTTCCTTCCAAACACTCAGACAAAAGATGGGATGGAACATAAGATGGAAGTGGTTGGTTCAGACTTGGGTAGCCTTGACATATTGAGTACTGTGAATATTCTGGAGGCAGGAGAACAAAGAAACTTCAAGATTTCAGACAGTATCTCTAAGAGGCAAAAATACCTACACACCTAGGTCTTGGGTTATAGAGCAGAAACTATTTGAACTAAAACACCCCCTCCTTGAGCTAGGGTCTCATGTAGCCCAGACAGGCCTCAAATTCACTACATAGCCAAGAACAAGCTCCTGCCTTAACTCTCAGCACAGGGATGATAAGGCATGGGTCTCCATGCTGGTTCTAAATTAAATTTATATATGAAATAAAAACATTTCAAGTAAATAGTGTTCAAGAATAACAGTTAGGCTAGTAACAAACAGTGCTGGACCTGGGTCAAAAGAACTGGAAAAGAGCCAAGCATTTAACCTGTGGCTGTTTCTTATATATAAAATACAAGTGACACAGTGACTTGACCACTTACTCTGGGTAACAGACTAAAAGGAGACAGAATAAGAAAGGTTTCAATCTCATTATAAACCATGTTCTAGCTGTGGGAGGAACTCAGTGGGTAGAGGGCTGCTTACTTAGCATGCAGGAAGCCCAGGTTTTGATCTCCAGCAGATCATAACCAGAGACATGAAGGTCAGAAGTTCAACTTAGGCTGGAGAGAGGGTCCACTGAATAAAAGTACACACTTCTCGCAGAGGACCTGATTCCAGCACCCACATGAGTGGTTTTAAGTCCAGTTCCAGATCTGATGCCTCTAGAGTCTACCAGTACTGCATTCAGATGCATACGCCACACATACATACACATACACATAATTAAAAATAAAAATAATTATAAAAATAGTTCCGGAGGATCCGGCTATACCACTCCTGGGCATATACCCAGAGACTTTACCTGCATGCAATAAGGACACATGCTCCACTATATTCATAGCAGCCTTATTTATAATAGCCAGAAGCTGGAAAGAACCCAGATGTCCCTCAACGGAGGAATGGATTCAGAAGATGTGGTATATTTACACAATGGAATACTACTCTGCAATTAAAAACAATGAATTCACGAAATTCCTAGGCAAATGGTCAGAACTTGAAAATATCATCCTTAGTGAGGTAACCCAATCACAAAAGATCACACATGGTATGAAGTCACTGATAAGGGGATATTGACCCAGAATCTCAGAATACCCTAGACACAATCAGCATATCAATAGATTTCTAAAAAGATGGAAGGAGAGACCCCTGGTCCTGGAAAGACTGGATGTAGGGGAACGCCAGGACAGAGTAATGAGAGGGGGTTGAACAGAGAAAGGAGGGAGGGAAGGGGGCTTATGGGACTTTCGGGGAGGGAGGAAACGGGAAAGGGGAAGTGATTTGGAATGTAAATTAAAAAAATAAAATTAAATTAAATTAAAAAAAAAATAGTTCAAGTTCCTTTTGGCTACATAGTGAGTTTCAAGCCAGCCTGTGGTATAATAAACCCTGTCTCAAAAAGCCAAAACAACATGGAGTGCTGGTGCACTCATTTAATCCCAGCATCTAGGAGGCAGAGGCACACCTCTGTAAATATGAGGCTAGCCAGGGTCTACATGGCAAGTTCAAGGACAGTCAGGACTACATAAGGAAACTCTGTTTCTAAAACAAAACAAAACAAAACAAAACCCTTACCCTACATAATTCAATATACTATTTTATGTCGGAAAAAGAACATCAGAATTTCCACTAAGGCTGTTTTTCTCTGTCCTTTCCTCTTTCATGTACTGAAGTCAAAGCATTATGAGCTTCAGCCACTGAAGTGTTCTTTCCAGTTTCTGAGGCTTGGTCCATATGAAACAGAAAAGGCCTTGCTAATTTTTATTGTATCTAAAGAATCTTTACCCCAAATAATCCATCAATATAGTTACTAAACTTAGGGTTTCCCCTTAAAAAATATTACACACAGAACATCCACTTATTCCCTCACCTATTGGATCTTATACTTATTGTCTAGTGCATACATCTTCCTCTAAACGGGAAACTGTTATAATTTCTCTCCATTTCCCATCTCTGCATCAATCAAGTAGCTATTCTCTTGCTCTAAAATCAGAGTGCTTTACTCCTTGCAATAAACTACTCGTTAACTCCCTCACCAAGTCCCTGCAAGACAGGGTCTTATGCAACTAGACTACTAGCCTTAAACTTTATAAGTAGGCAAAGATGACCTGAACTCCTGATCATGTTGCCTCTACCTCCCAAGTGCTGGATTACAAGTTGTGACCCCATACTAAGCTCCCATTGACCTTTTAAATTAACTGTTCTTGGTTTGTGGCTCAGCAAGTAAATGCATGTGCTACCAAGCCTGGTGACTTGAGTTTAATTCCTGAAACCCACAAGAGGAAGTAAAGAACTCCTATTGTAAGTTGTCCTCTGACCTCGACATGTGTATCATGGTAAGGGTACCCACACATAGAATACACTCATTAACACACAGAATAAATAATTTCTATTTATTTATTTTTTAATTTTTTTAAATTTTTTTTTTCAAGACAGGGTTTCTCTATAGCCCTGGCTGTCCTGGAACTCATTCTGTAGACCAGGCTGGCCTTGAACTCAGAAATCCTCCTGCCTCTGCCTCTGCCTCCCAAGTGCTGAGATTAAAGGCATGCACCACCACTGCCCAGCAAATAAAAAATTTTAAAAACGTAAAATTAACTCATCAATTTTCTGTACTATAAAAACCTAAGAGGACCAAAACATTTCTTTATACGTATATTCACATCTAACTAATGACAAAAGTATCCAGGTACAGTGGCTCATACTTATAATCCCAGCACTTGGGAAGTGGAGGCAGGAAGACTGCTGCATCAAATCTACGAATAAAGAAGCAAATAGACAAAAATAAAGGAGCATGTTTTAAAAACTCTAGGAAGCTTCTGGCACGTTTGTCCCATCTCACTGAGGATGGGTACTTCAAGGCTGGTTTGCAAATAGGAAAGATGCCAAAAGCAGAGCAGAAACAATACAGCACTGCACTCTTTTTCCCCAGATGGACGTGTGGATGCACATTCATTATGGCAAAGGAAAAAAGACAATAGCCTCTATCTCAAATTCATATCTCATAGATCCCTCAAGAATCCCCTACCTAACCTAAACTATCTACAGCAAGCTTAATTCTGGATCATGGTGCTATCACTGAGTTCTCTAGTGCCAGAGTAGAATGGAAATGAAAAGGAAAATAAAAAAGACTTATGTCCTAACTATCCAAAGTAGTAAAACATTTGCTCTACCTTTGATGTGCTCTGTACTGGGCCAAGTAGACAGATGATCTTTCAGAATAGCTAACATAGAACTTGCTATTCCCCATCAATCACACAGAGCTACAATAAGCCTGTGGGTGGGGTAGGGCTGGGGGGCAGAGGAGAGGGGCAGCAGCAGAGGTTAGGAACATTTTATGGGTTGCTTAAGAAATGGCTAAGTGGTTAACAATGCTTTGCTGCTCTGACAAGGGTTGGTATTCATTCTCAGCCCCAACAACAGGTAGTTCATAAGCGTCTGTAACTGCAGCTTAAGGAGAATCTGATGCTGTCTTCTGGTCGCTGTGGGCACTTGCACTCAAGTGCACATATGCACACAGATATACAATTTAAAAAAAACTTTAAAGAACAATCTTAGAGAGGGAAAAGCCACTCCAAATTTCTTTCCATGGTAGACAGGGAGAACCTAATAGTCAAGCTTTTCCTCAATTAAATTCATAAATAGCTGAGATAAAGAGTAATGAATTTTGAATTTAAATGGTTTTGTTTGTTTGAGAGAGGATCTTGATATACAGTCCCAGCTAGTTTCAAATTCAAGATCCTCCTGCCTCAGCCTCTCCAATATTAAAGAAACCATGCTTGGCTAAGGTAAAGAATATATGTAACATGAACAAAGGGAGCCCTAACTATAAAGGTTTATCAGGACACAATTTACTCTAACACACACTATGGCTCTAATCCTGTGGAAGTCAGGAAGGATGAAGGGTAGGTAGTGGTACAAGCCTCTAACCCCAGAATTTGGGAGGTAGAGTCATGAGGCTCTGGAGTTTAAGGCCAGCCTCAGCTTTATAGTGAGTTCCCAGGCAACCAAGGCTACCGCAGAGGAAGACACCATCACAAAACAAACAGTAACAAAACAAAGATTTTTCTGCATTATCAATGCACTAAAAACACAAAACTCAAAATCAAATTAGTTCACAGGCATCAAAAATTTTGAAATAGATCAGCACTGGCAAAAATCATTTACTACCTCTTGCTGTAGAAAGCAATTTTAGGTCTACTGAATTATTTAACACTAAGAGAATATTACTATAGTCAATCAGAATACAAGCATTCAATTTACATATAATGAGAAGTGGTAAATACTATTTGTGTTAATTAAACTTCGTGTTATTAAATAAACATTTTTAAATTTACTGTTAAAATTCTTAGACTGTAGAATAAGAGACTGAACCAAAGGGCAGTCTCTCTTTCTCTCCCTCAGTACAGGAAACCCCGCAGGGGGAACATTCTTTAAGTCAATCGAGAACACCTATCCCTTGTCTTCTACCCATATTCTGGGTCTTTCAAAGCTTTGGTTTTGCTACTGGACAATTTGAGAAAACTGTCTTGGTTTAGACAACAACAGCTATCTGACATGCTTTTTCCCTTCTTCTAAAGTCAATGCCATTACTTTCAGGAATGACATTATCAATCTCCCCAAAGAAAGCTTTGTGTCTCAAAGTATTATCACTAAAATAAATATGGCATATACTTTTTTTCTGTTTAATTTTTCTCCTATATAACTCAGGCTGGCCTTGAACTCTTGATCCCACTACTTCAGCCTACTGAATGATGAAATTATAGGCATATATCACAATGCTTGATTTAGAATTTGTTTTCTAACATAAAAGAGCATTATTTAAAAGATGACTTTTTTAAAAAAAATGACTAGGTGGGCTGGAGAGATGGCTCAGTGGTTAAGAGCACTATCTGCTCTTCCAGAGGTCCTGAGTTCAATTCCCAGGAACAACATGGTGGCTCACAACTATCTAAACTGGGATCTGATGCCCCCTTCTGGCAGGCAACTGTACATATAGATAAAGCACTCAAATAAATACATAAATTTTTTTAAAAAAGAAAAAGACTAATGCTTGGCCCTTCTACAACAGAGAATGGCCACCATAATTTAAAGCTTTGCTTACACAATTTCTTTTCCCTACCAAGCTCTTATAGGTCTTGGATTACAGGTCTTGGTTTAAGGAAGCAAAGTAATCAGCATCACCAAGTCAGGAATCTTCATCAAATGCTTGCCAATCATACAGGCCTAACTCCCGCACACTCACCTCATCATCACTGTCAGATGTCTCTGAATCTGACGAGGCTGCAGGCTGACTCACAGGAGGCTCCTTCTCCTCAGAGTCACTGCGCTTCCGTTTTGCCAGGGACAAGAGCTCCTATTGGACAGAAATAGTCATGTCAGTTTTGCTCCACAGAAACGTATAATGAAATGGCCACTCTCCCCATGATCTCTTTTTCTACGTGCCTGTGCTTTCACCTGAAGCACACACCCATAAGCACTGAGCACACGAGCAGGGACAGAACACCAATATTCGCATGCAAGCTTAAACTCCAAAATCTGTCCTCGTTTAAGGGAATGAAACAGGAAATGGAACCAGAGCTACCTTCAAGCTTTCAGATTCTTCTCTAAACTGCTAAGTACTGATCACCCATACTGAATGGCAAGAACTATGTTTGCAAAGGTAATCTGTTTCATGTTTTAAATGGCTGATAGCCAATACTCCAAGGATCTTTTATTGTCTTCCACAGTAAAAGTAGCATCTGTGGCTATTCTATCTAATAAACTTACAAACTATAAGTTTCTAAGGTCATTTTATATTTTGAAAATGTAAAACAGAAAAAAGGGGGTATATTTCTGAAGTATATAGTCCAGAGTCACAAAGTAAGGAGGATGCTGGCCAGAGTTCCAATCCAACACTCCCAAGCTGCCATTCACTATCTCTGCCCTGTCTTGGTGATTTAAATACAAAGGGTGATGGTAGTGGTGATGATGGTGGTGATGGCTGTCTGCTGTCATGTGGCTTCCCATTACTTCTCCCAACATACTCAGTCCAGTTATATAAACATGACAAAGGGTCATTGGTTCCACTTCCTGCAATAACAATACCAGCTGACAATTAGACTGTTCTTACTAGATGCCAGGTAAGTCTCTCAGCATCTGACACTTAACTCTTTACAACAACCCACAAATATATATTGTCATCATTCCCATTTAAAGATAAAGAAGCATCTGGAGGGCTAGTGATATGGTTCAGTGCTTGCTGCAAAAGCCTAATGACTGGAGTTTGGTCCTCAGAACCCATGTAAAAGTGGAAGGAGAGAGAAAAGACTTCATGAATCTGTCCTCTGACTTCCACACGTATTCCAGCCCATACACATGCATCAAACATACACACAATTTTACACACACACACTTTTTAAAAAGGAAAAATGGTCTACTTATTTTTATTTTATGTGCATTAGTGTTTTGCCTGCATATGTTTGTATGAGGGTGTTGAATTCCCTGGAACTAGAATAACAGAGGTGTGAGCTGCCAGGTGGGTACTGGGAATTGTGCAGCCAGTGCTCTTAACCACTGAGCCACCTCTTCAGCCCTACACACACATTTTTAAAAGTAGCATCTGGAGCAGGACAAGTTAAGTAATGTCACTAAGCTGTATAATGCACTTAGTAACAGTTAGTACATGAGAGTGCAGGATCTCACCCTGGCAATGGAATCCAAGCACCTAATGCAGTCATGATTTACTAGTCTAAAACATTTTCTACTGTGCCAAAGAAGGTACAGTTAATTGCTATTGGCAGTAATGATCCTTGATGACTGTAGTACTATACAATTAGAAGGGAAGTGCAGGACAGATTTTAAAGTACTAGACTGATACAAAGCACCTGTTTTCTTCTGCCAGTCTCTTTCTATTTTAGGAGTACTGTCCTTCCTTGGCCAGAATGAGAAAATGACCTTCTGAGATTAACAGCTGGCATGCTTCTTCTTCATAAGCAGTCATGAAATGTCTGTCACTCTTTTCATGTCATTGGAGAACAAGCACACCAGATTCTGACAAGGCTAGAAGTCACAAGAACACCCCTCTTTTGACCAGAGATAATTCCTATAGACCAAATGCACAGTATAATATTTATGCCTAATGCTTTAAAAATAATAGCTGGGCCTGGTGACACATGCCTTTAGTCCTGGCACTTGGGAAACTGAGTCAGGTGGATCTGTGTTGAAGCCAGCCTGGTCTACAAATCATGTTTCAGGACACCAGGCTACACAGAGAAACCTGTCTCAAAAAAACAAAAACCAAACCAAACCAAACCAACCAAGTAAACATTCAAACAACCAAAAAGACCCATCATTCACATTGATGGTTTTAAGAAACCAGCAAATAAGCCGGGCGGTGGTGGCGCACGCCTTTAATCTCAGCACTTGGGAGGCAGAGGCAGGAGGATTTCTGAGTTCGAGGCCAGCCTGGTCTACAAAGTGAGTTCCAGAACAGACAGGGCTACACAGAGAAACCCTGTCTCGAAAAACCAAAAAAAAACAAAAAAAAAAAAAAAAAAAGAAACCAGCAAATAAATAGTTTAATACTACCAAAATCAATATATAGGATCCCACTATCCCTCTAAATTTCCTCCTCCTCTCTTCTACTCTTCCAATAACCACAGATACATTTTTTTACATTTTCCATCTTGATAGATACACCCATTAGAGACTGGTACAAGAATGGAATCATATGATCTGTAGCTGCTTTGAGTGTGGCTTACTTTTTGTTGTAATGTGTGTGTGTAGAAGAGAGGGGGCATGGCTCCATGAATAGGTGGAGGTCAGAGGACAACTTCTGAGTACCTGTTCTATTCCACCATGTGAGTCCAGGAGACCAAACTCAAGTTATCAGGCTTGGCAGCAAGCATCTTTGCCATTATTTCACTGGTATGAATATGGCTTCACTCAATCAGAATTATACATCTGACATTCATCCATATTGCAACATGTAAACAGTTGTTTGTCTTTTTTTAAAATCATTTTATTCATTTACATTTCAGATGAGAACCCCCTTCCCAATTACCCCTCCACGACCTCCCCATACCAACCCCCTTCTCCCCCCTTCCCTTTGCCTCTATGAGAGTACTCCTCCACCCACTCACCCACTTCCACCTCACCCCTCTAGCATCCCCCTATGCTGGGGCATCAAGCCTCCCTTCCCTCCCACTGATGTCGGATAAGGTCATCCTCTGTTACTTATGTATCTGAAGTCATGGCTCCCTCCATTTATACTCTTTGGTTAGTTTATCCCTGAGAACTCTGGGTGCTGGTCTAGTTAGTTGATTTTGTTCTTTGTGTGGGGTTACAATCCCTTTCAGCTCCTTCAGTCCTTCCCCTAGCTCTTCCACTGGGGTCCCCAGACTCAATCTGATGGTTGGCTGTGAGTATCTGCATCTGTATTGGTCAGGTGCTGGCAGAACCTCTCAGGGAACAGCCATACCAGGCTCCTGTCAACAAGTGCTTCTTGGCATCAGCAAGTATGGGAGTTTGGTGTCTGCAGAGGGGGTGAATCCCTAGGTGAGGTTGTCTCTGGATGACTTTTCCTTCAGTCTCTGTTCCATTTTTTTGTCTCTGTTTTTCCTTTGGACAGGCTAAAGTCATCACCATCGGGTCCTGGGAAACTCTTGCTTCCCTGGAGCCTGGGACTTTCTAATGGCTACCCCCACTTCCCCATTCCCCACTGCTACATGTTTCTATTCAATTTCCTGACCCTCCCATCTCTTCCTGTCAATACTTGTTCTTGCCTCCCCCTTTTTCCCTCCCCTCCTCTCCTTTCCAGGTTCCTCCCTCCCTCTCTATCTCCTATGATTATTTTGATCCCCATTCTATGTAGAATTGAAGCATCTAGTCTGTCTCTTTTTAAAAAATATTTTTTTTTTTAGATTTATTTTAAGGGCATGAGTGTTTTGCCTGCACATAGGTATGCATACTACAAAATGAGTGCCTAAGGATACCAAGAGAACCTTGGATTCCCTGGAACTGGAATAACAGATAGCTACCGCTGCCAGCAACAGATACCATGTGGGTACTGGGAAAAGACTCCAGATCCTCTGCAAGGGCAACAGATGCTCTTAATCACTGAGCATCTCTCCAGCTCTATTTTATTATATTATGTGTATACATGTGTGTCTGTGTGAATTTGTGCACATGTGAGTGCAGGTGTGGAGTCCAGAAGAGGGCATCAGATTCCTTGGAGTTTGAGGCAGCTGGTAGTTGCCTGCATGGGTTCTGGGAACTACTTGGGTCTTTTGCAAGAATACTAAGTGCTCTTAAACAGAACCGTCTCTCCAGCCCCAATTTGTCCATTTTTAACAGTCAACTTCATTCCACTGCATGAATACCTCAGTGTATTATCACCTACCAGATGAAAAACACTTGAACTGTTTCCATTAGTGGGGCAATTTCATGTTCACAGTTTCTATTTCACTTGAATAAAATCTAAAAATAGGATTGAATGTGAATTTGTTGATCGCCTTTACTATTACCTTTTAGTCTAAAAGCAAAATTATAAACTTAAATTTTTAAATTTTATTTTTTTATTATTGGTATTTTGGGTTTTGAGACAGGGTTTCTCTGTGTAGCCCTGTCTATTCTGGAACTCCCTATGTACCAGGCTGGTCTCACACTCAAAAGAGAGCAGACTGCCTCTGCCTCCCAAGTGCTGGGATTAAAGGTGTGTACCATCACTGCCGGGCTAACCTTAATTTTTATTACATTTTGTGTGTGTGTGTGTGTGTGTGTGTGTGTATGCATATGCACAGTAAGGTTGCAGAAGTCAAAGGACAACCTGTGAGTCAGTTCTCTCCTTCCATCAGAACTTTCACCTGAGTATCAGAGATCTAATTCAGGTTGTCAAGCTTGGCAACAGGCGCCTGTACCTGCTACACCATCTTGCATCACTATGAACACTGTAGAATTCCAGTTTTAACATCAACTCATTACAAGAATTTGGATACACTTGTGCTGTGGTCTGAATGTACGTTGTTTCCCTGAACTCTCAAAGTAGTTTGTTTCCATTCTGAGACACCTCTCACTATCTGGCCCTGGTTGGCCTAGAACTCACAAAAAACTGCCTACCAAATGCTAGGACTGTGCATGTGCCATAACACCCAGCTTCTTGCAGTAGTTTGACTCACAGAGAATTACTTGATAGTATTCAGAGGAAAGGAATCTGATTTGGCTACGATGTGCATAAGTGGAGCTTTGGTAAGCTACAACTTCCTGACTGAATCCCGACAGCCTTGTAAGCAGACAGACACATGGTTATTCATGTCTCTTACCAGGATGTGATACAGCTTGAGTCTGTACCATGCTGTTGCCCTCCAGCCTCCAAAACTGTGAGCTGGGTACCCCTTTCTTCCTAAGAAGTAATCTAATTCATTACAGGAATGAACTTTTAACTGTAGCTGGCAATCAAGTCCTACCCTAGAACAGTAGCTATTACATTCAGTAGATTCATTAAAACTACTGAAACTGGGCTAGCAGGATGGCTCAGCAGGTAAAAGGAACCAGCCACTGAGCCTGAAAACTGCATTCAATCCCCAGAACCTATATGATGAAAGGACAGAACCAACTACCTCAAGTTGACCTCTGACCTCCACAAACCTGTACATGCACATATACACAAGTGTGCACACACACATACCTTCTATGGCACATGTATCTGTAACCTCAATACTTGGAAGACTAAAGAAGGAAAACTGACACAAGCTTGAGGCCTGCCTGGGATTTCCAGACCATCCTGGCCTAGAGAACAAGACCCTGTAGTCAAAAAAAACCAGACAAACCTAACAAATAGCTTTCCATCAATGAGCAAATGTACCACATAATCACACTCTCACTTTGTGTAGAATACTAGCTATAATAGTGTAGAGACAGGCTGGAGAGATGGCTCAGTCGGTTAAGAGCACCGACTGCTCTTCCAGAGGTCAATTCCCAGCAACCACATGGTGGCTCACAACCATCTGTAATGGGGTCTGGTGCCCTCTTCTGGTGTGTCTGAAGATGGCTACAGTGTACTTAGATATAATAATAATAAAAATCTTTTAAAAAAAAACAGTGTGGAGACAAGAAAGACCTTAACAGTATAAAAACTGCCCTCTCCACTTCTGGAGCTTAGTACTGAATATTACTAGGGGGAACTCCTGCCCAAACTACTCTATGACTTAGTCTTTTCTGTCCTAATGAGGGCTTCCAAGTACAGATGGCTAGAACAATGTGCCAATGAAAAGCCTCTACAACACTGCACAAATGAAGAGATTTTAATATTTTTATTTACATGTGTGCATATCTCTGTGTCATGTGTACGCCACGTGTGAGGGTGCCAGATTGCCTGGGGCTAGAGTTATAGGTGGCTATGAACTGCCTGACAGGGATATTGGGAACCAAGCTTGGGTCCTCTGGAAAGAGTAGCAAGTACTCTTAACTGTTAGCCATCTCGCCACTCTCAACATGAAGAGATTATTAAGGATGATTTATTTTGATTCATTTAGAAGTTGATATCTGTACTGATTTGATATCAGTTTAAAATAAGACAGGTCTACATATAAGGGGCAAACCATCTTGCCTTTTCCCTACATCCACTCCATGATGCCATGCTGGTGATCACACTATGTCCAGTGATCTCTTTCACTACCTTCTCTGTATTTCATCTCATCCAGTGAAAACCTTCACTTTTATCTTGACATGTCTTAAGGAGAATGCAGTGTGAGGTGATAACAAGATCTACACCAAAGATGTGCTTACTGTAGTCTCAGTGCTCTACTACAGGTCTGGCTGTCAAGAGATGCCACATTTAGCTTCCATAGTAGTTTCAATGACTGTTCAAAGGGGACATTTAATTGGAGAGCACAAATTGAGACCTAAAATAAAGCAAGAGATTGGAATTGATAACATAAACTGATAATCTGAGATAGTAGATAGCTTGTGGTAGGAGGTCCTTAAATTCAAGGAATTCCTAAGCTACAAGAGAGTTCAATGGCAGCCTAAGAAATTTAGTGAGACTGTCCCAAAGTAAGCCAGGTATCAGGTGTGGCAGCACAATTTTTTAGTCCCAGCACTTGAAAGGCAGAGGCAGGAGAATTCCTTGCCTGCATAACAAATTCCAGGCCAGTGAGCACTACATAGTCATATCCTGTCTTGAAAGAGAAAGAAAAAGGGGTGGGACTAAAGCTCAGTAGTAGAGCATCTGTCTGGTATGTTTAAGGTACTCGGGCACAATCCTCAATATTTAAACGAACAAACTAAGCAAAGAGGATAAATGTTCATATGAATAAAATTCCTAAGCCGGGCAGCGGTGGTGCACACCTGTAATCCCAGCACTTGGGAGGCAGAGGCAGGTGGATTTCTGAGTTCGAGGCCGAGGCCAGCCTGGTCTACAGAGTGAGTTCCAGGACAGTCAGGGCTACACAGAGAAACCCTGTCTCAAAAAAAAAAAAAAGAAAAAAGAAAAGAAAAAAATTCCTGAGGTTTCACAACTCATTAGGATGCTAAGCTATTTTTTTTACTGAATCCTACAAACATAACTAATCTCCAACAGCTAGGTATTATTTGCCCTGACACTATCCTGATTTTTAGCATTGAAACCACTGCACTCATAGAAACACCTCCAGGTGTTTTTTAGTCCAGGCAAACTAAAATGCTTGGTCACCTTACTACCAGCATGTATTATGTTCCAACCATACGGTAAATGACAGCAAAGAAAAGATACAAATGCTCACAACTTTATGGACAAGAGTAGGAGACAATCAAGAAAATAAAGAAATCAGTATGGACAAAGCTAAGTGCTGAGAAGGAAGTGAATCAAGAACACAAGGGGTTATCTGCAGAAAGGAGAGTAGGAGAAGCTTCTCTGAAGGCTCAAATTAGAAACTTTTAGAAGGGAAAGGAGGGAAATGGGGTTCCCAAGGGAGGAGGCCTCCAGGACAGCTAAGGCGATAGAGCTGACAATGTTTACACAAAGAACTGAAAGAGAAACTGTCACTGATGTTCAAGTGAGCAAGAGGGGAAGGGGAATAAAACGGGGTGGGTCAGAGTAAAATGAAAGTGTATCAGAGGTTTGCAAAGCAGGGTCAGGAGTAGGGATTTTGTTTAAAGGCAGCAAGAAACCCCCAAATTGTTTGAAGCAGAGAGGTAACCTATCCACGATGGACTTCCCAGGAGTAGTTGGGGTCAGAGTGGAAGTGTAAAGGAGTCAGTCTGAGGATCATTCCATCCTGAGCAGAGCAAAACCCTTCTTTTTCTGTTTTTAAGTTGGGGGGTGGGGGTTGTTTGTTTTTACTATCACATTTGTTTGCTTATTGTGTCTGTGTGCACGCCAGCATGCCCCTATATACACATGCATGCCATAGTGCACACATGGAGATCAGACAACAATGTGCTTCTGCTGTTAATCCTTTCCTTCTGCCTTGTGGGTCCCAGGGATTGAACTCAGGTCATCTGGGACAAGTGCCTTTACCTACTAAGCAATCTCATCAGACCAAACAAAACCCTTCTGAAGTACTAATTTCCAAAGTAGCAGTGTAATAATTCTTTAAATTGCACATAATCAGCACTCAATATGGCAACTTTCCCTGAAAATCTCCATCAAAGTTATTACAAATGGAAAACAAATATGGAGTTCTAGAAATGTCTAAAATCTTGTAGAACTGGCATGACACCCATGTAAGCTAGGAAGAAGAGAAGAGGGCTTGCTGTTGTTGTTCTGCTACTTCCCTCATTTCCTCTAAGAGATGATTCTGCCCAAATTCAGTGTAGGGCTCCATGCCTCAGCTAACTCTCTGAAATATTCTCATGGAGCCCAGACAAGTGTCAAACTCACTATGTGGCCAAGGATGACTTTGAGTTCCTTAATCTTCCTGCCTCCACCTCCCAAGTGTGGTATTACAGGTGTATGTTACCAGGACTGGATTCTTGTAGGTGGTTCTTGATTCAGTCAATTAATAAAGATCAGCCATCCAATCCTTCTTCTCGTGTGTGTGTGTGTGTGTGTGTGTGTGTGTGTGTGTGTGTGTGTATGGTGGGAACGGGGTGGGATAGGGATCTTGAGGGTCACACAAGGAAGACCAGCACTCTACTACCAAACCATTCTTCCTTATCACTTTGGTTTGTAACTTTTTAAAAATTCTATTTGTCTGCCGGGCGGTGGTGGCGCACGCCTTTAATCCCAGCACTTGGGAGGCAGAGGCAGGAGGATTTCTGAGTTCGAGGCCAGCCTGGTCTACAAAGTGAGTTCCAGGACAGCCAAGGCTACACAGAGAAACCCTGTCTCGAAAAAACAAAAAAAAAAAAAAACAAAAAAAAAATTATATTTGTCTATTTGTTTGTCTGTCTCTCTCCATCTATCTACCTACCTTATCTATGCATCTGTCTGTCTGTCTGTCTGTCTGTCTGTCTATCTATCTATGTGTAGACTATCTATGTACGTACATACGTGTGTACGTATGTATGTATGTATGTAGATGTATGTATGTATGTATGTATGTATGTAGACTTGAGTGCCATGGCCTGCATGTGAAGGTCAAAATATAACTTTCAGGAGATGGTTCTCTCCTTCTGCCATGTGGGTCCCAAATTGAATTCAGGTCCTTAGACTTGGTAGCAGGAACCTTGGCCTGAACCATCTCATGGGCTCCCCCTTGGTCTTTGAAGACAAAATCTCACTATATGGTTAAAACTGACTTTCCCTTGTGCTGAGAATAATGGGACTTTAAATATATACCACTACATGTGGCTAAAGATTTGTTCTTAACCCCAGCTACAGTAAGAAAAAGTTACATATCCATTATATAGATAAATGAAATACGAGTTTATTGAGACAATACTTATCCAATGAATGTTAAGTTTTCTATTCAAGTTTATCTTTACTCTTTAATGTCACTTATAATCCATTAACCTTGTATGGTGCTTTGAATACGCTTGGCCCATGGAAAGTGGCACTATTAGGAAGTGTATCCTTGTTGGAGGAAACGCATCATTGTGGGGGCGGGCTTTGAAGCTCCACCCAATGCAGAATAGAGAAGACTTCTCCTGTTTGCCTTTGGAACAAGATGCAGATCTCTCAGCTCCTCCAGCCTAAAGCCTGCCTGGGGCTTGACATGCTTTCTCCACATGATGATAATGGACTGAACCTCAGAGCCAGTTGGCCAGCCTCAGCTAAATGTTGTCCTTTATGAATTGCCTTGTTTATGGTGTCTGTTCACAGATATTAAACCCAAACTAAGACAACTTGACTTCTCTATCATCAGAGTTAAAACATTTTCTGTTTCTACAGCTAGGTAAGGTGGTGGTTCACATCTATAATGGCAGCACTTAGGAGAATAAGGGAAAAGGACTGTTCCAAGTTCAAGGCCAGCCTGCATTACACAATAAGATCCTATACCAAAAAAACCTCTGAGTTTCACATGTACAGAGCTCTTCACTCACTCTGGGTTTCTTTCACTTTCATGATGGCAATCAGTCTTTTCTACCTAGCTTCTTCTGTACATGCTGGTTCCTCAAAAACCAACACACAATACCCTCCCTTTTAGTCTTCGGTCTCCTAATCTTCTTTTCTTTCTTTTTCTTTTTTTTAAAGATTTATTTACTTACATATGAGTACACTGTAACTGTCTTCAGACACACCAGAAGAGGGCATCAGATCCCATTACAGATGGTTGGGAGCCACCACGTGGTTGCTGGGAATTGAACTCAGGACTTCTGGAAGAGGAATCAGTGCTCCTAATCCTGGAGCCATCTCTCCAGCCCTAATCTCCTTTTCCTTAACATCTGTTCCAGGTCTCAGTTTAAATGTCATCCTTATCAGGGCAGGATAAAGCCTGACATATACTGGCCCTTCCTTCATACCTGCAATCCAAGTCCAGCCCTTTCTCTGCCACCTCTATCTATAAGGTCCTTGAAGGTGACACACACTTCCATTTCGTTCATCTAACCTAACCCATCTCTTGAAAAACAACAATCTGTACTCTTCAACAAACAATAAATATACTAAAGGACCAAGTCTAAGACGAGTTTTGAGTTGGTGAAATGGCTCAGCAGAAAAGGGTGCATGCTGCCTCCAAGCCTGATAGCCGGCGCTTAGTTTCCAGATTCTTAAAATCTGCATTGTGAAAGAAGAGAACCAATTATATACCCTGGCTTCCACACTTGTGCTTCCTACCCAAATGAAGAAAATACAGAAAAAGATTTTTAAATGGGTTTTGTATTTTTCTAAAAAGCTTTGGTTGGAGATAAGATCAGTGGCAGAGTGCTCTCAGGAATGAACACTCAGGTACACTGACAGACAAACAGAAACACACACACACACACACACACACACAATTAATCAAAGCTGCCAAGAAACTTCACTCTTCTCTAACCATTTCCAAATAAAAGCCAGCTGACAATAGTTTAGTAAACAAGTTGCGCCGAACTCCATGTAACATTATCACACAAACTTAAGACGCCACAGGTTAACAGTGCCACTCACAAAGTCATCACAGCCTTCAAAATCTGCCTCGGACTAACATAAAACAAAATTAAGAAAAAGCCTAACTTTAAACTTCCAAAGTTTTATGAGAACATTTATAGGATACTTTATATCAATGGTTTGTATAATATGCTAAACAGAGGTCCTAGAAAATATCTAATGGGCCTATTCAAAATAAAAGCTATTTTATTTTTTTAGCATGGGGGCTGGAACCTAAAGCCTCCTCCTGCATGCCAGGTGAACACCCTAACATTAACTCTTATCTCTAGCTCTCTTTTTGCCTTTTGAAATGGTTTCACCAGGTTGCCCAGTCAGTCTAGCCTTCAACTTACAAGCAGGCCCTAACCTTGTGATTCTCCTGCTTTGGCCTGAGTAGAGTGGCTGAGATCACCGGCTGTGCCACCAGGTCATCTTCAAAGGCAAATTTCATTGCTGTCACTTCAAGTTGATGAGAAACAAACAAACATAGAACAACAAAGTTTCTATAAAACAGGAATGGTGGCTCCCATCTAATCCTGAAATTTGCAAGGCTGAGGTAGACACACTGTCCTAAGTTTCAAGCCAGCTTGGCAGCAAGTGAGACACTTTCAACAGAAACAACAACAAAGAATGAAAAGAAAGAAAACTATAAAACATTTTAGTATAAATATACCTAAACGAGCTTTGGAAAAGGCAAAGCAGGAAGATGGGGTGGGGGGTAGGGAGGGACTTGTTATCTAGTCCTGTCTGGCTTGGAACTTTTGCTCCCGCTTCAGGGTCCTGAGTGCTAGGATTACAGCTGTGAACTCTCACGGCAGGTTAGAGCTAACTAAAGCACAAGTGCCCTGTAATTTAAAAATGGGAAAACAAGCTGGGCGGTGGTGGCGCACGCCTTTAATCCCAGCACTTGGGAGGCAGAGGCCGGCGGATTTCTGAGTTCGAGGCCAGCCTGGTCTACAGAGTGAGTTCCAGGACAGCCAGGGCTATACAGAGAAACGCTGCCTTGAAAAACCAAAATAGAAAGAAAGAAAGAAAAAAAGAAAAGACCAGAATCACTGAGGTGAAATCTTCTGGGAAGTGTTTTCTGAAAGCATGAAGTAGGGGGCTGGAGAGATAGCTCAGTAGTTAAGAGCACTGACTGCTCTTCCAAAGTTCCCGAGTTCAAATCCCAGCAACCACATGGTGGCTCATGACTATCTGTAATGAGATCTGATGCCCTCTTCTGGAGTGTCTGAAGACAGCTACAGTGTACTTACATGTAACAAAATAAGTAAATCTTAAAGCAAGCAAGGAAGCAAGCAAGCATGAAGTAGCTGTGTTCCAGAGACAGCCAAGGTTATATCTTATGCTGTAGCTGTACTTGGTAATGTTTAAGAGTCACCCAGGTGATACTGATTTTGAAAACATGAAGGGGTCATGAAGAGCAGCTGAGGCTTGGCACTGTGAGAGGCCATGGAAGGCCATTGGTGAAGGTGCAGCCTCAGTTGCAGTTGATGGCCCAGGACTGAAGGGGTCGTGCAAAGGAGTAAGGAGTTGAGGCTTGGCACCATGAAGAGAGAGCCTATGAGAGACTATTGGTAAAGCCTATCTTCAGCAGAAGATCCAATGTATTGGAGATGCCAGTATCATGGGATGATCACCAAGAACTGCAGAGGCAGTGGAGTGGATCAACCTGTGCTTAAAGTGCTATAGAGAGCAGAGCAGGAGAAGTGATGCCAGCTTTGGAGGAGCCCAGAAAATCATGTGTAGATCCCGGACATTGAAACAAGAAGCTTTAACATTGAAGGTGCCTTGGGAACCCAAAGATGTTTGAGATGCCAGAATCATGGTCTATCTGCTGAGGAAAGCTGCTAACAGGGAGTGGAACCAGACCAGTTGAAAGAAGTTTGTTGCAGTCACCAAAGATGAAAAAGGAGTTGGGGGCTAGAGAGATGGCTCAGCGGTTAAGAGCGGTGACTGCTCTTCCAGAGGTCCTGAGTTCAATCCCAACAACCACATGATGGCTCACAACCATCAGTAATGGGGATCTGATGCCCTCTTCTGGGGTGTATGAAGACAGCGACAGTGTACTCACATATATGAAATAAATAAATCTTAGAAAGAAAGGAAGGAAGGAAGGAAGGAAGGAAGGAAGAAAGAAAGAAAGAAAGAAAGAAAGAAAGAAAGAAAGAAAGAAAGAAAGACAGCCAGCCAGCCAGCCAGCCAGCCAGCCAGTAGTGGAACATGCCTTTAATCCCAGCACTTGGGAGGCAGAGGCAGGTGAATTTCTGAGTTTGAGGCCATTCTGGTCTGCAGAGTGAGTTCCAGGACAGCCAGGGCTACACAGAGAAACCCTGTCTCGAAAAACCAAACCAAAAAAAAAAAAAAAAAACCCCCAATAATGTGGCCAAAATTTAAAAAAAAAAAAAAAAAGAGTCACCATCAGTTTACATGCAAAAGGAAAATCTTCCAAGGTTAGAAGTATAGCTTATCGGCAGAGCATGTGCCCAGTATTCGTAATGCCTTGGGGTTTGATTCCTGGAGTTTTACACACACACACACACACACACACACCCCTCCAAATCTTCAAATTGAGATCAGAGTTTTGGAACTGGCAATATAGTTTCAGTTGGTACAATGCTTGCCTAATCTCTAATTCCATTTCCAGCACCACATAATATGTGGTGAATACCTGTAGCTCTACACTTGGGATCAGAGAGGTAGGTACTGAGGAAACGAAGGCAGCAGAATCATTCTCAGTTGTCATACTAAGTTTAAAGTCAGCCTGGGCTCCATCACACTTCATCTCTAAATATACCAACAAAGACAAACAGACACAGACACACACACCACGTCTCAAGAATGACTGACTCAAGAAAAAGAATCTCGCTGTCATTGGTGGCACACACTTTTAATCCCAGCATTCATGAGGCAAAGCCAGGTGAATCTGTGAGAATGAGGCCAGCCTGGTCTATAGACAGTTTCAAGACACCCAGGGCTACACAGGAAACCCTGTCTCAACAAACAAACAAGAATATTTAGGTCTGGAGAGATTGCTCAGTGGTTAATAGTACTGGCTCTTTCAGAGGACCTGGGTTCAATCTCAGCACCAACACGGTTGCTCATCACCATCTGAAACTCCAGTTCCAGGGGATCCAACACCCTCTTCAATCCTCTGCAGGCACCAGGCATGAGTGTGGTACCTAAACATACATATAGGCAAAATATCTGTATATTTAATTTTTTTAAAAAATTGAGCCGGGCAGTGGTGGCGCATGCCTTTAATCCCAGCACTTGGGAGGCAGAGGCAGGAGGATTTCTGAGTTCGAGGCCAGCCTGGTCTACAGAGTGAGTTCCAGGACAGCCAGGGCTATACAGAGAAACGCTGCCTTGAAAAACCAAAATAGAAAGAAAGAAAGAAAAAAAGAAAAGACCAGAATCACTGAGGTGAAATCTTCTGGGAAGTGTTTTCTGAAAGCATGAAGTAGGGGGCTGGAGAGATAGCTCAGTAGTTAAGAGCACTGACTGCTCTTCCAAAGTTCCCGAGTTCAAATCCCAGCAACCACATGGTGGCTCATGACTATCTGTAATGAGATCTGATGCCCTCTTCTGGAGTGTCTGAAGACAGCTACAGTGTACTTACATGTAACAAAATAAGTAAATCTTAAAGCAAGCAAGGAAGCAAGCAAGCATGAAGTAGCTGTGTTCCAGAGACAGCCAAGGTTATATCTTATGCTGTAGCTGTACTTGGTAATGTTTAAGAGTCACCCAGGTGATACTGATTTTGAAAACATGAAGGGGTCATGAAGAGCAGCTGAGGCTTGGCACTGTGAGAGGCCATGGAAGGCCATTGGTGAAGGTGCAGCCTCAGTTGCAGTTGATGGCCCAGGACTGAAGGGGTCGTGCAAAGGAGTAAGGAGTTGAGGCTTGGCACCATGAAGAGAGAGCCTATGAGAGACTATTGGTAAAGCCTATCTTCAGCAGAAGATCCAATGTATTGGAGATGCCAGTATCATGGGATGATCACCAAGAACTGCAGAGGCAGTGGAGTGGATCAACCTGTGCTTAAAGTGCTATAGAGAGCAGAGCAGGAGAAGTGATGCCAGCCCTTTGGAGGAGCCCAGAAAATCATGTGTAGATCCCAGACATTGAAACAAGAAGCTTTAACATTGAAGGTGCCTTGGGAACCCAAAGATGTTTGAGATGCCAGAATCATGGTCTATCTGCTGAGGAAAGCTGCTAACAGGGAGTGGAACCAGACCAGTTGAAAGAAGTTTGTTGCAGTCACCAAAGATGAAAAAGGAGTTGGGGGCTAGAGAGATGGCTCAGCGGTTAAGAGCGGTGACTGCTCTTCCAGAGGTCCTGAGTTCAATCCCAACAACCACATGATGGCTCACAACCATCAGTAATGGGGATCTGATGCCCTCTTCTGGGGTGTATGAAGACAGCGACAGTGTACTCACATATATGAAATAAATAAATCTTAGAAAGAAAGGAAGGAAGGAAGGAAGGAAGGAAGGAAGGAAGGAAGGAAGGAAGAAAGAAAGAAAGAAAGAAAGAAAGAAAGAAAGAAAGAAAGAAAGAAAGAAAGAAAGAAAGAAAGAAAGAAAGACAGCCAGCCAGCCAGCCAGCCAGCCAGCCAGCCAGCCAGTAGTGGAACATGCCTTTAATCCCAGCACTTGGGAGGCAGAGGCAGGTGAATTTCTGAGTTTGAGGCCATTCTGGTCTGCAGAGTGAGTTCCAGGACAGCCAGGGCTACACAGAGAAACCCTGTCTCGAAAAACCAAACCAAAAAAAAAAAAAAAAAACCCCCAATAATGTGGCCAAAATTTAAAAAAAAAAAAAAAAGAGTCACCATCAGTTTACATGCAAAAGGAAAATCTTCCAAGGTTAGAAGTATAGCTTATCGGCAGAGCATGTGCCCAGTATTCGTAATGCCTTGGGGTTTGATTCCTGGAGTTTTACACACACACACACACACACACACACACCCCTCCAAATCTTCAAATTGAGATCAGAGTTTTGGAACTGGCAATATAGTTTCAGTTGGTACAATGCTTGCCTAATCTCTAATTCCATTTCCAGCACCACATAATATGTGGTGAATACCTGTAGCTCTACACTTGGGATCAGAGAGGTAGGTACTGAGGAAACGAAGGCAGCAGAATCATTCTCAGTTGTCATACTAAGTTTAAAGTCAGCCTGGGCTCCATCACACTTCATCTCTAAATATACCAACAAAGACAAACAGACACAGACACACACACCACGTCTCAAGAATGACTGACTCAAGAAAAAGAATCTCGCTGTCATTGGTGGCACACACTTTTAATCCCAGCATTCATGAGGCAAAGCCAGGTGAATCTGTGAGAATGAGGCCAGCCTGGTCTATAGACAGTTTCAAGACACCCAGGGCTACACAGGAAACCCTGTCTCAACAAACAAACAAGAATATTTAGGTCTGGAGAGATTGCTCAGTGGTTAATAGTACTGGCTCTTTCAGAGGACCTGGGTTCAATCTCAGCACCAACACGGTTGCTCATCACCATCTGAAACTCCAGTTCCAGGGGATCCAACACCCTCTTCAATCCTCTGCAGGCACCAGGCATGAGTGTGGTACCTAAACATACATATAGGCAAAATATCTGTATATTTAATTTTTTTAAAAAATTGAGCCGGGCAGTGGTGGCGCATGCCTTTAATCCCAGCACTTGGGAGGCAGAGGCAGGTGGATTTCTGAGTTCGAGGCCAGCCTGGTCTACAGAGTGAGCTCCAGGACAACCAGGGCTATACAGAGAAACCCTGTCTCGAAAAACCAAAAAAAAAAAAAAAAAAAAGAAAAAGAAAAAAAGGGCATCTCTAGTGGCTGGGCACACAGCTCAGTAGCAAAGCATGCTCAGTATGCAATATGGCCTAGGTTCAATGCTAGTAGCAACGACAAAAAAATACAAAAACCATCCCACCAGTAAATTTGTATTAGAGATTTAAATGAGCTACCTACCAGCTTTGGTACTTTAAGTATCTGTCAAGTTCTTTGGGTTGCATGTATGCCCTTACCTTGGATACAATACAGGAAACACAAGCAGCTATTTCTCTCCCCAACTAGTTACAATGTCTAAGAAAGATGAACTTGCATGCAAACAGTGGTCTCAATGATGAGCATGAATTATAATCGTCTGGCCTGTACCTGTTACAAATATAGAATCCAGGACTTCAGTCTCTGGGGTCTGGTTTAGTAGAGGTAGGAACTATGCCCCGTACCCCCTCCCAACCTATTTTATTTTACTTGATCATATGTGCCTTTTAAAACTAGTACATTTATATCATACATAGTATTGGATTTTTACAGCCAATCTACATCCTAAATAAGCAATCCAAGGTGGCTTCTGACACTGCTTACCCACCTCCCTTCAATAAAAACTAAGTTGGAGGTGCTATAGTAATTCCGACATAATGGCTTAGATTCCTAACTAGAAAACTCAGTGACAGGGCCTCCTTACTAACTGTGCACCTCTCCTGTTAAGACACTTGCAGATCTGTCATGGTTTGTTCTTTCTTCAAGGATCATGAACTAAACAAGCCCAGTATCAAACCTCCAATGAAAACTCAGCAGTAGATGGCACAGCCCAAGGCCATCTTGGTCAGGAGAGATCCAGGATTCGATGGTTATGTTTTGTGGATTCCTAAGATCCTAAATTAGGTTGACTATAAATTTCTTTAAAGGACTCTGGTAAAGTCATCTGAGACAGACAGCCAAGGACAGTGTGAAACAGACAAAAATAAAAACCCAGAAGACACTGCCCCTGTTAGGATGTACAAGGAAAGGAACTTTTGAACTAGTTCTCATCTGAAGGAAAACATGCTAACAAGTAGCTGAAGGGGAGGCAGAATTGTCGTTAAATATTTTTGGTGCTACTTACAAATTTCACATTCTTTTTTCAAAGGGAAATTTAGAGTTAGACCTAAAGTTGCAGCCTCCTTTACTTCCTATTTTGGAAATACTTTTTAAAAAGATTTAATTTTATGTTGTATGTATGAGTATTTTTGCCTGTATGTTTATGTACCACATGTGTGCCTAATGCCTGTGGAGGTCAGAAGAGGGGATCTGATCCCCTAGAAATAGAGGGACATATGGTTGGGGGATAAACCCAGGTATTCTGAAAGAACAGTATGAAAGAACTGCTTTTACCCACTGAGCCATCTCTCCAGCCCCTGGAAACACCCTTTGTAGATCAGGTAAAATATCTCTACCACCAATGGAAGCATTCCACCCAATCATTCATTAAAATTCTGTGGGAAAAATCATTAAAGTCAGAATAACTGGTAGTTTGCTTCATTCCTCTTGGGAACAGCTGATACTTTAAAAGGGTTTTATCAAGCATCCCAAACACTTTCTAACTGATTTGATAACTATTTAGTGTACCTTAAAACATGAGTTTTAGCAACATGGAAAATGGCCATGAGACATTATTCTCTAGTTGGGCATGAAGCTGGACGTGGTGATGATTCAAGTTTGTAGTCCCAGCACTCTAGGCGCTGAGGCAAGAGAACTTTTAAGTTCAAACCCAGCACTGACTTCACAGCAAGATCCTTCCTCATAGACAAACCAAGGTTCTGGAGATGGTTTAGCTGTGACAAGAACTTGCTATCTGCAGAAGACCTGGGCTCCCAGTACCACATGACAGCTCATAACTATAACTCTAGTTCCAGGGAGTCTAATACCCTCTTCTGGCTTCTGTGGGCTGTAAGCTACAGGTACACACATGGTCCAGAAATACATTTGAAGGAAAAACATTCATTCATACACAATAAAAAAAAAAGAAATCTTTTAAAAAAATAAATCAAAAAAATAATAATTTTCTAGTGATGTAGTAGAAACGGTATGGTTATAAATGGGTTAAATTCCAATTTTACTACTTACTAGTGAATTACTTTAGCTTCTTTAATCTCATTTTCTTCTAATGTAAAGTGGAAAAAAAGGTCAACTCACCATGATTTGAAAATGTGACAATGTAAATCAAGCACTTCATCAAGATATCTAATTTATTCCAGATATAACATAAATGATTACATCTACACTCCACAGACCACAAAACAGAGGGGCAGAGGTAGACTCTAATGATATAGAGGTTAATGTTTCTGCCAGTCTAAAAACTTATCAATAAAACTTTTATAGACAGCAACACATTTTTTGGTAGATTTTTAGGAGCCTTTCAATGAAAATGCCTTCAATTTATTCACTCAATTCCTACCCCTAAACAGGGGTCCTGTTCTTAGATAGTCCTTCTACTGGCCCCATTACTTTCCTACCTCCCTACCACCATTTTCAAAAGTTTTTTCCTTTTTCTCCTTTTCTTTCTTTCTTTCTTTCTTTTGGCAGGTGTGGTGACCCATGTCTGTAACCCCTATTCTTAAGAGGATAAAGTAGGAAAACTGGTTTAATTCAATGACAGACCAGGGTATAGTCTGAGATCCTGTATCCATAGGTAATGTGTGTGTGCATCTTTTTTGTTAAAACCTTCGTGTTCTTCTCTCATAAGAGCCCTTTTTCTTTTCTTTCGTTTTTGAGGTGTTTGTTTGTTTGAGACAGAGTTTAGGCCTGGCTGTCCTGGACTCATTTTGTAGACCAGGCAAGCCCTCCTTTTTCAAGTCCTAATTAATCCTGAGACCTCTAGTCTATTACTAAGGACTCCCAAGAAGGCTTTTATACGAAAACTTTGTAGTTTATACCATCATTTTTATTATAAACATTTGATTTATAAAACTGTCCAATTCAATACACAAGGCTAATGTTATATCTCCATTTTACAGTGGAGACCAAAGGTAAATGTCTAGAAAGAAATTAGGACTCATAATTACAGATTCTGAGTTCAGTACTCTATCTACTTCATTTATAAAGCTATTGTATCTTGCCTACCCTTCCTTTATGTCATTACTCATGAAACATAGAGGAAATCATCTTCGAATCTCCTGATACCATCAGAGTACTGCTACAAAAACAGCTTCCTCCTTGAAGTGTTTTTTAAAGTAAAGAAGCAATGCGGGGTACTTTAAGACGCTAAGGCCGCAAGTTACTTTCAATAATTCTCAGATCTTCAAGTGAAAAAGAATTCCATGCTGCTGCATAAAAAAGGCTAAGAGCTTGGGTCACAGTTTCTCTCTGCTGCCCTACAATTCACAACTTCCAGTTATCTGTCCTCTTTCCTCTTCCCAAGAGTTTTTTGTCTGACATTCCAACGGGAACCCATTTCGACTGTAAATGACCATAGTCTCCAAAGAGACTACAACGAAGTCTGCCCCCCGACCCCAAGCACCAAGGAAGTTCTTCGAGACATTTATGAGTGTCCCTCCTATGTCCACATGCCTGGTCGTCTGAAAAACTTCATCTTCTAGAGTCCACACCTTCTAGACAAATTTTCCCTCTCACCGCCCCATGCTCACCCCTTGCACCTCCTCCAAAATCTCTCAGCCATTGGGGTTAGCGGGTGATACTTCCTATCTCGCCCAGCCCGAATCTCCCGGCCTGCCTTCATGACGCCCCGATCCGGCCCAAGCGGACAGCGGCCCCCTTCAGTACCCCAAACCCCGAGGCCCATCAGCCCAATCCCTGCCCCGCCTCCCGGCCCAAGGCGCCAAGTCCTCGGGGCTCCGTCTCCAGGCCTGGCCCGGGCTCCAAGGGCCTAAGATTAAGCGGGGAGACAGGAAGGGATACAGCAGAGGGCCGGACACCAGGCGGGCCGGGCGCTCGAGCCGGGCGACTCCCAGCTCCCGTGGCCAGGACTCAGCCCTCCTGCTCTGCCGGCCCGCGCCTCCGCGGCCTGCCCTCACCTGATCCAGGTTCTCGTCGCTGCCGCTGTCTTCCGTATCCGAATCGATCACGACACGGCCTTTCCGTTTCTTTACCATGGTGGTCCCCCGGCTCCCACGCCGGACGCCGCCCGGACTCCCCTCTAGCCCGCCTGCCAGTGGGACCGCCACTGCCGCCGCCACCGCCGCCGCCGCCACAGCCGCCGTTCGACCCACACAAAGGCGACCGCGCATGCGCGCTCCGCTCCGCCCCTAGCTCCGCCCCCCTCCTGGCGCACGCCGTTCGCCGGCGCCTGGCGCCCCGCCCCGCCCCACCTCCGACGCAGCGCGAGGGGCGGGGTCACGCGCCTGAGTGTTCTGGACCTAAGCTCCCTGGTTTTTTGCGGTCCGGAAGCTTCTGCTGTGTTGGAGTTGTAGGGTGCCCAGGGGTTCCCTACTTGAAGCGAATTTGAGCCGCCGGACCAGGGTCCACTCTGAGGAAGCTCGTGCATCTCCAGCCCTGGAAAGCGACCTCAGGGACCACCCGCGTAGACCACAGCCCCTGGAAATTGCTGAGAGCTTGGGTGGAGGAACGAGAGTCCGCCTGCATGGGGTGTTATTAGTGACAGCCGAACTGCGACCCAAAAACTAGGGAAGACTATTCCAGCGATAATAAAATTAGTTTTGGAGAACTCAGATTCATTGTAGGGAAGAAGCAGGTGTCGGGGTGTGGGATGAGCAGAGAAGTGGCCCGGGAGGAAAGCAGTAACTTAATGAGCTATGCTAAGGAGTTTCAAACTCACTTGAGTGTCCAATGTATTTGGTAAGAGACAACAATGTCTTCAACACTGGAAGAGAATGAGAATAGAGAAATAGATGGGTCCTGAATTATTTGCTAGGTAGAATATCTAGGATTTGAGGTAAGTTGAGGTGCAGAGGAGGCGGAGGTCGCAGATTCTGATTTAGGAAGATGAGTGCAAGCTTTATCAAGAAAAGAAAATATGAGAAAGGTTTGGAGGGGAAGAGGATTTCTATATGCAACAGCTCTTGCTGTTCTGGAATTTGATTTGTAGACAGGTTGGCCTGGAATGCAGAGATTTGCCCACCTCTGCCTCCCAAGTGTTGGGATTAAAGGCATGGGCCACCATACCTGGCATTTATTTATATATTGATTAATCAATTGAGACAGGGTCTTAGCCTTGGACCCATTATGCAGACCTAGGCCGGCCTTGAATTTGTGTTCCTTATGTTCTTCCTATCTTAATCTTCCAAGTATCTGAAAATATGACTACACCTGGCAAGGGATGTGATGTGTACTGTAGTTGAGTTGAGAAAATAAACTTAAGAGAGTCAAAGTGGGATAGTGAGCAAGAAAGGAAGAACTCATCGACTTAGCCAAGAAAGATTTGCATTCTAAAGTTGTCTATCAGCATGAATGAACTACTGGGCTCTAGGACTTGAGAATAGCTTCAAATTGTTACTCTTTATACTCCCTAATAATATAAGCCCTGCTGCACATAAATATAAAAATACATTTCCAGTGTTGACCTTTTTGTCAGATGACTTCAAATTCAACCGACATGAAACAATGAATACTTTCCAAAATGCTTGTTGAAAGTTTCCAATCAGCAAAATGAGGACAATTGAGCCTGCTCCCCTGCCTCTCAATCTTTGAGTTCTTAGAAACTTTAAATGAGTCACTACATAAAAGGATGTTCAGAGTTTCTGAAAAAGTCAACACTGAGTACATGTCACTTATAATTGTTCCACTTTGGGGGTAGCCAGACAAAGTGATGCAGACCGGTAATGCCACTACTTAGGAAGGGGAAGCAGAAAGATCAGGAGTTCCAGCTCAGCCTGAGCTATATAGTAACTTCAAGACCATCCTTGACTAGATGAAACCCTATCTCAAAGAACAACCAACCTTCTGGAAACCAAATAAGGGCCAGCAGGATGACTCATTGAGTGAAAGTGTTTGCCATGAAAGCCTGACAATATCAATTTGATCCCTAGATCCCATCCAAAATGGAAGAAGAGAACTGACTCCCAAAGTTGTCTTCTTAACTCCACTTAGGAGCTCTGGCACACATGTGTGCGTGCGCGTGCACACACATACACACACACACACACACACACACACACACACTAATAAATTGAAAATATTTTAAATTAAAAAGCCAGGCATGGTAGCTTAGGGCTTTAGTCCCAGAACTAGGGGAGCAGGTAAGACATCTCAATGAGTTTAAGGTAGCTTGGTCTTCATACTGAGTACCAGAAACAAAGTGAGAAATCATTTTTTTTATTCTTTTCCCCCCCTTCTCTTTCTCCCTCTTGCTCCATCCCCATTCACTCCGGCCCCCGGAGGGTTGTGAGCCACCATGTGGTTGCTGGGATTTGAACTCATGACCTCCGGAAGAGCAGTCAGTGTCCTTAACGGCTGAACCATCTCACCAGCCCCGAGAAATCATTTTTATTCAAGACTATTCCAGAAGTGAAAAGGAGTGTGTGTGCTGTAAGAGAACAAACAGTCTCTCTCTCTCTCTCTCTCTCTCTCTCTCTCTCTCTCTCTCTCTCTCTCTCTCTCAGAAGTATTTTGAGACAGGGATTTGTGTAACTCAGTATGGCATAATGGCTGTGTTTGATCCTTTTGCCTTCAGCTTCTGAGTATTTGGATTACAAAATAGAAAACTTTTTACAATATATTGCTTGTTTGAGATGCTAAAAAATGAAACACAAATATTAAATTTTAAAAATAAAAAACTAAATAAAAAGTCAAAAACTATGGATTCCTAACAAATAGGTTTGTATTTCTTTATGTTTTGTTTTATGAGACAAGTTCTCATGTATTCCAGGATGTCCTTAAACTGGCCAAGTAGCTAGGGATGACCTTGAACTTCAAGTTCTCCTGTCTCTTCTACTTGAGCTTGAATTATAGGCTTGTTACCTATCCTGGTGAGGGCTTTGCTAGGCAAAGTACTCTACCAACTGAGCTATATCCCAGCCCTGTTTTTACCATTGCATTTTTTAAAATTGAAAATAAACAAGATGGTCATTTTTGTTTTGTTAAAAGGGTTTGGCATGGAAAAATCTATAACAATTACAACTTTTAAGACCAGAGTTACTAAAACAGATGGGATAAGAAAGGATTAAGGGCTCAGAGAAATGTGTGTGGGGAGTCTATATAAATAGGCACTATAAGGAGGAAAACCCATCCAATGATTACATTCCAGAGTACCTAGAAGAAACACTAGACCAATATACCTCATTCCATCACATTTCCTTATAGCTTAGGTCAAAAGACAACTTTCAGGAATGAGTTCTCTCCTTCTACCACAGGGGTCCCAGAAATGAGGCTTGGTAGCAGTGCCTTTACTCACTGAGCCATCTTGCTGTCTTTCCCAAGCTTTATAAAAACTAGTGTAGTAGCAAATCTGCAAACAGCAGGATCCTCGAGAGGCTGATAAGTCATATGTCAGTAGAGTATTCCCTAGCAGAAGTCAGGAAGAAATGAGGGTTCAGGCTAATGTCTAACTCCAGTGCTAGGGAGCAAAACCAGGCAAATCCAAGGGGTTCTTTGGCAAGCCAATTTTACATAAATTACCATGATAAAATAGGATGGAGTGTAATAGAAGACTCCTGACATTGATTGCTGAAGCCTGCACACACCTGTGTGTGTGCACACACTGCAGAGTAACTCAATACAAATGTGTAAAATGGACTGAGTATATAGTTCAGCACTAGTGTCCTTGCCTATCATGTACAAAAACAAATGAATGAAACCAAAAACATTTTTTTAAATCCTGACTTAAGGTTAATCAAGTTGTGGCACAAATTGGGATATGCTATTTAGGATTAGGATCATTTTGCAGATGACAGTCCCAGTGTAGTTGAGTTTTGAGTTGGAAAAAAGGGTTTTCATGAGATAGTCCAGATCTGTACAATACAGGGCAGCTGAGATTCTCTTGTCTCCTATATGAGGCAGGATCTCATTGTGTAACCCAAGTTGTCCTGAAATTCATGCTCTTGTTCCTCCTCCAGTCTCCTCCGTGCTGGGCTTACAAATATGGCTGCCATACTGGGCTCCTAGGCTGGTGCACCTGCCCTGATCCAACAAGTTCTTAAATCCCCAAACCCTTTTCAGTTCTTGCTGTTTTATCGGTGTTTGTTTTCATTTTTGTGGTCTAAGATGGAAATCTATCATTCATAAGTTATAGACAATAACATTAGAGCAAAGAGAAGGTCAGAGAAGCCAGCCAGCCTCCTGTCTCCTGCTCTGGGGCTGGGGATTCAACCTGGAGAGGCAATTGTCTTTTAAGAAGAGTACTTGGGCTGGGCGGTGGTGGCGCACGCCTTTAATCCCAGCACTTGGGAGGCGGAGGCAGGAGGATTTCTGAGTTCGAGGCCAGCCTGGTCTACAAAGTGAGTTCCAGGACAGCCAGGGCTACACAGAGAAACCCTGTCTCGAAAAACCAAAAAAAAAAAAAAAAAAAAAAAGAAGAGTACTTGGGAGGCAGATCTCTGAGTTCTACAGCAGCTTGGTCTGTATAGTAAGTTCCAAGATTCACTATATAGGGCTATATAGAGAGAGCCTGTCTCTATTTAAATAAACAAACAAACAAAATAAAAATTTAAAAACAGCACAAAAATACAGAGAAAAGGAGACACTGAGAGACTGAAAGAAAATGTATCTAATATTGTTTTCTTTTTTGTGTGTGGTACCAGAATTTGAACCTAGGATCTCGTGGAAGTTAGGTGAGAACTGTACCACTAAGCCGTCGTTTGATTTTTCAGTGTGAAGACGGGATGTAGTAAAACATACCTGTACTCCTAAAGGTGGGAAGATCACTGTGAGTTCAGACCAGGCTGATTTATATACCTAACAAGTTGTATGACAACGAGAGCCAGTGAGGCATTGTGATAGACAACAAAACAAAACAAAACAAAAAAAAATCTTTATTTTGAGACAGGATCGGTTTAGTCAAGGTCTTATTGATACCATGACCAAAGCAACTCTTATAAATCAAAACTTTTAATTGGGACTGACTTACAGTTTCAGAGGTATAGTTCATTATCATCACAGCAGGAAGCATGGCATCGTGCAGGCCAACACAGTGCTGGAGCAACTGAGAGTTCTACATTTTAGTCTAAAGATGAATAGGAGGGGACTTGTCTTTCACAGACAGCCAGGAGAGGCTCTGATTCCACACTCAAGCGGAGTTTGAGACTAGGAGATCTCAAAGTCCTCCTACACAGTGACACACTTCCTCCAAGGCCACACCTCCTAATAGTGCCACTTCATATGTCCAAGCATCGGAACATATTACCCTATGGGGCCAAACCTATTCAAATCACCACAGAGTCTTTAATGGTTCAGGTATGCTGAGGCTTTCTCTCTAGTCCAGTGTCTTAGTTAGGGTCTTACTGCTGTGAACAGACACCATGACCAAGGCAACTATTATAGAACAACATTTAGCTGGGCAGTGGTGGTGCACACCTTTAACCCCAGCACGTGAGAGGCAGAGGCAGGCAGATTTCTGAGTTCGAGGCAAGCCTGGTCTACAGAGTAAGTTCCAGGACAACCAGAGCTATACAGAGAGACCCTGTCTCGAAAATGCCAAAACAAAGCAAAACAAAACAAAACAAAAACAACATTTAATTGGGGCTGGCTTACAGGCTCAGAGATACAGTTCATTATCATCAAGGGTGGAATGGAACATGGCAGCATCCAGGCAGACTTAGTACAGGAAGAACTGAGAATTCTACATCTTCATCTGAAGGCTGCAAGCAGAATACTGGCTTCCAGGCAACTAGGATAAGGATCTTAAAGCCCACACCCACAGTGACACACCTACTCCAACAAGGCCACACCTATTCCAACAGGGGCACACCTTCTAATAGTGCAACTCTCTGGGCTGAGTATATACAAACCCTCACATTGCACTCCCTGGCCCCCATAGGCTTGTTTAAACATATGAGTCTATGAGGGATATACCTAAACATAGTATAATGTGAAATATATTTAGTCCAACTTCAAAAGTCTTCATAGTCTATAGCAGTCTCAACAATGCTAAAAGTCCAAAGTTCAAAGTCTCTATCTTCTGAGATTCATACTGTAATCTCCAAAGCAAGACAAGAAACCAGCTGGGCAAACTCCAAATTCTGTATCTCCATGTTGATTTTTTTTCTTTCTTTTTTTCTAAGACAGGGTTTCTCTGTATAGCCCTGGCTGTCCTGGAACTCACTCTGTAGATGAGGATGGCTTCAAACTCAGAAATCCACCTGCCTCTGCCTCCCACGTGCTGGGGTTAAAGGCATGCACCACTACTACCCGGCTTGCTTGCTTTCTCTTTCTTTCTTTCTTTCTTTCTTTCTTTCTTTCTTTCTTTCTTTCTTTCTTTCTTTCCAAGATTTATTTATTTCATGTATGTGAGTACACTGTTGCTGTCTTCATACACCCCAGAAGAGGGCATCAGATCCCCATTACAGATGGTTGTGAGCCACCATGTGGTTGTTGGGATTGAACTCAGGACCTCTGGAAGAGCAGTCACCGCTCTTAACCGCTGAGCCATCTCTCTAGCCCCCAACTCCTTTTTCATCTTTGGTGACTGCAACAAACTTCTTTCAACTGGTCTGGTTCCACTCCCTGTTAGCAGCTTTCCTCAGCAGATAGACCATGATTCTGGCATCTCAAACATCTTTGGGTTCCCAAGGCACCTTCAATGTTAAAGCTTCTTGTTTCAATGTCTGGGATCTACACATGATTTTCTGGGCTCCTCCAAAGGGCTGGCATCACTTCTCCTGCTCTGCTCTCTATAGCACTTTAAGCACAGGTTGATCCACTCCACTGCCTCTGCAGTTCTTGGTGATCATCCCATGATACTGGCATCTCCAATACATTGGATCTTCTGCTGAAGATAGGCTTTACCAATAGTCTCTCATAGGCTCTCTCTTCATGGTGCCAAGCCTCAACTCCTTACTCCTTTGCACGACCCCTTCAGTCCTGGGCCATCAACTGCAACTGAGGCTGCACCTTCACCAATGGCCTTCCATGGCCTCTCACAGTGCCAAGCCTCAGCTGCTCTTCATGAC
The DNA here is from genome assembly GCA_036184795.1 of Tokudaia tokunoshimensis. Lineage (NCBI taxonomy): Eukaryota > Metazoa > Chordata > Mammalia > Rodentia > Muridae > Tokudaia > Tokudaia tokunoshimensis. The sequence continues at coordinate 94,377,542 of BTHU01000004.1, read as the reverse complement.
CCCTTCATGTTTTCAAAATCAGTATCACCTGGGTGACTCTTAAACATTACCAAGTACAGCTACAGCATAAGATATAACCTTGGCTGTCTCTGGAACACAGCTACTTCATGCTTGCTTGCTTCCTTGCTTGCTTTAAGATTTACTTATTTTGTTACATGTAAGTACACTGTAGCTGTCTTCAAACACTCCAGAAGAGGGCATCAGATCTCATTACAGATGGTCATGAGCCACCATGTGGTTGCTGGGATTTGAACTCGGGAACTTTGGAAGAGCAGTCAGTGCTCTTAACTACTGAGCCATCTCTCCAGCCCCCTACTTCATGCTTTCAGAAAACACTTCCCAGAAGATTTCACCTCAGTGATGCTGGTCTTTTCTTTTTTTCTTTTTTTTAACTTTTATTTTTTATTTTGGTTTTTCAAGGCAGGGTTTCTCTGTATAGCCCTGGTTGTCCTGGAACTCACTCTGTAGACCAGACTGGCCTCGAATTCAGAAATCCACCTGCCTCTGCCTCCCAAGTGCTGGGATTAAAGGCATGCACCACCACTGCCCAGCTGCTGGTCTTTTCTTAATCACCACTAATTTCTTAGCTGCAGCTAACCAGCACCAATTGTCCCAGTAGTCTCCTCCTCTTGACTGTAAAGTCAGAGAGACATGGCCAAAGCTACCAAAGTTCTGCTGCTTGCTGGGGCTGGAGCATGGCCCCCTTGTTCTATTACATCATCACCAGTTTTCTGTTTTCTAATTCCTTCACTGCCTTGCTTGGCTACCCTGGAACTTGCTCGGTAGATTGATCTTGAACTCAGAGATCTTCATGGCTCTGCCTCCTGGGATTAAAGGCATGTACCATCGTGCCTGAACTAAAGGTTTTCTTCACCTAGAGTCAAGGTGGCTTTGAATTCATAGATCTGCTTGCTTTTGTCTCCTAGGATTTAAAGTTTGTACTACCACTCCTGGACCTGAATTTAACTGTGTAGGATCTTGCCCCAAGGTCACCACTCCCTTAATTCAATTTAATATCCTTGAACACAGGATTCAGCTCCACTTCACTTCCGGGTGCCCCTTTAATACTTGAACCATATGTTTTATATTTTTCCTTTCTCAGCTTGCTATGCTTGTGTAAAAAGCTCTTTGTGAGACTTAACCAGAGAACAAAGTCTATGATGGAAGTTTCTGAGATTTCTTTTGTCAATGCAATTAATCTGAGTCTCTTCACCTTAGCCGCAGGAAGACTCTTCAGACAAGGGCCAAAAGTATCCACATTCTTCATCAAAATTCCACAAAAACAGTCTCTAGGCCACATATGGAAATTCTCCTCTGAAACCTCCTAGGCCAGGTCTACACAATTCAAATCACTCTCAGTAACAAAGTCTTCCATAGTCTTACTACAAGAGCCCATTAAGCCCCAGTTAAAGCATTCTACTGCTTTCCAAATCCAAAGTCCTGAAATCCACATTTTTCCAAACAAAGCATAGGCCTATCACAGCAATACCCTACTTCTGGTACCAACTTCTGTCTTAGAGTTTTATTACTGTGAGCAGACATCATGAACAAGGCAACTCTTATAAGGACAACATTTAATTGGGGCTGGCTTACAGGTTCAGAGATACAGTTCATTTTCATCAAGGGTGGAACATGGCAGTATCCAGGCAGGTATGGTGCTAGAGAAGCTGAGAGTTCTACTTCTTCATCTGAAGACTGCAAGCAGAACACTGACTTCCAGGTAGCTAGGATAAGGGTCTTAAAACCCACATGCACAGTGACACACCTACTCCAATGAGGCCACACCTTCTAATAATGCCACTCCCTGTAGCCTTGCTTTTAGATTTTCCTGCCTCCACAGCTTCTAGAATTATTGAATTATAGGCATCTGCCAACCATGCCCAGCAGTGTCTTGATAGTTGTTAAAATCCCATAATGATTACTCTCCTTCTGATATCCCATAAAACCCATGTTTGTATGTATATTATATAATTTATTTTATGTTTCTGGGGATTGAACCTGGGCCTTTCACATGCTAGGCAACTGCAATACCACTGAGTTATATTCCCAGCACTCTTTAATTGTTAGTTTGAGAGAAGTTTCTCTAGGGTTACTCAACTGAACTTCATCTCACTCTCAGTCAGACAGACCTCCAACATGTGGTGCTTCTGCTTTAGGCTTCCCAATAGTCATTCCCAAGCAAATTTTTTCCTAAAAGAAAGAGAATGTAACCCATAGTGGCTTCATACTCATCACATAGCTGAGCTATTGACTTTCCTACTGCTGTGTACCACAAGGCTGCATTTACACAGTGGTGAATATAGAATGCATGATCTCATAAACTCTAGGCAAATATTCACCAAATGAATCACAACTTTTTTTTTTTTTTTTTGGTTTTTTGAGACAGGGTTTCTTTGTATAGCCCTGGCTGTCCTGGAACTCACTCTGTAGACCAGGCTGGCCTCGAACTCAGAAGTACGCCTGCCTCTGCCTCCCAAGTGCTAGGATTAAAGGCGTGAGCCACCACTGCCTGGCTTTTTTTTTTTAAGATTTATTTATTTAATGTATATGAGTACATTCATTCAGACACACCAGAAGAGGGCATCGGGTCCCATTATAGATGGTTGTGAGCCACCATGTGGTTGCTGGGAATTGAACTCAGAACCTCTGGAAGATCAATCAGTGTTTTTAACCGCTGAGCCATCTCTCCAGCTCGAATCACAACTTAATCATTAATTCTAGTCTCAAACACATTGTTATTCCTGTTATTTTGCTTTCCCAGTAGTTGGGATTTTGGGCCTATGCCACCAAGCCCAGTTTCTACATTTATTGGTTTTTGTTTTTATTTTATGACACAGGGCTTGGAACTCACTGAGTAGTTCACGATGGCCTTGAACTCAGCGTCATCGTCCTATCTTCACTTTCCAAGTGTTGAGATAACAAGAGAGCACCATGATGAGTACTAGGAAAGCCAACCCAGGGCTTCAGATATGCTAGACAAGCCTCTCAGCTGAGCTACAATCCCAGTCTCAAAGAGTCAGCTATCATTATTGTTTTGTTTTGAGACAGGGTTTCTCTGTGTAGACCTGGAACTCATGCTACAGATGAAGCTGGTCTCAAACACAGAGATCTCTTCCTCTGTCTCCTGAGTGCTGGAATCAAAGGTGTGCACTGCCACTACCCAGCCAAGGGGTTGTACCTTCTTTTTAAAAAAGATTTATATATATATATATATATATATATATATATATATATATATATATGAATGAGTACACTGTCACTGTCTTTAGACACACCAGAAGACCTCATTAGATCTCATTAAACGTGGTTGTGACCCACCATGTGGTTGCTGGGAATTGAACTCAGGACCTCTAGAAGAGCAATCAGTGCTCTTAACCTCTAAGCCATCTCTTCACTATGTGTTTAGGTTCTTATTTCTTGAATTTTTATATGATTTTTCCAAAGGAGGGTTTGTGGGTTATATTAGTGGTAACAGGAAAAGAGACACAATTCCACACAGTCACACTGCAATAGCCTGAGGAATTCGCTTAATCTTTTAGAGATTCTGAAATCAGATTAAACCAGGTATTTGGCTTTAATGTGGAAAAGAAAATTTAGGTCTATTCCAATGGATTTTATTAAAAATATTTTGAAATAGATTTTAAGCTTGTGGGTTAAGAGAAATAAAATACTTAGGAAAGAATAAGGCATATTCAAGTTCACTCAAGGGACTGCCCTCCTTCACCTTGCCATGTCTTCATAATTTCCCATCTCTCTATTCTGTCTTGAGTCCCCCTAAACATGTGCATGGTTGTCTAGTGTTTCAAAAAAAGCTTCTTCTTCAGCATAGGCTATGTAGATCTTATCTCATTCTTATATATTCGTGAGGGTTGCAGACCTGTGGATCTAAGGAAGAAATAAATGATCAATGGTTCTTTGTTGATTCAAGTGACTTGTGTCTGGATTTTGTTGTGGTCAATATTTCTAGCAAGTGTTACTCCAGTTAGGAACTTTCCTTGGGATTTGGGATTAGGATATCCTTAAAAAGAGTATTTCTAGCTAACTTTAGCATGTAATCTATAAAAGACTTCAGTGGTCAGCTAATTCTCCTGAAGCATAGCAGGCAAGAGAATGGAGAAACTTCTGAGTATTGGGTCTCAATGAGGATAAGCATACCTCTGTTCTCAGTTCCATTAGGATTACTGGGGGTGGGGGGAGTTACTTTGCCATCAATCCTTATAACTTGAATTCAAACTTTTGAACACACGCTATGATTCCCTCAAGCAATCAATGCTAAAAATCAAAATACAATGTTATTAGGCCTTTTTTGATTTTTGTTGTTATCAAATTTCTGGGCCACAACTTGTGCCTTGAGCCAGGTCCAGCCACCCATCCTCAACAAGCCATGTTCCTTCCTAGAGTTGACAGGCTCCTTTTACACGTCATAGCAGGGAAAAAGCAAGTACAAGACACAGGCTACTTAACCATGTCTCCTTGAAGCCTCCCACTGAAAGAATAGCAGAGTTGTGTCTTCCTATCACTGTAGTACCTAACTGAGTTAAGGTTAGGTTCTCCAAATCAATGAGTTCTCTCTCCTCCACTGCAATGGTCACAGTTTCTTTATTTAGCAATAATACTCTAACATTGGTCAACAAAAGAAGCCCAAAAGACAAAACCAATCATGGATAGAAACTGCACCAAATGATTGAAAAGAACTCCAGATTGCTCAAAAGAGTCCAAAGGTGCATGTGAAGGCAGATCCTCCTGTATACAGAGGAGAGAGACTTACCAAAGATCCCATTTTGTCAAGAGTCCAAAACAAACTCCCAAGTTGGTTTTCTGCTTCACCAAGTAGAGGTAAAAAGCAGCTGATGAGGCTTGGAGAGATGGGTCTGTGGTTAAGAACACTTCCAGAGTTTGTTTCTCAGCACTCACATGGTGCCTACAATGTTAAGTTCATTGGTTCTGATACCTTCAGATCCCTGAGGATACCAAATACACATGCTGTACTTACATTTGCACAGGGACCAGCCTAGCAAAAATAAAGATACTCTAAAGAGACATTTTGTGTCTCTTAATCTATCAGATTATTTAAACAGTGAACCTCAAAGAAATGGGAGCTTCCCAAGGAACCTTAAGTAGGAAGAAGGAAAAAACAAACACCCAACTTATCTCTGGGAAACAGATTTTCACAGTTCTTATAGGAAAAATTAGGCAGAGAAACAGACTCAAATAGTTGAGACTGCTAGATTGGAAGAGTGACAGGCCTCAATCTTTCCATGGGATGAAAGTTGAACGTGATTAGAGGGACTATGACACGCACGCGCTCACACACACTTACACCCCTTCATACCTATATACATATATTTAGATAGCTACCAGTAAGTTATGGTCTCGAAGTCCCAGAGATCCAAATACCTCTGCTTCCCCAAGCTGGAATAAAGGTGCGGACTACCATGACAGGCTTACTTTGGCTCTTTTAATTAGCTTATTGAGGATGTACCCTCAATGGGGGTGACCCTGACTGGGGCTGACTTGGGACACAGGTTGTGAACACCAAGTTAAAAAACACTTTGATCGAAGTGTGCACAAGGTATGCAACAGCTCTGTTGTTTGGATTCCATGAGACACGATTGAGGAAAGCCAAGATTGGTTGCTATCTAGGTGTAAGGTGGCTCTCCAAAGGCAGTTCCAGCAGAAGTGGCTTTCTGAAGATACACAGCGGACATTTCTCAAGGGGCTGAAGAGAAGAACAGGCACACGTGGCCAGGCATCTAGATGTGAAGAGGCGTTAGTAGTGCGGAGATTGTGTTTGAAAGATAAGAGGATTGGTATTTACATACGAGGGCAGGGTACAAGAAGCAGAGCGAAAAGCTCTCTCACAAATGACAGGAAATTTCAGAAGGCGAACCCGCGGGCGAACTTTGCGGACCAAAAGCCTCAGGTTGTCCTATGCTTTAGGATACTTTCTGGTACTCTTGTATGATCTGAAACTCTTGTTTCCCATACACTTAGTTTGGTGCCGGACGGGAAAAGTAGAAGGACCTCCACCGGAAGCGTGAGGAACCGGGCGGGAAAAATAGCCGGACTGAGCGGAAGCCGTGTGTGGGCTTAGAGAAGGTAAGTTCACCCTGCTCGTAGGTGGAAACGTCTGGGACTGGGAGGCCGTGAAGAGTCCTGGCAGGTGAAGGTTGAGGGGCTGCCACTCCTCGGGAGCGCCTAGTTTCCGGAGGCTGGGGACGTGGTCAACTCCGCGCCAGCCGAGAGGGGAACGCCTGGTCTTTAGAGTGAGTTTTGTCTCTTGTGTATGATCTCGGATAATTTAATTGTGGGATCTCCTTCTCTTTAGTCTTTGTAATTGGAATAATACTAGAAGTACCCTTCTCAGGATTATTGTGAGAAGGCAATAAAAACACGCAGAGTAGTTTCTGACATATGGTAAGCCCTAGATTTAACAGTCGTTTATGTACATAAGTAGCACAGTCTTACCACTAGGATCGGTGTGGATACCCTATTAAAAACTCACCGTTAGCTTCGGACCATGTCACCCGGTTACTGAGTTTGACTGTGTTTCTTGCAAAAAATTATTAATCAGAACGCGAAGTTGTAGTATTGTGAGAGACGTAATAAGGCATCTGAGTGTTTGGAAAACAGGGTTAAATAATGTTACTTCCAGTCCCACCATTTTGCCTGCTTACTACTTTGAGCACTCTTCTCTCTCAAAAACTTTTGTCTTTTTATATTTTTTCTTCGAAAAAGGGTCACATAATCTCCATCTTGCCTTTGATTTTTCAATGCATCAGAAAATAACCTTAAACTCCTGATCCTTGTGTCTCTACTTCTGAAGTGCTGAAAGAGTGCTCCCAAATCTTACCCGGACTTTGATATTTGGGTTTTTTTTTTTTTTTGTTTGTTTGTTTTTGTGTTTCGAGACAGGGTTTCTCTGTATAGCCCTGGCTGTCCTGGGACTCGCTCTGTAGACCAGGCTGGCCTCGAACTCAGAAATCCGCCTGCCTCTGCCTCCCAAGTGCTAGGATTAAAGGCGTGCACCACCACTGCCCGGCAGGACTTTGATATTTAAAAGGTGTTCTCCATGAGCTGTCCAGTCATCACCTGGGAGATAGAGGCAGAAGGATCAGGAGTTCAAGACCAACCTGGGTCACTTGAGACTCTTACCTAAAAGAAGTACAGAATCTATTTGACCAGGCGTGGCAACAAATGTCTGTAATCCTAACACTTATGAGGTTGAGGAAGGAGGATTAGATTTAAGGTCTGTATCTATTTTATTAGAAGCCCATTTTATCAAAATTGCCTGATGATCTAAAGGGACTATAAAGTTTAAGAAGCCCCTTGTTAGAGGGAATTATATAGGTGTGGTAAAAGCCACAAGGTTCTGAGCCCTCACATGACTGATAGAGATACAGAAATGTGAAGCTGTTTGTTCAACAAATATTAAGTTTCCAGAATGCTGGGCATCATACTGGAACCTGGAGGTACAATATTGAATAGTCAGCCGTTAACATACTCCCACTCTGGGATGGGGGAACATTGACAAATGAACTGGTCACTAAACTGTAGTCAGAAAATTCTAAGCCCAGGATTCATTGGGAATAATTCATAGGGACACTGTTTCTTGGTGGAATTGGATACTCAAAGACCATTTCCTCCCCATAGTGTAACATGGCTAGGCTAAATCTCAAGGGATATGTTATTCAGATAGAATCAGCAGACAACATTCTTGGCCTAAGGGCAGCAATTAACTAAGGCATCAAGGTGTTGGTTGGATCACAAGTATTTTGTCTGGTGGAAACACACAATGGATTTGAGATGTGACTAGAGGTGATGTTGGAGTGTTGGCCAAGGAAACGTGGTCTATTGGAGGAAGTAGATTTTATTGTGAATGTAACAGGGAGCCTCTGAAGGAATCTTGTCTATCATCTATTAACAGGTACTGGGGATTAAATCCAGGCTTCAGGTATGATCAGCATATACTCCACTGAGCTATCCCTCTGGGTACTTGAAGGATTTTAATTGGTTAAAAGAAGAAAGAATCAGATTTGTGCTCTGTGAATTTCTGGGCTTAGAGGCTGAGTAGGAAGTGCAAAAATGTGGCCCTATGATAAGGGCAATGATGAGAGAGGTGGGGGGAGGGAGGGAGAGAGAGAGGGAGGAATGACCTCTGTGATGTATGGATGAGAAAGGAGGGGCTTGTCAGAAGCTTAACAGGTTCTTTGTTGTAGTTGAAATGGCCTGGGTGCTTCTTTTGGGTTGGCAAGGTAGTGTGGGGGGTTCACTCTAGTTCAGGCTGACATACAACCTATTGTGTAGCCCCAGCTGGCCTGAAATTTATCATGTAGCTCATGCTAACCATCACCTTAGAATGCTCCTGCCCAAGCTTTCCAAATGCTATATAACAGGCACATTCTATCATACTTGGCTGTGATTACCACTTTGATATTGATTCAAGCAACTAACAAGTGGGCTAGATTTTTGAGGACTTAAAATTCATTATCACTATTACTACTACTACTACTACTACTACTACTATTATTGTGGTGTGGGTTGTCCTTCCACTTTCATGTGGCTTCCAGGAGCCGACTTAGGTTGTCAGGTTTGAGTGGCAGCACTTCACCTGATAAGATATCTTACCAACCCCTCCCTCACGCCTTTTAGCCTTTAAAAAAAAATGTTCATTGATGTTTTGCTTGCATGTATGTTTGTTGTGAGCATGTCAGAAGCTCTGGAATGGCAGTTACAGATAGGCGAGAGCTGCCATGTGTGGGCTGGGAACTGATCCTGGGTCCCACCCTTTTCGAATGAGAGTCTTGTTTGTTGCGTGTGCTTGTTCTTGCCATGTGTGGACTATGGAGTCTTGTTTAGACTTGTTTTGTGGTGCTGGAGATCAGTGAAAGGAGAGAGCTGACATCACACAGTTGTCCTCTGCCCTCTACCTATATATCACAGTGTCTCAGCACAGCACCCACATACTTGGCAAGTACTTACTCACAGGGTGACAGCCTCAAAGGTCATAGATCTTTGCTTTTATATACTTTTTGGACTGATCTCTGGGGTTAGGATGGGAGAAAAAAAGACTCTAGACTGAACTACTTGAGTATTTTACTTCTTTATTTTTTTTAAATTCACTCTTAGCTCTTTACTTTCTTTTTATTATGATTATTTATTTATTATTATATGTGAGTACACTGTAGTTGTCTTCAGACACACCAGAAGAGGGCATCAGATCTCATTACTGATGGTTGTGAGCCACTATGTGGTTGCTGGGATTTGAACTCAGGACCTTCAGAAGAGCAGTCAGTGCTCTTAACCGCTCAGCCATCTCTCCAACCCCTAGTATTTTACTTCTTAGAACCTATTGTTTCTTTAAAAATCTATAAGAAAAAGATTTACTAAAAAAAAGTAAAGCCCAGGACTGGATATTCTAGAGGTCCTGAGTTCAATTCCCAGCAACCACATGGTGGCTCACAACCATCTGTAATGGGATCTGATGCTCTCTTCTGATGTGTCTGAAATCAGCCACAGTGTACTCATATACATACAATAAATAATTTTTAAAAAACACAAGGAAAATGCTTGAATTATTTGGGGGTTGATTATCAGCTCTGTGAAGCTAAGGCTGCACTTTTCATTATGGTAGTTTTGTTTAGTGACAGGTCTCATGTAGACTAACTGGCCTTGAACTCACTGTATAGCTGAAGATGACTTTAAACTCGTGATTGTCCCGCCTTTGTCTTCTTAGTGCTAGGGTTACAGGCATGTGTCATCAAACTTAGCTATATTGGTACTTTTTTTTTCTTTTTTTTGCAATTAGTACTCTGCTTCTAATAAATAGCCACTGTTGAGTAAATTGGGAAAAAAACTATGAATGTCATAACACATGGTCTCTGTTGAGTTTGAACTTCTAATACACTTATCATCGCTCTGCTGATAACTGGTGTTTCTTTTGTTACAGGTGGAATTGGGCTGATTGCTGACGCTTATTTTCTCAGCCCAGGGAAATTTTTACATTTTAGTACTTTTTTCTTACAATGGCTTCCATTCACAAATTACTGACTGGTACTTATATTCATAGAAATTTCCTGAGGCCAAGAGCTGCATTGCCTCCATTTGTGGGTAATCACTTTGTAGACTATTCTTCCAGTAGTCTTCAGAAAAAAGTGGCTTCTGTTGACAGAGTCTCCCAGCAGGGAAAGACTGAAGAGGGCTTACAAGGACATGACCACAAAGAAGTTGCTTTGGATGTACCTTCTCCTGACAGCACACCTGAAGTTAGTTTTGATAAAGCAATTAGAGATGAAGCGATGGAACATTTTAGACGTTTGAAGGATGAAATTGTGGCTCATTTGAGAGGTCCAGATGGCCGCCCACTACAAGAGGTCATAATGGAACAAGCCAGGGTTGTCTGGCAGTTTCGTGAAAAAGGAGACTTGGATAAGTGGATAGTGACTTCTGATAAGACAGTTGGAGGTAGAAGTGAAATATTCTTGAAAATGAGCAAGAACAACCGAAGTGCCCTGCTTTATGGAACTCTGAGCTCTGAGGCTCCTCAGGATGGGAACAGTAACCAAAGTGGCTACTGTGCGATGATCTCCAGGATTCCAAGGGTAGGTGAGGCCTGTTTTTCTAGTGTCTTTGATTGTAGCATGAGCTATAGCAGACACTTGCTCTTCTGTAAGTGAACACATCTGTTTTGCTATATATGGGCATCTTGCCTTATATAGAGATAAGTAACTACTTGGCCTTAGTGTAAAAGGGGATGTTGGTTCCTTATTTTGGGGCATTATTTTGTGTTTGAGAAGAATGGTGCATTTGAGAATCCTGAGAAGATAGACTTTGAAAGCTATCTGGGGAGATTGTCATCTCCAGCTTGGACTAACGTAGGGTCACCCTGTGACCTTTGGTTTTGGTTTTAAGGCAGGGTCTTTCATGCAGTTCAGGCTGGCCTGGAGCTAACTGTAGCTGAGGATGATCTTGAACTCCTGATACTCCTGCCTTGATCTAAATGCTGGAATTAAAGGGATGTGCCATCATCTCTGGCACTTATATTCATATTTTACATTATTTCGCTGGGGGTTGCAGAGATGGTCTAGTCTGTAAAGTCTCAGCCATGTAAGCATGAGGACCTGAGCTTGGGTCTCCAGTACATAGGTAAGAATTTGGGTATGGCACTATGCACCTGTGAGTAACGAACAGTTGCATATGTATGTCTAATGACTGTGTATACACATCTGTTGTCTGTTATGCTAACTGTGGATACACACTACTGTTCCCGACTCCAGTACCATGTGGCTCAGTCTAGCCTTTCATCTCTTGTCTGTAACTCCCCTCTCTAACAGTGAGAAATCACCATCCACTCTCCAACCCTAGGAATGTATTATGCAAGTTTGGAATTTTTGTAGTTGTGTTCCCCAAATTAGTCTTCAACTCCTGGGCTTAAGTGCTCCTCCATTGCCCGCCACCTTAGCAGATGGAATTAGAAGTATTCACCACCGTGCTTCATGTTTATTCTGCATTAGGGATCAAATCCAGGGCCTTCAGCGTTCTGTGCAGGTAGCAGAAACGTAGCCATATTCAGCCCCAGTTTCACGATTCTTAACCCAAAACCCTGTCAGAAATCACATTAGAGTGCAGTGCTTATCCTGGGCCTGGTGATGCAGGCCTATAATCCCAGCAGTGTGGGAAAGCAGTTTTGCCAAACCAAGGCCTGCCTAAGATACTGAGTAAGTTCAGGCCCAGCCTAGGCAAATAAGGGAAATCCTATCTCAGAATAAAAACCTTGGATATAGTAGTGAATTCTTGTAATCACTACATTTGGGAGGAGGCAGGACAATTGGAAGTTCAAGGTTTTTCTGAGTTCTGTAGTGAGTTCTAGACTACACCAGGCACCCTCAGAAAACTACAAAGCAAAAGGAAGGCCAGAGACACAGCAGAGCTGTGATTACTTGTTCAAGGCTCTGTATCCAGTCAGCACTCCATATTATGAAACAATAGAAAACAACATTGTTTTACTAATTTTTTTTCTTTTTTTCTACTTTTTTCCTTCCTTTCTTTCATTTGTTTATTCTTTGGTTTGGTTTGGTTTGATTTTTTGTTTTGTTTTGTTTTGTTTTTTGAGACAGGGTTTCTTTGTGTAGCTGTGGCTGCTTGGGAACTTGATTTCTAGTCTGATCTAGAACTCAAAGAGATCTACCTTCCTCTGCCTCTGAAGTCCTTGGATTAAAGGTGTGTGCTGAGAACACAGTGTTTAAATACATAGTTTCTTCTATTTTAGGTCTTCAGGTTTTTGGCTGGAGTTACGGTCGATGAGCCACACCCGAGTTTGTGTGTGAGTGCTGGGGATCTGAACATGGGTCCAGATGCTTTTCCAAGAAGCACTGACCCATCTTTTCAGCCTCATGATTTACAAAACTTGAGCTTGATTTTTTGATGGTGCAAGACATTTGTCATAAAATAGACCACTCAGAAGCCATTGTTCCTTAAACACGGAGGAAAAGTACATTTATTTCCATTCAGTAAATGTAAATGAATGGCTGTTATACAGAAACACCATTCAAGGTTAATCATGCCTTGAACATTACCTTAGAAACATATGTCAGTATGTTTGTACTAGAATAATGATGGACAGGTTTATTTTGCAAAATATACATAGAATGCCATATCAAGTCGGCAAGATGGCTCAGTGTTGCAAGGGGCTTGCTGCTAAACCGGGAAGACGCTAGTTCAGTCTCTGGAACCCACACAGAAAAAGGAGAGATCGACTAACAAAAGTCCTCTGACATCCATATGTGTCCTGCTGACATTAGACAACCCTGCTGACGTGGTGGTGGCTCAGGTTTTCTCACAGTGCAGAATGAACTAAACAGTTTGCTTTGCTGAACCTCAGGGTGCTTTTGAAAGGAAGCTGTCTTATGATTGGTCCCAGTTCAATACTCTGTATCTCCGAGTTCGTGGGGACGGACGGCCTTGGATGGTGAATATCAAGCAAGACACGGAGTTTATCCAGAGAAAAAATCAGATATACAGTTACTTCATGTTCACTCGTGGGGGACCCTACTGGCAGGATGTCAAGGTAAAATTTCAATTCTTCACTGTTAGGAAAATGGGATCTATTGAAATTATGGTTACATTGTAGTTTTCTTTTTCATACTAATAATTCTTACATAAAATAGAGGCAGAATGAGTAGAAGTAAGAGGACCTTGGGGGAAGATTTAAAAGACAAATGACTTTCTTTTTTTCATTAATAAAAATGAGCCAGGCATGGTAGCACATGCCTTTAATCCCAGCACTCAGGAGGAAAGGGCAGGCACATCTGCGTTTGAGATCAGCCTAGCCTACATAGCAAGTTCTAAGACAGTCAGGGTTATAGAGAGAGAGCCTAATTTAAAAATCATAATTTATGTACATATGTGTCCTAGTTTAGGTTACCGTTGCTGTGGTGACACGCTGTGACCAAAAGCAAGTTGGGAGGAAAAGGTCTATTTCCACTCAGTTCCTTACAACATTCATTATCAAAAGCAGTGAGGACAGGAACTCAAGCAAGGCAGGAACCTGGAAGCAGGAGCTGATGCAGAGGCCATGGATGGCGCTGCTTACTGGCTGTGTCTCATGACTTGCTCTGTAGGCTTCCTTATAGAACCCAGGACCACCAGCCCAGGGATGGCCCTACCCACAATGACCTGGGCCCTCCCCCCTCAACCACTAATTAAGAGCATGCTGCACAGGCTCACCTACACCCTGATCTTGGGGAGGCATTCTCTCAATTGCTGTTCCCTCCTCTCTGATGACTGTAAGTTGAGTCAAGTTGGCATAAAACTCGCCAGCACAGTATGTTAGCTCACTAGCCAGTACATTTGTGTGTGAGTGAGCGGAGGGGTGTGTGAATGTTTGGCAGGTGCTCTACCACTGAGCTATATTCCTACCTCAGAAAAAAATCAGTCTCCAGATTTGACTTTTTCCTGTGGTACAAGTAGCCAGCATCCTCCCACCTTCACTCCACACAAAGGTTGCTGCCAGACTGAAGCCTTCACTTGCTGTGAGAACACTTCACAGCCCAGCCCAGAGCTTGATTTTATTTTGAGGTAAGGTATCACTAAGTTGCCTGTGCTGGCCTTGAACTGTCATCTTCCTTTAACTCTCAAGTAGCAGGGATTCATAGGCCTGTTTCTCTCTCTCTCTCTCTCTCTCTCTCTCTCTCTCTGTGTGTGTGTGTGTGTGTGTTTATGTGTGTGTTTATGTGTGTCTATGTACACTCATGCACACACACCCATTGCCTGTCTTTGGTCTAAGGAAAAATGGTAAAGTGCTTCCAAATTTACAGCACTGTAAAAACAAAGCATCTCAGAAAATTGTAGCTTTAATCCAAAGAGCTAGCCATTTCTCATACATGATTTTTCTACTTACTAATTTACCTAACTTACCTACTTATTGTAATGTGGTCTTGTTATATTACTCATGCTAGTCTTGAACCAGTGAATTTAGGTAATCCTTCTGCCTTAGTCTCCTGAGTAGCTGGGATGATAGCTTTTAGCATATGTAAAATATTTAGATATGGAAATTAAATATTCTTTTATCATTGTGGTTCCAACAAATGCCTCAAGTGTTTTTGTTTCAGCTCTGAAATAACTGCTCTCTTTTTTTCCAGATTCCTTTCTCCAAATTTTTCTTTTCAAATCAAGGAAGGATACGAGATGTCCAGGGTCCACTTGTATTGGACAAGGTAATGTTTCCACTCAGAATGAGACCTTCCTTTATGAACTACAGTTGTTGTGAGGTCCAGCTCAGTCTGTTTTGTAAGGATGTCAGATGACAGATTAAAATTCTTTCCCAGGCTCGTCTATTAGGACAGAAGCCGACTTGGACCTCTGTCCTGGGGGAGGTTGGTGTGATTTTGTTTTTAGTATGCTTCATTTTATTTTAGCTTTATGTAAGAGCTCAGATCTTCCAGGAGACGCTGTTGAGAGGCCGTGCTGTATTACTGTCTTAAGTGGACTACTTGAAGGGGGTGGAGAAAATCAGCCACCCAATTTTGCTGGGACATCCCTATAAATCCCAGCACTTGAGGATCAGGAGGAGGATCAGGAGTTGAAGACCAGCAGTGGCTATATACCAAAAGTTCAGGGCCCTGTCTAGAAGAAAGGAAATGAAACTCAGTCTTGTATTTGTACTTCTTTTTTTTTTTTTGGTTTTTTGAGACAGGGTTTCTCTGTGTAGCCCTGGCTATCCTGGAATTCACTCTGTAGACCAGGCTGGCCTCGAACTCAGAAATCCACCTGCCTCTGCCTCCCAAGTGCTGGGATTAAAGGCGTGCGCCACCACCGCCCGGCTGTATTTGTACTTCTTATAGTTTAGTATGGCACTGAAAAGTATACCATGCTGAGGGCTGGAGGTGGGAAGGCTCCATGGTGATTCAGGAAGAGCATCCCTGCATCAATACATGAGATTCTAATCCATCTCTCTTATATTTAGATCTCTTCTATAGGATTCACTCTGTCTGATAAGGTGGATGGACCATTCTTCCTGGAAATAGATTTTATTGGTGTGTTTACTGATCCAGCCCATACAGAAGAATTTGCTTATGAGAATTCTCCAGCTCTTAACCCAAGACTCTTCAAATAGAGAACTGGGGACTTAAGTAGAGTAGTGGTCACAAAGCAGACGAAGTCTTTCTGTCTACCCGGCCCCACGTGTAGTACTTACTTAAGACGGTGATGTTGCAGATTTTCCCTGTCCAATTACATTAGTGCAGGGGAGGCCTGTGATTGAACAGGGAAAAGGAAGGCAGAGTTAAGAGTGGGAGAGACGAGCCGGGCGGTGGTGGCGCACGCCTTTTATCCCAGCACTTGGGAGGCAGAGGCAGGAGGATTTCTGAGTTCGAGGCCAGCCTGGTCTACAAAGTGTGTTCCAGGACAGCCAGGGCTACACAGAGAAACCCTGTCTCAAAAAACCAAAAAAAAAAAAAAAAAAAAAAAAAAAAGAGTGGGAGAGACGGAGGTCTCAGGACCCTGGAGACTGAAGTGGTGTTATCAAAAAGTTAGAATAATTGGGTGAAAGCTTTATCATTATCAACTGGCTCTGAAATTATTTATTGGCATCTTGTAAATTGTGATTTTATTGATACATAAATCTAATTGGTTAACTATTAAGCTTCCAGAGTCTTGATTCTACCGGGTAATTAAGTGTTAAGATGAGTGACATTGGATTGTGTGGGGCATTGCGTGGTAGCAGAGGAACTGGGGGGGTGGGGAGGCAGGCCTCCGGCCCTATAAGGCCGGAGTTGGTAGGCCAAGAAACTGCTTGAGTGAGATTGCCTGGCGTGTGGCCCATCGGTTGCTGGCACTAGGGCAGGAATGTGCTGCACCATTTTTTAATATTTCCCATAACACAGTAAGTACAGCATGGCCTCTCAGTGGCATCTCCTGGAAGTTCTTCTGAGTGCCTACGTAAAGCTAACAGAGAAGGAAGTGCATTGAAAACAAAAATAAAGCCTTTCTGTCTACCACCTCCCCTTAGCCTTTTTCTGCCGTGCTGGAAACTGAAATTGAATGCAGAGCTTCATGTATGTGAGGCAGACATGAGCTATGCTTCTGTCCCCAAGTGAGCATTTGTTTAATGTGGTAATTATTCTTTCCTTAACATTAAATGCTATTGCTAAGAGAGCAGGTTCTTGGGACCCAGCATGAAACCAGGGCTTTAGGTAATATAGGCACAATGTAAGGAACACATTTGCTGGGAAAATTCCTATAGGAGATTGTCCTATATAAAGAGACAGTTTTCAAATAAGGCTCTGGTACAACTCTGGTTGGTCTTCTACCACACTGTCCTTTTGTTTCCTAATTGACCTTTGAGGAAAGGAGTCTGCTAAACGATGTGAAGATAAAAGTCATTGGGAAATTGCTTGCCTTTCAAAGACATGAGATTAGTAGCTCTAACTTTCAGGAGCTCACATAACTGTTGATGATAGGAGAGATAGACTGTGGTTGCTAAAAAACCTCATTCATTTAAAAATGTCACAGAGGGAGCTGCAGAGATGGCTCAGCAGGTAAGAGTGTTGACTGCTTTGGGAGTACCCAGGGTCTGTTCCCAGCACCCACATGGCAGCCCAGAGCATTTTAGGTTCATTTCCAGGGGTTCTGAAGCCCTTCTTTTGGCTTCCAATGATACCAGTCTCACATGTGGTGCACAGACATACATCCATATATATTAAATGGGAAAAAAAATTGACATCTTATTTTTATGTGTATTGGTGTTTGCCTGCCTGTATTATCTGTGCACCGTATGTATGCAGTTGCCCATGAAAGCAAGAAGAAGGTGTTGGATTCCCAGGACCCTGAGTTACAGACAATTGTGAGCCAGAGCACCCTGAGCCAAGGACCAGCCTTGGCTTGGAGACCAACCTCAGCAGGGATGCTGGGAATGGCAAAAGTAACAACTCGAAGTCAATCCTGGGGTTCAAGCTGACAGCTTTGTGTTCTGCTCAGGAAGCTCTCCAGAGAGCTCATCAAGATAGCTCTGCTCTTGGGCTGGAGAGATGGCTCAGCGGTTAAGAGCACTGATTGTTCTTCCGAAGGCCCTGAGTTCAAATCCCAGCAACCACATGGTGGCTCACAACCATCCGTAATGAGATCTGACGCCCTCTTCTGGTGTGTCTGAAGACAGCTACAGTGTACTCACATATAATAAATAAATCTTTAAAACAAACAAACAAACAAAAAAAACCCGATAGCTCCACTCTTGTAGACCAAAGCTCAGTCTTTTATTTACATATCAATTGTCCTCTTATAGGTTCCATGGGCACCTGTATTCACACACATACTCACACCCAGATACACATAATTAAAAAGTAAACTTTTTTGTTTTGTTTTTCAGAGACAGGGTTTGTAGACCAGGCTGGCCTCAAACTCAGATACACCTGCCTCTGCCTCCTGAATGCTGGGAATAAAGGCATGTGCAACCACTACCAGGCTTAAACATTACTTTAAAAAAGGTAGGGGTGGGGGTTTTAAAACAGGCCTGAAGGTAGGTCTACAGTCCCAGATGCTTGTGGGAGAGAGGCAAAAGTTTAACAATTTAAGATCAACCTGAACTCTTGCCTCTGACTCTCCCCAGTGTGCTCTCAAGTTCTGTAATTGCTGTAAAATACTTTTGTCCATGACTTCCTACCATTTTCCTGGCTGGCTTTGAACTTGTCTTTTTGGAGCCTCCTGAGTGCTGAGATTATAGGCCTGTGACAACACATCCATCTTAAAATTCTTAGGCCTGCCTTGTCTACCATAGTGAGCACAAGACCAGCCAAGTTATATAGCAATCCACTGTCTAAATAAACAAAAAATGAAATTTCATTACACTTCATTTGTTTAGGGGTACATGTGGAAATGAGAGGACAGATGTGAGAGCCATCAATAGTTTTAGCAGCAAATACTTTAACCCACTAGTTGTAAACTTATTTACATTTAGCTTCTTTGATGTCATATCTAAGAAGTCATCAATTCACCCAAGATCACTTTTATATTTTTATATAAATGTTTATATCGTGAAGGGACCAAAGTGAACCCATTTTGAATAAAACTTCTATTTTGAATAGGAGTCAAATAAAGTTTAAGTTCCCAAAACCTTCTGGGGTAACTGACATTCTGCTTGAGAGAGAGAGAGACATTTTTGTGGGTAACTGACATCCTGGTTGGCCAAGTTGAGACATGTTAGGCTAGTTGAATAACCCAACCAATGGGAACAGTGTAAGTGTACCACAGACAAGCTCCTAAGGAAGTCCCCTATCCTTAAATCCTGATTAATGGGATAACTTGGTACAGATATTAATAGTTTTGAAGCTCAAAGACCCTGTTATACTATTATACTGAGTATAATAAATTTTTCTCATCTAAATATTAAAATGAACATTAGAAGATGCAGTCAGCTCTTACATCTGTGCTGCTATCTCTTAGTCAGTTTTTATGCCTAATTTAAATAAATATCTTGCTTTGCTAGAATCTTGTGCCTGCTTGGGTTGTTTTGACTTCAGATCCTAACAATATAAAGATTTATTCTTCCCAGCTGGTGGTGGCAGCAGCACATACCTTTAATCCCAGCATTCAGGAGGCAAAAGCAGCTGGATCTGAGTTTAAGGCCATCCTGCTCTTACAGAGGCAGGACAGCCAGGGTTACATAGAGAAGCTCTATCTTAAGATTTATGGGACTGGAGAGATGGCTCAATGGTTAAGAGCACTGACTGCTCTTCCAGAGGTCCTGAGTTTAATTCCAGGGTACATGTAGATAGAGCACTCATACAAAATACATAAAGCTTAAAAGAAAGAAAATTAAAAGTCTTGGAACCTTCATTAGAGCTGGATAGCCATAGACACTTACTTGTGGACTATAATTTGTTGCACTTATCTTTGTAACAAAACTACAACTTTGATTGCTGTACCTTGTGGAAAAGTTGAGAAGTATTCTACCTTTGTATTTAAGATTTTGGTTATTTGTATTTCCATATGAATTTTATTTCAACACAAAAAAAGAACAAAAAGAAAAAATGGATTGATAAAAACTGTATTCCAGCTGTTGGTCATGGCTTTAGTCCCAGTGTGAGTTTTGTGAGTTTGAGGCCAGCCTGGTTTTGAGTTCCAGGACAGCCAGGGCTACACAGAAAGAAAAACTGTATTTAAAAAAAAGTACTCAGTTTATAGATTAATTTTGAATGTCTTCATTTTAATCTCCTTTTATTATTAGAGACATAAAATTTTTAATTACATCATTAGTTTCATCAATATTTTATAGTTTTTCAGTGTAGAAATCTTCACTATAGTTTGAGTATGAAATATCTCTCAAAAGGACCAAGAGCTAAAGGTTTGATTATTACCTAAGGTGCTCCTGGGATGTAATAAATTCTTTAGGAATTAAAGCACTGTTTTTGTAGTTTCGAGACAGGGCCACATTATATAGCTTTGGCTGAGATGGAACTCACAGCAATCTTGCTAAAATACTTGCTACTAAAAGTATGAGCCACCTATGGAGGTTTTGATGAAAATGGCTCCCATAGGCTCATATATTTGAATACTTGGATGATTGATTGGTGGAGTTGTTTGTGAAAGATTGGAGGTATGGCTTGGAGGAGGTATGTCACTGTGGGCGGGCTTTGAGGTTTCTAGAAGCCCAGGTCATTCCTTGTTTTCTCTGCTTATCTGTGGATAGGATTTAAGCAAGCTTTCAACTGCTATACCAGCAACATGCCACTGGGTATGCCTGCCTGCCGCCATATCCCCTGCCACAGTAGTCATGGTCTCTAACCCCCTGGAGCTGTGAGCCCCAAACTAAACAACTTTCTTTTGTAAGGAGCCTTAGTCATAGTGTTTTTGTCTCCCACCAAACCCAGTTCAATATATTTTTTTAAAGATTTAATATTTAAAACTGTGTATATGTGTGGGCATATGCACATGAGTGCTGGGTGCCCCTGAAGACCAGAAAAGGATGTGGGAACCCCTTTAGCTGGAGTTATAGGCAGTTGTGAGCTGCCTGACTTGGGTCTTAAAAATTGAAGAGTCCTTTGCAAGAGTAGTACATACCTGCTGGTGACATGGCAGTGCACCTGCACACCTCAAAGAGAACTCCAGGACAGCCAGGGCTACAGAGAAACTCCAGCTCAAAAAAAAAAAAAAAAGTAGTACAGGCCTTAACCACTGGGCCATCATCCAGCCTTTATTTTTTGTTTTTTCTGTTTTTAGTTCTGAGAATCAAACCTAGGTCCCTATGCATGCTAGCGAAAGCATTACCACCAAGCCATACCATCCAGTCCTATAGTTTGTTTTTGAAAAGCAGGGTATGTGACTGAGGCAGACAGCGAGCTTCTGATCCTCCTGCCTCTACCTCCCGAGCACTGAACTATAGGTTTATGCTACAACATTCAGCTCAGCTTTATTGATTTATAGAATATATAAATAGAACTGTGGGTTATTAACCTTGTTATCTTACTATTTCTGGTAGTAAGTTGCAAGGCCTTAGATTCAAAATGTAGTCAGTAATGAAGGGAAAAAGAAAAACACTTCTTTATAGCCAGGTATGGTGGTATACACTCACCTGGGAGGTAGAGGCAGGGGGATCAGGAGTTCAAGGTCATCTTTAGAAACAAAATGAGTTTGAGGCCAGTTTGCCCGACATGAGACCCTGTCTCAATAGTTGTGGGAAAGAAGTGGGTGGAGGAGGTGGAAGTGCTTACTGATCTCTGACGGCCATCCAAATCCTGAGCAACATATGTTTAAACACAATCAACCTATCATGGCGAACATTTTTATTTATGAACATTGTAAGCATTACACACAACTCAGAATCTCTACATGGCAGAGTGAAGATCAAAAGGTTATGCCTAGCAGCCTTCCTCTCTCTTTACTACTTGTAAGATCTAAGTCTGCCAAAGACGGTAATTCTTACAGCAGCAGTTTTTTGGTGGTACCAGGGGTCAAATTCAGGGACAGGTGCGATAGACACCTGTAGTGTTGTACAACTGGGGCACACCCTTTGCCCTGTGGCTTTTATTTAACAAGTAGAGAGACTGGAGGTTTTCTAGCTTAGGATTATTAAGGATTAGAACAAGGCTCTTATAAGCTAAAACTCTTTACCTTGACTAAGATTTCAATAAGACTAATATATTTTCCAGGGTACTGAACAAAAACATGGCCTTCTAGCCTCCCTTTCCCTATGAACTTTATCTTATTTTCTCATGCTAAGATTCGGCTACAGCTTGCTGCCAGGGGAAACGCTTGTGCAGAAAAGGTGCAGGTCATCTCCATCAGGACTAGCAGGGCCTTGACATAAAACCTCTGTTAAGTATCATGAGGACAGGTCCTTTAAAAATCGGAGTTGTATAGGACATGAGGTGAAAACCACTTTAGTTATGAACTTTAAGGTGATAATATATTCTCAGATATAGCACAAAAGAGACACTATACAAATTATGACCAAAAGTTATGATAGAAAAGAGCTTTTGACTGAAGTAGAGAAAGAGTATAAAAACATACAAAAGGAAAACAAGCTAGGAGTGAAGGAACAGACAGGGTCACTTCGCTTTAATCACACCCAGGTTTCTTCGAGCTTCCAAAAGCTTTTCTTTCTTCTCCTTTCGTTCTTGCTCGTGTTTCTTCCGTTGTTCTTCCCTAGGAGGGACAGACACGTTCCATGTTAGGCTCAACCTAGACGCTCTGACAGACACTGAACAAAGTGCTGCTGACCTGACATCCAGTTACATGTCATCTACAGGGCACTGGACTCGTGGGCTCCACTTTGTCTGCACTGTCTGCAAAGGCTATTGTTAGTTAACTCAGCATTCTACAGTCACACATGGAACAAGAACCAGGGGACACCTGGGTGACTGAATTCAGTACTGGTACTTTGAAAAATCAGTTTTGAATGATAAGTCTCACTCTTAGAAGTCAGATAGATAGCCAGGCTAGGAGCCAATGACTAGAGGCAAGGAAAAAAAAAAAGTCCAGGCTCGTTTTATCCCATAGGTAGAGAAAGGTCTTGGTGGAAATGGAATGAATAGGCAAGAGGCGGATAATAGGTAACCTCTATCAGGGGAGTCCTAGGCCGTAAACCCAGATTCCTCTAAGGTCTATGCTTGACTTGGGTCTGTGTGGGGCTTCACTTCTTACAATGCCTAGTTTGCTTTGGAGTGAAGAATTTTTACCTGGCCATCCATGAGCACTGGTTGTCTGCAGGGATATTTACAAGTGCTGTTGAGAAGGCAGGTCCAAAAAGAACTCGTTCTAAATTACCTAGGGAGGCCTGGGTAAACAGTATTTGGGGTGCAGTGTAAACCCACTTTGTAATCTTTTTTGCTAGAACTTAAAATACTTAACAAAATTTATGATTTTAGATAGACTATCATGGATGGGTGGTGGTGCACACCTTAAATCCCAGCACTCAGGAGGTAGAGGCAAGAGGACCTCCGAATTCAAGGCCAGCCTGCTCTACAGTATTACAGACAGCCAGGGATACAAACCCTGTATCAAAAAACAACAAAAGCACAACAAATGCTATCCTGTATCCTAGGCCCCAGCTCACTTAGAAAAAAAGGTCTAAAGGACTGGAAAGGGGACTGATCGACTATGGCTGGATTGAGGTTTGTCCAAGTCTGGTCCCCACTCTAACAGTATTGAGAGGTGATGGAATCTTTAGGAGGTGGGGTCTAGAGGAAAATAAAATCAGGTTACAGGTACCACCCTTGGAAGGGATTAATGTCAAGCCCCAGGACTGAATTAGCCGTTCCTGGAGGAGGCTGTTAGGAGGACAGCACAACACTCTGTCTACCATCGCCTAGTCTTCCCACAGTCCCTCACTCTTGAGTGTGCTCGTGTTATGCTCCATCTTGTGACATAGCAGAAGGTTCTACCAGCACCTGGGACTTCCAGAACTGTAAGTCAAAGTAAACTCTGTTCTTTGAAGACCGTCTGTCTAGTCTCAAGCATTTGGTTCTCACAACACAAAATGGAATGGAGCACTCTGCTTGTAACCCAGCTTTCAGAGTCCACCCTCACATGCTTTGGTGCTCTCTTTTGAGGTTGGAAGCCTGTACTATTAGGTAGTGATGTGCTCACCTGGTCTGGAGATGAGGTTGTTTGTAAGTTTTCCTGTGGAAGGTAACTCTGCTTACACATTCGTTCAGAGAATTGTTCTCTTTAGCTTGCCCCCAAGGTTTCAGCTTTCCTAGGTTAGAAAAAGGGGTATTAAGAATCTTTCATTCACAGCTCCTCTTTTAGCCTACCTGCCTCTCAACATTTTTACTGTTTTGTAGATATTTACATGTATTTTCTGTAGTGAATCTTGCTTTCACATTTCAGATGTAAACCATATTTTCCTCTAAAAATGTGTTTTAATAAAAAAAGCAACCCTGTATTATATGAGTGTTTATATGAGTGTGAGTATACCAGGTTTGAAGAACTCATTCTTTCCTCCTCCACCAAGGGTTCTGGGAACAGAACTCTGACTGTCAGGTCTGTGCAGCACGACACCCACTCAGCACCTCACTGGCCTGTGTCATACATGATTTGTTAGTATAAACATTTTTTTTACATTTACTTGTGTGCATGTGCCATGGCATGTGTGAAGTCAACAGATGACTGCCTGCAACTGATTCTCCTTCTACCACATGTGTCCCAGGAATCGCAAACTTAGTAGCAAGTAGCTGTATCTGCTGCTTTACCACTTACTGGCATGTGTCATCTTTTTATTTTTTCAGCTTTGAGGAAGTCACGGGAAAAATCCCCAATATTGGGGCTAGAGAGATGCTAAGAGTGTTTACTGCTCTCACGGAAGACCCAAGTTCAGTTCTCACCATCCATGTCAGGAGGCTTCGTATCATCATCCCCTCTAGGTCCAGGACACTGGACAACGTCTGGCTTCCCCGGGCAAGTGTACTTACAGGCACACAGACAGTATGTATAATTTTAAAAAATTCTAGGGGCTGGAGAGATGGCTCAGAGGTTAAGAGAATACTGACTGCTCTTCCAGAGATTGAGTCCAATTAGATTAAAGAAAAGTGCGCCACCACTGCCCAGCAATATTTTTAATATTTTAAAGGTTTTTTTTGGGGTTTTTTTTTGAGACAAAAATATAAGTTGTCAACAGATCAATGTCAGCTTAAAGGTAGCCTGTGTGAACTTTTCATGTCTGGCTATTAAGAACAGAGTACATAAATATCTGTGAGTTTCTGCTCCTTTGTTTTGAGGCAGGCTTCAAGTATTCTAGTTATCCTCAGATTTGCTTGAAGCTAAGAATGACTTTGAACTTCAGAGTGATGGAATCTTCATTTTATTTATTTATTTAAAAAATAAATAAATTTTATTTCTCTGTATAGCCCTGACTGTCCTAGATCTATAGAACAGGCTGAACTCAAATTTATAGAGTGCCTCTGCCTCTGCCTCCTAAGTCCTGGGATTAAAGGCATGTGCTACCACTGCCCAGCCTTAAAGAAGTTTCTAGTCATTTGCATGTGTGTGTGTCTGTCTGAGTATAGCCACCTACGTGGGTGCTATTGAAGACCAGAGTTGTGAGATCCGACAAACTATAAAATTATAGATAGCTGTGAGCAACTTGATATGGGTGCTGGGAATAGACCTTGGGTTCTTTGGAAGTGTAATAGATATTCTTAACCACTGAGCCGTCTCTCCAGCTCCAAGGTTTTTTTTTGTTGTTGTTGTTTTAAGTTGTGTGTGTACCTGCTGAGTCTTATGTGCACCACATGTATGCAGGTGCTCACAGAAGCCAAAAAAGGCTGTTGAATTCCCTGTAAGTGGAGGTATAGGCCACTCTGAACTACCAGGTATGGGTGCTTGGAACAAGTGGTAAGAACTGCTGAGCCATTTCTTTAACATCCTCAAGACTTTTTCAGTGAGTCGGTTAGAATTAGGTAAAAGATCTACTGTAAAAGATGATGGCTACTGTAGTGTATTTTATAGCTGGGCATGCGGCTCACACTGCTACTAATTCCACAGCTTGGGAAGCCGAAGGAAAAGAATAACCATGAGTTCAAGGCTAGCCTGGCCTATACAGTGAGACACAGTCTTGAACACTCGCTGTTCTCAGCCAGTGCAATGTGCTGGGCCTGCCTCATGCTCCTGCTATAGTGTCTCGCTACCATGTTGGACCGAATCTACCTATAACTACTGTGATACAATGTGATGGGCCAGCCTCATGCTCTTGCCACCAAAATGAACTACACCCATTGCCAAGTATGAGGCACAATAAACCCTGACTATTAATACACAATACCACCTCAAAGATCAAACAATAAAAAACCCATACACAATAGAAAGTGAATGTGATATATAATACTGCCAAGAGCAAAACTAAAATGTTCTGAATAAATAAATAAATAAAATGAAGATTCCATCACTCTGAAGTTCAAAGTCATTCTTAGCTTCAAGCAAATCTGAGGATAACTAGAATACTTGAAGCCTGCCTCAAAACAAAGAAAGGAGCAGAAACTCACAGATATTTATGTACTCTGTTCTTAATAGCCAGACATGAAAAGTTCACACAGGCTACCTTTAAGCTGACATTGATCTGTTGACAACTTATATTTTTGCTTAATAAATTTGTAAGCAGATCAATTGTTTTTTGCTTAATGGAAAATCTTTTAAGTCAGGGATTCATGTGGAAGCAAGGGCAGAAATTTATATGGTGGGACTTCCTCCAAGTCACAGAATGTTTTTTCTCTTGTTTTGTAGTGTTTGGATATAAAATTCAGAGCCTCATGCCTACCAGGAAGCACTTTACTACTTACTATATACTACTATGTACACTATAATAGTATACACACATGTGCATGTGCATACATACAACATACACCTCCAGTTTTAATGCAGAACTGTTTAGTCTTCTAGCAGCCCTGCCCTTCCAGACTATCCCACATACCTTTGTGTGGCTTGTAGTTGAGGGGACGAGACAAACTTGCTTTGAGATCAAATACTGGTTTCTTACTAGAACCTGGAGTCTGTGTTGCTTCAGTCGTCAACTTAAATGGGGTAATAACTGAAAAAGCCAAAAAAGTCCAAATAAACAAAACACCAAAGAACTTAATTATTAAAACAAAAAACTATGGAGCTTAAAACTTTACTTCTTAGGTTGGTTTTTTATGTGTGAGCTTTCTGCCTGCATGTGCGTGTGTAACACGTGCATGCCCATGCTCAGGGTTGAGAGGGTTACTGGATCTACTTCCCCGGCATACACATAGCCATCACAGGGATGCCAGGGGACAGTGACAACGGCAGCACTTGAAAAGTGAAGGCAGGAAGACTGGGAGTTCAAACCAGCCTCAGCTACACAAGATCCGGTCTCACTAGCAAATAAAAAGATGAAAAGAGGGTTAGAAAGGTTTGGAGCCTGCACTGTGCTTCCAGAGAACCTGAGTTTATCCCAGCACCCATGTCACATGGTTCATAACTTCCTCTCAACTCCAGCTCCAGGGCAGCTCACAGCTTTTGGCCTCTATACCTGTACTCATGTGCTCATATCTACTCACAGACAAATATATATATATAAAATTATAGAAAATAAATAGTGGTACATGCCTTTAATCACAGTACTCACAAGACAGAGGGGTGGATCTCTGTGAGTTCGAGTCCAGCCTGGTCTACAAATTGAATCCAGAACAACCTGGGTTCTCTTTGTTATGTATCAAAACAGTGTCTCAAAAACTCCACACACAGGGGGCTGGAGAGATGCCTCAATGGTTAAGAGCACTGACTGTTCTTCCAGAGTCCTGAGTTCAATTCCCAGCAACCAGATGGTGGCTCACAACTATCTAAATAAGGGGATCTGATGCCTTCTTCTGGTATGTGGATGTATATGCAGCAGAACACTCATACATTCAAACACACACACATTTTTTTTTAAATTTAACTAATTAAGCCAGAACATTTATAATTTATAATCCAGCACTCAGAAGGCAGAGGCAGGAAGACTCATGACTTAGAGACTAGTGTGGGCTACACATGTCAATTCCAGGACAGACTGGAACAGTGTGAAACCCGTCTCAAATAAATAAAAAGAATCAGTTATATATGGGTGAAAAGATTTGTAGCTCTATTTACTAGTAAAAGCTATTTACTGTTTAGTAATATAAACGTGTATGTCATAGTGTTAAATGAGGATGGTATAAGTCATCAAGCCGCACTTACATTTCTTTCCCTTCACAGAGGAAGCTGCTCAGTCATGTTTAATGTTGGCAGTTGTGAAGGAAGAGCTAAAATCAAGAGTCACCTAGCTAACCAATTACAAAAGAGAATTTAAGTCATCTATTGTGGTAATGGCTCAAAAGCAGGAGGTGTCAGAGTGGGGGTACACCTTTGAGTACACTAATCTTGATCCTGTGTCTAAAAGAAATTCTTGTACTTCCACAGCATATGATGTGTTCTGGAGGTACCCATACGTCTTTTGAGGATAACCTGAACTAGATCCATAGCATTGAAACACCATTAAAATAACTGAATAGGTTTGAATCATGAAACATTCTGTTGAGTTAATGAAGTCACAGGAAAATAAAAAGTTAAAAATTCAAATCTGGTAATGGGGTAGGGAGCCAAAGTCACATCTTATTTTAATGAGACCCTGAATTACTTAGCAGAATGAGGTAACCGTTTGGGTCTGGCTTCGAGTCTTTATCTCTGAGCACTTTTGAACCCTTTTGTTATTGTGAGGTAGGTGCTTTCAGGCTCTAACCCTTTGTAAAATGACATAGACACTCAGCATTTTTTCTGATCACTCCTGCCCAGGTCATTTCTTCATGGTTAGAATGCTAGGCAGAATGTTTGCTGGCTGATGCTGGTATGGATAAGGCTTAAGATAGGACCAGATGAGAGAGAGGTCAACAAGGAGGAGAATTCTGTAAACTTACTCTTTTCATCTCTGCGCTGCATGTGTGCATAAGAGAGATACACAGAGAGGGGCAGAGAAAGCTAGAACACATTCTGAGGTCAGGTATCATCCACTTTTTCTTTGAGAAATAGTGTCTCACAATGGTCTGGATCTCACCAACTTCTATGTCCCCCCACCACTGGGATAAATAAACGTGTTACTGCATCCAGATTTCTTTTAGACAAGGGAAGTGAACTCAGGTCCCCGTGCTTCAAAGACAAGTGCTTTTACTCACCAAGTCATCTCCCTAGCCCTGAATTTAATTTTCTTTCTTACTATTCAGTTAAGCTGGTAATCCATATAGAAACCCTCTGTCTCCACATCAATTATCATTACCAATGAGGTTCTCCTCCATCTGAAACATCAAGTGCTCTGGTCTTAGGAACTTGGTAATCATTTTTGTATAATCAAAGCTATCAGACTGACATTGTTCAAGGAGAATCTTGGGTGTGTGTGTGTGTATGTGTGTATGTGTGTGTGTGCGTGCGTGTGTGCGCATGTGATCAAATCTATGGCCTTGCACATATGTAAGTCTCTACTACTGAGGTGTACATTTTCATTTGAACCTTGCCATCACTATTACACCTGGGCAGGGTTGAAATGAACCTTAGTGGAGAGGCAAGTACTTAGCATGTGTAAGTGCCCAGATTCAATCCCCAGTAACACAAAAAGAAGAAAAACAAAACCCATTAGTGGGACTTGGAGGTGGCATCTAAGTAGAGCAGAGGTTGAGAGCATCTTCGTGTCCTATTCGGTGAATTCTGGCTTTGGAATCCTGTTCCTGTCAAAGGCGTGGAAGATCACAGAGGTAGATTTCCAACATCTTTTTCTTAATCTGTGTCCTAGAAGGACTGAAAGTAATTCAGGAAGGGCCACTGTCGTAGGACACTTTTTCAATAGAATGGTGTGTATGTTTTTAGCTTATGACTCTGGCATTTCCTTCACAGGGGTAAATGAAAAATATCCTACCATGTTTTTGCACTTGACTTTATACATATATAGAGACTTTAGAAAAAGAGGCATGTTTAATTTTAGGAAGTTACAGACTTAAAGAAGAACTTTCTTCTACCTGCAGTAGAATTCCTCTCAGTAGTCTTTAACTTGGGTGTCCTGAACACAGCCTGGCCTTTTGAAGCACTCGCAGGTGCAGTCACATGTGGAGACTTTCTGGCTGGTGTCTTGGTCAGTGAGCACTTATGTTCATTATCTTTAGTAGCAGCTGAAAACCTAAACGCAATAATAGAGGGAAAGATGTGAGTACTTGTACTGAGAGGAACTAAGGTCAAGCTTGTAAGTGAGACCACTGGACCATCACCAGGTCTGGTGGCAGCATTGGCCTCAAATGACCTCACTTGATGGAGTGGTATAAATGAGCACTCTCCACTCATGCCAGACATCAGACATGTTCTTTAGTGATGTGTTGGCAGGCTTATATCAACTTGACACAAGCTAGATTTATCCAAGGGAACCCCAGTTGAGACAATGTTTCCATAAGATCCAGATATAGGGTATTTTCCTAATCAGTGACTGAAGAGGACCCAGCCACTTGTGGGTCATGGGTTTATAAGAAAGCAGACTGAGCAAACCATGAGGAGCAAGCCAGTAAGCAGCACCCCTCAGTGGCCTCTGCATCAGCTCCTGCCTCCAGGTTTCTGCCCCGTCTGAGCTTCTGTCATGACTTCCTCCAAGGATGAAGACAAATATAGAAGTATAAGCCAAATAAACCCTTTCCTCCTCAAATGCTCTTGGTTACAATGTTTCATCACTGAAATAAATAGTATTTTCCCCTAGGACTGGGGAAGTACAGACATGTGAATTCCTGGGGCTGGTGAGCCAGCTGGACTAGCCTACTTGGTAAGTTCCAGGCTGGTGGGTGACTCTGTCTCAAACAAATACAGATGTATTATGATGACAACTAGAAGCTGTCCTCTATCCAACAAACCTATACACACACACACAGACATATTGACACACACACAGACACACAGAGAAACAACACACACTTACACACAGACAGACATACACAGGCACAGAGACACACACAAACACATAGAGACTTTCACTCACAGACACAGACACATACACAGGCACACAGACACACACACAGGATACACACCAAGCATATCGGAACACTAGTGACAGAGTCCTTGTCTAACACCCTAGACTTACCCAATGTGCACACGTGTATGCATATCCATGTAACCCTTTAAGAGAAAATCGTTTTACCTGACATTCATTTTAATTGCTGAGTGGCCTTGTGAGCACTGCTGACTGGCAGGAGTACAGGGTACAGAGAGTCTTCCTCTTGGTGGAACTGGGGTCACTATGCCTTTTTTGTCAAGCTGCTTTTGAGAAGAAGAATAAGCACTATTTATTTATTTATTTATAAAAAGGAGCCAGATGTGGTGGCACACACTTTTTTTTCTTTCTTTTCTTTCTTTTTTTTTTTTTTAAAGAATTATTTATTTTTGGTATATGAGCTACACTGTAGCTATCTTCAGACACACCAGAAGAGGGCATCAGATCCCATTACAGATGGTTGTGAGCCACCATGTGGTTGCTGGGAATTGAACTCAGGACCTCTGGAAGAGCAGTCAGTGCTCTTAACCTCTGAGCCATCTCTTTAGCCCACAAGCACTATTTCAAAATCTTGGTCTCAGGCCATAGGCTAGCTCTAGATCAGTGGGTAAAGGCAGAAGCCTGGAGACCTGTGTTCCTTCTCCATAACCACACAGGAGAGGAGAGAGCCAACCCTCAGAAATTCTCCTCTGACCAACAAGCGCACACATAATACAACTTGTTCTCAAGCCAGGTGGAGTGGTGTATTCCTGGAATCCGACCACTTGGAAGGTGAAGTGAAGACGACCAGGAGTCCAAGGCTAGCCTCACCAACAGACATCTCAAGGCTAGCTTAGACTACAAACACATGACACTATTCTCAAGATAAACACCAACAACAATTAAAAAAGAAAAAGAAAAGGAAGAAGCAATCTTCTGGAAGAGCAGCAAAGTAAATGCTCTTTTTTTTCCCTTTAATTTTTGGATTTCCTTATTTGATGTGTATAAGTGTTTTGCCTGCATGTATGTATGCCATACACCATGTGCACACTTGGTGCCCAGAGAGAGCAGAAGACAGTGTCAGATCTCCTGGAAGTGGAGCTACATATGGCTGTGAGCTCCCATATAGGTGCTAGGAACTGACCCTCGGTCCTGTGGACGAGCAGCAATGCTAGCTACATCATGCACTCTTAACTGCTGGGCCATCATTCCAGCTCTACTCAGTCCCCTTTTACTTTTTTAAGTTATTAGTTTATTTTATTTTAGTTTTAGTTTTTGAGACAGGGTTTCTCTGTGTAGCCAGGCTACACTTACTCTGAGAACCACGCTGGTGGAACTCACAGAGATCTGTCTGCTTCTGCCTCCCGAGTGCTGGGATTAAAGATTTATTTATTTATTTTATGTATATGAGTACACTGTTGTTGTCTTCAGACACACCAGAAGAGGGCATCAGATCCCATTACAAATGGTTGTGAGCTACCATGTGGTTGCTGGGATTTGAACTCAGGTCCTCTGGAAGAGCAGTCAGTGTCTCTAACCGTTGAGCCATATCTCCAGTCCCGAGTGCTGGGATTAAAGATCTGCACCACCACAACCTGGTTTCAGTCCTCTTTGAAATCAACTTAATCAACAAAGCCTGAACTGAAGACCCCCAAGGGAACTGTTACCATAGTAACTTTTTTATGATAGCCATTATGATTCCCTCAATTGGAGAAAAAAAGCTAGAGCCAGAAATTAATTCATTCTCATTGCAAGTAATGCAAAATGAATGTGGCACACAGGACACTGCCACATGGATGAGGTTACCTAGCTATCTACCTATCTATATGTAATATTTTGTTTGTATTTTATTTTCATTTATTTTTTTATTTATTTTTTTTATTTTTTGTTTTTTCGAGACAGGGTTTCTCTGTATCGCCTTGGCTAGCCTGGAACTCACTCTGTAGACCAGGCTGGCCTCGAACTCAGAAATTCACCTGCCTCTGCCTCCCAAGTGCTGGGATTAAAGGCATGCGCCACCACCGCCAGGCTTTTCATTTATTTTTTAATTAAAAAATTTTTGTACCAGGATGTGGTGGCATATATCTTTAATCCCAGCAGGTGGATTTCTGTGAGTTTGATGCCAGCCTGGTCTACAGAACTAGTTCCAGGACAGCCAGGGCTACACAGAGAAACCCGAATCAATAAATTGTGAGAGCACTCTCACACACACAATAACAAGGTCTTGAGAGGACTGAGCCAGAGCCAGGCTGACTGCATGACAGGCTGCAAACTGGCAGTTTGGGAGACTAGGCCTAAGTTTCTGTTTCTCAGA
Organism: Tokudaia tokunoshimensis; assembly: GCA_036184795.1. NCBI lineage: Eukaryota > Metazoa > Chordata > Mammalia > Rodentia > Muridae > Tokudaia > Tokudaia tokunoshimensis. The sequence goes on along the minus strand of BTHU01000004.1, from coordinate 94,344,771 downwards.
AATGAGAAGCCAGATCCAAGACTCTGTGGTCAGCCAACCACAGCCATAGACAGCCAATCTGAAGACACCTTGTCATCTGGCCTGAAGCAAGACTAGGTAGCTAGAATGAGTAAGACCCCAGGGAAGTCTCCAGAACCTAACCAATCATAGAATCAGTCAGATCTCTAGAGATAGAGCTAACCAGTCAAGGTAAAAGGACACATACCCCTCCCTGGAATTCCCCTAACTTGAAAATAAACTAACTGTGGCCTGTGAGTCCACCAGAGGTCTCTATTCCCAAATGGGGAGACCTGTTCATGCAGGAAATTCAGTTGAATAAACACTCTTTGCTTTTACATACTATTTGAGTCTGGGATATCATTCTCCAGTGATTCTTGGACCCTAACAGTCTCACTCTGTAGCACTGGCTAACCGGGAATTCCCCATATAGTTCATGCTAGCCTCAAACTCATGTGCCTGCCTCTGCTCTCTGAGTACTGGGTTAAAGGCAAGTGCCACAACATGGCAGGATACAGTTTTTAGAGGGTTTAAAAAATTCTGATGGCAGGAGAAAGCAGTTTTAAGAAAGATGTGTCAAAACCCAAATATGTCCATTACATATTCATCATTTAATGATAGCTATATTCTCCATATTGTTAAATTATTTAAAAATTGAAATGTTGGTAGGTGCGGCAGCTCATGCCTAAAATCCAAGTACTTGGGATGCTGAGAGTCACAGATGATTCAAGGACAGCCTGGATTACAAAACAAAAGACAACAACAAACAAGACAAGTAGTTCAGTCTAAGAAAAGGATATTTAAGAATTTATAAGAATCTGGAAGTAGTGGTAAATGTCTTTAATCCAAGTTCTGCAGAGGCAGGAGAATCTCTGTAAGTTCCGTGACAGTCAGAGCTAAGGTATGAGACCCTATCTTGAAAACAAAAATAAGCCGGGCGGTGGTGGCGCACGCCTTTAATCCCAGCACTTGGGAGGCAGAGGCAGGAGGATTTCTGAGTTTGAGGCCAGCCTGGTCTACAAAGTGAGTTCCAGGACAGCCAGGGCTACACAGAGAAACCCTGTCTCGAAAAACCAAAAAATAAAAACCAAAAAAAAAAAAAAAAAAAAAAAGGAAAACAAAAATAAAAACAAAACAATAGCAAAAAATGCCAGAATGCTCAAGCCTTTAATCCCACCACTTAGAAGGCAGAGATGGGTTGATCTCTGTGAGTTTGAGGCCAGCCTGGTGTACAGAGTGAGTTCTAGGGCAGCCAGGACTACACAGAGAAAACCTGTCTCTAAAAACAAAAACAAAAACAAATGAACAACATGGAGCTAGACAGATAGATGACTCAGTGGTTAAGAACACTAAATCTTCTTCCAGAAGACCTGGTTCAATTCCCAAGACACTCACAACCACCTGTAACTCCTATTCCAGGGAACTCAACCCATTTCTCACACCCATGGGCACCAGGCAGGTACATTATACATATATCTACATGTAGGCCAAACACTCAAAACAAAATGAATAAACAATAAAAACCATGCATTTTGTCTGCGTACCTTTAGTCCGTTAAGTGAATTGTGTTCTTTAAAGGGTTTCTTTTTTCTCACAATATATTCATCAATGGATTCCATTTTCTTAAAATGAGCCTCATGAAGCTTCTTAAAGTCTAGAACATTCCAAATTGTGAGAAGTGGTAAGATAAAAATCCATTTTAATCTTCCCTGTGTTTTTATCAACATTTATTCTCTTTATTCTCCAGACATTCAACTTTAATATCTTGGCTAAAACATTAATTCCAGAACATTGGCTTTCAGAAATTCTGGGGCAAAGCCTTTTCATGTTAGAGGTCATCAAGCGCTCACTGTCCCCAGTGACCAATTCACTGACATCTTGGTTTGGAGAACAAGAGATTTGTCTTCTTCCACCCCAGTTAGTTAAAGGGCCTTTAATCATTACAAAATAGATTGTGTGTGTGTGTGTGTGTGTGTGTGTGTGCGCGCGTGCATGTTGATTGAAGTCCAAGGCTTCCTAAGCATATGCTCATTTGAGATATAACTCCTCTAACTTGTGAAAACTGACAGTTTACATGTACTGAGTTAAGGACTTCCATGAAGGTTCAGGCAGTAAGTATGTTCGGCTATGGTTTCTGTCTCAATTTGTTTTAATCCCTTTAAGAATTAAACATCATTGGGGAAAGAGGGAGGGAAGGGGGCTTATGGGACTTTCGGGGAGGGAGGAAACGGGAAAGGGGAAATGATTTTGAATGTAAATTAAAAAAACTTAGAAAACAAACAAACAAACAAAAGAATTAAACATCGTGCTGAATGTGGTGGCACATGCCTATAAACACAACACATAGTAGGAAGAGACAGGAGGATTAAAAATTCAAAGCCAGTCTTGGATACACAGTGAGTTTGGGCCCCCCTAGGCTATATTAAGACCCTGTCTCAAAAAAACCCAAAAGGATAGGGGCTGGAGAGATGGCTCAGTGGTTGAGAGCACTGACGGTTCTCCCGAAAGGTCCTGAGTTTAAAAAATCCCAGCAACCATATGGTGTCTCACAACCATCCGTAATGAGATCTGACGCCTTCTTCTGGAGTGTTTGGAGACAGCTACAGTGTACTTACATATAATAAATAAATAAATCTTTAAAAAAACAAAAAACAAAACAACAACAACAACAACAAAACGCCTTTAATCCCAGCACTTAGGAGGCAGAGGCAGGTGGATTTCTGAGTTCGAGGCCAGCCTGGTCTACAGAGTGAGTTCCTGGACAGCCAGGGCTACACAGAGAAACCCTGTCTCAAAAAACCAAAAAAAGAAAACTTTAGGTCAAAAGACTTAGAACTAATCAAGGTGAGTAGTAGTTTGTAAGACTCTACCCTGCACTACTCCATGATTGCATGTCTTTTCCTTTTTACATTATTGTTTTATATGTATGAGTGTTTTGTCTGCACATATGTTTGTATACTATGTGCATACCTGGTGCTCAAGGAGGTCAGAAAAAAGGGTTAGATACCCTGAAACTGGAATTACAGATGGTTGTGAACCACTAGGTAGGTCCTGAGAATTGAACTTGGGTCTTCTGCAAGAGCAACAAGTGCTCATAATTTCTGAACCATCTCTTCGTCCCTAATTACTGAACTTCTAATATATGATGAACACTATTCTATTCTAATTCATAATAATCTATGTCTCAAGAAACATAAGGCAGATGAGAAAACTGTTTGTGTCTTTTTGATGTATTGAGACAGAATGTCACACTAAAGACAGGCTCGTCCACATCATGTAACCAAGACTCTGGCTCCCAAGTGCTGAGCACAGCATGTACCTAGTACTTCACAGGATTATTTCATCAGATATTTATTGAAGCCTTTCTGTGTGCTATTTGATGTGCTAAGTACTAAGTAGTGGAAAAAGTATTCTCAAGTTATATGCCAACCCACTGAAGCCTGAAGTACAGCCATCACACCATAGGGGAATCAGTCTGAGGATTGGGTACATACAAACCTAAAGCTAGGAACCTGGAATGGTGGAACATAAGCCCTGGTCCCCACATCTGAGAGGTTAGCGGCTGCGAACCACTGCTATTCACCAAGAGTCTAAAGGAAGCAGCCAGCCGCTGCTTTGGTTTGCATACAGACTTACTTGGTGTCGTGGCTGAAGTCCTTTTATTATTCCCAAGTTTAGAAAGCCCATCCGTGCATACAGATATTTTTTCTAAAGGCCTCTTTGAATCTTCACCATCTAAATAGGCAAATATAAAATAAATAAAAAACAGTTTGCTATTAAAATGTTGACTTGAGTAATCAAAGATATAAAAAACTTTTTTTTAAAGATTTATTTATTTTATGAAAGTACACTGTAGCTGCCTTCAGACACCCCAGAAGAGGGTGTCAGATCCCATTACAGATGGTTTTGAGCCACCATGTGGTTGCTGGGATTTGAACTCAGGACCCTTGGAAGAGCAGTCAGTGCTCTTACCTGCTGAGCCATCTCATCTCTCCAGCCCCAAAAATCTTCTAAGAAATATCTGTCTGGGGCTGAAGATGTAGCTCAGTATTTGAACACTTGCTAGCAAGTACAAGGCCCTGGGTTCCATCTTTAGCACTATCAAACCTAGACAAAGAAACAAAAATTATAAATTATTTTATCTTCTTCTTGTTATATGTTATTTGTTTGGTATCACAGAGATGAAGTGTGTCTAAATAGCCTTTTTAGAATCTGCAGGTTTTATTTAACTAAAACACACCAAGTGAGCTTCTTATTTTGAGACAGGGTATCTTTATGTAGCCCTAGTTCTGAAACTTACTATGAAGACCAGGCTGGCGTTGAAAAATACAGCTCTGTCTTTCTCTGCCTCCTGAATGATGGGATTCAAGTGTTGACCACTACACCAGACAGATAAGTCATAGTTTCTTAATGTTACACAGAAGATGGATTCTGGACTTACGTTCTTTGTACATTGTGTAAGAAAGCTCTTATTTAAGAAGTATACATTGAGAGCTGGGCAGTGGTGGTATAGGCCTTTAATTCCAGCACTTGGGAGGCAGAGGCAGGCGGATTTCTGAGTTCAAGGCCAGCCTGGTCTACAGAGTGAGTTCCAGGATAGCCAGGGCTACACAGAGAAACCCTGTCTTGAAAAACCAAAAAAAGAAAAAAAAAGAAAAAAATCTATAAAATAAAAACAAAGAAACAAAAAATAAATTATTAGTTGAGAAAGTTTCAGGAAAATGTGGGTTTTTTGTTTTGTTTTGAGACAGTCTCTTGCTATGTAGACCAGGTTGGTCTGGAACTTATTCTGTAGGTCAGAGTAGCCTTGAACTCTGCAGATCCACCTTCTCATTCTCTCAAATGTTGGAATTAAGGAAAGGGATGTGGAAGATTGAAAAAGACAGGAATTCACTATGTGAAAGTGGGTGTCACCCCTCCTTGTAAACAGCCTAGTTAAAGAAGCAGACAAGTGTTTATATCAGTCAAGTTCTGCAGAAAAACTAATGAGAACTGAATGACTTTCCCAAACTCCCCAGAAACCTTATTCTGGTCTGGGTAAAGTCATGGCTCAGGATGTAGCTCAGTCACCGAGCACTTGCCTGGCAGCTCAAGCTCCTGGGTTTGATCCCAGTACCAAATAATGAATGTTAAATAAAACTCAGTGATCTTCTGCATTCATTTTTAGGTTTTGCTTTAATTGTAAAACATGTGAAAGTTCCAAGTGTGGCTATGGTGAACTGTGGTCCTGCAAAGATGAGTTAGTTCCCAAACTCTAGAACTGTGATGTCAACTCTCTTAGGAACAGGGTCTCAAGATATTTAGTCAAACAGAGGTTGTTCAGGTAGGTAGTATTCCAATAAGACCTTAGAAGAGTGTCAGACACTCAACCCCACAACTCTTAAGACTGAGGTAGCTAGACTGCTAGGAGGTTAAGGCCTGCCTGGGTTACAGTTTAAGAATCTATCACAGGCCAAATGAACAAGATAAATGTCATGTAGGAGAGGCAGAGAGCAGAGTATGGCACCAGGCCAAGGAACAACAGACACACACAGCTACTACAAGGAACAAGAAGCAAAGAAGGTATTCAGTGTCTCGGAAAAGCATGGTTTATTGACACTTTGACTTAAGAGTCACAGCTCCCGGGCTGGAGAGATGGTTCAGCCTTTAAGAGCACTGATAGCTCTTCTGAAGGTCATGAATTCAAATCCCAGCAACCACATGGTGGCTCACAACCATCTATAACGAGATCTGACTCCCTCTTCTGGAGTGTCTGAAGACAGCTACAGTGTACTCAGATAAGAGTCACAGCTCCCAAATCTATATCTATACAACAATCAATTTCTCTTCTTTTTCTTTGGGGGGGGGTTGTTTTTGTTTAATATTTTTGTTATTTCTCTCTCTCTCTCTCTCTCTCTCTCTTTCTTTTCTGTGAGACAGGGTCTTCTCTCTATTCTATTGCCCTTGCTGTCCTAGAGCCCACTATGTAGACCACATTGGCCTCGAGCTCATAGAGATCCACCTTTTCTGCCTCCCAAATATTGGGATTAAAGGCATGCGATCACTCATGGCTCAATTTCTGTACTTTAAGCTGCTGGCTTGCATTCCTAGAAAACTAATACACATGGTCCCCCTACAATGTTAGTTTGACAATGCTAGCACATACCATTTATTTCTCCGTCTCCTGAGGAAGCTGCATGCCCGTCTTCTGGCCTCTGCTCTGGCAGAGAAGGAACTTTTGCAGTAGCTCTGAGGTCTTGACTTTCCTGAATTTCTTGATTTTGGAAGTTAGTACTATCACTTCCTTTCATCTCCGAATGATCCTGCAACAAATTTTGAAAGGAAAAAACCTAAGAGAATAACTGCTACCTTCTTAAAAGAGAGAATGAAAAAAGCTGTGTGTGTGTGTATGTGTTTGTGTATGTGTGTGTGTATGTTGTGGGGGGGTCGGTCAGAGGAACAACATGGAAACAAGACTTCTGAGCATCTGTTTGACCCAGTGCTCCAAATTATAATTTTAAAAGCAGGTACTAAAGGTCACTAGGAAGAATGGAAAGATTTGTTCACTTATGGATAATAAACACAGCTTCTTGATGTGTGGGGTCATGCAACTAAACACTACACACAGTGGCAAGAGCCTGGCAATAGTAAAAGGACTCTAAACAGGAAGTATCCCAAATTAATCCAAGACCAAATCCGAAGTGAACCTATTAATTCCTGGGGACCCACATGGTGGAAGGAGAAAATCAAGTTCATCAAGTTGTCTTCTGGCTTCCACATGCAGCCACCATATCCCCTCCCAACAAACCATATAATGTATTTAAATGTAATTAAGGGGCTAGAGAGATGGCATAGTGGTTAAGCAGAAGACTTGGGTTTGATTACCTACACCACATGGCAGGTCACCATCTGCAACTCCAATTCTAGGGGATCCAATGCCCTCTCTAGCCTCCCAGGACACATGGTACATGACATACGTGTAGGTCAAATACTTATCACATAAAATAAAATGAAAAATTAAATTAAAAAAAATTTAAGGCTGAGCATAGTGGCATATACTTTTAATCTCAGCCATACAATAAATAAAGAAGCTGAAACAGGTGGATTTCTGTGAGTTAGTTCAAGGTCAGTCTGTTCTACAAAATGAGTTCCAGAACAGAAATGGCTACATAGTAAAACCCTGCCCCATTCAAAAAAAAAAAAGGTAATTAAGAAAAAGTAATTTGCTGGGCAGTGGTGACACATGCCTTCAATCCCAGCACTTGGGAGGCAGAGGCAGGTGGATTTCTGAGTTTGAGGCCAGCCTGGTTTACAGAGTGACAGAGTGAGTACCAGGACAGCCAGGGCTACACAGAGAAACCCTGTCTCAACCCCCCTCCCCCCTCCCCCAAAAAACAAAACAAAACAAAACCCAAAGCAAAAAAATAAGAAATTTGGACAGGCATGTTGGCTCATATCTATAATCCCAACACTTGGGCTGAAGCAGGAGAATTATCATGAGTTTAAAACCAGCTGGGGTTATAGAGTTAGACTCTGATTCAAAAACTACTGCCAACAAGAGATCTGGCATGGTGGCACATGCTTTTAAGCTGAGCCTAGTCTACATTTTGAGTACCAGCCTAGCCAGAGCTATACAGTGAGACCCTGTCTTGAAGGGGAAGGGAGAGAGAAAGGGAGGTGGAGAGGGAGAGAAGAGATATTATGTGGTTAAAATTATATTTGATTTCTGTTGCTGTTTCACTATGTAGCACCAACTGTCTTTAAACTCATATCCTCATGCCTCTGCTTCCCCCACACTGAGATTATAGCTGTATACCTTTATGCCTGGAAAAAGAAGTTTCATTTGAATAAGATACAAGAATAAAATCAGTATTATCAAAGCGAGTGAGGAAGCCCCTAGTTATTCATCATGATCACACATACTGAAAGGCTAAGCACAGAATGATCACCAGGCCAGGAGCAAACTAAGAAAGAACTTAAAGCTACACTTCAGGTTGGTCTCTCTACCTTTCATCTTTATTGCAGACCACCTATGTGAACAATTCATGAGCATTCACATTATTCAATTTTTTTGTAGGATTGCATAAATGCCAGAGGAGGGCATTGTGGGGGTGGGGGTGGGGGAGGGGCCCCCTCTCTATTAATCTCCACTTTGTTCCTTTAAGGCAGGATCTCTCATGAACTTGCAGATCTTGTTTTTAGGTGAGGCTCGTGGCCAACAAGCCCCAGAGATGCTGTTTTCACTCCCCTCAGAGCTACAGGTTTGCATGGGACTATGTCTGGTTTTCACATGGGTACTGAGATTGAACTGCACAATAGCAAGCATTCTTAACCTCTGAGCCAACCCTCATCTTTCTCCAGCCCCTTAGAGTGGGCCTCTAATTTATACTTAGTACTAGTAATTTCTTCCCAGGTGCTAGGGTCAGGCGCACAGCAGACACAGGTCTCTCCTTCTGAGGAGCCTTGAGCACACAGTATGTTTCTAGCCACCTGGCATCATGAGAGAAGGTAAACGGAAGCTCACTAAAAGTGTGCCAGTTATGGTAGACTGCGGGGGTTCTGGAGGCTTCTCTTCAGTTTGCACAGTTCCATTCACCTGGGAAGTAGGAATCCCATGGATGGTCTTGCGATTCCTCCTCCTCGTTTTGGTGACATGACCACCTGATTCCGTTTCAGCTTGCTCCTCACAGCTAACTTGTATCTCAGCCTCATCAACGGAGAATGCAGAAGATTGCTTTTCATCCTGGGAAAAGAGGAAGACAGTATGTGCCAGATCCTGCATGCATGTGCACCGATGATTGCTTCCTAAGCCAAAGGAACTTGTCACTGATAACAAACTAACACTTGCATTTTCATAAACCTAAGTAAAAAGTTACAGTATGAATACAAGATGGTCCAAAAAGAGAACATCCCAACAGATAGCTTATATGTTATGTTATGGCTTACAAGTCAGAGTAGTGGGGAAGGTTCTTTTCATTATCAAATACCGCTGGGCGGTGGTGGCGCACGCCTTTAATCCCAGCACTTGGGAGGCAGAGGCAGGAGGATTTCTGAGTTCGAGGCCAGCCTGGTCTACAAAGTGAGTTCCAGGACAGCCAGGGCTACACAGAGAAACCCTGTCTCGAAAAACCAAAAAAAAAAAAAAAAAGTATCATTATCAAATACTTAATGATATTAGATATATTTCTTATTACTTGTGGTAGAGGAAAATAAACTTGGCTTTTCTCCCAGACCACAAATGATCTGGATGAATTATCATTGTTTTTCAGTACTAGGGATCAAACGTAGGTGCGCCCCACATGCTCCTAAGTGCCTAGCAATGAACATCATCCAGTTCTTTTTTTTCAGTTTGAGTGTGAGACAGAGTCTCACAGTTACCCAGGCACTTTTGATCCTGTCCCAGCCTTCTGGTACAGGTATGGTCCCATCACATGTTTGGTTTTTGGTTTTTTTTTTTAATAAACATATATATATATGGCTTAAGGTATTAAATACAAGCTGTGGAAAGTGTGTATTTCAGTGGTAAAACACTCACTAACCATGTCCAAGGCCCAGAGATTGACCTGGAGATAGGGCAAGCGTTATGCACAAAAGCAACCATGAAAACCATTGGCTCTCTCGCCTTTGCGGCTGAAACTCACTGCTAAGGCTGAGTTCTCTAGGGTCCTGTTGTCTCTAGGGAATCCTGGCATGCCCATCCACAGTCTCTTGTCAGTGTAGCACCTTTAGAGCCTTATATTCACGGTCAAATGCTGTTCTGTCGCAGGTGTTACATATTGTAAACTGTAGGTCTGAGAATCGTTATTTCCTCCTCTACCCCCATCCTGCTTAGCCTTCTCCCCCAAGGGCTGAGAAATGGAACCCGAATGCTAAGCCAGTGCTCCACCTCTGAGCTAAGGCCACAGTGTCCTACTTCTCAATTTCTGTCTTCTGTTGTTTTTGGAGGCAGTGTCTTGATATTCGGCCTAGATTGTCTTGAATTCAAGCATGCTTCAGTTTCCCTAGTGCTGGGGTGAGTTGCTGGTACTGCTACATCCTGTTTTCTGTATCAGAGTTGGCCATGCTGTTCCATATAGTTTTAATTGAATCATCTCTGTTTTGTCCACCTATTTTGATTCTATGGAGGGTTTACTCAATAAATTATTGTAACATGTGTTTTTCTTTGTTTGTAAGGTTTTCTATCCAAGCTCTATTCTTTTTTTTTTTTTTAAGATTTATTTATTATTATATGTAAGTATACTGTAGCTATCTTCAGACACCCCAGAAGAGGGTGTCAGATCTCATTAAGGATGGTTGTAAGCCACCAGGTGGTTGCTGGGATTTGAACTCAGGACCTTCGGACGGGCAGTCAGTGCTCTTAACCACTGAGCCATCTCTCCAGCCCTGCCCCCCCTCGCCCCCCCAGCTCTATTCTTCAGAGCTGTTTCTCCTACTTATCTTACTTAGTGTGTTGTTCAGGCTGCAGTTTTTCCACAAATGTTTATTGTCTAGGTTCTGGGTTATTTGTTCATTAGGAGCTTGAATGTAGAAGGGAGCTTTTCTTTCCTTTCTTTCTTTGTTCTTCTTTTTTTTTTTTTTTGTTTTTGTTTTTCAAGACAGGATTTCATTGTGTAGTCGTGGCTGTCCTGGAATTCACTCTGTAGACCAGGCTACAATAATTCGCCAGCCTCTGCCTCCTGAGTGCTATGATTAAAGGTGTGTGCCACCATCACCCACTTTTTAAGTGGATTTTTTTCCCCTGCAGATATGTCTATGTGAAGGTGTGGGATCCTCTGGAACTGGAGTGACAGGTAGTTGTAGCTACCATGTCAGTCCTGGAAAATGAACTAGGTCCTCTTAGAAGAGCAGCCAGTACTCTTAACCACGGAGGTATCGGTTCAAGGACAGAGATTTTCATATGGCTGCATATACTAGTCCCTTAGGTGGAAGGAGTACATTATGCCCAGTGGTCTCAAATTTGAGACCAAATACACCTCAAATACACCTCAAATACACCTGTACCTTGAATGCCCAGTGGTCTCAAATTTGAGGCCAGTTTGGGCTACACAGGAAGACCTTGTCAAATAAATAAATAAGCAAGCAAGCCTGGAGAGACAGGTGACGGGGGTAAATTTCTATCATCTACATGGCAGTTCATAACTGTGACTACAGTTATAGGGGATATGATGCCCTCTTTTGACTTCCAGGCACACACATGGTGTACAGATATATATGCAGGCAAAACATACTAATAATATGAAAATAAAGAAATCAACGTTAGACAGAGGTGAAGTATTGCAGAAGTAGAATAATCTCAAATGACTCGAGGCTCATGAAAATCTCAAAGAACTGAAGAGTTGATGGAGAATACAAACAGAGGAAACTAGCTGAAGAACAGAAACAAGGGGAGTAGGAGAACTTCCTGATAATCTGTAGATTATCAGGAAGCAAATGAACCAGGTGTGGTGGCTAGAACCTTAAATCCCAGCCCTAGGAGGCAGAGGCAGGGAGATCTGTTTCAGGTCACATTAGTCTACACGGAGAGTTCCAAGTCAGCTAGAGTCACACACATACACCAGTTGGGAAGATCAGCAGAGGAATAAGAAGAATAGCAAAAATTTCGAAACTGGGCATAGTGGTACATATCTATAATCCCAACATTTTAGAGGTAGATGCAAAAAAATATAGTAGAGGGTCATCCTCTACTATATAGCAAGTTTGAGGACAATTTGGGCTACAAGAGACCTTGTCTCAAAAACTTTCAAAGATGGAGTTGGAGATATGGCTCAGAGTTAAGTGCACAACCTCCTGTAACTCTAGTTTCTGTCTTCCAAAGGCATTCACAAGCATATTCTCTCTCCTGTCTGTCTGTCTGTCTGTCTGTCTGTCTCTCTCTCTCTCTCTCTCTCTCTCTCTCTCTCTCTCTCTCTCACACACACACACACACACACACACACACACACACACACAGTTTATAAAGAAACAAAATGGGGCTGGAAAGATGGTTCATTGGTTAAGGGCACTTGTTGCTCTTTCAGAGATCCTATTCCCATGTAATAAAATAAGCCAAAAACAATAACAAAAGGAAAATGAGATCAGATCCGCTACTTAACCTGGGTATTTGTAATTTTAAGTTTCTATCCTATTCCTCTTCTGCTGCCTCTTCTATCTTACAACCTATACTTACCTTTAGCTTTCCTTGTTTTTTTTCTTTTTATTTTCTTTTTAAGGCAGGGTCTTGCATTAGTTTAGGCTGGTATTGAGCTCAAGAACTTGCTGCTCAGTCACTGGTATGCTGGAGTGTAAGTTCGTGTCATGTCACTCAGGTACTTCTACATTTGTTTAAAGACATCTTCTTCATTAGGTAACATGGCATTTTCATCATTTATAGCAAATGATGAGGCAATTCACTCCCTGGTCATATTACTAATGATAACATCATATAATAATAAACATCCTATCTTTTTGTCTTTTTGAGATAGGGTCAGGGTCTGGCCTAGAACTCTCTAGTAACCTGTCTTGGCTCCACCTCCCAATGTTGGGCTTATAAGCATGAGGCTCCACACCATCTCCTATATCTTAAGTTATCAGTAATAGCTATTAATTCTTTACTAACCAAACACTACTGTTTTACTAGCTAATAAGTGACAAAAGAACATTACTCACCTCATTTTTATTTTCTTTCCTTGTTTCTGGATTCAGGTGTGCTTTCAAGGCTCTTAACAACTTGTCTGCCTGTAGAAAGAACAGCTAGCTCATCATTACAGCCAAAGTCAAATAAGTAAGAAAGCTATGCCAAACACCTCTTTTCTTCTGATTATTGAGTGCACTCTGGTCAGGCTGGAAGACTAGGACAATGCTTGGGTAGAAATGGATTTCACATCCCAGTGGCAAAGTCAGTGAAGAAAAAGACACATAGTGCAACACAGCAAGGTGCGTGCGAGGAAGCCCTGGCTGCTGTGGGCTCCGCTGGACAGATGTCACCAGGTGACGGGATGCCCCAGCTTTAAGACACATGTCCTGGCGGGGGCTAATGAGATCTTGAAAATGGAGAAGAGGTTCAATCATACAGAACAAGATGGAGAAAAACCAAGGGAAAGAAAATAGGATAGATGATGAAGAACTAAGTTCAGCATGACTGAAACACAACTAGTGGAGAGGAGGTTGATAAAAAAAAAAAAAAAAAAAAAAAAAGTCGAAGCCGGGCGGTGGTGGCGCACGCCTTTAATCCCAGCACTTGGGAGGCAGAGGCAGGAGGATTTCTGAGTTCGAGGCCAGCCTGGTCTACAAAGTGAGTTCCAGGACAGCCAGGGCTACACAGAGAAACCCTGTCTCGGAAAAAAAAAAACAAAAAACAAAACACGTCGGGATGTAGCTGGAGAGATGGCTCAGCGGTTAAGAGCACTGACTGCTCTTCCAAAGGTCCTGAGTTCAAATCCCAGCAACCACATGGTGGCTCACAACCATCTGTAATGAGATCTGACGCCCTCTTCTGGTGTGTCTAAAGACAGCTACAGTGTACTTACGTATAATAAATCTTTAAAAAAAAATTAAAAAACAAAACAAAACAAAACACGTCGGGAAAGTAGCTAAAAGCACAACTCTGCTGACTGAACCTGCCTCATAAGGCTTCTTGAGTATAAACTTTATCCTTGCAGCAGAGAGCAGTCTCTGAAGAGTTGGCATTAGGGCAGCGGCTGAGAGCAACTGGATGCTCAGGAAAGCAGGCCTGTGGCCTGAAACATTACAATGGGTATGGGTATTTACTTCTTAGGAAGTAAATCGGCAGGAATATCTGGTCGACTAGGGAAATGTTTTTGGCCCAGTTTCTCTTGTGGGCAAGTGGTAGTGTGCACTGAGGGTCTTACAAGTTCTTGGGAAAGAGAGAACTCCTGACCTCAATTTCTATTCTAGGAAAGCTTCGTTTGTTCTTTCCAGGAAAAGAAATACTATTCTGACTGGTTTTCCTTTTTTTAAAAACAAATATTTTACTTATTTATTTTATGTATATGAGTACACTGTAGCTGTACAGTTGGTTGTGGGCCATCATGTGGTTGTGGGGAATTGAACTCAGGACCTCTGTTCGCTCTAGCCCAAAGATTTATTGTTATATGTAAATACACTGTAGTTGTCTTCAGACAAACCAGAAGAAGGCATCAGATCTCATTACAGATGGTTGTGAGCCACCATGTGGTTGCTGGGATTTGAACTCAGGACCTTTGGAAGAGCAGTCAGTGCTCATAACCACTGAGTCATCTCTCCTGGCTTTCCTTTTTTAAAAGGTCAAATGTAATTAGGCATAGCAATCCCCTTAGATTTCTAGGCCAGAATAAGACCCTATTGTAAAACAACCAAAAATTAAGTATAATTGTTAAGTTCTTTTTTTTCCCCCTATTATTCCAAGGTACAGAGTTGAGGGACAAAACTTTTTTTTAAAAAATTATTTATTTTTAATTTTAGGGACTTGGAGAGATGGCTCGGGACTTAAGAGCACTGGCTGCTCTTTCAGAAGACCTGAGTTCAGTTCCTAGCAATACATGGCAGCTCACAATCTGATGCCTTCTTTTGGTCTGCAGGCATACATGTAGACAAAGCACCTTTATATACGTGAAAAATAAATATAAAAATTTTGTTAGCTCGGATAATAATGTATGCCTTTAATCCCAGGATAACAGTAAGTGGATCTCTGTGAATTTGAGGCTAGCCTGATCTACAAATTGAGTTCCACATAGCCAAAGCTACATAGTGAGACCCTGTCACAAAATGAAATAATAAAATTAACTTTAAACTAATACAGTAACTTTCTTTCTTTTTTTTTTTTTTTCCAAGATAGGTTTTTGTGTAACCATGGCTGTTTTGGAACTAGCTCTGCCTCTGCCTGCCTCTGCCTCCAGAGTGCTGGGATTAAAGGGATTAATATATATGTTAACTCTGGGATTAAGCTACCAGTGGTTTAAAAACATTTTTTAGAGACAGTTTCTCTGTATAACAGTACTGGCTGCCCTGAACTCACTCTGTAGACCCAGTTGGCCTCATCTGACTGCCTTTGCCTCCTGAGTGCTGAGATTAAGAGCATGTGCCACCACTACCTGGCTTAAAAATGTTTTAACTAAAATATATTTACATAATCCCCTCCCCACCCCATCTCCCCGTCCATCTCTTTCCTCCAACTTCTCTCATGTACCCATGTACCTGGCTTTGCTCTTTCTCTAATTCATGGCCTTAAAAAAATGTTATACACACAACTCTAAGTCTAAAATTGCTCGCTTGCCCTGCGCGAGCTGGAAAAGGCCAGCTGTCCTACTTCCCACAAGCTGTCTGCAGAGAAGACTTCCGGCTAACGCAGCATCACTCCTACTCTCTGGCAGCCCACCTGAACGCCCACCCAGGGGCTCAGTTTTTGACCGTGCAAGGACACAATCCCAGCTCCTAGCTGACCCCCCCAGCTGTTAGATCAGTGGACCCACCTGAGATCTGTCTCCTAATACACCTGCCTTTGTACTTTTAATCTGGTTTAATCCGGCCTGTATCTCCATTACCAAGGGAGAGTAAAAGCCTATTGCTGCTCAGTTCCTGTTTCTTGTATGTATACGATTCCACACACTTAGGACAGGCTCAGCCTCTGAGCTTAGCTCTTTCCTTATCAATTTATCGTTTACCAGAAGTAAAGGGCAAAGCATAAAATTTGCTCTGTACTTTAAGTACAGGAGTTTTGTTGGGGTGTAGGCCCAAGCCACATGCTTAAACTGTACTAGACTTATGACTCTCAATTACTACAATAAACCCACCCTAAAGTTTCCCCTCAAATTGGTAATCCAGGTCTTTTTTAAAAAAAAAAAAGACAGGTTTTCACTATTTAGAATTGACTGGCCTATAACTCACTAAGTGGACCAGGTTGGCTTCAGACTCAGGGATCTACCTAATGTAGGACTTAGTACAGGGTTGACAAGAGGAACCATATACCCAGTCTTGTTTGTTGGACATAGGGTCTTCAATTCGTGATCCTTCTGTCTCTGCCTCCCCAGTGCTGGGATTATAGGTCAGGCCTACCAAAATTATCAACAATTTCTTTTCTTTCTCTCTTTTGTTTCAACACCGTATCTCACTTTGTGACCCTGGTGGTTCTGGAACTCACTATGTAGACCAGATTGGCTTCAAAATCACAGAGATCCACCTGTCTCTGCTTTCTCTCCCCGGTGCTGGGATTAAAGGCCTGTGCCACCATGCCCAGATAGATGCAAACTCTTATTACTCTTATTTGAGAGAGTGTGTGTGCCATAGTGCAGGTGTCGATTTCAGAGAACAATTTTGTACAGTTAATTCTCTTCTTCCACTATGTGGGTCAAAATACCAGGCTTGTGTATCAAACACCTTTATCCAATGAGTCATCTCACTGCTGACTAGGATATGGTTTCTTAACATACTATCTCACCGAGGATGCAACAATGAGAAGTGAGGTGTCAGAGGTAGAAACAAATAAAGACATTTAGCCAGTCAAATAAAATGAGATGATGCTCAAGTTGACTGAAAGTACAAGTGTTATCCGTCAGCATTAATTCATCGACTGAATAACTGTTCTTACATTGTGCAGGGCACTGTTCTAAGAGCTAGAGATAATGGTGAACAAAGCAGACAAGGCTTCTGTTGGAAGCTCCCAGTGGACTAATGGGAAAAAGAGTTTATAAACCAAGTAAGCTAGAAATAAAGAGCACATCAGGGTCTATGAAGCAAAACCTAAACTATGTAATAGAGGTAGGATAGGGTGCTCAGTTAAGATGGTGGTGATCAGCTGAGATGCAAATGAGATTAGAGCCAACAGGTGTAGTCTAATAAACAATTACAGTCTGGCCAGAGATGGAGGTCCAAGCCTATATATAGTCTCAGCATAAGTTCCAGGCTAAGCTATATACTGTTTTCCAGGATAGCCAGGGCAATACAATCAGACTTTGTTTCATTTAAAAAAAAAAAAAGGAGGAGGAGGAAGAGGAGGGAAAGAAGAAGAATCATCCATCCAGATAGCAACAACCTGAAGGACTAAGCTTTGTTCACTAAGTTGGGGAGCCATTAAACACTAAACTCAGAAACATTTCCAAGTATTCTTCACTATCATTCAGCCAGATAAAAGGTGTACTTACAGCCTCATTATTCTGTTTAAAGCATGTAAAAACATTTGTGACAACTGATTAGACATTTAGTGCAAATATCAGTTTGCTGGACAAACCTCTGGCATACACATATGGGAAAGCTTCAATATAGCAAGCCCAATCTCACAATGAATCCCCACATTTTCTCTGAACACCTTGCAAACTCAGGATTCAAAGACCTTATCGGTTTTTGAAAAAGACCACCATCACAACAGTGCTTAACGTATGGACAATCATAACTAGATCTCAGTGGACAGGCATCCCATTAAAGGCTCATGTGAGTGAAGGTACTGTCATAATTTACTGAACAGTAAGTAGTAGTTTGGGAGTTTTTCAGAAGTAGAAGTTTAAAGTAGTTTTTCTTTAACTGCCTAATAACTAGCATAGAAATTACACTGATTAAGCCTTTGGTACCAGGAAGTATCATCAGCATTTCCATTAAGAGGCCTTTATGAGTTCTTGAAAAAAGCCTCCAAATAAAGTAACAGCCATGGCTTTTCTTTCGTTTAACAAATTCCAGTCACTGTGAACAAAACCTACCTACTCGCCCAAAAACAGCGTCCCTCGGGGGTTTCCTCTCAGTCACTTCGCGCCCTGTCCCCCAAATCCCTGGTCTCTTTCTACCCCGCCCATCCAACTTCCCGCACCGCCAGCCAGCACCGTACCCTCAGGTTAGCCCGGAGGCCCAGCCTTTTGGCTAAATTTTGCAGGTCGCTGTACTTGAAGGAGTCCAGCTCCTCTGCAGAGGGGACGGTCATCGCGTTCTGCAATTACGGTGATACCCAGAAAACCAGCCACACAACTCAAAACTGCGCGGTTCAAAACTGGCGCCGCCCAAGGCGTTGACAAGCCGACATTTATACTCGTTTTAAATGAAGACTGCTGTACGTCCATTGGTTGAACTGCCTCGAGGGTGGGGTTTCTGAGGCGGGCCAGTAGCGTGACTGGCTGAAGACTGCTATTCCTCAACCTAATACGCAGGCGCTGAGCGAATTGTGGGCGTGTCTTACAGGAATATCGTCTAATGAAGACGCAGGAAAACAGTTACGCGGGACTTGGGGCGTGCGTGAAAGAGGCGCGGGCTTCAGAAAAAAAATGGTGACTCGCTCGCGCCGCGGTCTCCGGGCCTTCGAGACCCAGTCCTGTAGTGACTCTTGCGATACACCTTTTTCTTTTACTTCCTCCATGGAGTGGGACACTCAGGTGGTGGAAGGGTTCTCCCCTCTGGGGTCCTCCGGGTCTAAGGTGAAGACGACACCTGTCGCCCTGCGACTGCCTGCGTGGTTGGAGCCGGAGAGATGTGCCGTGTTTCATTGCGCTTGTTGCTACGCTGTGCTCGGCGACACCGTGCACCTCGCCTGGGACCTGTCGAGGTCCCTCGGCGTCCTGGCCTTCTCCAGTGAGTGAGGCGAGGGTTGGCGTTTGAGGAAGGCAGACCAGAGCCAGATGAGGGGGGGATGTGGAATAGTACCTGGGGAGGGGGAGGGAGGCGTAGTTTTGTGTTTTCAAACACAGGACCTCGGCTGAGCTCCACCTGGTGGGAGGTATTTCTTTTCAAAACCGTTTTGTCTTTCAGAAGTCACAGACAATGTCATTTTGTTAGAGCCCTTTTTGGTTGGCATAGAAGGTTCTCTCAAATCCAGGTACGTGTGGAGAATTCCTGAGATGGATCTGTATTTATATATATTTATCTATATAGTTCCTGATTTAATGACAGTGAAGAGTACATAACTGTTGTAAACAAGAAACTTTGTGTTGTGACATGTTTATTCTCGCCACACAGTATGTTTGAATAATAAACTCTTTGCCCGTTTTAATCATCTTAACATGGCATTTAAAAAGTTAAAGTTGGGTGTAGGTTTTAAGGTCTGTGAGATAATTAGGACTATTTAGTTTAACTTGGAGTTTATAATATAAATATATAAACATAGTATAAGTCATGACACGACTAATTCTGTAGTAAACTCTGCATTTTCATTTGCTAATATTTTTCCTATAGCAATAAAGTATTCAGTGAACTTGGGCTAAGAGTGAGACCAAACTAAGTTGTAGCCATACTCCCATTCAACTTTACCAAACTAAAGACACATTCTTATCCTTATAGGAGTCCCTTCTCTCAAAGGGGACAAGGAAGGAGTGGCCAATTTCCATTGAAGTTGTTTGGAATGAGAGGCATCAGAACTTATGTAGAGGGGCACATGTGTCCAGTACTGTAAACACTGCCAGCTGTCATGGACCATTAGGATGTAGACATTGTTGAATTGAGAATCTTTTGAATTAATACAGTATTTCAGAAGCATTTAGGGGTAGGGGTAGAGACAGGCTCTCTCACTCAACACCCTTACTAGCCAGGAACTCCCATGCTGGCCAAAAACTTGTTGTGATCCTCTGATATTTAAAACTTTTGTGTGTGTGAATATGTCTGTATTTGCGGTGGGAACAGGGATATGTAGGTCCAGAGGTAACTGGAAGCAGTCTTTCCTTCATCATGTTTGATAGAAGGATTAAACTCAGATTCTCAGGGTTGGTAGCAAATACGTTTACCCACTGAGTCATTTTACTGGCCCTCAAGTGACATTTTTGATATAGCTACATCACAGATTATTTTACTTTTGATATTGGTAATAAAAGCTTTGCCTTGACTTTACAATTCTGCCTCTGCCTCCAAGTGTTGGGATCACAAGCATGGGAACCTACACCCAATCACTTTTAGGAAAAACCTGATAAAAAATTTTTAATTATAAGCCTGGCAGTGATAACACACACTTTTAATCCCAACACTAGGGAGGCAGAGCAGGAGGATCTCTGTGAGTTCAGGGACACCCTGGTCTATAGAGTGAGTTCCAGGACACCTAAGGCTACATAAAGAAACTCTGTCTGAAAAATCAAACAAACAAAAATGTAATTATACATTTGTAGATGTGTTATAGCTCAGAAGTACAATGTTTGCCTATCTTATATAAGGTTCTAGAGTTGATCTGTAATAAGTACTTCAAGAAAAATGCATATAATAATAGAGTTAGATTTTTGTTCCACATTATAATCTAAAAACAGTTTTGTTACATTTTATTTATTTAGTGTGTGTAGTGTGTAGTCACATACCAAGGTGCACATATGAAGGTGAGAGAACACCTTTGAGGAGTCCAGGCCCAGGATCACACTCGGGTTGTCAAGCTTGGTTGCAGGCACCTTTCCCTGCTAAGCTATAAATCCAGTCCTGACTTCCTCACTGTGTTCCTCTGCTTGTGTGTATTCTTATTAAGGTAAATTGTCATTTTTACTAGTAAACTTGAGGTCCTAAGATACCTTTTTTACTATCTTTGAACTCAATAATTGATTTATAGTTTATATTGTATGTGGCACAATACTTATAATTATTCTAGAAAGTTCTTTTGGATTACAATCTATTGGTACTTAAGCTTTGGCCAGGCATATTGGTACCTTTAATCCCAGCACTCAAGAAAATGGGTGAGAGTGGAGAAAAATCTTTATTCCACTCCACTGCCTGATATTATGTCCTGTTGTTTTCCAGACTGACAGACTATTATAATGAATACAAATTAAAATCTAATTGACCTTGTTCTATATAAGGAAATGGGGAAACAATTGTATTTGTTTATATATTAGAACTAACTGCCTTAAGTCTTTCAGTGTTCATGATCCAGTGGCCCAGCAAGCTACATGATGCTAACTAACTCTAAGGGAGCTAAAAACCCAAACCAACTTAAGAACAGTAGTAAATGTTTTTTTCTTTTTTTGGTTTTTCAAGACAGGGTTTCTCTGTATAGCCCTGGCTGTCCTGGAACTCACTCTGTAGACCAGGCTGGCCTCGAACTGAGAAATCCATCTGCCTCAGAAATTCTTTAGTGCTGGAATTAAAGTCGTGCGCCACCACTGCCCGGCTAGTAGTATATTTCTTTATGAGGTAGAGAGTCATGAACTACACAAGTGGTCAGAGACAGTACTGAACTTAGTTTTGAGGGTTTTTTGTTTTGAAGATTTTTGGTTTGTTTTTTGTCATAAAGTATGGTCTTTGTTTTTGTTTCTTTGAAAAAAAAGAGCCTTATATGGCCCACGTGGGACCAAGTGAACTTGATGAAGTCTATTGAGGTCCTTGAACTTAGTTTCTCCTGCCTGTGCTTCTCAGTGTTAGGGTAGCAGATGCCACCACTGTACCTAATAAGGGTAGTTATTTTTCTTTTCTAGCTTTTCATTTTATTTCATTTTTTAAAATTTTATATTCTGCTCCTTTCCTTTCCCACCAGCACATACAACCTTTTACTCTGTAATTCCTGTCGGACTCCTGTTGGTTACCATTTATATTCTACCAATGCTGCTCTGGCTACCTTGAGAGGCCATTTCTGCCTTTCTTGTGATAAAATGATGTGGTGAGTAGAGACATTACTTATTAAATAAGGTTTTTAAAAGATTCTAGAAAAGTCCAGGTGTTTATAACCAAAGAAGATGCAAAAAGCCAGGCACTATTTATTATATATATACCTGCAATAAGGACAAAACATAATCCTAAAATAAATATTGTGATTACTTTAGATGGTTTATTGTACTGTGTCTTAATATGGGCTAATTTAAGAGTGTTCTTTCACTAAGGGAAATTCTGGAAAGTATGTTTTTGCCAAATAGTGTCATCATAGATAACTTGGAGTATAATCCCCCCCCCCCCAGTAAGCCAATCAGATTTTCTACCCCAGGAGTTTGAAATGAGGCCTGTGTTGGTTGGTTACTTGTCTCATGACAAGACAAAATACCTGACAAAAGCAACCTCAGGAAAGGAGGGCTTCTTGTGGCTCACAGTTTGAAGGTACAGTCCATTAGGGTGGAAAATCCAAGGAAGAGATGACTGGTCATATTGTATCAGCAGTCAGGAAGCAGAGAGACAAATGCTAGTGCTCAGGTTGCGCTCTCTCTCTCTCTCTCTCTCTCTCTCTCTCTCTCTCTCTCTCTCTCTCTCTCATTTTTCGAGACAGGGTTTCTCTGTGTAGCCCTGGCTGTCCTGGAACTCACTGTGTAGACCAGGCTGGCCTTGAACTCAGAAATCGGCCTGCCTCTGCCTCCCAAGTGCTGGGATTGAAGATGTGTGCCATCACCGCCCGGCTTAATTTTTTTCCTTGTTTTTTCTTTTGTTTTGTTTTGAGACAGGGTCTCTATATCTCTGGCTCACCTGGAACTCACTATCTAGTCCTGGCTAGCCTTGAATTCACAGAGGTCTGCCTGCCATTGCCTTCAAAGTGATGGGATCAAGACATGCACCATTATGCCTGGCCTATTGTAAAATTTTTATCAATGGTGGTTATTCATCTGATTCTGGATTTGTCTTTAGTTTTTCCTCAGACAGTTTTGTCACTGAGAATGAGAAAGGTTCAGGCAGAGTTTGTGGTTTTGAGGTTCTTTTTTTTTTCCAGTAAATTACACTATGCTGCTTCAAGCTATAAGGAAGGTTTTTAGAGGGCAAATTTGGTCCATTGGTAATAGTATTAATATTTTCTCTCTATATTTTCTCTTTAGCTATCTGTTAAAAACAAAGGCCATAGTAAATATATCTGAGATGGATATTCACAATGTACCTTTACCAGAAAAGATTGCAGAGGTAAACTTGGTTGTTTGGTTACTTGTATATACAACATTTTCATTTTGGGTGTTCCTTTTGGAGACAGGATTTTTACTCTGTAATTGTGACTTACTCATATTAACTATGTAGACCAGGTTGTCCTAGAATTAGGCTATATTCTTTTCCTTAATATAGGCAATTTTTAAGTGTGTTTTGTTTTGTTTTGAGATTTATTTTTAAGTTTGGTAACATAAGCAGCAAATCAAGGGTTGAGTATAAGATGTCCCCAATCTATGTCTCTCTCCAGCTGAAAGAGAAGATAATGCTAATGCATACTCGTTTAAACTCACTGATGAAGATTCTGAAGGAAAAGACTCCTAATCAGTCTAACTAAGAGAACTGAACCAACAAGGTAGAGTACAGAACTTAACTCAGCAACTGGGGTGCTTTGGTCATTTCTGACTGTCTGTCTGTCACATGTGTGCTGTTGCCTGTGGAGGCCAGAAGAAGGCATGAGATTCACTAGAGCTGGAGTTATAGGCAGTTGTTGAGTGTTAGAAACTAAACTCTGCAAAAGCTGGAATCACTCTTTATACTGATACATGATCCATCTCTCTAGTCCCCATTGGTCATTTCTTTCTTTCTCTCTCTCTCTTTCTTTTCTTTTTTGGCCGGAGTGGGGGTATTTTGGTTTTGAGACAGGGTCTCACTATATATTTCTAGCTGTCCTAGAATTCACAGAGATCCTCCTGCCCCACCAGAGTACTGGGATTAAAGACATGTGCCACCACGCCCTCTGGGTCTTTTATTTTTTTAAATAGTACTAAGAACAGAGGACGATTTGTCAGATATGGTGACACATGCCTGTGATCCCACCACTTGAAATACAGGAAGGAAGATCACAAGTTTAAGGCAACCCTTAAACTTTTAAAGTTTAAGCTGTATTATGAATTTGAGGCCACCCTAAAGTTCATAAAAACCTGTCCCACAATATGTACTCCTCCCCAAAACAATTGAGAATATGCATTTCACTAGCTCATCAGCCCACTCCTGCTTTGGGAAATATTTTTCTTTTTCATAATAAGCTGTGACTACTAACCTTTATTTGCCTGATGTAACTGTCTTCTCCAAGGCTTACTGCCTCCATCTGCTAACCGATGCCTAGTCCTGGAAGCTTCTAGACTCTGTACAATCTTACCTAGATCTAGAATGTTTTCAGCCTCTGAGACGTACTGCTGAATGAACTCACCAATTCTAGCTTTTTCTGAACTCTAGCTGGGTGGTCAACTCAGCTGTTCTGGCTCAAACATCTCGCTATGCTGATTCAATCTGGCTTCTCTCGCTTCTGAATTACTCTGCTTGACACCTCATACTAACTTCGGAAATATGTTCTGACCTTCTCATTTTCTGGCTCCTTCTGTCCTTACCTGTGTTTAGCTTGTTCTTTCTTCAACCTGTCTCTGTAAAACTCTCCTGGTAAAACTACATATTTTCTTTTCTCTCTGCACTGCCCCTTAAGTAGCTTCCTTTCCTCTCTCTCTTTAGAGTTGAGCATATTCTATTCTGTCAAGTCTTCCTCTGATTCTTCAGTTTGTCTGCCACTCTATCAGACATCACTTCCAACTATGGGTGCTTCCTTCTATAAACTAACATTACCTTCATTGTTTGGGATTAAAGGTGTGTACTAAGGGTGTCTGAATTCTGTATTCCTGCCAGAGGGATTAAAGGGGTGGGTGTGTGTGTGTGTGTGTTTTGAGCCACACCACAACTAGACAACTAGAAACAGTTTTGTTTTGTTTTTTCAGCAAACAACACAATCTTGGGGTTTAACAGCATGACCAAAGATTCTGCAACGTGTGACTCTATTACTTTAAATTTTAGTGTGTTGATTCCATAATGCCTATCTCTGAAAATGTACTTCACCACTAATAACCAATTAGCATGCAGTGACCCTTGTGTCCACTGATGAAAAAATGAACAGCTGGCCAGGATAAAGAGATGGAGTTAACAGTGATGGTACTCTTACACTCCAGTTATATGAACACTGATAAATACTTGTTTGCTTAGAGACAGGGTCTTTCTATATAGCTTTGGCTGACCTGGAACTTTCTATGTAGATCAGGATAGCCTTAAACTTACAGAGAGCCACATGCCTCTGCTAGAATTAAAGAAGAATGTCACAGAGAAATCATTTTTGCTTATGTAAAATAGATATGTACATTGGATGGTGGTGGTGCACGCCTTTAACCCCAATACTCTGGAGGCAGAAGTGGGTGGATTTCTCAATTCAAGACCAGCCTGATCTACAGAGTAAGTCCTAGGACAGCCAGGTCTACACAGAGAAACCTTGTCTGGAACAAAATAGCAACAACAACAAAAAATATGTATGTAATAAGTAAGTTAATAAATAGAATACATTGCACAATAAAGAATTTGTCTTTTTGCCGTTTTTTTTTTTTAATTTACTTTATTCACATTAGTATACTGCAGCTGTCTTCAGACACACCAGAAGAGGGCAGTGGATCCCATTACAGATAGTTGTGAGCCACCATGTGGTTGCTGGGAATTGAACTCAGAAACTCTGGAAGAACAGTCAGTGCTCTTAACCGCTGAGCTGACTCTCTAGCCCTAGCTGCTGCTTTTAGATAGGGTTTCACGTGTAATTCCCCACTTTGAAACGTGTTATGTGGACCAGGCTGGTCTTGAACAGAGATCCATCTGCCTTTGCCTCCTAGATTTTGAGATTAAACATGTGCACCACACTCCTGTTGGGTTTGCAGAAGCTGTCAGATCCCCTGGAACTGGAATTATAGGCAGTTAAGGGTATTGGAAACTGAACCCTAGTTCTCTGATAACTACAAGTACTTACCTGCTGAGCCATCTCTTCAGCCTCACAGACTGAGACTTAGTAAATTAATAATACATTGAATAATTTTTGAGATAGGATCTTTCTCTGTAGCCCAGATTGACCTCCAATGTGGCAGTTCCATCTCAGCCTCCTGAGTGCTTATTGGGCTACCATGCCCGACTGTGAATCTTTACATATTTACTTTAATATTAACATACTTCCTTTATCAAAGTTTAAAAACTGTTATGTTACTGTGTGTATGTTACTAGGGCCTTATATACTTACTATAGGTTAAGGCTCTACTACTTAGCTACGCTGTTTTTCTTAACTTCTGGATTTGCCATTTTGGATGAGACTTTCTATAGAATATTAAGTCCTTGAGCCTGACTCAGATTAACCTGGGCAGCATGTGTGTGTGTTAAGATATTTATGTGTGTGTCCAGTAAATATTTTATGGCAAACATTTCCCCTAAAAAAATATAGTGCATGTGGTAGTCAGACGACAGCTAGCATGTGTCAGTTCTGTCCTGCATTGTGCGTGCCGAGGATTGAACTAAGACCGTCAGACTGGTAGCTCTGCTCCTTTAATCGCTCAGGTAGCTCACTGGCTCTTCCTTTTTTATTTCTAAATTAGGTATTTCTTTTTCTTTTTAAATTACATTTGTATGGGGGCACATATTTGTCATGGCTCACATATGGCATCAGAGACTTAGTCGCAAATTCCTCTACTTCCACTCCCTAAGACATCTGGCTGGGACCCACTTCCATTTTTGAGGAGCACAATATAACATGCTGGTAACTGAGCAAATCTTAGAAATAAATCATTTAGATTCAGACCGTGTTTTACTTATTAATAATCATGAACTTGAAGAATTAATTAAACCGTTCTTTTTCTGTGTAAAAGAGGTGCAAAACCAGTAACTACACTCATTGTAGGATTGAATGAATTAATACTGGAACAACTGGTTACTACCATGGAAGGAAAAAATAAACTGAATGCTGTTCTATGAAAACCAATCCAAGTATAAAGGTTTACATGTGAAATGTGAAAATAGAAAGCATTTAAACAGAACCCTGAATAGAGGAAAGTTTCTTTAGCATTAATCATTTGAAGATGACAGTATTTTCAAATACAGAATTTCAACTAAGACAACAGAGTGAAAAACTGTATCAAAGCAGAAACACAACATACACAACAAAAGTCCAAAATACAGAAGCAAACCAACTCCAATACCTCAGAAAACAACCCACTTACAAACTGGCAAAATATTTATGCAAGGATTTTAAAGACATTGGGCCAAGGGATATGGCTTAGAGTACTTGCACTGCATGCACGTAAAAGCTCAGACTACAGAAAAAAAGTCTAAGGCTTGAGAAGTGTTACCCAACCTCACTAACAACCAAACTGGTGAAAATTAAAACTTATAAAGATAAGGAGGCAGAACCCCTGTAAACTACTTGTACAAGTAACACCTTGGTACAACTAGAGTCTGGTCTGGCATTGCATATGGAAACTAAAGACATACAATGGCTATTACAGGTCAGCAACTCAATCCCTAGGAACCTGTGCTAAAGACAAGTAGCAGATGTGCTTCAATGTTTACACAAAAGGCTTATAGTCACATGATTTGTAACAGACAAAACTCCCGAGTCATGTTCCTCCAAGTACTGAGTAATTATGATGGGAGGAACACCATGTTTGTTACTAGTGAAGACTATTGTATTCCTTGTCTGTATTCCTTCTGTTGGTTTCATGTCATTTTTATCTTACGTGGAAGAAAATAAACCATAAGTACTCAAGTAAAAGAGCTAATGTGATAAGGTACTTAGCATTACAGTAAATGCTCAATGAAATCTAGCTGTTGCCATGGATGCTGTAGTGTGTACCTGTAATACTAACACATTTGAGGTTGGGGCAGAAAGTGAGCCTGGACTAAAGTGAGATCTACCTCACGTTACCTAAAGGAGTCTTAGGTCTCATATTTAAGTCTCTTAATTGTATCATGAGATTTTGTCAAGTGACTGACCTTGTTACATTTACATTTGTCCACATACACTTAAAGATGTTCCTATGGTGTTGCAACACAGGTAGGAGTGATGAGGATCCTCCCATTCCCTGAAGATATGTACAATTGATGGTCGATGAGGCAGAAAGACATTTTTTTTTTCTGGTAAGGTGCCCACACTCCTGTAAATAGCCCTAATGAAGCTCACTGGGTTATACACACACAAAAGACATGAAAGCAGAAGAGAAGCTATGGGAAAAGTAACTTTTTGGAATGGGAGGGTGATGGGGGAAGGAGATGGGAATATGATCCAAGTACAGTATGTATGTATATATGTATATAAACATATATATATACACGCACACACACATATACAAACACATACATACATACATACACCACAATAATAAAAACTTTAAAAGATACATATCTTTCAGAATATGCTGTTATAAAGGAATGCTGGGATGCATTTTATAATTCTACTTGATCCTATAAAGAATTTTAAGACCTGCCCCCTCCCACACATACCATAAAAATGCTGATGTTTTAACAAAATATTCAGTCATAGAAAATAAAAAATATAATAGGTGTATGCTGTATCAAGGTTTGAGGAGGGTAAATGTCACAGGTATGGATGCCAGTATCTAAATTGGTACTTCTGTGGGTGATTTACTAGTAAATGTTTCTCATTGAAGTGCTGTAAATCACCAAGTCCTTTAGCAGTCAGGTAATAAAAGCCAGTAGCTTGTTCCTCTTTATTTGACAACAGCCTATCTTGAAAATTTTAACATCTTTCTTTGCCTGGGAGTAGAGGGAGACCTTTCTGTTAGATATAGGAATCTATTTTTTAAGATAGTCTTGTATCCCAGGCTAGCTTCAAACTGTCACATAGTCAAGACTGAACTAATTGCTCAGTCTCCACCTCCATGTGCTCAGAGTACAGATATGCACCACTATATCCACTTTGGAATCTGTTTACATATATTCTGTGTCTTTATGTGGAGTCCTTTCTTTCCTACAATGAGGGTCTTGAAGATCAAACCTAGGTCAGGCTTAGTAACAAATGTCTGTATCTGCTATTTTATGGCCCAATAACTTTTTTTTTAAAGATACTGTTAAACCTTGTTAGATATTCAAACTAGTATATCTTAAAAATAACTTTGGCTTTTGGCTTTAGTGTTATTCTTCCTGTAAAAACTCCTATACCAGAAAAATGGAATAAATGTGCAGGCTTAGGTACAAAAAGACAAGCAGAACGGTCCAAGCAAATGTCAGTGCCTGTGGGGACTTCAGGAGCAGAAATAAAGATGCTGGAGGGCAGTGGTACAAGTGGTTGGAGTGCTGCTGTCACTGGTTTGCCCCAAAGGATCTGGAACTTCACCATGACAGTGAAGACCAATCCTGAGAAAGTCTGGCTTCAAACCAAACAGTTCCCAGTAGCCCTTTGCCCACACCTGTGGGATCATGACCCAACTCTTAGAGCCAAGTTTAACACATGTACATTGAATCCTCTCCCCCCCCCCACCCACACACACCCGCCCCCGAGACAGTTTCTCTGTGTAGCCCTGGTTGTCCTGGAACTCACTCTGTAGACCAGGCTGGCTTCAAACTCAGAGATCCGCCTGCCTCTGCCTCCCATGTGCTGGGACTAAAGGCATGCACCACCACTGCCTGGCTTGAATCCTAATTCTTGCTGTTCTAGGTGATGACTAAAACTTAGAAATTGCTCATAGGAAGAACTTAGTGGATTAGTTTTATCGTGATTCTTTTTAGAATCTTACCAGAAACCAAGGATGAAGCATAAAAGGGAAATGAGCATGGTTAAGTTAAAATGTGATGTTCCTTCTCTGCAGATGGTTAAGTTACCATTGGGCAATATGGATCAAAAACTACCACAACTAAGTATTAAGAAACCCAGAAAAAATAAAAACTGAGGTGGTGACATACAGCTTTACTCCTAACACTCACAAGGCAGAGGCAGGTGGATCTATGTAAGTTCAAGGCCAGCCAAAGTGATTTTGTCTAAACCCCAACTCCAGCCCAACACTAGAAAGAAAACAGAAAACTAAAGCCTACTCAACAATGGAACATGGAAAGACTTTTCCCATTGTAACTTACATTATCTAAAATTAACCATTTCAAAGTAACAACACACAATGAAATTTCAGTGCATTCTCTGCTCATGCTTTATTGCTAAAAATATATACATACAGGTGCAGTTTCAGACTCTCGACAGTTCCTTTTCCATGAAGTCAAATTTCTTCAAAACTCCCAAAGATGCATAGATTAAGAAGCTGCCTTTTGTAGTGCTCCAAACATTCAATGAAGCTGTTTAACATCACCTCATACACTGGTGGCTCAATAGAAGGTACAAGGAAAGGCAAATGAACAGACAACTATGCCTGAAGGGCAGAAAATGCACCACTCTCAAGATTACTACTCTTAATCTTTTTTATTAAAGGGATGCTTAGGTTTAAAGTTAATGCCCAGACTAGTAATGTTTATAGACTGATAACACACTGACAAAATACTTGTCTGATCCTTGGGATAGGGTATCAGTGCTGAGGACTGGCCCGAGTCCAAGTGTTCTCCAAGAGCTATGTCCCAAACACAAAAGAACATTTAAATTAAGGATACAACATACCATTCCCAAAGATGTCAAAATGTTTGGAAAATTACCAGTAATCATAACTGTATTCTGCCTTTAAAGGTATCTTATAAGCCTGAGTCTACCAAATACCCATCAAATCTTGTTGCCTTATGTTTTGACTTTAGTGACTATTAGGAAGAGAATGCTAGAAGATGCTAGAAGGAAGAACTCTGACCTTACATCTTTATTGGCTGGCAGATGTATCAGTAAGTGGCAAAGAACACTTCTATTTGGGATACATCATATACCTCAATTCCTATGTTTTAGTGGAAAGGAAACATCATATTGACAACTTTAATTCAGTTCTGAAGGTTGGAAATTACAATTCCATAGTAAAGTACCACAGCTAAAGTTAAATTTGAAACTATTTTTCCATCATATAACATGTATATTGGACTGAAGCCAGTGAAACAGTTTTATTTGAAATCTATGTAGATCTTTCAGACATTATAAATACTTCTCATCGTTTGTCAAAAACCATTTATAACTTGCATTTCAAAGTCAAGAAATTCTTATGCTACTACCATGAGGTTTTTTTTTTCTTTTTTGGTAGTGGTGACAAGCCCATTTTCACAGGTAAATGTTCTGCCAGTAGATTACTTCTGTTCCTTTCACTATTGTAACAAACCAATATTCATTCATCCAAATAAATGTCTTTCTTGGAAGAAGAAAATTTTTTTCCTGTTCATCAGGAATCAAGTTTCAGGCAAGTTACACATTTTGACCAACTCATCTCAAGTAAAACTCCAGCTCTACAGTTGTAAATACAGCCACAGGCACAATCTGAGTAGCTGAGCTTCTGTAGCTCTACCAAAACCTTCTTGCTGCAGGGTGCTTGCAGATGGTCAGTCAGCACCTTCCAAAACAGATGGCTTACTGATCTACAGTATGTGCACACTGATAGTCCGGCTATGGCACTCAGGCTAGTTCCTGTCTGTTCAGGGACTGTAGACCATGAATCTGGCTCAATCCATAGTTTTAAGAAACCTCAAACTTAGTCTACATAAACCTAATCAGACAAGTTCCACAGCTAGTTATTTTGCACTGAACACTGTTATTTCTGAAGGAAGATGACTCTACTTGGCCTATTTCCCTACTCTTCTGGAAACCCTGCACCATCCTGATTATAGCAGCTTATTCAACATGCTTAGTTTATCTTTTATTTGCAAACATGCTTAGGAATAAATAGAGCTAGGAAACAGAGTGAGCACTGCCTGCTGTATTCCTAACAGTTTGAATGTCTTGTGGTTGCCCCTTGTTTATCTTGTACTTCCAATTTTCAAATGGAAGTAAGACAATCTTTAATTAGAAAATAAAAATAATTCAAACAATAAAACCAAGCTATTGGTTTAACTATCTATTGCTTCATTATTGATAAATGCATATATAAAATTACTAATAACTAACAATGAAAAATATCAACCATGCATTAGAATGTTAGCATTCTAGAATCAGTTATGGGCCTGCCACTATTGCTTATACTTCCAATCAGGCCTGGTTTTAATAAACATGCAAACCCTTTGATTCAGAATCTTGAGAAAAAGCAATGATACATGCAAAACTTCAACTGAATATGTCAGTCAAATTCCTCAGAGATGCGGTCAGAAACTCTGTTATCTACTATAACGCTGCTTCAAAACAAGTCATACACGAAAAAGCTAAATTTAAGACTTCTGTTTGGTTCTAAAAGGCTTAGCTAGAAATCCTGGCCCTTGGAAGGTAAAGAATAAGTGTAAAGCCCTGGGAAAAAGGAACTGAGGTGATAGTCTTTATGGAACAAGTTTTCTTGGCCACTTACTGAGAGCTAGAGGGCAGTGAGGGTACTTGGGCAGAATGGTTTCTTTTCTGATCCGTATTAATGAACAGCTCCCTGGAGAAAGTTGAGGAGCAGACTAAAACAGTGTAAACACAAGCAGTAATGCCCTGAAATTCAACATAGCCCTCTGCATTTTAAAACTCTTGGCCAAGGGGTTCTTCCAAAATGGTGTAATTAGTAACCAAGTAATGTTCTGAATAAACTAGAGACTTGCTTGCACCTACAGCACCATGAGAATGTAAACCTGAAGGCTAGGGGGTCTTTTTCATATTTTGCATATCACAGGTACATAGAGTAAACAAGAGACTACAGAAAGACTGAATAGTAATTAATCACATATTTTGAGACCACAAAATCTTGTAGCATTATTTTTGCATTTAGAACCATAAACTTGGCTGTTAAGGGTAATCTCTTATGTAACTGAATTAGCCATGTCTTTATGATCATGCAGTTGTTCTGAATATTGCTTGGTTGTCCGAAAAGCTAACTTGAACAGCATAGGACATCTAAAGAGAAACTACACTCAATATACCCTTTTCCCTACTCTTAGGCTTATAATAAAATAAGAGTCTTAGATCTACAAAACTACTTCTTGACTTTTCTTCCCTGGGAAAACAAAGGAACACAGACCCAGATCTTTTCAGGGATGTTGAAGGTGCTAAGTGGCCACAATGACATGAGGTAAAGGAAATGAGGAGTGGCCCTAATTCCATTTTACATCTCAGATAAGAAAGGAATGAGTCTGCCAGGTTCTCCTTGTTAAAAGGAGATGCACAGTGGCCATAGGCTTATCACATATACCTATCAGATGGTCAGGTAACCCCCAGCCTGGGCACTGCCAGTCATTTTGTTCACTTTTAATCCTAATTTCCTTGAGCCTAAGGACAAGGAAAAACCAGTAAGTTCTTGAGGCTCCCCCATCCCCTAGACACACCACTCACACAAGAAAACAAACTTTTCCTTTTGAAACAGTAGCGGGGAACCTAATGAACAAAGGTTATATTATTTGAATAAAGCATAGGTCATTCTATAGAGTAAATGACTATTAATACAAACAACTTAACCAAGACCCCTAGATGTTGGCTTCACTGGGATTCCAGATTAAGCACTAGAAAGATGTCAGCTGTAAACTCTGGGGAAACAAAATAGGATCTTTAACACATATATGAAAGTCGGTATTTTTTTTCACGAAGATATATTCATATACATTCATAGTTTTAATGCCTTTTAACTAGGATGTGTTTTTCCTTTTGTAGAACTCTATAAAACTGCAGGGCCCCACAAACTCAACCAGTAACCACTCAGCCACACAGCTTTGTGAGCACAATTTACCATACATTCGGAACTATTATTGCTTCAGAATTCCACCTCTTTAACATTATTATTAGTTCATTTATGGCTTTTGTTATTTGCAACAGGAAATGTCCTTTCCTATATGCTGTGCTACTTTATATGCATTACTTTTTCAAGTTTTTTCCCCCTTTCTTAAATGCTTTTCAGAAGCAGATTCTCCCAGGCGCTAACCACCTATTTGAATACTTACTAGTCTATGAGAGTCTATTCCTGGGACTCTGGATATCTAATACTAGACTCATACCCAGTTTCTATGGGGAAGTTTTACATTTCCTATCATACTAATGTAATATATGTTAATAAATCCTACATACGCTTTTCTTTCTCTTTTTTTCTTTTGGTTTCTGAGACAGGGTCTCATGTATCCCAGGCTGACCTCCTACTCACTATGTAGCTGATCTTCCTGCCTCAACTTCCCAAATGCATGGAGTTTACAGGCATCTACCATCACACCTGGCAGGACTCTATTTCTAAAAATTATTTAAAAAGGAACAAACAAAAAAACAAAAGAAAACAAGAAACCCCACAACTCTCCAGAAAATGGTTCCTTCCAAGTTTCCTAGGCAGCTTTTAGAGGTAGGAATTCCATTTTACAGGAAACTTTATTTTGCAGAACAAAGCAACTACTTTATTTCCTTATGAAAAATAGAAAAAGTGAAAGCTGTCAATAATTACCAAAGGAGAGGCCAACATACTTCTTGTCAACTTACATGGGCCCCACTGAGCTATCAGTTCTCATGAGAAAGACTGGACTCAACTCCCAAGTCAGAAGTGGAGCTGGGCAAAGCCTAGAGTACAGGACACTCCAAACTGCTGACAAGGTTCTGCAGTTAGCGCACATGCTGCAAACAGCAAAGGAAACAGCCAAAGAGACCAGCACAGCATCTCAGACATGCAAAACAGAAAATTATTTTCTGGACACAAAGTAGGAAAAATGAACCCAAGACATTCAATGCAAAATCAATACAAGAACAAGCTAGCTTCACACTAAGAGAACAGGACAAGCATGGACCCAAGCCTGGCCTTGAGGACTGAAGAGCTACAAAGGTGGCTACTTCTAGTTCCCTTGTGAGGCTTATCATTCCTCCAAGCACAATGTTTCTCAGTGTGAACCCACAATTCTGTTCAGACATTAGTTGTTTTGGCCTTTATCTCCTATCCCCAGGGAGATTATCATAGATTCATACACAAAAAAGTAAAGGTCTAGGATTTTCCACACTTTTTACACTACTGGTTATTATCAATATTTCATCTTGAAGTTTACAATTATACTAAATTCATGCACTAACCCCTAACATGGCACTACAATATGCTATCAAGCACTACTGCTTACAAAACTATACACATCTCAAAATGGAAGACATTGGTGATTTTGTTGTTCTTAAACAACTTGTAACACTTGTCCACAAGTATTAAAATATACATTTTATATATATATATTTATATTGCACATATCCCGCTTTTGTTTAGAAACTTCAAAAGAAAAACTGCCAGCTTACATGGAGAAGGGAGGAGGCACGGCTATAGATGGAGGCACAATTCTAAAATGGTAGTTTTTGCTGCTATTAAGAAGAAAACCCAAATAAGATAGAAATGGAAATGTGCCACACACCAGGCAACTAGAGCTGAGAGATCCACCCATTCTGTGAACACCATTTGGTGTTAACAATGCAAGATGCAGGAGTGGCTTTGACAAAGTGCACTCACCTGAACCATCTGGAGCAAGTGGGTGACACTTCCCTGGTCCTGACAGCCCTTGCCCAAGGGCAAGGTGCAGGACAGCTCAGCATTTAAGAGACGCTCTCAATCATCAGCTGGCTTTGTCTTCTAAATAAAACTATAAGTGGCTGGGGCACTTGAAAACTGTAGGTTATATTTTTGTTTCATTTTGAGACAGGGTCTGTCATTCAGGCTGGTCTTGATCTTTGTGACCAATCCTCCTGCCTCAGACTTCAAAATGCTGTGGTTACAGGTTTGAGCAACCAAGCCCAGCAATTTAGGTTACCTTTGTTATTTTTCTAGTATTTTATCATTATTTGCTCTCATTAATAGGTTATTTATAATAAATATTCATAAAAAAGCTTTTAGCATAAATTCAAATTTGTTGCCCAATCTGACTAACCATGAATGTTCAACATTTCCTAATTTTGATCGTTTCTATGACTCAAATTCACAGCACCCGAAGCACTGAGAAACCATTCCAGAAATCAGCTCCGACAGCATCTGTTTCTAACTCTTCTAACAAGCTTAAAACTCCTCCTCCACTGGCAGCCGCTGCAAACAATGGTACCCTCTCCTGTATAAGCCTGGCATCCACATAATAGACTTCCGCTGATTGGGAAGCAAAGAGATATTTCCACCATAGTTCCTTATAACATAACTATTAAAGGAAGAAAAGAGAATGTATCACGTCTTATTGGAATTTTCTTATTTCCCCCCAGGCCCTGAATTTCCTTTAAATCTACAGTGACTAGCAACTAGATCCATACTTCTTATCAGATCTGCTTTTCTTATTCGCGATTCAGATTCCAAATTTCTTCTGAGATTATAGTGAACCAACCACAGGACTGGAAACATGCCTTCTGAGGCCCATCTCTGGTAAGACAGCTCAATTCAAACTGGGAAAATTTACCTGAGTCCCAGAATTTCAGCATAACATTACATTATCATCTAGAAAAAAAAGCTGTCCAAGTACCCATCTTGGGTTGAAGGAAGTTATTTATACTTTTTATAAAAAAATGCAACTACATAATGTAAAAATGTTGAAAAGTCAGACAATGCTACATTAGACAGCTTTGCTTCTTTTTCTTAGAAGAAAGGATTTTATATGCCAAGCCTTCATTCCTGTATGTCCAAAGGTGAAGGCAAGATACACAACAAGGTCCACCACATCACCTTAACTGCAAGACCACATATGCCAGTTCCCTTCAGCCACATGGAAACCCAAAGTCTCACATTCCACAAAAGGAATATAAAAGAGGGTGTTACTGGGCTCAGTTTTTGTCCTGCTGGGTTTGAGTCTCATCATGGTGTCCAAGCTGGTCCTGAACATCTGCTTTTCCTGCCTCCGCATCCCACAGGCTGGCAGTTCAGGGTGAACACTGCCCCAGCCTGTGTTTCCTGAGAAGGACTAACACAGCAAAGCAGAACAGACAAACAGACATTTAAGACTATCAGACTGTCCGAAGTCTACTTATAAACAACACGCTTCTTCTCCAAGAGAAAAATCTTGTTTGAAAACGTGGATTTATACACATAAAACTGTAATGGTTTTTCTCCCATATGAAACCAAACCTAGTTTCTGCTTTTATCATATCTTGTTTTTGTCCAGAAAATCTGTCAAAGAGTGAGCCAGAATTTAGATAACATTTCTTTCACCTCTAATTATATTAAATATTTGGAATTTACTGGTCTCAAGTGTGCTTATAATAGTGTTAAAAATGGAAGACAATTAAAAAAAAACTTGAAGTCACCCACACCTGGTATTTGTTCAGTCTTCTTGTTTGGATCTTTTAAAAAGAAAACAATTCATACCACACAACCTAAGCACTTGTTTCAATTCAACATCTTCCTTCTACTTGCAAATGGTGTCTTTCTAATTAAAAAATTGCCGAAGACCCAAGTCAGTTGTTTACTTTCTTCCTGAAGTCAACAGACAGCTGCATCCTCAGGGGTTTTCTGTGTTGACGTGAAGTAAGAGAAAAGCCGTCTTTGCATCCTAAACCATGGAGGTAATCTGTCGAAAGACGTCCACATTTCACTGGGAAAAGTAATGAGATGGAAGAACCAGGACGCCTCACTGAGCAGTCCACACAGAATTCCTGGAAATACAAATCAAATGGAAAATAGGAAGACTGGGACAGGTACTTTTATATAAACTTACTTGTAAAATCAGTATTTAAAACATATACATACATGTGCACATAGTTTAGCATGTGTTAACTTATAGCCTGTAGTACCGAGGCTGGGACATTAAGAATTACAGCAACGAAAGCCAGGATGACTTACGTAGTGAGACTTTAACACAAACAAACAAATGGCATCTTTTCTATCCTTCAAATAGAAACTTTTTGGGGCTGGAGAGATGGCTCAGCAATTAACACTTACACTGTCAGCGGACACTAGTTCAGTTCCCAGCATTCACACACAGGGCAGATCACAACACAGGGCACACACACACACATGTAGGGAAAAAATCATAAACATGAGATAAACAAAAAAAACCCAGAACAAAACAATTTTGGCATAAGCCTATATAATCCTAGAACTAGAAAGAGAAGCCTCCTCTATATATGTGTAGGCAAGTACATACAGACACACACACATAAAGAAAATAAATGTAGTTTATAAAAAACTCTCTGGACAATATAATGATAACACATATTAAAGAACAACAAAAACAGACCCACAAAAAAGGGTATGGGGTGGGGAGAACAGACACAGAAATCAGTGTGAACACAAGTTATGTTGCCACAAGTCAACGCCATCAGAGGCCTGGGAAACGATTAAGGATGATCCTAACACTGTCTTCATTTGGGGCAACAACCTTTAGAACTTTGATGGAGATGTACCTCAGTGGTACTAGCATGTGCAAGGTCCTGGGTTTGGTCTCTAGCATCACAGGGTATGGATAGTTATATAATGCCTAGGAAAAGTAATATAATGGCCATGAAATTTTGTGCTGATAGGTACTTGTCACTTAGGAAAGTACAGGTGGGTAAGGAACGGTGGCACATACTTTTAATTCCAGCACTTGGGAGACAAGGGTAGAGGCAGACGGATCTCTGTGAGTTCAAGACCAGTCTGATCAATATAAAGTTGCAACCATAATTAAGGAGCAAAATCCTGTCTCAAATATATAACAACAAAATCCCAAACAAACAAGTATAGATCATGACTGTATATATGTAATCCCAGCAACTTGAGAGGTATTAAGAGGTAGAGACCTTGATGTCAGGACAGCTTGGGGTACAGAGTGAGACTGTGTTTCCAAAAAAAAAAAAAAGATAAATAAAATAAATATATCTTAAAACTAAAAAGAAAACATATACAGGGCTGTATATCTATCTGTCCAACATTTTATGAAACCCTGGGTTTCACTCCTGCTACATTAAGGAAAGGAAAACAAATTCATAATTAAAATACAAATATTTTTAGTAATTAAAACTGAGGATGTGGACATATGCTTATAATAGCAATAATTAAAAGGCTGAAGTAGAACTGGGAATTCAATGCTGCGGTGGCTGACACAAAGAGACTCCATCAACTAACCAACTAGCCAACAAAAAACCACAGTAGCACCTGGAGAGAAGCCTTAGTGGTTAAGAGCACTGGCTGCTATTCGAGGGGAGCCAGGTTCAAGGTTCAGTTCTTGGCACACACATGACGTCTCACAGCCTTCTGTGGTTCCAACACTCTCTTCTGACTTCCATGGACACCAGGCATACATGTGGCGTACATATATAGGCAAAAAACATAAATATTATAGAAAACCTATAAATATTATATAAAACAAACTGAAAAACTGGGATTGATGACACTTAGGATGCAAAGTCCTGGGGTTCATTTTCTTACTTTTTTTTAAAAGATTTATTTATTATATGTAAGTACACTGTAGCTATCTTCAGACACACCAGAAGAGGGAATCAGATCTCATTACGGATGGTTGTGAACCACCATGTGGTTGCTGGGATTTGAACTCAGGACCTTTGGAAGAGCAGTCAGTGCTCTTAACTGCTGAGCCATCTCTCCAGCCTGGGATTTTTTTTTTTTTTTTTGAGGAGAGGTTGCTTTGTTTTTTGAGACAGTGTCTCATTGGACAGTACTCTCCAACTCTCTATATAGAGCAGACTGGCTTTCAACTCATAGAGATCTGCCTGCCTCTCTCCACCCAAGGTCCTGGTTTTGATCCTTACTACCTCAAAATAAAAATAACAGAACTGAAGTGGGAGCTGAGAACATGGTTTATTGTCTCAGGGTTTCTACTGCTGTGAAGAAACACCATGACCATGGCAACTCTTATAAAGGAAAATATTAACTGGGGCTGACCAGATTAAAACGTTCAGAGGTTTAGTCCATTATCAGCATGGCAGGGAGCATGGCAGATGCGGTGCTGGGAAGGAGCTGAGAGTTCTACATCCGGATCCACAGGCAGCAGCAGGAAACTGTCACACTAGGCCTAGCTTGAGCATGAGACCCCAGAGCTGGCCTCCACAATGACTCACTTCCTCCAACTAGGCCACACATCCTAATAGTGCCACTCTCTATGAGTCTATGGGGGCCACTGACCTTGTAAGCCACCATACATAGTAGAGTACATGGTGTTCAAATAAGTTTGCATCCCAGTTCCTAATGTAAAAAGCTTCATGCATCAGCACATGCACATAATCCCTGTGCTGGGAAGCAGCAGATGGGAGGATTGCTAGCAGGGCTAACAAATTTGCCAGTCTAGCCAAAATTGGTTAACTTCAGATTTAGTAAAACAACTATCTCAAAAATTAAGGTGAGGAGCACATGAGGAAGACAACTGACATCAACTTCTAGCCTCCAGAGCACACCCGAACACATGTGTTCATGCCTACACACAAAGTTAATGCTTAGCAACATTTATTTTTTAATCAGTTTATATTCAATTTAATTAAATTTGCATGTTTTCTGTACACAATGAAAGTTATTGATTGGATGATTTATCATCTTACACACTGTAACTGCTTTGGTTAAGAAACAAAATAGAAGCAGAAGTATGGTCCTGTGTGTGTGTGTGTGTGTGTACATACACACATGCAATAGATAATAATTATCAATAACTAGGTCTTGTGAGCTTTATTTATTAACACAAATGTCTTGCTAGCCCAGAGTAGCTTCAAACTCTCAATCCTCAGTTCAGTTTCCCAAGTTCCAAGAGCTGGGAATAAAGGTAGTGCCAAGGTATCTGGCTTGTACTCGTTTTATCTTCAGCTGCTGTTAACAGTTCAGTGTTTTGCTTCTATGGAGCCCTTTTCAAGCTGCTACAACAGCTTGAAATGATCATCTCATCACTACTTACTTGTCAAGTCCTGAGTTCAAAATGTTGAGCTGAATATAAAAGCACCTAAGGTCAGGAAAATATTCATCTTGTGTGATAAGGTTCCTAAAAATAAAAAGAACATAAAGATAAGTGTCTTGGCTTCTTTTTTATCACTATGATAAGTCACCATGTCCAAGGTAATTCATTAAAAAAAAGAAATCATTTAGTTGGGCTTACAGTATCAGAGGGTTAGAGTCCAATGGTGGCACAGCAAAGGCAAGGTGGCAGGAACTGGTATGCACATATCTCTAACAGCAAGTAGGAGGCAGAGGGAGACCCAATAGGACTGGCTCTGAGTCTTTGAACCCTCAAAGCCTGACCCCAGTGATACACACCTCTAACAAGCCTAAACCTCCTGATCCTTTCCAAAAAGTTCTACCTACTGGGAACCAAGTATTCAAACATATAAGTCTATGAGGGGCATTCTCATTCAAACCACCAAAGTAAGGATTTACATATCCTTTACTGATACTACAAGTATTAAGTATACAAAGATATTCCAACCAAACTATTCTAAAAAAAAAAATCACTCTCATAAGTATTCTAAAGGAATAATCATAATGTCACTGTCTGAATATCTGTAGTGGAATTAGCATTTAAAAATATCAACATTTAGCCGGGCGGTGGTGGCGCACGCCTTTAATCCCAGCACTTGGTAAGCAGAGGCAGGAGGATTTGTGAGTTCGAGGCCAGCCTGATCTACAAAGTGAGTTCCAGGACAGCCAGGGCTATACAGAGAAATTCTGTCTCGGAAAAAAAAAACAAACAAACAAAAAAAAAATCAACATTTTTGGAGAAGTAGTTCTGAAGCTTTTATGCAACTCTCTGAATTTATGATACTCTAGAGTCTTTCTGGTGGGGAAATTTCATGTAATTCTGCATGAAACCTCCAGTACTTTAGAGCTGTCTTTTAGAGCAAAGCAAAAGACTTTTGCTTTCAGTGCAAATACATTTTTCTCTCTAAGATGAGGAAGGATGTTGTATTCCTTTCCTCTGGCTCATACCTTTTTTTTCTACGTGTGGATGAGATTAAAAAACAAAAACTACTTGTGCTAAAGGGGAGGGGTTTTGTTTTCACCCCCTAAGCAAGTGCTTCTTCACTGCCGGCAGCTCTGCTAAGTCTAGGGCTAACAAAAACCATATAATCTATCCCAAACATTCACTCACATCATGAGACTCCCACTTGAACTGGCTCTCACTAATTTTGAAACAAGATTTTGATCGTTGTAAATTCTGACCCTGAGCACCAACACACCCAGATGTCTCACCAATCCAGAACCCAGAAGCACAGTCCTTCCTAGAGTTTAACTGAACACCAATAAAAATAAGGGGGCTCCCAATTACAAAGAGATGGCTCATAAAAGTAAACAAGAATCAAATACAAATATCTTGATAGTACTACAGTGACACCAGTGTCCACCAACTACACAAATGAGATTCCCGCAGTATTTCCAAAACTACAGTTCTAAAAAAATTAAAGAAAAGCATCGTAAGCTGTTTCCCTTGATTCTGGGTAAGAAATCAACATCGGTGAATTCCACTGAGACCTGTTTACCGAAACTAATGCGCCATAAGGACATTATCAGGACGTACAAGGACAAAGCTACTTACTATAGTCATAAAAGTTTGACTCTCAGGTGCGAGTATGAGGTAAAGGCTGCAAGAGCCTATCTGTAATACACAGACTCAAATGAAAATACCAGAGGGAGCCTCTTACAGCAAATCTCAAGGTCAACGCGCCAGGGACACAAAATACCCAGAGCTGCAACAGGCCTGTTAACCTTAACTCATGACGCCTTCGGTAAAGGGTCACTGTGGCTCTTACAAACAATACAGAGATATTCTTATAAAAATAAACGGGAGGTGCACACAGCAGCTTCCAGATACTGCCCGTGTATGTGCTCGGAGAACCAGGGTAAAGCGCACCGCGGCCAAAGCGAAGGGCACAAGGAAGGGCGTGGAGCACCGGTAAGGGAAGGACGCGGCCACATACCCGCAGGCGGCCAAGCCGACCGGACGCGGCTGCGAATGGAAAGCCCGGTCAGGCCCAGACTCCGCCGGCTCCCTCATCAGGCTCGCCGCTACCCCGTCCCGGGTTGTGTCGCTCCACCGGCTGCTCGTCGCCCGGTAGACAGACGGCCTTCTCAGCTCACCTCCCGCGGTCCAGCACAAGTACTCCGCTTCTCGCCGGAGGCCTGCCCCGGGCCCGCAGGCCAGCTGCCCGGGGCACGCCTCACTCCGCCATCTTCGCTCCTTCTCCTGTCCGCCAACCCAGGGGCGGAGGCGCGAAAGGCTCTGCCCCACCTCCGGGTGCTGATTGGACAGTACCTTGCTCGCGCGCTCTTTTTCCGTCGCAGATTAGCTAGAAAGTACATCAATCAATTCCTCTCTCTGGTTCTATTTTTTGTTGTTGGAGCCTAGTGCTCCAGTTGAAGTTAAGGAGGAAAAGGGTTATTGTAATTCACTTGAGGAAAAACATTCCTCACTGAGGCAGTCTCACTTTTTTAGTAAGATAGCACGGCAAGGCCAAATGACTATTTTAAATTATCGTTACTGTTAGCATATACTGTTACTAGTAATTCCTCTCTTGGCCTAAAGGATTTTTATACCCGAACTAACACTACACCCAGAGGAACAATTTCATGGTGTCAGTTCTTCTGACTTTGACCCATTTAGAGTGAATGTTGCCTGCTATTTAAAGGTCAATATAGTAGCGTAGTTTTCCTTACCTTAAGAGGACCTGCCCGCTGAATGAGAAAATGTTAAATGGCATTTGTTGTTTCTTCCAATTGTAGGATTTAGAGATCCTTTAGCGGTGTTTCCAGGAGAGGGAGTGAAGGCAATAGTGTGACTCTTCCAGGTGATGACAAAGATTCTTCTGGGTAAGCAGTGCTTTCTAAACAATGGGGTTATCACTAGGCCATTTATTAAATCCAAATTTCTATGCTTCCCTCTGTGGTAAGAATGCTATACAAAGACAAAACACAGTTGTCTATTGAATCTATTGGATAATAATATATTATTATTAGAATGTTAGAACCTAATGAATAATAATAAATTCACAAGCTACATTGATTTATTGACTGCAACTGGCCAAGCAGCCTTGATTTCCCTTTATAGCTGGGCTGGTGACAGAGACTTTGTGTATCCCAGGCTGGCCTCAAATTTGCAATGTAGCAGAATTACAACACTGGTCATGTCCTGAATCTCAAGTGAGCTACAATATCCTCTACCCAAACACAGATTCTTTTTTTTTTTTGAGTGTTAGCTACCATCAGATCACACACCACACTACATAGTATGTATATGTATATACTTATTGTATATCTGTATATACTTAGACTACAGAATGCCTGCAAAGGATTACACAAACCTCTGTGTTCAGTGAGGTTTTACCACATCCAGACAGAGCTGATACAAATGGGAAAAGTCACTACAGTTAGATAGTAATGAACTCAATTAGAAAGACACAACACATTGAAGCCAGCTGAGGGATCCAGGTAAGCTTCAAAGGAAGAATATGGTGAGGTGCAGGATGAGTAGGGACAGATGTATGCAAAGACAACAGTAATTCAAATGAGCAATAATAAGCAACGAGGCTTGTGCTAAGCTGAAGCACTGCACCCCCCCCCAAAAAAAAAAACCCAGCAGGAATAGTCTAGTCCCTCCTTAACTCATTTAATCAGGGGTTCAGATGACACTGCACAGGGCTGTTACCATCGAACCGTGGTGCTATGCCATTCCTATTTATATAGGGTATAGGTGAGTAATTCTCCTGCCTAATTTGTGTGTGTGTGTATGTGTATGTGTGTGTGTGTGTGTAGTGAAAACTCAGACTGCACGCATATAAGACAAGTACTC
Source organism: Tokudaia tokunoshimensis (assembly GCA_036184795.1). Lineage (NCBI taxonomy): Eukaryota > Metazoa > Chordata > Mammalia > Rodentia > Muridae > Tokudaia > Tokudaia tokunoshimensis. The sequence goes on along the minus strand of BTHU01000004.1, from coordinate 94,300,506 downwards.
ATTAGAGCTATATCTGTTTAATACACCCATATCCATGTTTTAATGTATTTTGATTTCAAATACATTTTTAGATTTATTTTATGTAAACAAATATTTCACCTGTATTTATGCTTATACATGTACCACAGACTTGCTTGGTGCCTGAGGAGGTTAGAAGAGGGTATCAGATCACATGGGTCTGGAGTCAGGGGTCAGTGTGTGCCATCATGTCAGGGCTGAGACTCCTGCCTGGGTCCCTACATGAGCAAGAAGGTTTCTGACTGCTGAGCCATCTCTCCAGCACATACTTTAAGCTTCTAGCAATTCTCCCACCTCTGCCATCTCAATCCTAACTCACTTGGTTAAGTTTATAGTTTTTATTTTTCTTGAAAATTTTTACTTTTAAGAATTGGGGCTGGGCGGGCAGTGGTGGCGCACGCCTTTAATCCCAGCCTGGGAGGCAGAGGCAGGTGGATTTCTGAGTTTGAGGCCAGCCTGGTCTACAGAGAGAGTTCCAGGACAGCCAGGGCTACACAGAGAAACCCTGTCTCGAAAAAAACAAAAAAACAAAAAAAAGAAAAGAAAGAAAAGAAAAAGAAAGCTGCCGGGCGGTGGTGGCGCACGCCTTTAATACCAGCACTTGGGAGGCAGAGGCAGGAGGATTTCTGAGTTCGAGGCCATCCTGGTCTACAAAGTGAGTTCCAGGACAGCCAGGGCTACACAGAGAAACCCTGTCTCGAAAAAAAAAAAAAAAAGAATTGGGGCTGGGGCAGTGGTGGTGCACACCTTTAAACCAGCACTCCGGAGGCAGAAGCAAGCAGATTTCTATGAGTCTGAGGCCATCTGGTCAACAGAGTGGCGTTCCAGAATAGCTGAGACCATATAAAGAAACCCTGTCCTCTTGGCACTCTCCCCCAAAAATTGGGGCTGAAGAATACCACACAGTCTTAATTACTGTAGCACTGTACTAAGTATAACCTTTTTTTTTTTTTCAAGACAGGGTTTCTCAGACTGGAGAGATGGTTTAGTGGTTAAGAGCACTGACTGCTCTTCCAGAGGTCCTAAGTTCAATTCCTAGCAACCACATGGAGGCTCACAACCATCTGTAATGGGATCCAATACTCTCTTCTGGTATGTCTGAAGACTAAGACAATATACTCACATACATAAAATAAATAAATCTTAAAAAGAAAAAAAGATATGACCTGTAGACCAGGCTGACCTCCAACTCACAGAGATCTACCTGCTTCTTCCTCTCAAGTGCTAGGATTAAAGGCATGTGTCATCCCCGGCCAGGCTGTAAATAAATCCTGAAACTGATTTCTCCAGTATTGTTAACTCTGGTTTTCTACATTTTTTTGTATATGGTATTCACTATAATCAAACTAATTTTCTTTCATTTGAACCTTACAAATAATATCAATAATACTGTGCCTAGGCCATTGATCTAATACATACATACTTTTGTTTATTGAAGACTGGATCTTCTGTAGCAAAACCGACCTTGAGGGGCTAGAGATGACTCCTTGTTTAAGTGTACTGTCTGTTCTTGCAGAGGACATCTCATTCCCCAGCAAGTAAGTGCTGACTCACAATCATCTGTAACTACAGTTCCAGAGGACAGGACACCCTCTTCTGGCAACAATGAACATTGCATGCACATGGTGGACAAATGTGCATATGTTCATACACATAAAAAGAAATAAATTTTAAAAGATGATATTGAAGTGCTGATGCCCCTGCCTCCACCTTCCATGCTGAGACGTGTGTCAGCATACCTGGCTTTATACAGCATTGGAATCTAGAACTCTGCATGTTAAGCAAGCATTCTAAAATTAATTTTTAAACGTGCTGGTTAGTTTTGTCAACTTGACACATCTACAGTTACCTGGGAAGAGGGAACCTTGATTGAAGAATTGCCTCTATCAGATTGGCCTGTGGACGTGTTTGTAGGGACACTTCCTTGATTAACGATTGATGGGGGAGGGCCCAGCTCACTGTGTATGGTGCCTTGCCTGGATGGGTGGATCTGTGCTGTGTAAGAAAGCAAGATGAGCAAGTCATGGCAAGAGAAGCCAAGCAGTGTTCCTCTGTGGTCTCTGCTCAAGTTCCTGCCCTGACTTCTCTTGATGATGGAGTGAAACCTGTAAGTTGAAATAAGCCATTTCCTTCCCCAAATAACATCTGGTAGGTGCTTATCACCACAGCAACTGATAAGTGAACTAGGACGTGAGGTTAACATCAGAAGATTTTATTGTAGTGATAGTCTGATGGTTTTTGCAGGGTTGGAGAGATGGCTCAGAGGTTATGAACACTTGTTGCTCTTACAGAGGATCTGTCAGTTCCCAGCACCCATATAGTGGTTCACAAACATCCATGACTCAATGTCCAGGAGATCCAACATTCACCTGACCTCCACTGGCACCAAACATGCACACAGTGCATATTGCATATACATGCATGTAGGAAAAACTCACACATATAAAGCAAATTAATCTGTAAAAAGATCAAAGAAATAGGCCTTGCTATATATGAAAGACTGATGTAACATATTCAGTTCTTCATCAGCTTCCCAGTGCTCATCAAATTGCTTTCCACAGTGTCTCAAACCATGATTGCTTATGAAATCCTTTGGGAACATATTGCCAAACAGAAAGTGGGCTGCCTGCCTCTGAAGTCTACTCTTGCCCTTTTGCACAGTTCGCCATCTGCGTCTTTCCTTTGTGTAGAGAATTGAGGAAGGTCTGAGTCTGAACAATTCTGCAAAACTGTTACCCATATGGAAATGGAAAAGCATCCTGGAGAATCTGAAAACAAGTGTCCCTGGGGACAAACTTGGGTGTGCAGACTAGCAACTGCGCTTCCTCCTCCCAGATGCTCACAGTCTATTTAAGTCTGAAATTGCTGATTACAGAGACCTCCTTCAGAGACTAGCTAACTCCTCCACCTGTGCTGTCCTAACACACCAAGGTTCCAGGTTGTAGAGATAGCCATGGCAGAATCCTACCTTATCATAACTTTATTGTGCAAGTTCATGTGTACCCAACCTTTCTTCATTCCCTGGAAGCCCCTAGTCTGGGTTCCAGGACCCAAGATGGACACATCACCCTTTTTCTCCAACACCTTTTTCTCCACTTCAGACTTTTTGGTGATTACAGGGGTGATAGCACAAAAATACTCACAGAACAGTCATCTCTGCAAATACCAATAACAGAGTGCTTCAGCTCTTGCTCCACCAAAACATGCAGCAGACAAAACACTTAGCACACTTATTCTTTGAAAACAATTTTGAGAAAAATTAGTTCAAATAATGAGAGTTCCCATGGTTATTCTCCTAAATGACATCCTACAAGACATATTTTGATAGCAGCTAGAAATTTGTTCTTTAACTGTTGGCAGAGAAGTGAACTCTTTCCCTCAAGAAACTGAGCACCATAGCCAGGAATGGTGGCACACACCTTCACTCCAGAGGCAAAGGCAGGTTCTGAGTTCATGGCTAGCTTGGGCTATATCTTGAGTTCCATGCCAACCATGGGTACAATTAGACTCTGTCTCATAAGGAGAGAGAGAGAGAGGAGAGAGAGAGAGAGAGAGAGAGAGAGAGAGAGAGAGAGAGAGAGAGAGAGAAGCAAGCAAGCTAGCTGGTGGTGGCAGATGCCCTTAATCCTAGCACTAGGGAGTCTGAGGCAGGAGAGGCCTGAGTTTGAGGCCAGTCTGATTTACAGAGTAAGTTCCAACACAGCTAGGACTATGCAGAGAAATCCTGTCTTAAAAAATAAATAAAACCATACATACATACATACATACATACATACATACATACATACATATGGAATTCAGCATTCTAATACAAAGGGCTTCCTCCCACCCCCTACCACCACCACAGTACACACTTCTCAAAAGTTTCTAGGTTGTACCAACAAAAATTTCTGATTTCAAGGTCATAAAAAAAAAATCTGATAGGAATCACTGAGCCCAATCCTTCAAATATTCAGGTATGATCCAGTCTGAATAATATACGATAACATTAAATTTCTTTAGTTTCTCCAGGAAAGTGTAGATTTTCATTAGAATTAATGCCTATAAGCACCAAAACAATTTAGACCTTGAATGTTTTTTGTTTTTCCAAGGCAAGGTTTCTGTGTAGCCCTGGCTGTCCTGGAACTGACTCTGAAGACCAGACCAGCCTGGCCTCAAATCTGCCTACCTCTGCTTCCTGAATGCTGGGATTAAAGGTATGCACCATTGCCTCGCTAATCTTGAAATTTTTTTAAAGATTTATTAATTTTATTTATATGAGTACACTGTTACTCTCTTCAGACAGACCAGAAGAGGGCATCAGATCCCATTACAGATGGTTGTGAGCCACCATGTGGTTTCTGGGAATTGAACTCAGGACGTTTGGAAGAGCAGTCAGTGTTCTTAGCTGCTGAGCCATCTCTCTAGCCCAATTTGAATTTTTTTAAGACTTTATTTTTAATTGCACATGTTTGTGTGTGTGTAAAGGGTATTAATTTGAGTGTTCATGTGAGCAGAGGCCAGAACATTGGAATCTTCTTGAGCTGTAGTCATCATGAGTCAATCAGTATGGATGATGAGAACTTAACTCTGATCCTCTCTGTAAAAGCAGTATGTTAACTCCTAAGCCAATTTCTAACTGCATTGTTTATGAATCAGGGTCTCCTGTAGATAAACTAGCCTCAAACCTGGAGCATGGCCTTGAATTCCTGAGCCTCCTGTCCCTGACTTTTTTTTTTTATTAAAGTAATTTTTTTAATATTTATTTACTTTATGTATATGAGTACACCATTGCTCTCTTCAGATACACCAGAAGAAGCCATCAGATCCCATTACAGATGGTTGTGAGCCACCATGTAGTTGCTGGGAATTGAACTCAGGACCTCTGGAAGAGCAGTCTGTGCTCTTAACCACTAAGCCATCTCTCTAGCCTCTGTCCCTGACTTCTAAGTGCTAATCACCAACTAACTCCACTATTGTAGGATTTTCCATGTCCAATCACATTAGGACAGTGGAAGAAGGCCTGTGATTGGCTTCAGACATAGACCTGCGTGGCATTTACTAGCCACAAAAAGCTGTGTTTTTATAAGGTTAGAAATATTGGGATAAAGCTTTTATCATTATCTATTGGCTCTAAAATTATTGTATTGACATCTTGTAAATTGTGATATCATTTATACATAAATCAGATTGATTAAGCATTGTCTTGATTCTACTGGGTAATAAGGTGGGGAGGAGGCAGATTGTGGGTGTGGGGCTTTGTGTGGTAGCGAGATGAACTCAGACTCCCCCCCGCCCCTGCCAGAGAGATGGCTAGCAGAGGGACCGCTGAGTGAGATGGCCGAGCATAGGCCCTGAGAGTTGCTGGGTTCTTTTTTAATATTTCCCACAACACACCACAATGGGCTTTAAACCCTTTTTCAGATGTGTTGTGGATCTGTAGAGGTAGTAAACTGCGAAGATTTGTTGATCTATACTAGAATGTCTATAATGCTGGATTGTCTCCTTTTTAAAAAATTGCATTTTATGTGTATATATAATGAATGTTTTGCCTGGTGTGTGTATATACGCGCACACATCTAGTGCCATCAGAGGGTGCCAGATCCCGAAACTGGAGTTAAGGAACAGGTCTAAAGCTGTTGTTTATGTGCTGAGAAGCCAACCCTGGTCTTCTGCCAGAGCAGCTCATGCAGGTAGTCCAGGCTGGCTTCAAACTCAGCATGTAGCAAAGCCTGACCTCCTGAGCCTTATGTCCTCACCTCCAGTGGAGGCGTTTGGGTTCACATTTGTAAGCACAGCACTTGGAAAGCTAAGGTGAAAGGATTGTTGCAATTTTGAGGCTGGCCTGGTCTACATGGCAAATCCCACGCCAGTCAGGCAGATAGGACTTTGTCCCCCCTCCCCCCCAAAAAAAAGGACATTAAAAAAGAAAGACAGAAAATATAAGGCAGGCAGTGATGGCACACACCTTTAATCCCAATACTTGGGAGGTGGAGGCAGGTGGATTTCTGAGTTGGAGGCCAGCCTAGTCTAGAGAATGAGTTCCCGGACAGCCAGGACTACACAGAGAAACCCTGTCTTGAAAATCAAAAAAGAAAGAAAACATATTAGATCTTCCTTAGAATTCATATGAAGAGGCCGGAGCTGATACACTGTGCCTCTTAGCAAACTGACCCTCTAGATAAATGTCTGTATATCACAGGTCCAGGTAGCAGTGAGACATACCTGCGGCTGATGTTATAATCATAAATCTGAGGAGGGGAGACACTGCATTATTTCAAACTTAGGATGCTTGAGTTACATAAAAAAAATTGTTATAAAACACCAGATAAAAGTCAACCAAGTTCTTCTGTTTTAACGACAATTAATTTATTGATGAATTGAGGAATACAATTTTAATGGGACAATAAGGCACAACTGTGGATAAAAACAGTTTGCTATACAGCCAAGGGGGGCATAATCTTAGAAAGTTTAAATATTTAAGTCAAGAAGCTTCTCAAGTACTTCTCAAACAGATCAGTATCAGACAATTAGTCCCTTTATACAATTCTTATATCACATCATTTGATCACAAAGTCTGACAGATATTTTGTAAAGAATTCCCCAGTTCATGTAGACCCCAGCCATCTGTCCCAGCCACTCCCCTGCTCACCCTTACCCATCCTCTGTGCAGTGTTGTTGTTTGTTTGGGTTAATAGCAATTTATTTCCTAAAGAACTGTTTACACATCTTGGACAGCCTTCCAAAGCAACGAAGCAAGCAAGCAAGATCAGAGAAAGCCAGCCAAAAGCGGATTCACAGGGACACAGGACAGAAGCGGCCTGATTCAGTGAAATCTAAATCAAGCTGAAATTGGCAGAGAAGCTCAGCTGGGTCACACAAAGACCTCTAATGTCACCTCAGTTGGTACCTCCAGTCCCAGGCCCCGTGCTTCTAGGGGATCTGTATAGTATACACAAGGAGCTCGGAAGGGCATGTCATCAGGAAGGTCACGAGACAATACATTCAATGCCTGGACCAGAATTATCAACTGACTACCCATCTTCCAGCATTAAAGTGTGCCAAGTATAAAATTCATTCGGAGTTTTGTGCAAAACTTTAAGACACTGAGGACAATCTAATTCTTTAGGACTGAGATAAGTCAGGCACTTCTGTAACACTAGTCTTTCTGTCTGGAAATGTGAAGAATCTTCCAGTGTACAGAACACTGAGGCATAACCCATGCTATAGAGTAAACATGGGCAGCTCTCCAGGGTGCCTAGCCTTATTCAGAAACTACAAGAAGGTCCTCTACCATATTGTCAGAAGAGCCACTTGGGTGGTGACAATATCCCAAAGAGAAGCAAACTGGCAGGCATTAGAATATTTTCTGAATGTTAACACTGTACCCAGAAAAGCCACATAAATATGTTTGAAAATAAAAAGTCAGAGGTAGAGAGACCTGGGAAGCCACCTAGGAGACATGGCTCTACAAGCCTCACCATGACCACCTTTTAAGAACATGTCTGCTCATAAGCCCTGTGACGACAGAGCAATACAGGGGACCAAGGGAGTCACATGCTTCCAAGAACTGTACTGCTTGCTGAAAAGCTCCTGGATAGGCAATGTCCCAGAGACACATCAGAAGGCAGATATAAGTTACCAGACCACTAACTATCCTGCCACCTCAGAAACAAACTTTAGAGCAGAGCCCAGAGTCAAGTAAAATACAGGGAATCTCAACGACAGAAGGGCAGCTGAAAGACTGAATGGAGAGGAGGTTGGATGATAGAGAGGTAGGAAGTAATAGACACAAGGACAAAAGGACACAAGGTCATAGAAACAGGGTGGAGGCTCGATGAAGGGAAGGCAGCATGGATATGGTCCCCATCCAGTGGGAGCTTTGCTGGCTGATTCTTGACATGAGTCCCTGTTTCATTTCCTCAGACAGGATGGATGCATGGCACTCAGCAGCAAAACAGGGGAAGATGGAACTTACAAATAAAGACCTGGTAAGTGGATACTGAACAGAAATAGAGGGTACCATTCTGTAACGCCCTGTTTATACACCAAAGGCAAGTTTGTATGGACAGGAGAGACTTCAGGTTGTCATGCAAGAGCTGTAGTATTCTGGGAAAAGGAGATAACAGGATGGGGTGGGGCTGGAGGACAGAAGAAGTTTCAGTTCTTAAATATTAGAAAGCAAGAATAATTTGGTCTCTGTCCTTTAGTGAAGAAATCGGATGCTCATCTTCTGTTCTACATCCACCTTCTCCAAAACCTGGGGTTGAAAAAACAAAAACAATTTATCATTAAGATTATGACCATTCTGAGAACCTTTCTAAATAATGGGTGATCTTCTCCTCCTATGCAGTAGATTTAACATAAAAACAAAAGGTAGGGGAAGAGTCACATAAGGGCACACCCTCCCTGAGGACCCATAGGGAGCAAATGGTTGTGGGGAAATAAATTTTCTTCAGTAGTGTAGCCACTCATAAGTCCCTCATGCTCCTGTAAATAACACCAATTTAAACTCTATCTTCACCCCCTCCAAAAGACATGAACATAAAGAGTAAGACAAGTTAGAAAAATAAGGGAACCAGAAAGTAAGAGGGGAACAGAGTGAATATGATCAAAATATATACATGTATGAAAATGTTATAAGGAAACCCATTATATATAATCAATGCACTAATAAAAAAGAATTAAGAGGGAAAAAAAATCAAAAGGTGATAGACAGACCTTAACGAATTCTGTAAAAGATATGGCACTGTCTCCATCTTGGTCAGCCTCCTGGATGGTCCTGTCTGCAATACTGCCCAGCTGCTCATCCGAGATATTCACTCCGACCATCATTCGCAGTACCTACAAGATCAAGAGCCTGGAAGGGAACTCAAGACAAAGCCGCCTCACTTCCCCTTTCCTTCGATTGCTTCACATGCACCAGCTAGAGAACTGAAATCCTTAGCTTATTATCTAGGCAATTCTTTTTTTTTTTTTTTTTTTTTTTGGTTTTTTTTGGTTTTTTCGAGACAGGGTTTCTCTGCATAATCCTGGCTGTCCTGGAACCTGCTCTGTAGACCAGGCTGGCCTCGAACTCAGAAATCCGCCTGCCTCTGCCTCCCAAGTGCTAGGATTAAAGGCGTGCGCCACCTCTGCCCGGCATCTAGGCAATTCTTAAAAAGGAAATGAGCAGATCTCTGGCAGTCATTCTCCCTAAGGGTCTTCTCCATGTCGACTGTCCAGACTCTTTCTGCTTAGACTACAGGCATGATGTCTGCTGGCAAAACAGTCATACTGGGGCTGTGAGGTATAACACATCTCTGGGTGTCCTGTTGCATCAGGCAAAGTAGTTCCCTTACGGATGTAAGTCAGCTTGGTGGGTTGTTCTGAAACCTAATACAAAAGCAGTCCTCTGTAAGGAGGAGCACTAAGCACTTATTTATAGGTTACAGCTCACATAAATCTCCTTGAAGACTACTCGGGAAGCTGATATGAGAATTACAAGCTGAGTCTAGTTTGGGTGAACTTCCTGAAGCCCCTTTTTAATGGTGGAGGTATCTAGGACATAGTTCAGTGGCAGAGTGCTCTCACCTAGCAAACAAAGGTCCCAGTACCACACATACACAAACATGGTACCTTATGTAACTTCCATGTCCTCTTGCCTAAGGTTCCCAGGCCTTCCTTTCTCCTCCACTCATTAACATCCTTCATGGGCAGTGTACCATTTTGTTTCTTACTAACTTTTTGGAGGTGGGGGCAGGGAGGACTGTTTTTCAGACTGCTTTGCTAAGTTGTTCAGGCTGGTCTTGAATGCCTGGATGCCAACAATCTTCCTTAGCTTTTCAAGTAGCTGCTACTAATTATATCTACTCCCTCCCATTGCAATCAACTAGTTCTTAAAACCCAGAAGCTGTCGCCTGGAGGCTAAGAGCACTGGCTACTCTTCCGGTGGACTAGGGTTTGATTACCAGCAGTATTTACAACTGTCTCTAATTCTTTTTTTTTTTAAGGTTTATTTATTTATTATGTATACAGTATTCTGTCTGCATGTAGGCCTACAGGTCAGAAGAGGCACCAGATCTCATTATAAATGGCTATGAGCCACCATGTGGATGCTGGAAATTGAACTCAGGACCTCTGGAAGAACAGCCAGTGCTCTTAACCTCTGAGCCATCTCTCCAGCTTCCAAGCGTCTGTAAATCTAATTCCAGGGAATCTAATTACCCTCTTCTGGCCTCCCTGGGGACCAGTTATGGACATGGTGCACAGGCATACATGCAGGTAACATGCACAAATATATAAACTAAAATACTAAAAAAATTTTTAAGAGGTTACATTACTAAAAATAATTTGGGTAAAGTCACTGGCACTTCCACCAGATGGGAAATACCAAGCAGACAAATTGATCCCCATATTGCACCCTCCTAAGATCTCGGTTCAATCAGTCCCTGGGGTGTTTTGCTTGGATAATGTTAAGAGCATGGGCTGTGAAGGGGATTGTGACCAAAATGCTGCCTAGCAAGTCTGAGGCTCTGGGCGCCATCCCCAAGTTTACACACACACACTGAGAATAAGAGCTAGAATGTATGTGTGTGTTTATGTTGGGAGGTGGGCAAGAGTGGTATGTAATAAAATACCTTTATCCAGACCTCAGATGAGGGCACGAAGTCTGGAAGTGATCTGACCCAGGTCCCAGGAACCAGTGGCATTCGTTTCCAGGCTCAATACTCAGGCCTGTGTGTCCTCCATCTGTCTATCTCATCATTTATTAATCCACTTGGAAGTTCATTAACTAATGGAAACTTACTGTTATTTAATTGTTCCTATTATTTAGTTTCTTTATGCATGTTTCTCCCTTTTTAAAAGTGTGTGGTCTTCTCAAAGAAACCCAGGGCTGTACACTGCCATGTTCCCTCTGCCACTGAGTTCCATCCCTAGCCCTCTTTCCATGGTGTGCAGGATGCCGATCCAGGTGCTTGTGAGTCATCATGTGGGTGCGGGGAACTGAATCTGCCCAAGCCCCCTGCAACAGCAGCCAGTGCTCCTAACCACTCGACTGCCTCTCAGCCCTGGGTTTGCATTTTTTTTTTAAATCTAGGTGAAAATAAAGGGTTTGGACAGTATTTTCTCATACTGCCTTTATAAAAAGTCCAAGATATGCTAGCTTCATGAAATGGATCTGTGAATAGAACAAGCATCTCTACTTAAATATAACTGACACAGAACAGACTATTAATATTCACCTAATTCTTTAGAAATTACAGTGCCTAGAAAGACAAACTTTGTTCTCATCTTCTACTTTGGAAAACTGCTCTCTCCTTGCTAGACTAAAACTAGTTGCCTGCGTACCTAATCAATCCAGGAGTATATCTATGACGAAGTCATTCCTGGCCCCACAGTAACTTTCTCATCCCAAGTCACACAATTGTTTACAAATCCTAATAATAGAGAAATAAACCAACTCCCCATTTCCAAGTCATCTTTCTGGCAGCCAGATCTGGACCACAGGTGACTTGGAATGGTTGCCTCTGTCTCTTCAGCCCTCAAAGGCTGCCATTGGTGTGACTTTCAGTTAAGCAGTATAGTACTCACTGAAAAAAGCTACTCCCACTCCAAAACTAAGGGCAAAGTTAGCATCAAGTCCGGGTGGGGAGGAGCTCATGAGACCCCACCCACAGCTGAGGAGCTGCTGGCAGCTGGGGGCTGCTGGGCGATAGACAGTCATTTTTTTGTTGGAGTGTAGCTGCTACTAGTAGGCTGCCCATGTTCCAGCAGAGGGTCCAACACGTACGTGCACATGGGTAGCACTGACTGGACTTAGTGGGTTACTTTTTTTTTTTCCAAAAGAACATATGTTGGAAGGGGGATGTTTTGAAGGGGATAAGGAAAGTGGAGGGGGAAGGCATATATGATCAAACATATCATATCCATGTATGAAATTCTCAAAAGACTAAATTTTGTCTTTAAAACAAGGGTCTGGGGACACTACCACTGGCCTCCTGTTTTGGATTTTCTCATTGAAATGAACAAAGACTGAGTTGGTCCTTAATCTGATCTGGGTAGGCTTCAACTTGTAAGTTTTTTGAAGATATAAAATTAGTTCTGATTTACTTAAGAGCAGAAAGTACTTTTCCTTTTAGATATATCTTGAAACACACAGAACTTGTCTGTTGGAAATTCCTCTATGTCCTAGCTATCTGGGGTCTTCTAGATTCAGTGAAAAGGACAGTTCCCTACTGTCCTAAACTTATAAAAGAGAAAGAGATGGGGAGCAAAGCAAACCGTGCATCATCAGATCACAGCTGGGACATGAGGAAGCACCCTGCAGCTACCAACTACTGGGTGATGCATGGCAGCCACAGCAATCCCTTGACTGACACCTAGTCCAAGAAGAAATTAAACAGAAAATTTACTTCCGAGTCCTTAGAATTAAATTGCTGCTGACAACAACTGAGCCGTGTAACCCAGCTGAACTGTGTGTTTCCCCAGGTCACTTGGCACCTCAGGGACTGCCCGCCCGTGAAGACTCAGTGACCCGCAGCGAGCGTTTCCAGGTCTTCTCTGCTGCCTTTTATCTACAACAGGACTCTTTCCAAGGCAGGGATTAGAGGAAGAACAACTGCTGCCCATAAAAATAATGTCAGGACCCAAAATACACATTGTTCTGAAATGTTCCCACATACCTGTAACAGCTCATCACGGGAGATCTTGTCATCTTTATCCAAGTCATAGAGTCTGAAAGCAACTGGTATGAAAACACAAGAAGACAGTGGGAATTTGTAGTGCTTTGTCCCGTCTCAAAGAGCTGAACACACAAGGACAACAGGTAGAAACTGAGAGCCAAGTAATAGATTTCCAAGATAACTGCCATTCCTAGTAGGACTTCCGGGTTTTTGTTGTTTTGATTTTTGAGACAGGGTTTCTCTGTATAGCCCTGGCTGTCTTGGAACTCAGAGATCTGCCTGCCTCTGTATACCAAGTGCTGGGATTATAAGTGTGCCCCACCATGACTAGAAAGTCTCAATTTCTTAAATTTTCCAGTGTCTTTAAAAGTCTTACCAGGGCCAGGTGGTGGTGTGAAATGCCTTTAACTAGGCAGATCTCTGTGAGTTCAAGGCTAGCCTGGTCTATTAATTGAGTTCCAGAACAGCCAGGGCTGTTGCACTGAGAAACTCTATCTTGAAAAACAAAAAACAAAAACAAAAAAGAAAAGAAAAGAAAAAGAAAACGAAAGACTTGAAAAATTAATAAAAGAAAGCCAAGAATCCCTTTTCTTATAGTAGAATGAGGGAATAAAGAAAGAACTCCCCCAGCCCCAGCCCCAGCCCCTTAAGTAGTCACTCACAACTGAGTGAAACCACAAGGAGCCACACCAGGAGCCTCCATGGCAGTGGAGCATAGGAGAATAGGCTTGTGAGATCTTCTGTCAAGTTGCAAAGCCTATTCTTCCTTCTACTAAAGAACTGGAATTTCTTTTTTGCTTTTGCATTTTGAGACAGGATTCTCATGTAGCTCAGGCTGGCCTTAAGCTCAATAGTTGGCTATAGTTGGCCTTGAACTCTTGATCTTTGAACCACTACTTTCTAAGTGCTAGGATTACAGGCATCACAGTGGCCAGCAAGAACTGGAATTTCAAATAGAATCAACAAGACTCTGATGTCTATAAACACGACCCAACCCCGCCACTAGAGTTGGGATTATGGTTGTGTACAACATAACTGACTTGTCATTTGGGTGGAGCTCCTAACCTCCACCCCTCAGCAAGTAACCTTAACCTGAGTCATCTCTCCATCCCTCTTGACTTAAGTTTCTCTCTTTAACAATACATAAGCCTTTTAGAAAGTAGGCTATACAAGAACCTTGCTTCATGTCAGTGTAAAAGAGAGAATTTGGGCTGGAGAGAAGACCCAGCAGTTAAAATCACCGACTGCTTTTCTAGAGGTCCTGAGTTCAAATCCCAGCAAACACATGGTGGCTCACAACAATCTCTAATGGAATCTGATGCCCTCTTCTGGTGTGTCTGAAGAGAGCAATGGTGTAATCATATACATAAGATAAATAAATTAAATAAATAAATCTTGAGAGAGAGAGAGAGAGAGAGAGAGAAGGAGGAGGAGGAGGAGGAGAGGGAAAGAGAATGAGAGAATGAGAATATTCAGGAGTATAAAACCTATTCAGTTTTTTGCCATGATTAAGATCTATTGTGTGAACAGTGTTTTAAGAACACTAGGTGATTTTGTAGGCATAAAAGATGACCTTATCAAAGAAGTGACTGTTACATAACTGAATTCAGGTTAGTTTTAAATTACTTAAGGTAAACCACTGTGATTTCTGGTTATGTATTATGTCTTTTGAGTTAGGATCTTGTTCTAGAGTCCACCCTGGCCTGGAACTATGTAGCCCAGGCTGGCCTCAAATTTACAGCAATCTTTTTGGTTCAGACTATTGGCCTGACTCTACCATACCTGACTTCAATTTTTGGTTTTCAAAAGTCGACTGCCAAACTAGGCATAGTGATGTACGCCTCTAGCCCCAGAACCCAGAAGGTATCAGAGGATCAGGAATATATGGCCAACTTTAGTTGCATAGGGTACCCCAGGTCAACCTAGGCTCCATGAGACCATCTCAAAAGCAAAAGTAGGGGCTGGAGAGACAGTTCAGCGGTTAAGAACACTGACTGCTCTTCCAAAGGTCCTGAGTTCAAATCCCAGCAACCACATGGTGGCTCACAACCATCTGTAATGAGACCTGATGCTCTCTTCTGGTGTGTCTGAAGACAGCTACAGTGTACTTACATAATAAAATAAATAAATCTTTGGGCTGGAGTGAGCAGAGGTCCTGAGTTAAATTTCCAGTAACTACATGATGGTTCACAACCATTTGTACAGCTACAGTGTACTCATATACAGAAAATAAATAAACAAATCTTTTTTTAAAAAAAAAAGCAAAAGTAAATAAAAGGGAACGGAACCCAGGTCCCCTGGGAAACAGCAACTGCCCACCTACCACCACCTTGCCAGTCTTTTTCTTTTTGAGTCAGAGTCTCACTGTTGCCTAGGCAACTATTGCCTTGAACTTTTAACTAACAGATCTTTTGCCTCTGCCTCCTAGATTCTGGGGTTAAAAAGTCATGTTCCTAGCCGGGCAGTGGTGGCACACGCCTTTAATCCCAGCACTTGGGAGGCAGAGGCAGGCAGATTTCTGAGTTCGAGGCCAACGTGGTCTACAGAGTGAGTTCCAGGACAGCCAGGGCTACACAGAGAAACCCTGTCTCAATTTAAAAAAAAAAAAATCAAGTTTCATCACACCTAGCTCTTAATTTCTTGAACAGGCAAACAGAATGATGATTTTTCTACACTCTCATACCCAACTGCCCCCACCCGTTTTTTGTTTTGTTTTTCCAGATACAGTCTTATGTAGCCCAGGCTAGCCTTGAACTCACTGTTCTTCCAGAGAACAGAACACACATTGGGAGGCTCACAATCACTGGTTAACTCCATTTCCAGGGGCTCCAATACCTTCTAGTATACACACAGTGGATTCGAGCACACACACACAGAGTACTAAAAAAATGATTTTTTTTTTTAAAAAGAGGGATTGGTTCCAGTGCAGCCAGGACTATACAGAGAAACCCTGTCTTGAAAAACTAAAACACACAACAAAAGGACTGGGGTGATGATTCAGTGGGGAAGCACAGAGAGAGCTTCAAGGTGAGTAAGGGATCCTGCCTCAAGGCAAGGCAGAGAAGGATGGAGGAATAACCCTTCTCACTTTGATGTGGACCTACACACTCACATGCAAGCTCTACAACACACCGGTGAAGGAGGACTAGCAGGAGGACAGGGAGGAGGAGCAGCAGCAGCAACAAACTCAGAGCAATAGTAGTTGATTCTTTTCAAACAAAGACTAAGAGGTGAGAGTTCCCATGTGGCCCAAACCTTCCCCGTCCCGTCCTAACATTATCACTACATTCCTAAGAATGGAGTACTGGATAAAGTCCCCGTTCCTAACACTATCATTACATTCCTAAGTATGGAGTACTGGATAAAATGAGCAGAGGACTACTGGTACATTGTTATTAACCAAAGTCCACAGTGTACACTAAATTTCATCCTCTTGCAGGTTTCCCTGAGTCTTGTCAAATGCATACCTTCAACGCTCTATAGTGTGGCTTCACTTGCTTCCAAACCCCATCTTCACGTCCTTCAAAATAGCCCCAACCTACAGCTTCTGACGAGAGAACCCCATGGACCTAATTCCTTTGGTACTAAGTCCTCTCCTAACCCAAACAACCTCCATCAGTGTGTCTCTGTCTTCATCTCCATCTTTCTCTCTCCCTGCCCTAAAATAATGTATTAAGCCATGGCAATAAAACAAATTATACTGAAAGAGAATAGCTGCGGACCCAACGTGTGCTAACAAGAACTCATTTTGGGAACTGCAGTTCTTTTGGATCCCAGAGCTACACTAGAACTTTGAAGGTCCTGAAGCCTATCAGCCATTATTACAATAAACGTTTGCTTGTTTGTTTGTAGCCTGGGCTGTCCTGGAATACACTAGGTAGACTAGGCTGGCCTCTCAGAAACTCTTGCCTCACCCTGAGGGCTGGGATTAAAGACCTATGGCATCATGCCCAGTCAACACAATAAATACTTTCATTCATTTATTTATTTACAAATTTAAGAGGTGGAGGGGGAGTGTGTGTGTTCATTCAGGTACTGAGGCAGGCACACATGTCAGAGAACACATACCACATGCCTGTGAGACTCAGTTCTCTCTTCCTACCACGTGAGCTCTGTAATTTGAACTTAGGTTATCAGGTTTGGTGGCATGTGTCTACCCACTGAGTCATCACCAGGACCCTTTTTTTGTTTGTTTGTTTTGTTTTGTTTTGAGACAGGGAGAATCTGTCATAGCTCTGGCAGACCAGGAACTCATTATGTAGACAAGGCTGGCCTCTAACTCAGAGATCTTCCTGCTGGGACCAACACCAAGATCATCCAGGCCCTGTACATTCCTGGCCCTTTTTAATTACTTTTTCCAGACAAAGTCTGGATATGTTGCCTGTCTAGCTTTGAATTTGTGATCCTCCAAACTTAGGCTTCTAATCAGGTAGAATAATAGACATATCTGTGTCAAACTAATTTTTTTCTGTGTATATAGTAAGAATTATAAAATTTGTGATCTTCACTACTTAAGATTGTATTTCACCAATGTTAAAAATACTCATATTGTTGTGAACCAATGGCAAAGATATTTTCTCTTTTTAATGATATATTTATTTTTACTTTATGTGCATTGATGTTTTGCCTGAATGTCCGTCTGTCTGTGTGAAGCTGTCAGAAACCCTGGAACTGGAGTTACAAACAGTTATAAACTGCCATATAGGTGCTGGGAATTGAACCTAGGGTCTCTGGAAGAACAATCAATGCTATTAAGGGCTAATCCATCTCTCCAGTCCCAGCAAGGATATTTCAAACTCTATATCCAAAAATCTCCACTTTACCATAACTAAGGAAAATTCTGAAAGAACTTTTACAAAGTCGGGAAGGAGAAAAAAAGGAAAGAGGAGGAGAAGGAAGAGGAAGAAGAGAGAAAGGATGAGGAGAAAGAAGAAGAGGAAGAGGAAGAAGAGGAGGAGGAAGAGGAAGAAGAGGAAGAGGAGGAGAAAGAAGAGGAGGAGAAGGAGGAGACCCCACAACGACAGCCAGGGAGGGAACTTATACAATTGCAGATGCGAAGAAATTTCAGATAAACAATTTTTTTTAACTTTTTTTCCTGAAATATGCATTCTGCTATATTGCCAAAGCTTTCAAGGTGTCCTTGGCCCACAGCTTCTCAAGTAGCTGGAAATGCAGGCACACACCGAAGCCCAAACAGAAGGCTGCTTTGGTCTGTCTTTGTTTTTTTGAAGCAGAGTCTCTATCCCAAGCTGGCCTTGAACTCACCTCCATAGCTGAGGACGACTTTGTAATTATTGATTGATTGGTTGGTTGACTTTGGTTTTGAGATGGGTTTCTCTCTGTAGCTCTGGCTGTCCTTAAACCTGCCACTGCCTCCTAGTTCTGGGATTAAAGGTGTGCACCACAACAATCACCAGTCTGAGGATGTCTTTGAACTTGTGATGGTTTTGCCTCCCCTTTCTAAAAAGTGGGATCATGGGCATATGCTACCATACCCAGTTTCAGAAGGAAACATTTTTTTTAATAATTTTTTAAAGTTTATTTATTTAATGTGTATGTGTCTTTTGCCTGCATATTTTGTCTGTGCATCATGTGCACATTTTATGCCCAAAGAGGCCACCAGATTTCTCTGGGACTCAAGTTACAGATGGTTGTAAGCTGCCATGTCTGTGCTGGGATTAGAACATGAGTTCTCTGGAAGAACAGTTAGTCCTATTAACCTGTGAGTCATGTCTGTACCTTCTAGGAAGTGTTTGTTTTTAAGACATGCTCAGGAGGGAATGGTGGTGCATCCTTCAATCCCAATGCTTGAGAAGCAGAGATAGGCAAATCTCAGTTGAATTCAGAGACCAGCCTTGTCCAAATATCAATTACAGGCCAGTCAAGGCTACACAGTGAGACCTTGCCTTTAAGGGAAAAAAAGAGCAATCAATGCTCATATATACACAAAGCTGCTTCAGGAAAAGCTGTAATTCCCTGTTCAAGAACAGAGGTTCTTGTAGAATATTCCTTTTAACCCTTGGATCCATAGATAAAGGAATACATGACTGTGAAAAGAAAAAAATAATGTTCTGTCAAAATGTCTACTGGCCAGGCACCTGTGATTCTGGATGCACTACAGATGGGTTTATCTGCCTCACATGGCATCTATTGCCAGGTTCCCATTTATCATTTGTGTACCTCAGGGATTCAAGGTTAAGATGGTTCTTTGACCAAATACCACACACATCCTGTTATTTAATGTATAATAAAAACATGATCCAACCTCTATCAGCAGACACACACTGAAGAAAACAGCTCAAGTTGTACGAGGTGGCCCACCCTTTTAATCCTAGGACTCTGGAAGTAGAGGTAAGCATATTTCTGTGAGTTCAAGGCCAACCTGGTCTGTATAGTGAGTTCTAGGATAGTCAAAGCTACATAGTGAGACCCTGTCTTGAAACAAACAAACAAACAAACAAACAAAACAAGCAAAAAGAAAGACAAAAGAAAAAGAAAAGAGAACTACTGACTGGCTCAACATGAAGACGACCAAGAGAGTGAGTGCTTACTGTAAGGCTGAATCATGTGTGCGTGCTTTTCTCTGATTCCATGCTACAACTAATTTTTCCAATTATTCATTAACTCCTAGTCTCACAACCCACAAGACAATGTTTATACTGTGGTATGAAGATCAGGCAGACATACTAGCATATGCTAAATCACTAATCACTCCCTCAGGAGGCTGAGGGATTCTCCCAAGTCTAAGACTTTCCTGGACTACAATGTGAGACTGTCTATAAAAACAATAAAGATAACTTAAACTGGTTGTGTCGGCACATGTCTTTGATCCCAGAGAGATAGTAGGATCTCTTGTTAGTTGCAGTCAGTCTGGTATACAAAGTTTACAAAGGTCAGGGCTGTTATACAAAGATACCCTATCTCAAAAAAACAAAAAAGAAAGAAAAGAAATAAAAATAACTCAATAAATAAAAAAACTAACAACCCACGGACAGAAGGCTTTGCATGAAGCAAACAGTACTTTGTCCTGAAGGGAGCAAATGTGGCTCATTAGTACTGTTTATAATAAACATGAGGGTAGGTCATAGGATTCTGTTGTCTGTACCCAGCCTCGTCTCCTGAAGTTCTTTGCTCTTCTCGAAGCACCGTGATGTGGGGGCAAAGCACAACAGTCTTTTACAACTTTTGTTCAAAAATCTTCTCTGGCCTAAATAACAAGAAATACTTTAGTGATTCTCAAACTGCACCGTAAGTGCCAACAAAAATGAACTCACACTTCTCCTAAGAAGATGAATGGACACAGAAACGGAAACTTCAGGAGATACTTGTTAAATGTATGTAAATGCAGCCTTATGTACTCCAACTTACTTGTATTTTCTCTAATATTTTCAAACCTTCTAGTATCTGTAAATCATTGGGAGTACCATTTAATCTGTAGCTTCACAAACTTCTAGGCACCACCATGCACTCTTTCAAGGCAGGGTTGGGCTCAATCAGTTTTATACAATTTCAGTATCAACTTGTGTTGAAAGAAAAGTAGAAATTCAACTTCAGCTTCCTGGAAAAGTGTTGTAAGGGATTAGGCAATAGTTCAACCAGGGCAGAGAGAAATGTAGAAAGGATTGAAAGAAAAGAAGGCAAGAGGCACAGGAAAGTGCCATTTTGTTACGGGTATTTTAGTAAAATCTACAATCTATTAAATTCTAAAATAGATGGAGGACCAACACTCTCACAGGCAGGGTCTGGGGTCTTGCTCCAACTGTCACTCTAGTACCTTCTACAATGTCTGGCACACAGGAGATAAATGAAGTACACGGGCAGGTAACACCTAGTATATGCAAGGTACTGTTGGAAGCACTTACAACATGAAGAATCTCTTAGAGGGGACCACAGATGTGGCTCAGGAGAAAGAGTGCTTATGTACTGGAGAGATGGCTCAGCAGTTAAGAGCACTGACTGCTCTTCCAGAGGTCCTGAGTTCAATTCCCAGCACCCACATGGTGGCTCACAACCATCTGTAATGGGATCTGATGCCCTCTTCTGGTGTGTCTGAAGAGAGCAATGGTGCACTCATATACATAAAATAAATAAATAAATCTTAGAAAGAAAGAAAGAAAGAAAGAAAGAAAGAAAGAAAGAAAGAAAGAAAGAAAGAAAGTGCTTACCTAGCACACATTATGTCTTGAGTTTTATCCCAAGTCCCCTAAATATAAGATGGTGGTATGTGCCAGTAACATAGGAGGAGGAGACAGTAGTATCAAGACTTAAATAGTAAGTCTGAGGCTAGCTTAGGGAACATGTGATCCTGTCTCTAACAGTAATCAAAATCCCTCAATGAGCTATGGAAATGACCTATAAAATCCTTTAAAATTTCATTTTACATAGAGAAAACTATACCACAAAGATCTCAAGCAACCTGTCCAAAGTCTCATGGGCTAAAATGGTAATCCAGGAATTCCAACTTAGCTTAGCTCCATGATCTGACCACTTAACACTCTGCTTTTGTAAGTGTTGAAAGAGTAAATGAGGGCTGGAAAGATGGTTCAGAAATTAAGAGCACCGACTGCTCTTCCAGAGGTTCTGAGTTCAATTCCACATGGTGGCTTACAACCATCTGTAATGGAATCTGATGCCCTCTTCTGGTGTGTCTGAAGAGAGCAATGGTACACTCATATACATAAAATAAATAAATAAATAAATCTAAGAAAGAAAGAAAGAAAAAGAAAGAAAGAGAAAAGAAAAGAAAAGAAAAGAAAAGAAAAAGAGTAAATGAGCCAGGTCCCAGCACATGGGAAGCAGAGGCAGGCGGATCTCTTGAATTTGTGGCTGGCCTGGTCTACAGGATGAGTTCCAGTCTCCTACAAAGAGAATCCCTGTCTCAAAAAAACAAAACAAACAAACAAAAGAAAGAGAAAGAAGAAAGAGTAAGGAACCACAAAGATGACGGGGAGAGGGAGGGAATGTGACTGGCGCTCCTTACAGTGCAGTTTGTTGCTCCGGCTGTTGAGTGGTTCCGGTCCATTCACATCTTTGCTCTTTTCATTATCCTCAATGGGTCGGAAATGAGCCAACGTTCTCATGAATCCTCGGAAGTTTACCTGATCCTCTCTGATTAGGAATATAACAGAACAGCATGTCAATCAGGGTGGAAGGTCTTTTGTTTGTATGTTTTGTCTTTTTTGCAGTGTTTCAGAATCAAACTCAAGGTCTTCCACAAGCTAGGTAACCACTCCACCTCTAAACTATACTGATTCATGGTGACTGTTTCTTATGGACGCAAGAAATAGCCAACATGTTGATCCTGAGTAACCTGAAAGTCCATTTAGCAAGCTTCCTTTCCATATGCATGCATAATACTTTTGGGCTTATACAACATCTTCACCTAAAAAAGCCTCACCCCCAATAGTGTGAAAAAATGGTATATTATTCTCATTTATTAAATGATTAACTAGGCTGAAAGAAGAAAAGGACTTAACTATGGTCAGAGTTATCACTGAATTTACTTATATATCTATAAAGTGGATTTTAAGTAGGGCCAGTACCACACGTGAAAACCAAGACCTAAACTCTCTCTGCTTTGAACTCTGGAACAACCAGCATGTTATTCTTTCAACCCACGATAAAATATGCCTAAAGACATTTATATTTTAAAGCACATTCTAGAAAATCTTGCTTGTTTATTTGTTGTTCTGAGACAGTCTACCTCTGTGTTCACAACAGTCCAGTTTTGGCTTCCCCAGTGCTAGGGCATAAGCCACCAGGCCCAGTCACTTTGCTACACTTTCATCCCTCTCTTCCTCCTAGTGCTGGGGATTAAGCACAGGCCTTCAGCTACACTAGGCAGGCACTTTACCACTAAGCTATATAAATCCAGCCCTGTGGTTCTCTTTTCTTTTTAAAGATTTTTTTATTTCATGGTTATAAGAGTTTTGTCTGCATTTATGTTTGTGTACCACTTGCATGCCTGTTAACTGTGGACGTCAGAAAAGGGTATCTGATTCCCTGGAACAGGAGTTAGCTATAAGTTTCCACGTGGGTTCTGGGAATCAAACCTCAGTCCTCTAAAAGAGAGGACAGTGTTCATAACTGATTAGTCATCTCTCCAGCTCCCACCCCATACATTCCTTTCTGTTTTGCTGAAACAAGATCTCACCTATGTAATCCTGGTTGGTCTGAAATTTTGAAATGCCTAGCTTTTTTTTTTTTAATCTTAAGTATTTCTGCAATAAAGATAAATACTGCAAAGCATAGCAATGGATACCTGTTATCCCAGCACTCAGGAGGCAGAAAAAGGAAAGACTGCTTTGGATTTAAGTCCAATTTAGGCCACAGAAAGTACTAGGTCAGTCAGGCAGTGGTTGTGTATGCCTTTAATGCCAGCATTCAGGAAGAAGAGACAGGCCGATCTCTTGAGTTTGAGGCCAGTCTAGTCTACAGAGTGAGTTCCAAGATAGCCAGGACTACATAGAGAAACCTTGTCTCAAAAACAGACAGACAGACAGTACTGGGCAAGCAAAGGATACAAGCAATCCTTCTTCTTATAACAAGAACAAAAAGGGCTCAGGATGTAACTCAGCCTTGAGTTTGAACTTTAGCACTATATAAACTGATCATAGTGGTATACACTTATAGTTGCTTCTACTCAGTAAATAAAGAGAGGAGGATCAAAAATTCACGGTAACTGATGCTGCCAACCTGATAACTGAGTTTAATCCTCAGAACCCACATGGTGGAAAAAATGATCTGTCTCCTGAAAGTTGTTCTGACTTCCATGTATACATGGCATGGCAGCATACACACACACACACACACACACACACACACACACACACACACACAGAGAGAGAGAGAGAGAGAGAGAGAGAGAGAGAAACAAAAATAAAATAGCAACTAAAAGGAAATAATTCTAAAATTGAACAAATGAACTTTTTAATAGTTAAAGGGTAACACATGTGGTTTGTTTACTTACGACAATCATATCAATACTAGGTGGCCTACTTCCCAGAGCTACCTAAAAAAATCCTGCCAGGCAGTGGCACATGCCTTTAATCTTAGCACTTAGAGACAGAGGCAGGGAGATCTTTATAAATTCAAGGTTAGCCTGGTCTACCTAGTCTCCAACCAGCCATAGCTACCTATTGTGAGACCCTGTATCAAAAAACAAAAACAAAACAAAATCCCCATTTTAGCTAAATAATCCCAACATTTTTGAGGCAGAAGTAGGAGGATGTGGGATTTGAGCCCAATTAACACTTCAAAGGGACCATGTCTCAAAAAAAGAAAAAAGAAAAAACCCCTCTGGTTTCTGTGTAGATATAACAGGTAGTGTCTTTTAAGTGTCAGGTAGATAATACAGTTCAGAGACCTACTAATGGGAGAGATCAAAGAAGAGCTAGCTCAAAAGGGGGGCCTTGACATCTTTCCTGCAGCTACACTCCTCGTGGAGCATGACAGCAGCAAAACGTAAGCTCGGCGAAATCAAACAGTATGGAAGAAGACTCAAATAGCGTACTAGGGCAAAAAAATTAAGGTTATCAACACAATGTCTACACAATGGAGAATGAAACACCTATGTTCTACTATCAAATTTCAGTCTGAAGAAAACAAAACAAAAAACAGAAAACCTTTTTTTTTTTTAAAGACAGAAGAAACAAAAGCCTAGTAGCCAGGTAAATACTTGATAAGAAGCAGGGGAGCAGGCGGCCACAAGCCTGGCCATACAGGCTACTACTGCCCTAGCAGCAGACTGGAGAAGACGACAGGATATAACCAGCTTTGCCTTTCAAAACAGACTTCAAGAGCTGGTCAGATGGCTCAGTGGGGAAGGCTCTTGCCAAGCCTGGTAATCTGAGTTTTCCCCAGAACCCAACTGGTGCAGGGGAGAACTGACTCAGGCAAATTGTCCTCTAATTTATGTATACACAAAATAAATAAATGTCTAGAATAAGAATAAGTAGCAGCAGCAGCAACAACAACAGCAGCAACTGGGCAGTGGGGGCGCACGCCTTTAATCCCAGCACTTGGGAGGCAGAGGCAGGAGGATTTCTGAGTTCGAAGCCAGCCTGGTCTACAGAGTGAGTTCCAGGACAGCCAGGGCTACACAGAGAAACCCTGTCTCAAAAAAAAAAAAAAAAAGAAGAAGAAGAAGAAGAAGAAGAAAAGGACTTCCACAAGCTTTTTCTCCACGTAACTGATGGTAACTGAGGAATTCTCTGAAAAAGGTAGTTGACCAAATGACACTGTGAAATACTCTCCATTGTCAAACGTGTGTGTATAAAGCACGTGTGTGAGAGCTGTGCTGGCAGGCCCTAAAAGCACACCCAACGGAGGGTGCAGGAGGCAAGAAAGGCGCAAATGAAGGGGAGCAGAGGACAGCTCTGACTTGAGTGTCTTGGTGATTGCTCTTGCCATCCTGATCTAACTGGCCCTGAGTTTGTTTTTCCAATTAAAAAAAATGTTTAATGTGTCTGAGTATTTTGCTTGCATGTATGACTATGGACTATGTGTATGCTGGCTAGTTTTTCTATCAACTTGACATAGGCTAGATTCATTTGGAAAGAAAGAACCCAGAATATCCTGTAAGGCCTGCCTTTGGTTTTTGGGAGCTTTTTTGTTTGTTTGTTTTTAAATTGAATGATATGGGAATGCCTAGCACTGGGTAGTGTTACCCCTGGGTCCATGGTCCTGTATAGTTTAAGAAAATAAGTTAAAGGAGCTAGTAAGAGGCATTCCTCCATGATTCTTGCCTGCAGGTTCTACCCTTGAGTTCCTGTCCTGACCTCCTTCGATGATGGACTATGATTTAGAACTGTCAGTTGTAATAAACCCTTTCCTCCCTAAGTTGCTTCTGGCCATAGTGCTTTATCACTATGGAGAATCTGGGTTTGATTTTTCAGCAACATTAACAGCTCATAATCATCTACAATTCCTGTTCCAGAAAATCAAATACTCTCTGATGGCACCATACAGGTAGTGGACACACAGACACAAAAATAAATATAAGAAAAACCAAGTTGGGTGAAACACAAGAGATAATCTAAATATGAAAATTAGGGTTGCCAATTTAATTCTGGGCAACCATGATCTGAGATGACAACTATCTATTCTATTCTATTCTATTCTATTCCATTCCATTCCATTCCATTCCAATCCATTCCATTCCATTCTACCTTATTATTATCATCATTATCATTATTGTTATTATTCTACACTAGCAATTACTGTAGCCTAGACAACAAAGGAAGGAACCAAAACCAACTGCCCCCACTCACCCCTCTGAGAAGAAGGCATTGATGATCCGGTCCCCCAGTGGGTTGATGGCAAGTTCTGGAATCCTCTGGAAATCTTCCCGGCTGCCAAAAGAATCACCTTAAGCTAGAGACCACTGGCCTCTGAAATGGACTCTTTTAATGCCAACAGAGTACAACCCAGCAAGCATATTGCCTCCTGGAATTACTTCTGTGGCAAAAAATACAAGTAACTAGACTTTCTGTCAACTGGTTTTTTTTGCACCAACTCAGGTGTAAATGTAAATGACGCAAGATTTAATTTTGCTACACCCCAGTAAGCCCAGCAAACAGGTTATGTCAATGAACAAATACTACGCTGTTCCTTAGTAAATGATTTCTTGAACATTACCACTATGTAATTATTAAGTTTGGCATTGTGAACAGCATACAGACACAATCACCTACCACAGAACTGGAATGCAGGCTGGAGAAGCCTGAAGACGCTTGCTCAGGAAGAGCTAAAACACCTATGAAATGCAAGAAATTCTTAAGGGATTGTTTCCATTCAAGAAGCCAACTAACAGGGCACAGTGGCCAGGCTGAGCTATAATCAAGTTCTAACAGAGTTTGGATTATTGTAAGACCCTCCCATAGTTTCCCAAAAAACTAACAAATAAATAGAAAGAAAGAAAAAAGGGAGGGAGGGAGGGAGGGAGGGAGGGAGGGAAGGAGGCAGGGAAAGGATCCTTTCACTGATGAGAAATGAAGCAGATTTAACCTTGAACAAAGAGCAATCAACTTCACATAACACGGAGGCTGTGATACCATTCTTCATACATACATCTTGTGCTGTTCCAACCTCAACTGATACAGTATCGCCCTGTTTTTGTATGCCATGCTTTATCTATGCCCTTGTAGAGCTGAATTGGATTAGACAAAGTAACTTGCCTTGTCACAACTAAAAAGCAGAAATGCTTTAAATCTAAGACTTTAAGTCAAAATATTTCTTGTTAAAAAAGTTTCCCATATGAAATTGTTATTTAAGCTACATCTTGATCTGGAGAGATAGTTCAGAGGTTAAGAACACTGACTGCTCTTCCAGAGGTCCTAATTTCAATTCCCAGCAACCATATGGTGGCTCATAATCATCTGCAATGGGATCTGATGCACTCTTCTGGTGTGGGTCTGAAGACAGCTACAGTATACTCATTTAAATACAAATAAATAAATCTTTTAAAAAAAAATCTTATTATGGCATGGCTGCCCAGGCTGGCCTTGAAATTACTCTGTCGTGCAGGCCAGGCTGGAACACAAGGTTTCCCTACCTCTGGCACTGAGTACTGGAATTACAGGCATTTGCTACCATACCTAGCCCAAATTAAAATTTTTGAACATTGCTGTTTTCAAAACTGCTCAATATTTTTCTAAAACTTCTTGGATATCCTATGTAAGGAACACAAAACTGTCCATGATTTACTTTTCAAAAGCATTAGTGTCATGGAGGGTTAGGGAAAAGCTAAGGCTTCTATCACTGGTAGAGCACCTACCTACTCAGCAGACGAAGGCAATCCCTAGCACAACCCAACTCAAAAGGTAGAAAAGACTGTTACGGATCGGAAGAGACTGAAGAACTGTAGGAGCAGTCCGGTTGGTAGGGTGCTTGTAGAGCATGCTAGAATCATAGATTCAGTCCTGGCACACACACACACACAGTCAACTCTTCTTGGTTTGTTTTACTTTGTGTTTTACCTGCATGTATGTCTGTGTACCACATATGTGCTTAGTGCCTGAGGAGTAAAAAGAAGATCAGATCCAACTGGAACAGGTGTTAACACATGGTTATGAGCTGCCCTGTGGGTGCTGGGCAGAATCTGAACCCTCTGGAAGTACAGTCAGTGCTTTTAACCACTGAGCCATTTCTCTAGCACCTCCGTGTGTGTGTGTGTGTGTGTGTGTGTGTGTGTGTGTAGCTTGGGCTGTCCTAGAACTCGACTTGTAGACCAAGCTGGCCTCAAACTCACAAAGATCTGCCTGCCTCTACTTTCTGAGTGCTAGGATTAAAGGTGTATACCACACAATCCTGAAATAAACACTCTTAAAAAAAACTGCTGACCCATCTCTCCAGATTTTTTAAAAGACAAGGTTTCATATGACTCAGGCTGTCATCAGTCAAACACCATCTTCCTGCCTCTTTCCTCCAAAATGCTAAGATTATAGGCATGCTTCACTCTAGTAGGCAAACTGTTGTCCCTATAACACTCAGGGTCATGCCCTGGTTGATCTCAAATCCTAATATTCCTGTTGCATCCTCCTACCTGATGGGATTACAATTGTGTACTACCATGTCTGGATCAAATTCTGCTTTCTTTTAAACATGTATTCATCTATTGATGAATGCATGTCTGTATGTGGATACTGAGGGTGGAGCTCAGAGACAACTTAGAGAAGTCAGCTCCCTCCTTCCACCACTTGTCCAACCATCAGGTTGGTGATGATAAGATCAAGTACCTTACCTGCTAAGACATTTTACTAGCCCAAAATACAATTATTTTTAGAAGACAGCATAACTTAGTACGTGTAGCTCAGGACAGCCTCAAATTCTTATCTTCCTAGCTCTACCTAATGTGCTAGAATTAAATGCTGTTGCCACAATGCCCCACAAAATGAAGTTTTCAATTATTATTAATTTTTTAATGTACATTAGAGTTTTGCCTGCATAAGGATGTCAGATGCCCTAGAACTGCAGTTACAGACAGTTGTAAGCTGCCATGTGGGAGCTGAGAATTGAACCTTAACTACTGGACCATCTACATAGCTCCCACAAGTTGTCCTATGACTCCTCTCCATGCCCCCTCCAACACCTACCACCCACACACAATAAATGTAAAAAATACATTAAAAACTTCAGAAACTTTAATGTATCTCATTTCTGCCTCCAAGAAGTTTATTAGCAGAAGACAACACACATTCTACTCTCTTTACACTAAATGCTAATGATGACAGCTTCTGAAACATCCTTATTCTACTCAAGAATCTTCACACACTTCCTGTTGTGGTTTAAACTTTACTCGGTCAATGAACTGAGCTAATTCATCTCCACCACATCTGGTAACAGATAGAAACTGACCAAGTATACTGAGTGCAGAGCCTTAGAACAGTTCCTCTGGATTTAATCTTCCTTGATCATTTATAAAACTGATTTCTTTTATCAATTATAATTGATTAAGATGATAAAGATTACTAGGGTCTAGATTGTTTAATGCAGAAAAAAATTATTATGTAATTTGTCCTATAATACAGAGTCTACCTACTCAACAAAATGTAGTTCCTCTTGTCTAACAAAATGATAAGAAACTCTAGGAAGCCGTGCATGGTGGCGGATGCCTTTAATCCCAACACTTGGGAGGCCGAGGTAGGCAGATCTCTGAGATCTAGGCCAGCCTGATCTACAGAGTTCCAGGGATACACAAAGAAACACTCACTTTGTGAAAACCAAAACAACAACAAAATTATCAGGGCTGGAGAGATGGCTCAGTGATTAAGGGCACTGACTGCTCTTCTAGAAGACCCAGGTTCAGAAGACCCACATGGCAGCTCACACCTCTCTGTCACTCCAGTTTCCAGAACTTCTGACACCTTCACACAGATATACATACATGCAGACAAAACACCAATGAACAAAGAAAAAAAATAAGTTATATATGTAAATACATACGTATATGCGCGCGCGCACACACCCCCCCCCCAATATTGTATAGACACCATGGCCAAAATGGTCCCTGCACTCCAAATGCAAGACACCTAGTATGCCTACCCTTAGAATGCAAACAGCCCATAGTGTGGCCACCCTTGGAATATAGACAGATCCTGGTCTAGGAAGGAAGGAAGGAAGGAGAGAGGGAGGGAGGGCAGGAAGTGCTTACCTGAGAGTCCCGTTCTCCCCTTTGTCCAGGCTGGTGAAGCGGCTGTACAGGCGCGTGATCTGACTGTGGGAAACTGAAGGGCAGAAAATTAGTCCCCAATGAAGAAATGGACATGCATTCCTACTATACCCATGGCCTACTGCACGCTTCAGTGTGAGAGAGATGGGGAGCTGTGCAAGCTGTCAAAATAGCAAATTTAAAAACTAAAGAATAAGAGGAGCTAGAGAACAAACTAAATCAAAACCAATGAAAACTGGCTCTTAAAAAATGAAGTGTAGGGTTGAAGAGATGGCTCAGTGGTTAAGAGCACTGGCTGCTTTTCCAGAGGTCCCGAGTTCAATTCCCTGCAACCACGTGGTGGCTCACAACTACCTGTAACGGGATCTGATGCCCTCTTCTGGTGCGTCTGAAAATAGCAACAATGTACTCACAATAAACAAACCAACCCGAAGTGTAGGCTTAACTAAGCCTGTATTAGGCTAGAAATGCAGCTTAATGGTAGAGCTCTGCTTCACATGCATGACCATCTGAATTCATTTCCAGCGCGCGAGAAACAATAAGAACTGAAGAACTTCTTTAAAAAACAACAAAGTGTTGGGGGTAAAGTGTACAGATCAGTTGAAGCATACCTGTTTAAAAGTGTGAGCAAGACTCTTTGATCCCTAGCATATCTCTCTCTCACTTCTCCCCATCCCCCAAATAAAGTTAAAAGAGAGGAAAAAACAAAAACAAAACCTCAAGCCTGTTAATTAGTTTGGTTCTTCAGACTGGAATTTCT
The DNA here is from genome assembly GCA_036184795.1 of Tokudaia tokunoshimensis. Taxonomy (NCBI): domain Eukaryota; kingdom Metazoa; phylum Chordata; class Mammalia; order Rodentia; family Muridae; genus Tokudaia; species Tokudaia tokunoshimensis. Next base: position 94,269,914 of record BTHU01000004.1, on the reverse strand, counting down.
GAGTGGCTAACTTAATGCTGAAGTAAACACTGTGACACATCAAACAATTCTGTTTCTAAAGTCTAGTCTTCTGTACCAAGCACCCACAGCAACACCTCCTCTTTAGGACTTAGCTGGGTGACAGATCCCACAACCTGTTTGTAACGAAGTGGCCATGATGTGACATCTACAAGAGAACCTAATGGCTCCTCGTTCTGGATTAACACAGTCAACTCCAGCACAAGCCAACAGCTAAAAGCAGTTTATAACTGCAGGTGTACAAAACAACCTTAAAAGTGCAACAAAAGGCACTTCTGGGAGACAGTTTAGTCTCCTGGCAGACTAGAGGCAAGAGGAACACACAGAGTAACCACAGTAGAAAAGATGACAGTCCCAACGCGGGTAGCAAGTCCAAACTGTTTCAGCTGCGCCTATGAGGGTTAAAGATTAAGGAAGTGTGGATCTGAAGGTTGTCCTCTCCTAGCTCAAGCAACACAACAGGACCACTGTACATGGAACAAGGAAACAAGGCAGGAAGTAAAACAGGAAGTGAACGGTGGGGCAGAGAGGACATCCTTGGAAGGGGCTCTAATATCTAAGCAGAGCAGAAGAGGCACAACTCCTCCCATCCAGGCAGAACAACAGAGGTCCGGCTGCGGGTGAGGACTGCTGCTAGGCACACAGGCTTGAGCAGCTTTGTAAAGACCCTTGTGATGGCCAGGTAGGCGGAGTCTGATTCCATTCATGGAGCCGCAGGGGCCATGTTAATGGGACTGTGAGGATTGGAAGGAACATACTTGGCAAAGTGCCTGCGTTTGGAAAGCACACCAAGTTAACTATTATCACCACTTCATCCCTACACAAGAGCCTGAGGGGATAGTTTATTCCGCTATGCAAACTTCTCTCCACCTTCTTCTTGGTGTGCCAGTCACAGCGACTTTCTTTAGGAATCTGACCAATTTATCCCAGCCTGGCATCTGGCCTCCAAAGGTACTTTTATAATGAATTCCTTAGTTGAGCAAAATTAAGTCAGTTAAAGAATAACTACATTTCCCAAAAAGTCTTGAAAGAGAAATCTATGTTTTCCATCTGAACATTGTTTCTTTTCATTTCTTTAATATACTACCTAGTATCTTCATTTGTGTACTTTAGATTCAACAGCTTAATTTTCTCTTTTTAACTTTTAAAAATAATTTGTTTATATATATATTGGTATTTTGTCTTCATGTATGTCTGTATGAGGGTGTCTGATCCCCTGGGACAGGAGTTACAGATGATTTTAAGCTGCTGTGTGGGTGCTGGGAAATGAACCTGAGTTCTCTGGAAGAGCAGCCACTACAGTTTACTGCTGAGCCAGCTTAATTTTCAATTAAGTAATTAGTAGTCTTTTGACTATCAAGTAATTCATTTCATATTGGTGCGAAATATTTTTAAAATATTTAAAAATATATTTATTTTTATTATGCTTCTGTGTCTGTGCAAGTGATTGCTGGGACCCTCAGAGGTATTGAATTCCCTAGGAACTGGAGCTACCAGCAGTTGTGAGCTGCCCTACATGGGTGCTAGGAACCAAACTCAGGCCTTCTGGAAGAGCAGGATGCATTTGACCACTGAACCACCTTTTGAATCTTGGTACTGGATTCAATACCAATAGACAGTACTGGTATTAAAGGCATGCAAAAGTGTACCACCACCGCCCAGTCATTTATTAGTTTTTAATAGTTGGATTAGGGCTGGAGAGATGGCTCAGAGGTTAAGAGCACTGACTGCTCTTCCAGAAGTCCTGAGTTCAATTCCCAGCAACCACATGGTGGCTCACAACCATCTGTAATAGAATCTGATGCTCTCTTCTGGTGTGTCTGAAAACAACAACAGTGTGCTCACGTATGTATAAAATAAATAAATCTTAAAACAAACAGTTGGATTAGATTATAACATTTACCTTAACGCAAAAATTCTATAAATTGGGCTGGAGAGATGGGTCAGTGGTTAAGAACACATTTTGTTCTTCCAAAGGACCCATGTTCAGTTCCCAGCCTACATGGCAGTTCACAGTTTTCTATAACTCTAGTTCCAGGAGATCCAACACCCTCACGCAGACAAAACTCTAATGCACATTAAATAAAAATAACTAAGTAAATTTTTTTTTTTTTGGTTTTTTTCGAGACAGGGTTTCTCTGTGTAGCCTTGGCTGTCCTGGAACTCACTTTGTAGACCAGGCTAGCCTCGAACTCAGAAATCCTCCTGTCTCTGCCTCCCAAGTGCTGGGATTAAAGGCGTGCGCCACCACCGCCCGGCGTAAATATTTTTTTAAACATTGTATAAAACTCTACACACACACACACACACACACACACACACACACACACACACATAAAGAAATGTCTAGTAAGGGTCATAACAAGCTATTAATTTCACAGCGCCGGGCGGTGGTGGCGCACGCCTTTAATCCTAGCACTTGGGAGGCAGAGGCAGGTGGATTTCTGAGTTCGAAGCCAGCCTGGTCTACAGAGCGAGTTCCAGGACAGCCAGGGCTATACAGAGAAACCCTGTCTCGAAAAACAAACCAAAGGAAAAAAAAAAATTTCACGGCTCTGCCATAGGAGATTGGGGACTTTGAGTGTTAGGAAGACAACATTGTCTATTGTTTCATTTACATTTTATCATGTGTATAATCTTAAAATAATATATAAATATACAACACTTGAATATATTAAAATTAATACAAAGAAAAATATAATTTGATCATTTTTCATCTTAAAAAAACAATAATCTGTAATGTAAGACTCTGAATACTAGAAACTTAAAAAGTGAACTAAATATTATAGTTGTGTAAAACTCCTTCAGGGACCAGAGGAGATGGCTCAGTGGGTAAGAGCCCATGCTCCATAAGCAGGACCTCCACTCAGATCGCCAGCCCAGAGGGAGGCGGGCTGATGTGCACTTCAGCACTGGGACATGGAGCTAGTCAGATGCCTGGTGCTCACTAGCCAGTCAGACAGCCTGACCATGATGTGAACTTCCAGTTCAGTGAGAGGCTCAGTTTCAAGGCAGGTATTTGGAGGGTGATAGGGGAAGACCTGTCAAGTCCCACTCTGGCTTCTTCATGTGTGTGCATGGGTACAAGCATTCTCACATACACTACACAATACCATACATACATACAGATAGACTATTCAAAAAATACCCCAAACCAGGATTCAAAAGGTGGCTCAGTGGTCAAATGCATCCTGCTCTTCCAGAAGGCCTGAGTTTGGTTCCTAGCACCCATGTAGGGCAGCTCACAACTGCTGGTAGCTCCAGTTCCTAGGGAGATGGCTCAGCAGTTAACTACACTGGCTGCTCTTCCAGAGAACCCGGGTTCAATTCCCAGCACCCACATAGCAGTACTATATAGGCTAGTCTGCATTTCAGCATGGGAACATGGAACTAGTCAGATGCCTGAAGTTTACTACAAACAGTTGAGATCAGAAGCAGACAGATCTCTAAGAGTTGGAGGTCATCCTGGTCTACCTAACAGGTTCCAGGATAGCCAAGCCTACACATAGAAACCCTGTCTTGAAAAACCAAAAAGAAATTGTTTTAATAAAAACAAAAAACAAACAAACAAAAAAAAAAAACAACAAAAATCTGGGGCTGGAGAGATGGCTCAGTGGTTAAGAGCACTGATTGCTCTTCTGGAGGTCGTGAGTTCAAATCCCAGCAACCACATGGTGGCTCACAACCATCTGTAATGAGTCTGATGCCCTCTTCTGGGGTGTCTGAAGACAGCTACAGTGAGCAAACAGGGCAGGAGTGAGAAGAAAAAGTGTCTGAAGACAGCTACAGTGTACTTACATATAATAAATAAATAAATCTTAAAAAAAAACAAAAACCAATAAATGACCCAGTGTGGCGGGAAATATTTAAAAAGACACCATCCCAAACTAGAGCTGCTACCCTCTGCCCTGGTGGTCTTGCTGCCTCCAAGGCTAGCCCGAGGCGACCAGCTTCCTAGCTCCAGTTCGTCTGCCTCAGAGCAACTTGTACCTTCCCAGCCATCCACCCCCTGCGGGCTAGCTGTCACAAATTTCCTAAAGTGTCAGGCAGTGGTGGCACACGCCTTTAATCCCAGCACTTGGGAGGCAGAGGCAGGTGGATTTCTAAGTTTGAGGCCAGCCTGGTCTACAGAGTGAGTTCCAGGACAGCCAGGGCTACACAGAGAAACCCTGTCTCAAAAAACAAACAAACAAATAAAAAAACCTCTACAAGCTTATAATGAGTCAGTTTTCTATATCAATAAATTCTTAATTCACAAGACGCCCACACAATAATTTCAGAGTCAACTGATAATGATACAAGCTGCCCACCTAGATTAGACAAGTTATCCCAATCATTCTATCCTTTTATGATATTCATAGCTTCCTGTGGCTATATAAAGCCACATAGATAATAAGGTTTGTCCTCTTCTCCATTCATCTTCTCTTGCCCTCCTCCTCCTTCCCTTCCTGTCCCTGTCTCTGTCCCTGAAACTCTTAGCTCCGCCTTCCTTTTCCCTGTCCAATTACAGGCTTCTTGTATTAATATTTAAATTAATTGGGGAAAAATTCTGCTACAACCCAGCACTTGGGGAGGCAGAGGTAGGTGGATCTCTGAGTTCCAGGTTAGCCTGGTCTATAGAGACAATTCCAGGACAGCTAGGGCTACATGGAGAAACCGTCTTGAAAAATCAAGCAAAAACAAAAAACACTAATAGATGACCACAGCAACCTCCAAAGTGAACCAAAGTCTAGAGCTGACCTTGAACTCACTCTTTAGCACAGGCTAGCCTCATTCTTGCAAGCTTGCCTCAGTCTCCAGAGTATTAGTATTATATACATGGACCACCACACTGGGCTTCAAATCTACCCTTAAAGGAGCTACATAGTCCACACACACAAAAATATTAGAACCGCCAGGAACAAAGGCAGGACATGCTTCCAGAAAAAACAAACTCACTGAAGGAACAAAGCTAACCAGACAGGCACCTAACCCTGGTAACATTCTTGGAAATCTCAGGAGTTAACAGTTTCCCTTAAAATAGACTGTGAATAGGGACATGTCTTGAATGAAGCTGAAGTCTACTCTGCTAAACAAATACTTATTTTATACTGAAAGACTGAAAAGATCCTGCTAACCTTGAGTTCAGAGCTGTCTATCAAATCTACCTCTTTCTCAGGATGGGAAAGTATTTCAAGAACATGCTAATCACCAAGGTGGACTGCCAGGGGAAGAGTGCAAAGTTGAAGGAGATAGGCCAAGTTATTTTGCCATGGCTTTTATCCTAATCTTATGAACAAGACAAGCTGGGTTAAGGTGTACAGCTGCAGGCAACAGCAGCTCTGGGGATACACTGCAGAGTGGAGCCTGCACTTCTAATGTTTCATACCCTGACATTCTCCCAACATAAGGACTTCAAGCTCTAATCTATTCTCTTAAGAATTAACAGAGACGCTGGGCGGTGGTGGCGCACGCCTTTAATCCCAGCACTTGGGAGGCAGAGGCAGGAGGATTTCTGAGTTCGAGGCCAGCCTGGTCTACAAAGTGAGTTCCAGGACAGCCAGGGCTACACAGAGAAACCCTGTCTCAAAAAAAAAAAGAATTAACAGAGACCACCAAGGTGATGGTGGCACATGCCACCTTTAATCCGAGAACTCAGGAGGCAACAACAGTCAGATCTCTGAGTTCAAGGCCAGCCTGGTCTAAAGAATGAGTTCCAGGACAGCAAGAGATACATAGAGAAACCCTGCCTCGAAAAACAAAAACAAAGCAGACAAACAAACAAAAAATAATTCAAAGAGACCAAAAAAATGTGTTTTCTAAAACAAGCAGAGGACAGACCTCAGCAGAAGTGCTTCAGAGCATGCTCAAGCAATGGCTTCCAACACCAGCCCAATAAAAGAACAAGTTGAACCAAACAACAAACAAAATGGATCTTCTCAAAAGAGGGTAAACTGAGTATTACTGAACAGTAGCTAATAGTAAATTACTATCAACTTTCTCAGGAGTGACGGTAGTACTTCGGCTATAAAGTTACATGTCTCCCTCTTCCTACAGAACACACAAAAGTAAATAAGGGTAAGGTATCTTCCAAATAATTGATATTGTGAGTTCGACCCCAGCTTGGCTAGTGAGTTTCAGGTCACCCAGGGTTACATAGTAAGACCATGTCCCCAACAGCATCCCCACCAAAAAAATAGCAGGACAGGAGGTGGCCCTCAATGGTGCAATCCTTTCAAAGCATACATAAAAGCAAGATTCTAGATTCAATCACGCGCACCAAAATAAATAAATAGATTAATGAACAAGAAATAGATAAATAAAGCAAATACGGCAAAACTAACAATGCATGTATTAGATAGGAATGAACATGGGTGCTCATTTTCTACCAACTTTTCTGCATATTTGAAAGTTTACACCACAAAACCTGAACTCTTTTGGGTTCTTTTCTTTTGTTTGGTGGTTATTGTTCCTGTTTGTTTTGGTTATTGTTGTTTGAGATTGTATATTTTTATCTATTTTTATCTTAAGAGTTTTGCCAGAATGTACATATGTATATAGCACGCTTAGTGCCAACAGAGGTCAAAAGAGAGAGTTACAGATAATAGTGAGCTAACATGTGGATACAGAGTACTAAGCTTGGATCCTCTTTAAGAGTGGCAGGCACTCTTTAACTGCTGAGCCATCTCTCTAGCTCCTTCTATTTAAAAAATAACAGCTATGTGTGTATTACTAGATACATGGGTGTACACGTATTTGTGCCAGAGCCCACAAAAGGTCAAAGGACAACTTGTCAGAGTCAATTCTCTTTCCTCTATGCAGGTCCTGGGACTCAAGCTCTGGGCGTCAGATTTGATGGCAAGCACCTTTATAAGGAGCCATCTGGCCAACAAATGACAGTACATTGTTATACAGTCTAGTCTGGCCTTGAACTCAGAACCCTCTGGTCTCAGCCTCCCTAGTAATGGAGTTAAAGGCATAAAATAAGCTACCACATCTGGAATTGGTATGAAAATCAAATCTCTTGACTCTGATATATTCAAGTCAGACCACAATAAGTTTACCTTTTGCTATCCTATCTGCTTGTGTGCTTCCATAATAGTGTTTATTGCATGTATCACATATATTGTTGTTTTGTAGCATAATGTTTTTCTGCTTAAACTCAGAAGACTTGGCAACTGCTTCAAGGGTCAGTGACTTGCTATGTAACTTCAAGTAGTCTGTGTTCTGAACCCCCTTCCTCATTTGTGAGTTCCATTCTCTATCTTGACACAGTTCTCCTTATCCCTTTCTAGTAAGAAATGGGAACTTTGGGAGAAAACTAGAAGGGTATAGAACTTTACAAACTATTTCAAGCTTGCCAAAGATATTATTTCTCCATTTCCAACTCAATAGGACACAAGACAGAAGACAGTAAGGTCCCCTGTACTCACAGATTCACCCAACACTATGGCATGATATAGGCCAGTAGGAAGGGGCCCCACCAGGAGGCAGTAGCATTCAGCTTAATTTCAAGAAACTATTCTCAAGCAATTACCTTTCTCAGGCTTTCGCTCTGCTGAAACTAGAGAGAAACCCACACCCTTCATATCATCACTACACCCTTCCAAACAAACAAAAACTCACTGGTCTGTACGACGTACTCCTGAACCTGTTCAACACCCTGCCCATACCCACATGACACACACCATAGAGCAGACACTAAAAATATCCCCACTATTTAGTTGGCATGAACCTTTGCTCAAAGTTACGGGTTTTGGCAATCCACAGCAAAGCTATTCCTATGGTTAATTGTACTAAGGGTCATGACATAAATAAATTCCTAAGATACTGTGACTGCCCTCCAATTACATCTTTTATTCAAATGTGCTGACTTATAAAAATGTAGAATTGTGAAAGAGGGTGATAGAACAAAGGCTAAATATAGTGTTTTATAACAGTGGTTTTTTTTTTCTTTTCTTTCTCTCCCTTACTTTATTTCCTTCTTTCTTTCTTTTTCTTTCTTTCAAGTCAGCCTGGAACTTGGAGATCCACCTACCTCTGCCTCCATATCTGGCTTTATTTTTGTCTAAATTTTAACTATTTAGGTGTGAGTTTGTGCATGTCAGTGAGGGTGCCCTGGAGATCACAAGCATTAGATCCTCTAAAGCTGAATTCACAGGTGGTTGTTACCCACCAGCCCAATATGGGTGCAGGAAATCAAACTGGGTCCTCTTAACTGATGAGCCATCTTTCTGACCCCCAAAGAGTTTCTTAAACTATGAGAAACCTCAGCAAGGCAAGGTGGTACATACCCGCCATCCCAACACTCAGAAAATTGAGGCAAGGGATTGCTTTGAGTGAGGCAGTCTCAAAAATAAATAAAATAAAACAACATCAGGCTATATCTTCTTTCAGTTTTTCTTCCTTAGGATTGGCAAAATAATATTAGTGTTTGATTCCTAAGGTACATTGAAAATAAGCAATGTATAAAATGCTCTAGTTATATAGCCATAGACAGGGTCTAAACAGTTTTTATTTCTAGCATATGCAAAGATGATTCTATCTATGGTTCAAAATAATCCTACTTTGCCCTGAGTAAAGGTGCCCGATTTACAAGCTTGGTGACCTGAGTCCAATCCCCAGAACCCAAGATTGAATAGAGACAACTCCATTAAGTTTTCCTTTAACATCCAGTACATGAAAACATGAAGGGGCAGGTTTACCTCCCCCACACATGCTGTTTAAAAACCCTGGAGAGAACCAGGCATAGTGGCACAGGCCTTTAATTCCAGCACTCCAAAGGCAGAGTCAGGCAGAGCTCTGTAAGTTCAAGGCCAGCCTGGTCTACATAACAAGCTCCAGGACAGCCAGGATGACACAGAATTTGAGATCTTGTCTCAAAAAGCTAAAAAATAAAACAAAACCCCTGGAAATTAAAAAAAAAAAAAAAGAATGGTTAGCCAACTACATGACAATAATACCAGCAGCATTCTAAGATATTTTTTCATTTATCAGAGTAAGAATTCTAAAATGTAAGTTATTATTACTAATTTCATTTTACAGATGATGAAAGTTGTGTTCTTACTCAGAATTACTTTTCCTAGTAATTAGTGGCTAAGTATTAAATAGCAATTACATTGGCCTTGTGTGTGAGTAAATGAGTATACACACATACAGAAGCATATACACACAGTTTTTTAAGAGTTTCTCTGTGTAGCCCTGGCTGTCCTGGAACTTGCTCTGTAGACCAGTCTGGCCTTGAACTCAAGAGATCTGCTTGCCTCTGCCTCTGCCTCCCTAGTACTAGGATCGATCAAAGGCATTTTGGGAGTGTGACACACATTTGTAGTCCCTGTCCTTGGGAGGCTGAAGCAATAGAATCTCAAATTTGAAGCCAGTCTGGGGGTACACAAGTTCCTGACAAAGGAGGAGAAAAAAAAAGAGAAAGAGAAGAAGGAGGAGAAAGAGAAGGGAGAAGAGGAGGAAGAAAGGGAGGAGGAAGAGAAGCAAAAGAAGAAACAAATCTCTGCTGATGGGTACTACCTAGATATACTGATGGCTCAATCCCTAGGGTAGAGGAATGATGTTGTAGCTAAGTGGGAGTAACAGTTGCTGAAAGCCACTGAAACACCCTATGTTAATCCATTCACACATCAAGATCCAATTCCTGTACCCTATAAAGTCAGCTCACAGATTCTCTTCTCTAAATTCTGAAGGTGGGTGCTATAAGTTTTAGCTTCCTTATGCCCTGATGCTAATCACAACTAGTCTCTGGCTTATCCCCTTGGCCAGCTTGTGGGTGTCTTGTTACCATCTGCTCTCAATACCTAGCATAATATTAAACAGGCACTTTGAAAACTCAGTATTTGTTTCATTAGGTTTTCCCAATCAATATATACACTGGTTTTGCTGTGAATTTAGGGAATCCTTCTCATACTTGAATTACTCTTGGGTAACCAGGATAATAGTTCTTTCATGATCACCTAGGTTTGTCCATGAGTCACAAGGTAAAACAACTCAGTCCTACACCCAGGACTAATGAAATTGGAATGACATCACTGTCCCATTCATTCTGACAAGAAAACAGCTTTTCCTCAATTAAGCATGATGGCTCATACTTATAATCCCAGTGCTTTGGGGACTGAAGCAGGAGGACTATCATGAGTTTGAAACCAGCCTGGGCTATGTAGTAAATTTTTTTTTGTTTGTCTTTTGTGTTTTGTTTGGTTTTGTTTTTCATGACAATTTCCCTCTGTAGCCCTAGCCATCATGGATATGGATACATCATGTTATGTAGATCAGGCAGGTCTCAAATTCTTCTGCCTCTGGAGTGCTGAAATTAAAGGTATGGGTACCACCAGGCCCAGTTCATGTAGTAAATTCTAAGCAAGTCTGGGCTACAAGGTAAGATCTTGTATCAAAAAACAAATAAACAAAAAAACCATAGTTTGTCCCATACTCACTACACTCTCCCATGATCAGACTCTGTGCTTTAAACAGAAACAGAAACAAGCGGGGTCAGAGGTAAATGCTTGCTGAATCCAACTGTGTATATTTCTACTCACGGAATCAGAGTTAAGCCATGAAATGTCCTTAAACGTGAGTGGCCAAACGGGACTGGACAGATGGCTCAATGGTTAAGAGCACTTACTGCTTTTCTGAAGGTCCTGAGTTCAAATCCCAGCAACCACAGGGTGGCTCACAACCATCTGTAATGAGATCTGACTCCCTTTCCTGGAGTGATTGAAGACAGTTATAGTGTATTCACATTTTTTTTAAGTGAGTGGCCAAACAAAAGCTATAAAAAGCTAAGTATTCTCTGTCATTCACTCAAAATTGGCCACGTGTTAGTAAGGGATTAAAAGCAAAGCAACCTGACAGGGGAGTGGGGCTAGATCACATCTCTTCCAACCTGAATACTCTAGAAAGTTTAACTTGTCAGACAGCCAGAACAACTTTTAATCTACCCAAGGACTCATTCCAAGGACTTATTCCTGGAGAATTCTGTAGTTCCCTGTACTTCTTGGTACTATCTGCCATTGGGTTATTTGCTCACGTTATCATCAAAGACAGGTACCACAAAGACATGGCTTACGAAAAATCAAAGAGAGCCGGATCGCTGAGAATGCATTGTAGCAATACAATGTATCATACGTTATCAAAGGCGTTTCCAAGGTATGGAGGTATTTTCTGTGCTTCTCAATTCCTAAAGTCCTATTGCTCCTTTGTTCAGGTTAACAAGGAAGAAACTACACACACACACACACACACATTTAAAAAATCTGTTCCTTGTACAAATTCAGAGATTTTGGAGTACATCCAATTTCAATATCAATTGCATAAAGTACAGCAACACAGCAGATATCAATATATATATAAATAGGACAAATATCTTCACTGTGTCTTTAAAACCTTGATCACTATACCCGTGGTTTTTCTCCAACGGTCCAGATTAAAAAGCCTCACTCGGGTTTTTGGACTTTTGATTGCTTAGTGGTCTTCAGTTCCCGGTTACAAGCCTTTCTCTATGATCTTCTTTGCTGAGTTTTTCCCTGTGTGTGATTTTAGTAGTTTTAGCTCCTTGCTCAAAAACCTCATTGGGATGTATAACATTTTCTTCAGGAACCATTCAGATTTCCTGGATCTGCTTCTGCTTTATCTACTGTTCAGGATGCTTTTGTAAGAGGAACGATAAAGGAAGAAAATGCGCGAACTTTCATGGGCAAGACTGGAGTGGTGGTGTCTGCTCCGTTGCTGGATCGAGATTCCGGGCTTTTGAGGCAAGACAGCACCAGAGGAACCACATCCCAGCTCCAAGAAGCTACAGATGAACGTACAATATTCTAGCCTTCGGCTACCCAAAGCACCGGAGGTTGCATGGGACTATCCCAACAGTCACCGCACTCCAGATCAAGCCCTCAGTGACGACCGCTGTCAGTACTGAGGCCAGCCGAAAGCGCCGGGCCGCCTTCCCACCCCCAACCCGAACTCACAGCCAGTCTCCTTCTTGATCTCCTCGAGCTCTTCGTCCCGCAGTAACGTGGAGGCCCGAGACCCCATCACCGTGACGGGAGCTCCGCCGGGAGCGGCAGCGCCAAGAGCAGCAGCGGCAAGAGGGAAGGAGGGAGGGAAGGGCCAGGGGTCAAGAAGGGAGAGGGCACTGTTTCTCTTGCGGCCCGAGGAGGGAAACAAGGGGTGGCGCGCGGGGGAGGGCGGCCCGACACCAGCCAATCAGGAGCAAGGCCGCGCCCTGCGCAGGCGCTAACGTCAAAACTTGGCTCTCGAGCCCGGAATGAATCAGCCGGGCGGCTGCGGGAGTCCAAAGGGAAGCAGGCCCCGCCCCCGGAACCAGGGCAGCCGCCGGCCTTAAGGCGGCGATACCACTGTGGCGCTAGGGACTGCACTTAAAAGGGCAGTGCGGCCTCCCCACTGTTTTCAGACAAACCAGAGGCAAACTCACTAGAGTAGCCTTCGGTGTCTCACAGGACTCAAGCACCAGGAATCCCACCCTACAGGTGACAGGGATTCAGGAGAGAAACAAAGCCGACGAAACGAGTGGGAAAACCGTAAGGTGGATCCCCAGAGCAATGCAGCTGGGACTCGTGCACTCTCTATCTCTCTCTCCTTTCTCCTCTCCTCCTCCCCTTCTCACTCTCACTCCCCTGGTCAAAAGAATAGGGAGTTGGGAGCCTCCTTGGCCCCGCATGCCTATTGACTGCATTTTTTTCTGCTCTCCTTCCCCGGCCGCAGGGGGCGCTGGGAGCCGCCTGGGGTTTGCATGGCTATTGGCTGCATCTTTCCTGCTGTCTCTACCCCGGCCGCAGGGGGCGTTGGGAGCCGGCTCGAGGCCGAGCGCTGATCGGCTCCTCCAGAAAGAGGCAAGTAATTCACCCTAGGGCGAGGCCGTGGTCGGCTCTGCGGCTTATGTGGCTGGCTTTGCGAAATTTTGCGTCAAAGCTGTGCCGGGATAACTCCCAGTTTTTGTTTTTGTTTTTCTGTTCCTCTTAACAGTAGTACCTCTTCAGTTTAAGGAACTCACTGTTTGACTAGAATTAAGGTTGGAATTTCCCAAACTCCTTCGCTATGGGGACAGAGGACCCTGAAGGTGAGAGAGATTGTGACTAGTTAGAGCATGGACAGTCTGTCGTTTATTTGGATTTTTTCTTGTCTTAAAAATTAGGATTTTTAGCCGGGCGGAGGTGGCGCACGCCTTTAATCCCAGCACTTGGGAGGCAGAGGCAGGAGGATTTCTGAGTTCGAGCCCAGCCTGGTCTACAAAGTGAGTTCCAGGACAGCCAGGGCTACACAGAGAAACCCTGTCTCGAAAAACCAAAAAAAAATTAGGATTTTTAAACAGTAAGCCAGCAGTTGTTAGGTGAAAGCAGGAAAGTTACAAGTTGAGCCCAGCCTAGTCAATATTGGGAAATCTTGTTTAAAGATTTTATATATATATATGAGAAATATATATTGCCACTCATGAGAGAATTAGGAATTAGGAGTTCATGCTCAGGACAGCCTGAACCCATAAAACCCTTTCTAGAAGTGGAGAAAGTATTCTTTTTTCTAGAGGATCCCTGACTGGTCTGAGCCTCTTAAAAGGCTCGGATTGCAGACTTATGCTTCCATGCATGTCTTTCTTGTATTTTATTCTTTTCTCTTTTGTTTGGCTGTGTAGCCCTAGCTATGTACATCAGGCTTGCCTCTAACTTAACAGACATCACCTGTCTCTGCCTTCCAAGGGCCAGGATCAAAGCCAGGTACATTTTATTCTTCTGGTATTTTGTTTGTGCTGATGAAAAAGTTAAAAGCTGCATGTTAGTGTACACTCTCTCAGGTAAAACTTTAGTTTTCCTGTGGCTTCACGTGTCTGGTCCCTTCACTTCTTTGTTTAGAACCACTACCTAAATATCTTAGCACCTTTCTCAAATCACCTTAGACTACTAGCTTCAAAGTTACTTAGGCCATTGCCACACAGCCTGAGTCCCCCCAGGCCTCCCTGCTCACTAAATTTCTAGTCTGGTTCAGTTTTTTTCCTCATTACCCCTGGTTGACTTGCCCATTGAGATAACTGTGGTATGGAAATCTTGATGTCAGATATATACATAATCCCATTCTCAGTCGGCCAGGAAGCTCATCTCTTCATCCTGACCTTTCTTTTCCTTCCTAATTTTTAATCTAAATCTTGAGGGCTGTATTCAATTAAATCCTACGTTAGACCTGGTACCCGAAGTCTATAACTGCAGCACAGAGGAAGCAGAAGTTACCTTTGGAAGTTCAAGGCCAGCATGATCTGGATAGGGCATTCCAGGCCAACCAGAGGGCTACTTGGGGAAACCCTGTCTAAACACAAACAGTAGCAAAAATTTCTTTGCTATGTTTGTTTGTTTTCTGATTTATTGTAACCTTTAAGAATAGTATTTGTGTGTATGTAGTCAAATGAGAGATAGGGGTGTTTGTGTGTGGTATTCTCACCAGTGGAGGCTAGAAGAGGGCATCCTATCCCCTGGAGCTGGAGCTAGAGGGCTTGTGAGCCACCACGGATGAGTGCTGGAAAACAACCACCTGAGGTCCTCAGGCAGAACAGAAAGCAATCCTATCTGCTGAGCCCATTTAGCCTATCTTCATCTTTCTTACTTCCCAAGCATTTCATTTTGAATTCATTTTCAATTTAGAAAATTCTAGCCTTACAGTATATCTATGTCACAGGACTGGAGAGATGGCTCAGTGTAAGAGGGCTTGCTGTGCAAGCGTGAAAGCTGAATCCAGATCCCAGCATCCACTTAGAAAGCTGGGCGTGGCTGCACACAAACCTGTAACCCTAGTACTGTTGAGAGTAGTTGGCCCGGTCTTGACTCCAACCTCAGCGAGAAACCCTGTCTCAAAGGAATGGAAGGGAATGATAGAACTCTGTTGTTTGCTTGGGTTCTGGTTGCTGCAAGTATCTACATGTTTGAGAATTCTACCTTAAAGTATATAAAGATGGCTGGGGGTGTAGTTCAGTGGTGAGTGCTTGCCTAGTGTTCCTGAGACCTCAGGAATCCTTACTCTGGAAAAGTAATACAAAATGTTGTTACTTAACTGGTTACAAATGCTCTGTACCTTTTTACTTCCTGGCTTGACAAGGATCATGGCTCTACTTTTAGATTGAAGTTTGCTGCTTCAATCAATTCCATTATTTCCCAGTGGACTAAACTCACTTTCAAAGTTTAACAGTCATAGAAAAAGAAAATCTGGCCGGGCGGTGGTGGTGCACGCCTTTAATCCCAGCACTTGGGAGGCAGAGGCAGGCGGATTTCTGAGGCCAGCCTGGTCTACAGAGTGAGTTCCAGGACAGCCAGGGCTACACAGAGAAACCCTGCCTCGAAAAACCAAAAAAAAAAAAAAAGAAAGAAAGAAAAAAAAGAAAAAGAAAATCTGTCTGGGCTTCTGTATACAGCAACATTCTTAAAACAGAATAGTTCTATATGATACTATAAATAGAGAGGACCACCCAGCTGAGAGCCTGTTTTAAACACACAAACCCAAAACCTGAGATTAAAAGCACCTGACTGGTTGGAGAGAGAGGTCAGTGGTTAAAGCACTGACTGCTCTTCCAGAGGTCCTGAGTTCAATTCTTAGCAACCACATGGTGGCTCAAAACTATCTGTAATGGGATCTGATGCCCTCTTCTGGTGTGTCTGAAGACAGCTATAGTGTACTCATAAAGATAATAAATAAATCTTTAAAAAAATAAACTTAAAAAAAAGGCACCTGACTAGGGAATTGTATTAATTGATAATTGATAGAGACAAATGCAGCCCATTGAGGGTAGAACCATCCCTTAGGTAGAGGGTACCATGCATTTAATCCCAGCACATTTGGGAAGCAGAGGCAAGTGGATATTTGTGAGTTGGAGGCCAGCCTGGTCTACAGAGTAAGGTCCAAGACAGCCAGGACTACACAGAGAAACCTTGCCTCAACAAACCAAAAAAAGAAAGAAAAACAACAAAAAGAGGATCTCTCTATGTAGTCCTGTTCTTGAGCTTAGTAGGAAGACCAGGCTGGCCTCCAACTCACAGAGATCGTCCTACATCTGCCCCCTACCTCTGAGAGTCCTGGGATTAAAGGTGTGCACCAGCATGCCCAACCCAAATTTCAGTATTATACTAGAGAGCTTTAGAATACAGGAGCTAGAGACTGCTTTTCCAGAGAACTTGGGTTTAGTTCTCGCTACCCATGTGATGGCTCACACCGTTTCTAACTTCAGCTTCTTCTGGTCTCAAGGGAACTGCATACATATAGTTCATAGGCATACATGCAAATAAAATACCAATGCATACAAAACAATAATAATAGTAGTAGTAGTAGTAATAATAATAACCCAGCATTATGACACAAGTCTTTAATCCCAACACTCTAAAGCACTCCCTGTGTGTGCTCCCAATCTAGTCTACAAAGAGTTCCAGGCCAGTCAAGGCTAAACAGTGAGACCTTGCTTCAAAAATGTAATAATAATAAATTAAAACTTTTAAAATTAAAAACACAATACTGGAGCTAGGAATGTGTCTCAGTGATAGAGAGCTTGTTAGTCTGTTCAAGACTCTAGGTTCAGGCTGGGCGGTGGTGGCGCATGCCTTTAATCCTAGCACTTGGGAGGCAGAGGCAGGCGGATTTCTGAGTTCAAGGCCAGCCCGCTCTACAGAGTTCCAGGACAGCCAGGGCTACACAGAGAAACCCTGTCTCAAAAAACCAAAAAAAAAAAAAAAAAAAAAGACTCTAGGTTCCGCTCCCAGCATAATTTACATTACCAGTCAAAAACGCTTGGGAGCTAGGAAGATGGCTCAGTGAACACCTGAGTTCAATTTCTACCACCTGTGTAGAAAGCCAAACACAGTATGTCTTTAATCACAACATCCAGGATGCAGAGGCAGGTGGATCTCCATGAGTTCCACACCAGGCTGCTCTTTATAGCAAATTCTATGCTAGCCAGGGCTATACTAAAATACTTCATTTTAATAAAATAAATAAAAGGCCTCTGTTTTGATAGTATGAGAAAGGAGCACTGTGCCTGTTTTTAAATTAAAAATAATTTTTTCATACAACGTATTCTGATCAGTTTCTTCTTCGTTTCCTTCCAGATCTTCCCCACCTCTCCACACTTCCAACTCCATCCCTTTTCTCTCTCTGTTTAGAAAACAAGCCTTTAACTCCAGCACTTGGGAAGCAGAGGCAAGCGGATCTCTGTGAGATAGAGTCCAGCCTTGTCTGCATAGTGACATAGTGAATTCCACGGGAGCCAGAGTTACATATTGAGACTTTGACTCAAAAAAAAAAATCAAATAATCATCCAGAATATAACATACAAACAAAAAGCAGGAGAAACATAGAGACATATAAAACACATAAAAACACAAAATTGGAACCCAGAATATACAAACAAAAGTCTAGTAAGGTTAAAAAAAAAAAGCCCCAGATAAAGCAATATGAGACAAAATATTTCCAAAAGTACTGTTGAGTTCATTTTATGTAGACTGTCTACTGCTGGGCATGGGACCTGCCCTTAAATGTAGTTTGTAGGGGTTGGGGAGATGGCTCAGCGGCTAAGGGCACTGACTGCTCTTCCAAAGGTCCTGAGTTCAAACTCCAGCAACCACATGATGGCTCACAACCATCTGTAACGAGATCTGACTCCCTCTTCTGGAGTGTCTGAAGACAGCTACAGTGAACTTACATATAATGAATAAATAAATAAAAACTTTAAAAATAAATCTAGTTTGTATACCCAGTGAGACTCCACAGGAGAAACTGATTTTTCCTTTGTGAGCAGTTGTCAGTTGGAGTCAGTGATGGGAGGTCATCCACTTCCCTCTAAACACTGGACCCCATCTGGCTTGGATCTGCACAGGCCCTGCGCAGGCTGCCACAGAAGCTCACAAGTTCCTTGTCCCACTGTCTCCAGAAGGCAGTTTCCTTGATGTCATCCATCCCCTCTGGCTTCTACAATCTTTCTTTCTTTCTTATTTTTTCGAGACAGGGTTTCTCTGTGTAGCCCTGGCTGTCTTGGAACTCTGTAGACCAGGCTGGCCTCGAACTCAGAAATCTGCCTGCCTCTGCCTCCCAAGTGCTGAGATTAAAGGTATGTGCCACCACTGCCTGGCTCTATAATCTTTCTGCCTCCTCTTTTCCACTTAATTCACTAGCCATATCCATTTTATAAACAAAAAAGCTAATTTGATCTTGCCCTATAATTTCGAATTTCCTACATAAGAATTAAAATTGTGGGGCTGGAGAGAGAGATCAAAGCTTAATAACACTTAAACTCTTGCCCAAGTCTTGGCTTTAGTTCCCAAAAGTAGCTCCAGTTTCGGGGATGTGGCACCCCCTTCTGGTTTCCTCAGGCACTAAACTAATGTGCACAGATAGACATACATGGAGGCAAAACACCTGTACATAATAAAAATAAAATTGTATTTGTTGTGGTTATTCTTAGCAATCTCAATCTCATCTGCCTTCCAGAGACAGTGGGACAAGGAACATATGAGCTTCTGTGGCAGCCTGCGCAGGGCCTGTGCAGATCCCAGCCAGATGGGGTCCAGTGTTTAGAGGGAAGTGGATGACCTCCCATCAGACTCCAACTGACAACTGCTCACAAAGGAAAAATCAGTTTCTCCTGTGGAGTCTCACTGGGTATACAAACTAGATTTTTTTAAAGATTTATTTATTTATTCGTTATATGTAAGAACTACTCTTCTTATCCCTCAGGGCTGTGGTTCTCAACCTTCCTGAAGCTATGACCCTTTAATACCCCTGCCCCCCCAACATAAAATCATTTTCTTTCTTTCTTTTTTTTTTTTTTTGTATTTTTGTTTTTCGAGACAGGGTTTCTCTGTGTAGCCCTGGCTGTCCTGGAACTCACTTTGTAGACCAGGCTGGCCTCGAACTCAGAAATCCTCCTGCCTCTGCCTCCCAAGTGCTGGGATTAAAGGCGTGCACCACCACCGCCCGGCTATGAAATCATTTTCATTGCTACTTCATAACTGTAATTTTGCTATGTTAGAATTGTAATCTAAACATATATACAGGATATCTGATCTGTGACCTCTGTGAAAGGGTCATTTGATACCCCCATCCCAAAGGTTGAGAACCCCCATCCCAAATGTGGAGAAATATAAGCTGGGCAGCGGTGCTGGCACACACCTTCCATCCAAGCACTCAGGAGGTAGAAGCAGGTGGACCTCTGCTGCTCTGAGGCCAGCCTGGCTTTCAGAGCAAGGTCCAGCACTGTACAGAGAAACCCTGTCTCAAAACAAATAAAACAAACAAAAAAAGAAAGAAAAAGAAAAATTTGGAGAAAAGTTAAGCAACCAAACTTTCAAAATTTTGTTTGTTTGTTTTTGAGAGGGTTTCCCTGGCTGGCCTGAAACTTGCGATGCAGACAGAGCTATGGAATTCACAGAGATTCCCCTCACACCTGTCTTCTGGGATTAAAGATGTGAACCACCATACCCAAATCAAAATAGTCTTTTCAAATTAATCATCTCTTTGTTAATTTTCAAGTGTTTGGATGCTTAAGGAAGATTCCTTGAAGACTGCTTTTGGAATAAAAAAAGCATGGATCCCAGCAGTGACTACCATTTCCTCAGCCAGATTTTGTGGAGACGGGTGAAGCTCACACTGGTGTCTGGCATCTTTGAGGGCGTGCTCCAGCATGTGGATCCTAACAAGATTGTGGTCCTGAAAAACGGTTTGACTCTATGCATCATGCTCCCTTCCTCCTCGAGAGATCAGTGGCTGAGTGTAGAGGATGATTGTGGGCAGTGTCGGAGCTGGGAAAGTAGTATTGTTCCTCTTTAAGAAGGCAGTAGAAGAATGTCAGACTGCTAGTCCCCTGCAGAGCAACGTGGCTGCCTGTACTGGTTGGGCCTCACATCTGTATCTTCATCAGCATTATAGTGGAAATTTTCTTCTTTCATTATGTATATATTTAATGTGTGTGGGTGTTTCATCTGTATGCCATGTGCATGCCCAATGCCCACAGAGGCCAGAAGAGGACATAGGATTCTCAGGAACTGGAGTTGTTATATAGGTGCTAGGTATCAAACCCTGGTCCTCTGTAAGAACATTCAGTGCTCCTAAATGCTAATCATCTCTCCAGCCCTGGGGTGACAATTTTCAATATATAGTTTTAAAAATTGGAGACTTCAGTTAATTTTTGTTTGTATGAATATTAAAATTAATCTTGTTGTTGAAATTACTTTTGGCTAGCCGGGCGGTGGTGGCACACGCCTTTAATCCCAGCACTTGGGAGGCAGAGGCAGGAGGATTTCTGAGTTCGAGGCCAGCCTGGTCTACAAAGTGAGTTCCAGGACAGCCAGGGCTACACAGAGAAACCCTGTCTCAAAAAACCAAAAAAAAAAAAATTGCTTTTGGCTTCAACAGAGGGGGGAAAAGTCACTGATGTAAAGGATTAATTTGTCTCAGGGAAAAAGAAGTCCAGAAGTCAGGAATTTCGGGCCAGTCTCAACTGCATAGTGAGTTTGAGGCCAGCCTGGAATACATGGGAACCAGGGCTGGGGATGTGGCTCAGTTGGTAGAGTGCTTGCCCAATACAGAGAGCATGAAGTTCAAGTCACTGCGCCACCTAAGCCTAGTGCAGTGGCACAGGTCTCTGATTCCAACAATTGGGGATTTTTTTTTTCTTGATATTTTTTCCCCTTTTGGCAGGGTCTCTTTATGTAGCCTTGACTGGCCTGGCACTTGCTATGTAGACCGAGCTGGCCTTGAATTCAAGAGATCTGCCTGGCTCTGCCTCCCTAGTGCTGGATTTAAAGGCCTGTGCCACCATACCTAGCTCTTTTAAAAGTTTTTTGTTTATTTTGGTTTTGTTTTTGATTTCTTTAGAACATTCTGAAGTTTATTCTATTACTCAGCTGTACAGTGTAGCTTTGTAATTTAACTAACTGACTCTGCACTTTGAGAAAGAAAGGTTTTTATAAAACTCATATTTCAGTAATTTTAAGAGCCTTCACAGTTTCTTGCAGTTTTGGGGAAAATATAGTATGTGTTATTAAACAGATGGGTTATTTTCCATCACAGTGAAGAACGTAGAGTCAGGCCGGAGTGTCCCAGGAGTGAAAATGTTTTTTGGGCATGAGATTTTGAATGGTAAGTTTTGTGTTCCCTGGATGCCAGTTGGAATGTGCCATAGGAAACTCACGTTTCTGCTTCATTCAGGTATCTGAAAGAGAATGGAATTTGTCTTGTCTTCAGTACTGTGTATACGAACTCTTTTTCTTTGAGACAGGTTCCTAGCATTGCTGTATAGCAGCTAGCTATGTAGATTTAGCTCCAAACACAGAGATCTTCCTGCCTCTGCTCCCTGGGGGCTGGGACTAAAGTTGTATGGCATAGTCCCAGCTTGTATTTATGTACTTTTATTTAACTTTAATTTTTAAAAATTTTATGTGTACAGGTGTTTATGTAGGAACCAGATATCCATCCCCCTCTGGCTTCTTTGTGGATATGTGCCCTTTTGCACAAATATACACATATAAAACCACATATAAACACACTCCCTACACACACACACACACATCCCTTTGATGCCTTTGATCCTAGCACATGGGACACAGAAATAGAGGGAAGCAGATTTCAGTGAGTCCAGCCAGGTTTATGTGATAGAGATCCTGTCTCAAAATAACAAAACTATAAATAAAAAAGAACCTATAGAATCAGTGAAAATACCACATTGACTTCGAGAAGAGCAGAGAGAAGTTCCTGATCCTGTTGGTGTCCAGGAACCCGAGGACACAATGTTGGGAATCTGTAGGCTTTAAGCCCCAATTTCTCTATCTATTACTGGCCACCAAAGGACTCTGTGACTAATGGGTCACATTCAATCCCTGTTTATAGCATGCGGTTGAGCATGGTGTGTGGGACGGGGTAGCTATGGCTTTCCAGCTGGAAACTGTTGAAAATCTTTGGGTTGTTTTTCAGTGGAACTATTGGATGAAGCAGAAGGTGCATCGGGAGATAAGGCGTATTCTGTTAGGTATTATTGGCGTTTTCTTCACTATGACATTTTCCAAGTGAGCACATTAGAGAAAGATTGAACTGCAGCTGCTTACTTCACAAGTGGGCTAAGGAAATAAAACAAGCAGGCCAGCATGGCTGCCTCTACGTGTCG
Organism: Tokudaia tokunoshimensis; assembly: GCA_036184795.1. Taxonomy (NCBI): domain Eukaryota; kingdom Metazoa; phylum Chordata; class Mammalia; order Rodentia; family Muridae; genus Tokudaia; species Tokudaia tokunoshimensis. Next base: position 94,247,770 of record BTHU01000004.1, on the reverse strand, counting down.
CACAAGCATGAGTGCGAGCAGTATAGCATGTCCTCACTGTTAACAAGTAGGGAGGTGGCATCGGTAACAAAGGACAGTTCAACTGAGTATGATTTTTTTGTAAGGATAGCATAAATACAGAACGAGCTGGAGTGGAGAAAGTGAAGAATGAAGAAGTAAATGTCTGTGAGCCTGCTTCACCTGCACCCAAGGTGCCAACCAGCTCTCTCCTCAGTGACCTCAAGTACTGCCCGTCAGGTGAGCGCTGGGACTCTGAGCATCCAGAATATTTTTATTGTGGCTTACAATAAAGATTGTGAATTGAGGGGAGCTGGAGAGATGGCTCAGAGGTTAAGAGCACTGGCTGTTCTTCCAGAGGTCCTGAGTTCAATTCTCAGCAACCACATGGTGGCTCACAGCCATCTGTAATGGAATCTGATGCCCTCTTCTGGTGTGTCTGAAGACAGCTACAGTGTACTCATATACATAAAATAAATCTTTAAATTGTGAATTAAGGTAAATATTATAAAGTACATGTTTAGTTGACATGGGTGTACATACTGTGTGCTGGGAACTGGGGTGCTGCCCCACTGAGCTCTGATAGAAGAGATGTTAAATAAGAGAAGTGAAGGGGTGGGAAATCGGTGCAGTGCTGCGGCTCCTGTGATCCCACCAAGAGTGGAAGCGGAGGATCAAGAGTTCAAGGATAGCCATGGTACGTAGCTAGTTTGAGGACATTCTAGGGTAAGTACATGGATAGCCATGGCTACATAGAAAGTTTGAGGACAGCCTAAGGTATATGAGAACCTGTCTCCAAAAGAAGAGGAGACGGAGGAGGAAGAGGAGGAGGAGGAAGAGGAAAAAAAAGAGAAGAGGAGGAATAGAAAAAATGAGTAAAATATATAGAATTCGAGTACTTTTCTATCAAATGCTAAGAAATAGGAGGACAGTAAGGATATGGATCATGTGCCTTCAAAGTCTTTGAGTGTCTAGGGTAGGAATTACAGAAGTAGTAACATGTATAAAGTCCTAAAGAAGGGAAAGCACTGAGCTGTTTGCATGTCCTGGGAAATGCTGTTTGTTTGTGTGTTTGTTTGTTTGGAGTCACAGTTAGTCATAGATAGAGCTGACTGCCATGCTACTTCTTATGTAGTCCAGATTGGCTTCAAGTTCCAAGTGACAGGATTCCAAAAGGTGCCACCTCTCCAGATTTTTGTGTTTGTTTGTTTGTTAGGTTGTTTTTGGTTTGCTTTGCTTTGCTTTGAGATAAGGTCTCACTGTGTAACTCTAGATGTCCTGGAACTCACTCCTGGAGACCACCTGGATTTTGCTCTTTTGTAATAGGGTCTCACTCTTATAGCCCAGAATTCATTCAGTAGCCAGGGCTAGCCTCAGACTCCCCTCCATCATGCCTTAAGCCCTTAGGGGATGAGATTATAGGCATGAGATACAGTACCTGCTGAGAAATGTGTTTAAAACTAAGAAAAGAAAAAAGGTAAAGTCTCTAGAGGAAAGGAAGACTTGTCACGATCTCTTTTTTTTTTGGATTTTCGAGACAGGGTTTCTCTGTGTAGCCCTGGCTGTCCTGGAACTCACTTTGTAGACCAGGGTTGCCTCGAACTCACAAATCCTCCTGCCTCTGCCTCCCAAGTGCTGGGATTAAAGGCGTGGGCCACCACCGCCCGGCGACTTGTCACGATCTCAAAGCATCAGCTAGGAGATCATTACACCTGGAGTAGAGAAAGAAGGCCATGATCAAGGCAAGTCTTATAAATGACAACATTTAATTGGGGCTGGCTTACAGGTTCAGATATTCAGTTCATTGACATCAAAGCAGAAGCATGGCAGCAGCCAGGCAGGCATTGTGCAGGAGGAGCTTAGAGTTCTACATCTTCATCTGAAGGAAGCCAGGAACAGACTGGGCATCCACAGGCAGCTAGGAGGAAAATCTCCAAGCCCAACCCCACAGTGACACACTTCAAGGCTACACCTTCTAATAGTGCCACTCCCTGGGACAAGCTTATGCAAACCATCACAGAAGGTATAGGCAATGAGGTGGGATTGGTGGTTACTGAAGAGTTCATAAATCTGTAAAGGGACAAGGACTCTAAAAGGAGAAAGGAGGCAAAGCACTGAAGAACTTTTTTTGGTTTGGGTTTTTCACAAAAAAATAATAATAATAATAAAGTGTTGGGTGGTGTACACTTGTAATTCCATTACTAAGAGACTCTGAGGCAGAAGGATTTTGAGACTGAGGTCAGCCTGGACTACAAAGAGACCATTTTTTCAAAACAAAAATAACAAAAAACAACCAATAGTACAAAGAAATCTAGCCAGCTTTGTGAAGAGATTATATTTTTTAAAGGTAATATCATTGTATATATGTACTTAGAACAAGACAAAGATAAAACATGGGTGAATACGAGGACATTAAAATAATCTTGATTTTTGTCTCAAATTTACAATACTCTTTGCCTTATCATCTTCATAGTTGGTGGCATAGGCATGTGTAGCCCTGGCTATCCTGGAACTCAATCTGTAGCCCAGGCTGGCCTTGAATTTACAGAGATCAGCCTGCTTCTGCCTCCAAGTGCTGGGGCTGAAGGTGTGTCCCACCACCCTGGCTTGTTTTTTTTTTCAACTATATTTATTTGTGTGGGGGGATGTATGTGTGTCATCATGTGTATGAGGTGGTCAAAGAGCCAATTCTAAAGAATGATGGCAGTAGTGTAGATAGAAGTCCTGTGCCCAGATGTATGGTAAAGGTGTGGGGCACGTGGGATAACTGACAAATTAGATAGATGGGGGTGTGAGGAGAAAGGAATCTAGGATAATTTTAAGGCAAGTATGGAGCTGTGTAAACTAAGAAGAGAAAACCTTCATGTAGAAAGGTTTTGGAGGAGCTGGAGAGATGGCTCAGCAGTTAAGAGCATTGACTGCTCTTCTAGAGATCCTGAGTTCAATCCCCAGCAACCACATGGTGGCTCACAACTATCTTTAATGGGATCCGATGCCCTCTTCTGGTGTGTCTGAAGAGAGTGACAATGTACTCACATACATGAAATAAAGAGACAAAAGGTTTTGGAGACCTGAACAGTTTTGTGTATTAGTCAGTGTTCTCTAGAGGACCAGAAACAATGGGATGAGAGAGAGAGAGAGAGAGAGAGAGAGAATGAATATATGAATGAATGAATATGAATGAGAATGAATGAATGAATATGTGTTCAATCAGTAATGAGCTAAGTCCTGAGAAGTTGAGAACCTTTAGTTACTGGGTCCTTGAGTCCACAGTTGGAGAAGTCCCACAATGGCTGTCTCACTGCATGCCACAGGAGCAACAGATGTTAGTTATAGAGTACAAGGCAGTGCCTCAGTAGTCCCAGTCTGCTGCTGGAAGCCCAGAAGGTTCCTGGAGGTTGGTTCTGAAGGGAGCAGTCACCGCTGCAGCACCAGAGTGAAGTAACTTGGCAGCAGGAAGGAAAACCAAGCCAGCAGAAGACACAGTGATCAGCCGGGCGGTGGTGGCGCACGCCTTTAATCCTAGCACTTGGGAGGCAGAGGCAGGCGGATTTCTGAGTTCGAGGCCAGCCTGGTCTACAGAGCGAGTTCCAGGACAGCCAGGGCTATACAGAGAAACCCTGTCTCGAAAAACCAAAAAAAAAAAAAAGAAGACACAGTGATCTCCCTTCTGATCCTTTTATCTGGGCCACTACCAGAAGATCCCATACACTGTTGGGTGGACCTTCCAACATCAATCAAAGCAATAAGGATGGTTTGGTGAGGCTCCCTACTCTGGTGGTTCTAATTTGTAGTAAGCTGACATTAGAATCCACTGTAATCTTTAGTTTTGGTCAACTTGCTTGAATAAAAGCCCAGGATGCTAGCACTCAGGTGGTATATTGCTGGGAAGATTGTAAACTGAGGACAGCATAGGCTACATAATGAAACCGTCTCCAAAAATAAAAAACATAGCCTAGAGAAGTCTGAAATAGAGAGAGACCTTCAGGAGTCAACCAGTAGACAATCTTTGAAACCTTGAGACCAACTGAAGTCAACCAGAGAGCCTGTGTAAGTGCAGAAGAAGAGGAGGGTTGTTGTCCTACACCGTTGTCCATTAGCATCATGGCATTTGCACCACACAGTGCTAGAGATTAGGAAATAAAGAACTGGGGAGGGGGCGCCTGTGGATCCATGGATGCACACCTTGGCTCTTTTGTGAAAGTCAGAGGACAACTTGGAAAAGTTAGTTCTCACCTTCCAACATGTAGACCCTGGGGATTAAACTCACGTCCCCAAGTCTTTAACTGAACTCTCTTGAACAGGCCAAGATAAATCTTTTTTAAACAAAATTATCTTTTTAAATTGTGTTTGTGTGTGTCTATGTGTACATGAGTGAAGGTGCCCATGAAATCCAGAAGAGGTTCAAATCTGCTGGAACTAGAGTTCCAGGCTGGTGTGAGCTGTCCTGTACAGGTGTAGGAAACCAAACTGCCTGTTTGAATGAGAAAGCCCCAGGAGTCTCAAGTGTTTGCATACTTAGTTCCCAGTTGAACTGGTTGGAAAGATGAGGATGTGTGGCCTTATTGGAGGGGGCATGTCCCCTTTGGACTTCCAGGTTCCAGAAGCCCATGCCTGGCCCAGAGTCTCTCTCTGCCTGTTGCCTGCGGATCATGTAGAGTCTCAGCTACTGCTTCAGCACTATGGCTATCTGATTCCTGACATGATGAGAATGGACAAACCTTCTCAAACTGTAAGCAAGCCTCCAATTAAATGCTTTCTTTAATAAGAGTTGGGTTGATCATGGTGTCTCTTCACAGCACTCGAATAGTACCCATAATCAAGACAACTACAGAAAAAGCAATGTTATGTTAGGGTCTAGGGATGTAGGATGCCTGCCTTACATTAACAGTGACCATGACCTTGGTTCTGTCCCATTATCATTAGATATGGTGATATGCTGGGGAAGTAGAGACAGGAAGATCAGAAGCTCAAGGGCATCCTCAAGTTCTTAGTGAGTTCAAGGCTAGTTTAGTGAGTTCGAGCCACCATGTGGTTGTTGAGGATTGAACTCAGGACCTCTGGAAGAGTGGTCAGTGCTCTTAAGTACCTGTACCCTGTCTCAGAAAAATTAATACTAGTAATTAGCAAGATTTAGAGAACTCCAACCACATGAGTACTGTTCCTTTTCCAGGACTGTTACTGCAAACAGTTACTTTTCATTGTGAAATATCTTTTTAAGTGCTTTGACTTGAACAGGCAAGATGGGTCAATAGATGCTGTGTGGTTTGAATATGTCTAAAATTAACAGGAGGGCCATTCTTCTTTTTTTTTTTTAAGATTTATTTATTTTATGTTTATGAGTACACTGCAGCTGTCTTCAGACCCACCAGAAGAGGGCATTGGATTCCATTACAGATAACTACGAGCCACCATGTGGTTGCTGGGAATTGAACTCGGGTCCTTTGGAAGAGTGGTCAGTGCTCTTAACCACTGAGCCTTCTCTCCAGCCCAGGAGGGCCATTCTTTCATCAAGGAAGACAAATACATTCAATGTAATCCTTCTCTTGTAGAGGAAGAAGAGGTGACATACACGGTCATTGATCAGTTCCAGCAGAAGTTTGGTGCCGCAGTAAGTACCGTCAGTCATTTCCAGTGTGGTCTGTATAGATAACCCTGTCTGTATCTTACAAGTTGATTTTAATATCTTGATGTTTTCCCTAGTAACAGAGTATTTTAGTAATTTTATTATTTTTAAATAGTTTTTAAAATACTCTGTGTTTGGGTGTTCTGCTTACATGTGTGTTTGTGCATCACATTTATGTAGTGTATGTGGAGTCCAGAAAAGGACATTGTTGTAGGGTACTCAACCAAAGAAGACTGCTTCTACATGGGGCTAAACCAATAGAAAGTCTTTATTAGCCAGCTGGTGAATTATACTGAGCATTCAGGATCCCAGTGTAGCCCAAGCCTTTCTCAGGGTGAACTTTTAAGCACAAAAACTGTGCCTTCAGTTGACATATTTCAGTTAACAAGAACGGTTAGCTAGAAATGGAACTACAGAAGCCAAAAAGTAAGGCTAGTACATTTAAAGACTTTCTCTAACTATGAACTTTGATAGATTAGACCTGTGTTGTAGTTTTGGCAGGTGCTGCTGACTACATACTGAGTTTTACAGCTTAATGGTACTTCCACTATGAATCAGTTGTGCCAAGGTCTTGGGACCTACTAAATCTGGGGCCCTGTTACATCACCAGATTCTCTGGGACTTGGTTGTGAACTGCCATGTGGGTACTAGAATTCAAAACCAGGTCCTCTGTAAGAGGAGCCAGCCTTCAACCACTGAACTATCTCACCAGACGCTTTGGTGGCTTTTTAAAATTTAATTTTATTTATGCATATGCATATTTATATGTATGTATGTATATATATATATGTATGTATGTATGTACTTCTGTATCTATGTATTGCTTAGGCATGAGTGCAATGACATAGATATAGAGGTCAGAAGACATCCTTCAGGAGTCAATTCTTCCTCACTATTTGAAGCAGTTTCTTTCTTGTTTCTGTTACTGTTCTGCGCACTTCAGGGTAGCTGACCCAAAGCTTCTGTGAGGTTATCCTGTCTCTATCACCCATTGCACAGTAGGAATCTTTGGGCTGTCACCCATCATACAGTAGGAATGCTTGACTTACAGATGTACACTACTACATCAACTCCAGATCATCAGGTCTGCTCAGTCAAATCTAGCCCAGGGTAGCCTAGAACTACCTCGGGTCATCAGGCTTGTAAGGCAAGCACTTTCTCCCACTGACCCATCTCCCCTGCCTTTTTTTGTTTGTTTGGTTTTGGGTTTGGTTTTGGTTTTTCTAGACAGGGTTTCTCTATGTAGCCCTGGCTGTCATGAAACTTACTCTGTAGACCAGGCTGGCCTCGAACTCAGAAATCCTCCTGCCTTTGCCTCCCAAGTGCTGGGATTAAAGGCATGCGCCAACATCCGCAGTGAGTGCATACCATGTGTGTTCTTTTGTGATTAGGAGGGTGTTATGGAGGAGCTGAAGGGGTTTACAGCCCCATGGGAAGAACAATAATGTTGGCCACCCAGACGCCCCAGGACTCCCAGGGACTAAACCATCAACCAAGGGGTACACATGGTTCCAGCCAAAAATGTGGCAGAGGAATGCCTTGTTGAGCATCAGTGGGAGGAGTGGTCCTTGGTCAGGTGAAGGCTCAATAGATGCCCCAACAAGGGGAAATCGAGGGGGGTGAGGTGGGAGTGGGTTGGGTAGAGGGGCATATACTTGGAGGTAGGGAATGGAAGGAGGAGTTGAGGGGTATTGAGGAGGGGGAAAACCGGTAAAGGTTTTACCCCTTGAAATGTAAATGAAGATTATATTTAATTTAAAAAAAGGCATGCACCACCACTGCCTGGCTCCCCTTGTTGTAACTCAGGAGACCCCCGCCAGGGTCTCTGCTCAGGCACGCAACCCCTCAGAACACAGCTTGACAAGATGATTGCTGTAATAGCATGAGATATTTATTACACGTACGTACATGGGGTGCTTATCCTCGCAGGGAGAGTCAACCCCGAACAAAGAAAGCATACATCTTTTATACCCTTCTTGCAATGGGGGTGACGTGCTATAAGTCATATGTTTTTAAATTTACAGGTCAAGAGGGTTTTTTGCAATAAGATTGTTGACAGTTGTGGCCTTCCTCGGAACCCGTAGCAGGAGGGGTGGGGGGGATGATTCAGAGAACTGTTACGTCTTATTTTGTCTTGGTTTGGTCTCCATAGCCTCAGCCTGGTCACTTTGTCTGCTTGAAACTTTTGTTTGTACATATGAGCCTATGTCTATGTTTTCAGAAAACTCTGTTCGAAGATCAGGGCAGAAGCTGCTGCAAGCTGCGGGCTCTCTGCAGAGCAGCTTCTCCCTGCTGTTTCTCTGTCTTAAAGGGGCAGCCTCTCACAGAGAGGCACTGTTACTGAGGAAGGAACATTGCTTTCCACACCCTGCCTTATTTACATATTTTTGAGAGTGACTCTAGCAGGCCTTGAACACAGATCTGCCCACCTCAGTCCCTCCAGAGTAAGATTATATGTGTGCCCCACCATACATACCAGGCTGACTGACCTTAGGAAAAGCAATTGGATTTTTGAGACTGGGTCTCATGTACCCCATGCAGCCTTAAACTTCCTATGTAGCTGAGTTTGACCTAGAACTCCTGATCTTTCTGTCTACACCTTTCTCAGATTACAGGAGTACCTCACCACAGCCAGCTCCTGACTCATATTTTCAAAAGACTGCTCCAGATGGTGTTTAGATATTATCTCAATGAATTTGGAAAAAGGAAATAACTATCCTCATGTTCGGATGGACTTCAGGAGAATCACCAACTTTTGTGTTGGATATAAACTTATAATTGGGTGTGCAGGGGTCACTTTAATTTGTTATTGATTCAGAGACAAGGTCTCTATAATATTCTCAGCTTGTCCTCCAACTCAATCCTGCCTTAGCTTCCAGAGTAGCTGGGAAGACAGATGGATGCCACCAGGTCTAAAATATATATGTCTTTGAAGGAAGAAATGATTTTTAGCAGGTTCTTTTCATTAGCATTTCAGGTATAATTGATTTTCCTTTCAGTTTTGTGTTTATACTTCTGCTCAGACTAAGCTGAGGAGCAAGTGTGTCCAGTGGTGATTTACACGTGTCCAGGAAGCAAACTGGCTTGTGTTAGTCAATTTAAATATTAATAGTAAATTTAAAATGATAAAAAAAATGTCTTTTGGTGGCACACACCTTTAATCCCAGCACTTGGGAGGCAGAGGCAGGATCTCTGTCAGTTCAAGACCAGCCTGGTGTGTAGAGTGAGTTCTAGGACAGCCAGACTGCCAGGATATGCAAAAAAAAAAAAAACCCTGTCTTGGGAAGAGAGGGTGGGGGACCCAGGGCTGGGAAAGATGCCTTAGTCAGCAAAATACTTGCTGTGCAGGCATGAAGGTCTGAGTTAGGATCCCAGCACCTAAGTAAAAAACAAAACAAAACAAACAAAACAAAAACAGAGCGTGCGCCTCCATACCCTCACTGCTGAGGGGGCGGAGATGGGCAGATTCCTGGAGCTGCTGGACAGCTCTTCTAACCAAACCGTGAGCTTTATATTCTCTGAGAACCTGTCTTCAAAAATATAAGGTGGGAAGTGACTGGGGAAGACACCAGACATGGTTCTCTGTCCTCATGTGCAGGTATACTCACATACTCACAAGAGGACACACACACACACACACACACACACACACACACACACACACACACACACACAATCTAAGCTGGGTGTTTGCTACATTCTTACGATCCCAGCACTTTGGGTGTTAGAAACAGACAATCAGGAGGATAAGACCAGCTTGGGCTCTGTAGCGTAGTTGGAGGTCAGCCTGAGGTAAGAGACCCTTTCTCAACCCTTCCCCAAACCCAGTGTTTATCACTTGTCAGAGTATGGTTGTTAGCATCACAGTATCATAAGACATCTATGCCTCAAAAACCTTCCCTTTCTTTTGTGTTTGTTTGAGACAGGATTTCTCGATGTAGCCCTGGCTGTCCTAGAAATCACTATGTAGACCAGGCTGTCCTCAGACTCAGAGTTCCGCCTGCCTGACTTCCAAGCTCTGGCACTGAAGGCGTGTCCCTTTTCTTACAGATGCTCCACATCAAGAAGCAGAGTGTCCTGAGTGTCGCTGCTGAAGGGGCTAATATATGTCGCCATGGGAAACTCTATTGGCTTCAGGTAAATCATTACTTATTTAACTAAAATGTTTTCTTTGGTCTTGTTTCTGGCCTTGAACTTATGTACCTGCTAGCCTTTGAATCCCCATTCCTCCTATATCCACTTCCCAAGTGTTCAATGAGGGTGTATATGTGTGCTATACATGTATGTATATGCACATATAAATTTATATACACATACATATGTATGTATATATTTGTGTGTATATATGTGTGTATGTATGTAGTATGTATGTATGTATGTATGTATGTATATAGGTTGTCCTGGAACTCACTCTGTAGACCAGGCTGGCCTTGAACTGAGAGATCCGCCTGCCTCTGCCTCCAGAGTGCTGAGATTAAAAGCATGCACCACTACTATAACTCACTTATGTCTGTTATTGGTTTCTTTTTCTTTCCTAGAAGTACTGGGGGTTGAACCTAGAGCCTTGTATATCCTAAATACACACTCCTTCACCAAGCTATATACAGCCTGAGCCCTTGGAATATCCATTCTTCCATTACTCAGTTACTTTTTTTAAAAAGGTCAGTGGGGATTGGAGAAATGGATCAAGTGTTAAGCGCTCTTACTGTTCTTGCAGAAGAACCTGGTTAATTCTCAGAAACCCTGTGGCAACTCATAGCTACTTGTAACTTCAATTGCAGGAAATCCAGTGACCACATCTGACCTTAGAGGATACCAGGCATGCATGTGATACACAGACATAATGAGGCAAAACATTCATGCACATAATGTATTACAAATTTAAAGTAAAATATATTAAATGTATCTATTTAGGATGGGACAATATATAGGTGTACCACAGTGTATGCAGGTCAGAGGACAGTTTGTAGGAACCAATCTCTTCTACCATGTGCATCCATCGGATTGAGCTCTGGCTCTCAGGGTTGGTGGCAAGTGCCTTTACCAACTCAGCCATCTCACAGGCCTTCAGTGATTTGTTGTATAGTCTTCTCAGTTGCTATATTGGTGGGGGAGCAGTACAGATGCCCCCCACCAACAACAGGGAGTGATAAAGGCACATCTCCTTTTTAGTCTATAACGTGCTTGTAATCCCAACAGTGGAAAAGCAGAAACACGCAGGTCCTGGGATTTATTGGCTAACTAGTCTAGCCTACTTTCCAGTAAGAAACCCAGTCTGTGTGGGAGAGGGGGAGCTTCGAAGTGGAGGCACACGCCTTTAATCCCAGCACTCAGTAGGCAGAGGCAGGCAGATCTCTGAGTTGGAGGCCAGCATGGTCTATAGTGTGAGTTCCAGGACAGCTAAGGCTACACAGAAATACCCTGACTTGAAAAAACAAACAAACGAAAAATAAAGCTGTTTTTCCCAAGCATCATTTGAATGCCCACTGCCCGCTGAGCAGTGGTGGTGCTTGGCATTTTCATCTGTGCCCTGCAGTTTTGGTCCTCAGACCCCCTGCTGTGGTCTGTCCTTATCCCATCCTCTGCTCTGTCCTCATCCTGTGGTGGTGTCTGTTGTAGGTGGCCACAAACAGCCGAGTTTACCTGTTTGATATTTTCCTTCTGGGAAGTCGTGCTTTCAACAATGGACTTCAGATGATCTTAGAAGACAAGAAAATCTTAAAGGTGAATGTGGATACTGACTCCTGTGGTAAGGAGGTTAGTGGCCAGGTCTAATAACTCTGTCCCTCTTCTGACCCCCTAGGTTATCCATGATTGCCGCTGGCTCTCTGATTGCCTGTCTCATCAGTATGGAATCATGCTGAACAATGTCTTTGATACACAGGTATGAAGGGGATGCAGGAATCAAACCAGCATACACGGTTCCCAGTAGAAAAGATTCCCTATCTGAGAAATGACTGTGCCAGGATTGGTGGCACATGTCTTTACTCATAGAAGAGAAGCAGAGGCAGGTGGATCTCTGTGAGTTGAAGGCTAGCTTGGTCTACATAGAGAGCTCTACATCATCCAATGCTATAGAGGGAGACCCTAAAAAAAAAAGGAAAATAAGCCTATTTATCCTGGTGCCCATTCCTGCCCATTTCTCACATGAATTTTGTGTATAACTTGTGAGAACATTTGGTGAGCTATAAAAACTGTATGGAAAAGTTACTTAGAATCATTGAGGAAAAAGTCATCTCTTTTTGCTCTAGAGGTGTAAAAGTAAGAAGGAAGGTGGGTGTGCCATGACATTCAGAAACTTAAGAAATTGACTTAATATGGAATGAGCAAGCACATTTAACATGTGTTTACCTCAGGGTGTAGGTTGCTGTTATACTCTTCCTTTAAAAAAACCTACTACGGGCTAGCAAGATGGCTTAGTGGTTCAGAGCACTTATTGCTCTTGTGGAGGACCTGAGCTTTGTTCTCAGCACCCACGATCCACCAGTAACTCCAGCTCCAAGGCAACTGATGCCCTTTCCTGACCTCTGTAGGCACCAGGCACACATGGGGTACACATACATACATACATTCAGGCAAACACGTGTGAAAAACAAAGTAAATAAATTATTTCTTAAAAAAGAAAAACACCTTTATGGCTAAGAATAATATCTTGATGAGATCTGATTTGAGTCTTGCAAGGGACCTTAAAGAAATGAGAAATGCTCAGCCCCACCCTTAAACCTCCTCTGGTTTCAGATTTGACTGTGAGACGCTAAAGTCACTGGTCGCAGTGGTTCTCCCTTCTCTCCCTCCTCCCACTGGTCACAGTAGTGCTCTCTCCTCTTCTTCCTGTTCTTTCTTCTTTCCTTCCCTCATTTTCTTGGTCTTTTTTCCTTTAGGGATTGATTATTATTTTTGAGAATTAAGTCCTAAAATTTCAATGTCCTGTTTAAATATGTGGCTCATTTTTATTCTTCTACTTACAAAGTTTGTACTATTTCTTTCTTTTTTTTTGGTTTTTCGAGACAGGGTTTCTCTGTATAGCCCTGGCTGTCCTGGAACCCGCTCTGTAGACCAGGCTGGCCTCGAACTCAGAAATCCACCTGCCTCTGCCTCCCAAGTGCTAGGATTAAAGGCGTGCGCCACCACCGCCCGGCTTGTACTATTTCTTATGTTTGCAGTTCCTTTGGGCCTTCTTTTAGAGCCTTTCAATGTGCGGTATTGACTCTGCTTTTGTGCCATGCTTACTCCCTAAGTCTAAGGACTTCATTGTTCCTGGGAAGCCATCAGCATAAATATTTTTTTCCTTCTATGGAATAAACTCAGAGCTTTGCACACCAGACAAGCATTGTTGCTATAACTGATCACAAATTAAGCATGACCGCCTTGATTTTTCTCTCCTATAGTTATAATAAGTTCCCCCATAGTTGGAGAAGGCTCACATCACTTTTCCTGAGTAGGAGTCAAGGTGTCAGCAAGAACTGTTTTAGAGGTTCTCATGGAGTCACTGCTCCCTTGCTTTAAAAAAAAAAATTGTGTTGCTGGGGTTTCTCTGTGTAAGTCTGAAAACATGCTCTGTGCCTAATCTGGCCTCAACTTTGCAACTGTCCACCAAAACAGGGTGGCTTAGTTAGGGTTTTATTGCAGTGAAGAGACAACACGATCACGGCAACTCTTATAAAGGACAACATTTTAATTGGGGCTGGCTTGCATTTCAGAGGTTTGGTCCATTATTGTCATGGCTGGAAACATGGGAGCATGCAGGCAGACATGGTGCTGAAGGAGAGTTAGTTCTGCATCTTGATCTGCAGGCAGCAGAAGGAAACTCCCATACTGGGTATAGTTTGAGCATATATTAGACCTCAAAGCCAACTCCACAGTGACACATTTCCTCCAACAAGGCCACACTTCAACAAAGCTACATCTCCTAATGGTGCCACTCCTTGTAAGCCAAGCATTTAAACACATGAGTCTGTGTGGGCCAAACCTATTCAGATCACTACACAGGGCCACATGTAACCCTGATCCCAAACTATAAGTAGCTAAAGATGACCTTGAACTACTAACTTTTCATCTCCTGTGTCTGTTGCAGTTTTCAGTAGCAAGTAGCCACTTACATTCATTGGCTTGTGACTCATTCCTGCCTCAAAGTATGTCTTCTGTAGGTAGCAAGCAGGAAGACTCAGGATCACAAGGCAAGGGGATTCAGAATTTCAAGGCCAGCCTCAGCTACATAGTGAGGTCAAGGCCAACCTAGACCACATAAAGTCCTGTCTCAAAAATTTCATATATATACATATATATATACACATATATATATGTATATATATGGAATGCATGACTGCATAAATGGTTCAGCCCCTAAAAATGTTTGCTGTATAATGATGAGGATTGGAGTTTAGATGCCAGCATCCACATAACAAGCTGAGTGTCCCTGTAAACACCTGTAACCTCAGCTCTACAAGAGGCAGAGACAGCAAGCCCCAGGTTCAGAAAGAGACTCTGCCCAAAGGAATAGGCAGAGAGTGACAGAGGATGACTCCCAGTGCCTTCTGGCCTTCATTTGCACATAGATGCATACATCTGTGCACATGTGTGCATGCACTAACATAGACACATACGTATGCTTCTCTTGCAAAGGGCCTAAGTTTGGTTTCAAGCAACCACATGCTTGCCAGTTCGAGTTCCAGAGAATCTGGTGCCCTCTTTCATACACATGAAATAAAGATAGATACATCTCTAAAAAATAAGACTGGGTGGTGGTAGCATATGCCTTTAATCCCAGCACTTGGGAGGCAGAGACGCAAACCTCTGTGAGTTCAAGGCCAGTCTGGTCTACAGAGTGAGTTCCAGAACAAACCGGTCCACACAAAGAAACCCTGTCTCAAAAAACAAACAAAAAAGAGATATCTTTTTTCTTTTTTGTTTAAATATTTCTTTATTTATTATATGTAAGTACACTGTAGCTGTCTTCAGATGCCCCAGAAGAGAGCATCAGACCTCATTACAGATGGTTGTGAGCCAGCCAGCATGTGGTTGTGGGATTTGAACTCAGGATCTTCAGAAGAACAGTTAGTGCTCTTAACCGCTGAGCCATCACTCCAGCCATCTTTTTTTTTTTTCCTGTTCAAAGACAAAATCTCATTCCACAGACTAGCCTCAAACTGAGGATGACCTTGAAGTCCTGATCCTCCTGCCTACACCTTCCAAATACTAGGATTACTGGCAAGCTCTACCATACCCAGTGTAGACACAGATACATTGGAGTCATTATTTAGCCTGTAGCATCCAGATAAATGTTCAGTGCAGGTTTTCTTAAATCTTTATATTTGCACCATGTGTGAGTGTTGAGTATGGGGTGCAGGTGCAGGCACAGAGGCACCAAGTGCACACTCGGAGGTCAGGACACGGCGGTGGGTTCGGCTCTCTCCTTCTCAGCAGTCTCCTGCCGCTCACTGCATACACCAGGCTGGCTGGTCTGTGAGCCTTTGGGACTCCTCCTGTCTCTGCCCTAGGAGTACAGGGATTACAGCACTGCCAGGTCCTTTATGTGGATTCTGGAGCTCTGATTCAGATCCTCATGCGTGACTGGCATGTGCTTTACTCACTGAGCCACTCCCCAGCCCAGTGTAGCAATTGTCAATGTGATTCATGTTCCTTACCAAAATGTGCCAGAGTGGCTATAAGTAATGAATAGCCCTTGAGTGGACAGCTCTGCTGCTGTCTCTGTCCTGCCTGCTGCTTCCTTGCTGTAAGTTCAATAAACTTGTCTTTTCTATTCTGAAGAGAAGAATACCAAATTCTTTCTTTGTTTTCCCATGCTCCAAAGGTACCAAGGTGTAATAACTGTAAGGCAGCCAAACAAGAAAAGGAAATAGACAATACAGATTTGGGTTATCGCCTAACTTTTTTTATTATTTTCTTCTCAAAATCTGTTGATTGACCTACTTTAGATTTACCTATAGTATTCATGGTATGACTATGGGGGAAATGGTGTTTAGATCTCTCTTTGTCTGTCTGTCTGTCTCTCTCTCTCTCTCTCTCTCTCTCTCACACACACACACACACACACATCTTTTTTTTTTTTTTTTTGTTTTTGTTTTTCGAGACAGGGTTTCTCTGTGTAGCCTTGGCTGTCCTGGAACTCACTTTGTAGACCAGGCTAGTCTCGAACTCAGAAATCCTCCTGTCTCTGCCTCCCAAGTGCTGGGATTAAAGGCGTGCGCCACCACCAGCCGGCTAAATAATAAACTTTTTTTTTATTTTTTTTTTTTTTTGGTTTTTTGAGACAGGGTTTTTCCGTGTAGCCCTGGCTGTTCTGGAACTCACTCTGTAGACCAGGCTGGCCTCGAACTCAGAAATCCACCTGCCTCTGCCTCCCAAGTGCTGGGATTAAAGGCGTGTGCCATCACTGCCCGGCCACACATATCTTATGTAGTCCAGGCTGGCCTCAAATTCCCCATGTCTTAGATGATGATCCTTTTGCCTCTGCCTACAGGCTTGCCCCAGAAAACCTAGCTTTTGCCAGGGTAGAGCCCAGAGCCTGGGGCATGCTGAGTAGCATGGTACCAGCATAGGCACATCCTAGTCCTTACAGATGAGTTCTCTCTGAAAACCTCTGACATGAGATCCTTATCTGTGTATTACCTAATCCTATTTTGTTGTTGTGTGGTTGTCTTCTGTTTCATACTTCAGGTAGCTGATGTCCTTCAGTTTTCAATGGAAACAGGAGGCTTTCTTCCAAACTGTATCAGTACTTTGCAGGAGAATTTAATCAGACACCTTAAAGTTGCTCCCAAATACCTTTTCTTTTTAGAAGAGAGACAGAAACGTATTCAGGTAAGCATCGAAAGATGAGTCATTAAATTTCATGTGTGCTCTGCACAGGACTGAGCCTGTTGGATAGAGAAGTGATGAGCTTTGCCAGTCTTAGATGTACCAGCGAGGAGCAGTCTTTGGTCTCAAGTGGACAGAAGCCAGGGTCCAGATTTGTTAGTTATAAATTTAAAAGTACTCGATTAAGACATTGGAACCAGCCAGGCAATGGTGGCGCACACCTTTAATCCCAGCACTTGGGAAGCAGAGGCAGGTGGATTTCTGAGTTTGAGGCCAGCCTGGTCTACAGAGTGAGTTCCAGGATAGCCAAGGCTACACAGAAAAACCCTGTCTCGGAAAAAAAAAAAGACATTGGAACCAAAATCATCTTAGTTGCAATGTCAATTTCCCTTAGAGTATAATATCCTTACATGCAGACCTGGGTTGTGACTGTATTTATTACCTACAGTTGTTCATATGCTAAAGTCAGTTTGCTCCAGCATTTTTCCTTCAGAGCTGCTGGGGATTGAACTCAGGACTTTGTTTATGGCAAGGAGGTGCTCTACGGCTAAGCTATTTCCCCAGCCCTCCCTCCAACTTTGTGGGGTTTATGGTACTGGTGATGAAACCTAGGATCCTAACACAGTAGGCAAACTATATGACTGACTGGCTTTCTCCCTCCAATTTGGAATAAGAAATCCAGATATACCAGCCTCTCTCTCCCAGCCCTACTGTTTTCTGACTCACAGACAGTCTATTGGGTGTGGGTGGGGGCGCTGTACACCTTCTCAGAAGGCCAATCTTCTCAGAAGGCCACAGGTATGTGAAAAAAGAAAGCAGTGGAAGAAAATAACAGTGTTTTAAGTTAAGCAACTGGAAACAGTCATTTTCTATAAAAATTTTACTTTTTTAGAAACAAGGTTTCAGGGTTTGTGTAGCCCTGGCTGTTCTGGAACTTACTCTATAGGCCAGTCTGGCTTCAAACTCAGATCTGCTGCTGTCTCCTGAGTGCTGAGATTAAAGGCACATACCACCACTGCCCAGCTAAATTTTACTTAGTATTAATTAAAACTTGTTTTGCTGTCTCTAGGAAAATCCAGAAATATGGTTGACAAGACCTCTTCCACCCTCTTTATTGAAAATCTTGGCCTTGGAAACAACCTACCTGCTTCCACTTCGATTGGTGCTCCTGGATGAGGTGATGTCAGACCTAACCACACTGGTGGATGGGTACCTGAACGCCTACCGAGAAGGTTCTGCAGACCGGCTTGCAGGCACGGAGGTAGGTGCAGCTTTCTGTGGGTATATTCTCTGCCTCTCCTCACCTTGAACACAGTGACACCTACTATTTCTGGGAACTTACTTGTGTGGTTGTGTGTTTGCGGTGCTAGAGATCAAGCACAGGACTCACATTCTCAGCACTTTGTACCAATAAACTGCATGCACAGACCTTTCTTTTGTTTTAAGCAAAGGTCTGACAGAGTTGTCTAGGATGGCCTTGATGTCTGTCCTGCCTCCTTCCTGAGCAGCTGGGATTACAGTCTTGTGGTACCAGGTCTGACTGTGAGACCCACTCTCACGACAAATGAAGCAGCTGCTGTGTCACAGACTAGGGTGACTCATCTTTCCTCCAGCATGGACTGAGGCATCCCAAGTGTTCCTCAGACTTGCTGCGTAACTGGATATGACCTTGAGTTCCTGATCCTTCTGCCCTCACATGCCCAGTGCTGGGCTGCAGCAGGCATGCACCACCATGCGCTGTCTCTGTAATGGCGCATAGCAAATTCAGGGCTTCATTCATGCTAGGCAAGTGTATTGCCAACTGAGCTACAATCTAGATCACTTCTTTTTACCTTTTAAAAAAGTGTGTGTGTGTGTGTCCCCAGTGCAGCTGTGTATGTCTGTGTGTGCCTGTGTGGTGTATCTGTGTGTGTACTACTACTCTGTGTGTGGAGTACTAGTCTGTGTTTAAAGTCATGGTGGTCAGACAGCAACATGTATTTTCTTCACTGCTCTCCACTTTACTTTTTAAAAAATTACTTACAATTATTTACTTACTTATTCATTCATTCATTTTTCGCACATGTGTGTGTTTTCAGGGGTTGGTTTTCTCCTTCCACATTGTGGGTCCTGAGAATCAAACTCAGGACTGAAACCATAGGGCTTGGTAGCAAGCACATTTACCCACTGAGCTATCTCCTCAGCCCTCCCCAGTTTATTTTTTTGAAGTGGGTTCTCTCCCTAAACCTGAAGTTGAGCCATTCACGACTGGCTGGCTGGTGAGCCCCCAGGATCTGCCTCCAGCACATATCTGGCTTTTCTGTGGATGGTAGAGATCCAGGTTTTCATATACTCACAGCAAGCTCTTTAACCCATCATCCCAGTCGTTAACACATTCTTTATTTCAATATTTCTGTAATGAAAGAAAAGTTTATTAAGGTTCAATAAAGTAATGATATACACATGTAGCCCTTAAAGTGCTAATATGGGACAATCTTCAAGACAGATCTCTATATTAAAAATAATAAGGTAGTAGAGCTAGGGATGTACGTAATTTGAAGAGTTCTCACCTAGTGTGCATAAAGTCCTGGGTTTGACCCCTACAACCACATAAACTAGGCATGGTGGCTCATACCTGTAACCTCTGCACACAGGAAGATCAGAAGTTCAAGGTCATCTGGTACTACATGGTGAATTCTATGTCAGCCTGAGCTACATGAGTCCCCGTTTTAAAACAAACAGCAAGAAACTCCCCCAAAAATATATGAATATACTAAAGCAGCACACACTTGTATTTTTTTAGTCCTCAGGAGGCTGAGGCCAGGGCATGGTGAGTTCCAGACAAGCATGGGCTACATAGTAAGTTTAATATCACTGTGGAACACATGATGAGATCCTTCCCCCTAAAAAAAGATACTGAAAAACATAAAGTTATAAAAATTCATATTAGGGGAGGGGATTGACATGTAATCCTAGAACTTGGGATGTAGGTCAGTGGTAGACTACTTGTCTACCTTGTGCAAAGCCTAGGAGAGATCCCAGTTACCACACACAGAGTCATTTAGTACAGACAATCATTTACTAAGGTGTGTGCGCGTGTGTGTGCGTGCGCGTGTGTGTGCATGCACACACACCCCCAGAGTTCACATGTACATGGACTGTACCTGTATATTTTCAGCTTTTCAGAGGGTGCACCTTCTAAGTCAAATGAAGCCAGGCTGGGAAAGTAACATTTTCTGTATTTACACACACATATGTAAATATTTAATTTTCTTAAAAACTTAAATTACTCAAAAACAGTACAATCAAAAACTTTAGTAATTATATTGAAAACACTAGAGGGCACTACAGGAGCACATTTGAATAAGTCCATCCGCCTGTCCTTCTGAGGGCATTTAGGGATCGTGTTAAGGTCTCTGTATGAACCTGTGTGTCTTTGCTTTCCTAGCCTGCGTGTATGGAGCTGCCAGCAGAACTTCTTCAACTCCAGGACTTCCAGAAACAGCGCAGAGAGAGAGCAGCAAAGCAGTACAGAGGGACCGCGCAGGGCCTCCTCATACGGACACTGCTGCACCCAAAGGAGCCAGTGGCCTGCACAGCAGGGAGAGAGGAGCCAGTCCAGGGTTCCCTATTTTGTAAGACATCTGGTGTAGACCAAGTTCCACACTTTCTATGTCACGAATCTCATAAGGATGAGAAATTTTTGGATAAAGAATCTAAACAAACCACAGCAAAGTTTCAAATTGTGCCTCCCAGGAAGGAAGGCGAAGCCCATGAAGACGCTGAGAACAAACCAGAGTGTTGGGAGTCAGCGGGGCCAGGAGACCCGAGAGCCCAGAGAGCCCACGCCCTGCCGCCCACACAGGCATCTCAGTCACATTTTTCTTTGAAAGAGGAGATAGAAAAGTTGCTGGTGGTGGAAAATAAGGGAGCTTTGACAAGCCCAAGCAAAGACACTTTGGTGTCGCCTTCTTTTCCTCAGGAAACCTGGGAGGCACCAAGTGACACCTTCCATCTTCCCGAAAAAGCTGTGGTTTCTACACTTCCACCCTGTCCAGCCCTGGAGAAGACAGATTCATGGATAAGTCCATCTTTAAATCTGTTTTAGGATTGAAGTTTTGTCGCTGAGGCCAACAAAGTCCCTGTGAGTGTCTCATGGGGTAGGTTAGTTAGGCCTCAGCCACAGGCTTCTGGGAAAATGGAGGCCTTAGGCTTAGTGCTGAATCCTGCTGTCTAGATTATGAGGGGCCTAAGAGCAGTAATGGGTGAGGTCAAACTTGCCAATTCATCAATGTATGAGGAAATAGTCCCAGTAGCTGATGGTGTACTTCTCATCTTTAGGTTTAGAGGATTTGAAGTAGAAAAGCTCGGGCTCAGTGTCTGGAAGACCTGGCTTAGGACTGTTGCAGGTCAGCTCTCACGGGTGGCAGAGAGCTGGGGCAGCTGCACAGACCACCAGTTCAGTCTGTAACATTGTGTATGTATTTATTTGTTTGGGTTTGTTTTGTTTTGCCTTTAGATTGACATAGATCTAAAAACGGCTTACTCACATACAGGCTAGAAATGTATTCTGTCGACTTCACGAGTACTGCTCCTCCTTAAGACCTTCCTTGAACTGTGCACTTTTGTGTATCGTATCAGGCAGAGGACAGGTGATGTCACTGTGGGGACATTCGCTCAACTTTCTTTATATTTCATTAATCTTAGGAGAGCAGGGTGCTAGCTTCTTTGTTGCTATTTCCTTCTAGTAAAATTTGAGCTCATTGTACTTGCATAGAAGTTATACATTTTCTTAGAGTAAAAAAGAAATCACCCTGAAGTGAGGGCATTTGTGAGGGCTTGCAAGTCAATAAATCTGCTTTGGCATCAGATCATCTCTTTTTTGAGTGAGTATAAAGATTTTATGGTAATATCTAGGTCTACAGTCTTGTTTAGAAATCTGTATTCTAGATAAAAACGGTGGTGCACACCTCTAAGCCCAGCACTCAGGAGGTTAGACAGGGATGGATGGGCATTTGAGGCCGACTTAGGCTACATGGGGAAGACAATCCTTGACTAATTTTTAAAAATCTGTCAATCTCCTGTTACATGACTGTCAGTGCACCTTGGGGATGCAAGGACAGTCCAGGATAAGCATTGGACAACCAACTGTTTTATGAAAGTCACTTAAGGGATTATTGTTCCCTCTCAGATTTCCAGAACCAAAGCAGGGTGTAGTGGCCATCCCTGAAATACTCACACTTGTGAGGGCAAAGCAGGAGGATCCAAAACTCAAAGTCCTTCTCAGCTGTACCTGGGCACAGTAGACCCATTCCAAAATCAAACTAATGAACTACTCTTAAATGAAAAGGGATTTGAAAATGAAGGTTTTCCATTTTTTATTTTATGTGTATGAGTGTTTTGCCTGCACGTATATCTGTGCACCATGTGCTCTCAGGAACCAGAGGAAGACCAGGCAGTGGTGGCACACAACTTTGATCCTAGGCCTTGGGAAGCAAGATAGATCTCTGAGTTTAAGGTCTGGCTGGTCTACAAAATGAGTTTCAGGACAGCCAGGGCTACAGAGAGAAACCCTGTCTCAAAAACAAAAAAGGAAGCAGAGGAGGACATTGGACCCCAGCCCTAAACAAGACATTTCTACCATTTCCTTTAAGGCTCAGGGAGCATGGCCGGAGGTAGAAAGATGAGGTGCCAGGGACAGAAGGGCTATAGATACCTTCATCTGGGCAAGACACAGCCATTGCAACACAAACTCATAACAGCAAATGACTACACAAGAATGGGCTGTCACCTAAAGTAAGAAAAAAGATCCACACGCCTTTGAGTCTCAGCACTTGGGAGACAGAGGACAGTGGATCCGAGTTCCAGGCCAGCCTGGTCTACAGAGCAAGTTCCAGGACATCCAGGGCTATACAGTGAGATCCTGTCTTGAAAAATAAAACAATATCTGAATAAGAATGAGCCTTTTTTAGCACCATTAAAGCACGGGGGGGGGGCTCTCTAGAGAGATGGCTATGCTTTTAAGAGCACTCAATGACTGCTCTTCTGGAGGTCCTGAGTTCAATTCCCAGCAACCACATGATGGCTCACAACCATCTGTAATGAGATCCGATGCCCTCTTCTGGGGCGTGTCTGAAGACAGCTACAGTGTACTTACATATAATAATAATAAGTCTTAAAAAAATAAAGAATGAACCTGTCAGTGAAGCTTTTAGTGGGCAGGGAACCACTGTCATTAGTACACAAGTAATGTCATAGACAACAGTGACCCCACCAGGCTCCAGTGGGTAGTTCCAAACCGGAGGTCACACAGCTGACCCTGGTTAAACTAAATGGGTCTCAAAAAAGACCAAAAGCTATGAATCTGCTATGAATCTGTTAAAAGGAACTGGCAGGGAGAGAGATGAGAGACAGGGGATTTATCACAGTACCTTAGATACATATATGACATTGTCAAAGAACAGAATTAATAAAGTAATGTATGGATGGCATCCCAACAAGTTGCACAATAAAGAGAACGCCCTCCTTCCCTGCTCTCCCTTCCTGGAACTTGTCCCTCCAGGCTCTTGGCCTTGCTTTGTGGTAATTACAGAGTTCTTATTTAACATACTTAGGCTTTAGCTGTCAGGTGGCTTTCAAGTTGTAAACAGTAATGCACTTGGGGGAATTTGAGAGTTCCAGAATGCAGAAGTAGTCACTGAGGCTTCAGCCGGACGCAATGTGGAGGCATTGAAGCCCTAGGCTTCTCTTACTGACCTCTAGTTTACATGGTCATCAGATGATCCCATCAGCTGTTTACATCTAACAGCTGCTACTGTTGTTCCTTAAGTAAAGGAAGGGGCGGGGGTTAAAATTAAAATTTTATGGCAACAAAAAGAGAGGGCGAAATGAGCTTCAGGTAGGACTCTAGTTACTAGTTAGATACTGTTTGTTCTCTTTGTAGATTATTTGTATGTGAAGGGTTATTGTGTATGAATGTCAGTGTGTCCCCTGCACGTGTCTAGGAGGCCAGAGAAGAACACTGGATCTCCTCATACTAGAGTCACAGATGTTGTAAGCCACCATGTGGATGCTGGCAAGGTCTTCTGGAGTAGTAGCCAATACTTCCTAACTGCTAATCCATCTCTCCAGCCGCCACCCATTGTCTTCTTGCTGCATGCTGAATAAATAGTTTCTTTTTTAAAAATGATTTTATTATTTAGTATGTATGAGTGTTTTTGAATGCATGTCGGTGTACTACATACATGCCTGGTACCCAAAGAACCCATAAGATGCTATCAGATCCCTTGAAATTGGAGTTACTGACAGGTATGAACTGCCTGCCATGTGAGTGCTGGGAGGAATTGAACCTGGGTCTTCTGGAAGAGAAGCCAGTGCTCTTAACAGTTGAGCTGTCTCCCTAGCCCCATAAATATTTTTCTTTAAAGAAAATTAAAGAGTATAAGCTGTCTCCTCAGGCAAAGGTGCTTACAACGAGGCTGATGAACTGAGTTCAGTCATCAGTGACAGATGCAATCTCCTTCCTCAAAACAACCCCAAACCCTTAGGGTCTTGTAGGAGATGCGAATAAAAATGTTTTGGAAAAACCACTGTTAAAGGTCAAGGCATACCAGTTGGTGTTAATCTGAGAGAGACAGAAAAGATTTAGAGAGATGATACTTGTACGGGTTCTGAAGTGT
Organism: Tokudaia tokunoshimensis; assembly: GCA_036184795.1. Lineage (NCBI taxonomy): Eukaryota > Metazoa > Chordata > Mammalia > Rodentia > Muridae > Tokudaia > Tokudaia tokunoshimensis. The sequence continues at coordinate 94,223,671 of BTHU01000004.1, read as the reverse complement.
GTGGACTAGCTTCTTGAGAGGTAGGAGGTAATGCTCTATGGCTGGAGAGTTCCCTGTCAAGAGGGGCAGACAGGTTCAAGAGGTAGAGAGCATCAACGTGCTCTCTCTCTCTCTCTCTCTCTCTCTCTCTCTCTCTCTCTCTCTCTCTGTGTGTGTGTGTGTGTGTGTGTGTGTGTTTTCCCTCAAGCCAAGAACTGACTCAACTAATGTAAGCAAAAAGAGAATTTATTGGAAATATGGGTGGCTCTTAGACATGATGGGAAATTTACAGAATTTAACTTGGAAATAGAATAAGGCCACTGCAGAACTGGAAGGAGCAGGAACTACTCAGTTGTTGAGTGAGTGCCAATATAAATCCTTCTGTCATTGAATAATCTGACTTGGAATTCCAAATCCTGAGGCAGGGAGGGGAGATGGGAAGTGGGATTAATAGTTATACACAGTGACTGGATGACATAAATTAGTGCACATTATAAAAAGCTATAGGTGTCTACTAAGATTTTTGCCTTTAAAAAAGGATGGTGGGGGAGGGGGGGACTGGAGAGGTGGCTCAGTAGTTAAGAGCACTTTCAGAAGCCCTGAGTTCAATTCCCAGCAACCACATGGTGGCTCGCAACCAACTGGAATAGAATCCGATGCCCTATTCTGGTGTGTCTGAAGAGAGCGACAGTGAACTCATACATAAAATAAATATTAAACAACAAACAGAAAAGGATGGCCTGTGTGGTAGTGCCTGGAACCCCAGCACTTGGGGGATGGGAGTGGGGGGAGTGAGAACACAGTCTAGGGGCTGAGAAAATAGAGCAAGGGTTCTGAGAACTTGCTGCTCTTCCAGAGGACACAGGTTCCATTCTCAGTGCCCACATGGGGCTCGAAAACATCTGAAGCTCCAATTCCAGGACATCTGGCATGCTCCTCTGGTGTCTCTGAACACCAGGTATGCATGTGGTACATAGACATACATGAAGGCAAAATCCTCATTCACAGAGAATGCAGAGTCTGGACTACATGGTGTGGATCCTGTTGCCAGGAAGAACAAAGCAAATAAGCAACAAGTCCCAGGAGCTGAGGCCACGGCTCAGAGGTAATGTGCTTGCCATGCAGGCATGAGGACCTGAGTTTGGAACCCCAGCACCCATGTGAAAGACTGGACACGATAGTTCTCTGGGACTCACTGGTCAGCCAGTCCAGTCAACTGGTGAGTTCAAGTTTAAATAAAGAAACTTTATTTACACACACACACACACACACACACACACACACACACTGGAAAGTTCAGACAGTCTCAATATGTAGCCTTGACTGTCCTGGAACCCACAGAGATCTGCCTGTCTCTGCCTCCCAAGTGCTGGGATTAAAAGGGTGTGCCACCGCTCAACCCCCACCTAACTTTTGAAGTTGTAAGAAGGCACCTGAAGTGCTGATCACCATCAGTCATTTGTCTGTTTGCTCCCTGGAGGAAGGAGGGGTGCATTGCAGTAAGGTGAGGAGAACTCACAATAATGATAGTTTGTTTATGAGTTGTGTGTGTAAGAAAGAAAGTGGCCTTTGGAGTGATATCCTTGAAATGCGATTAGAGGAAAATGACACACCGAGGATTGGGGAATGAAAGTTGGAGCTGAAAGCTGCATATTGAAATGTTCCCTCTGATCGGAAAAAGGCCCAGTGATGATGAAATGCAAACAGGAAAATTGTGTGACTCACTGCTAATGCCAAAAAGACAATGAACACTAGAATATCATGTATTAGTCCTGTTTCTCTTATGCTTGGGGCTCAATATTCTTTTTATTGTTTTCCTGAAATGTAAAAGAGCAGGCCACTGTAGACTTGCCTCCTGGTCAGCACGTGTGGAGCTCCGGGTCTGTCCCTAGCACATGGTAACCTGAATAGAGAAGTGCCCTCTGTAACCCACTCTGGAGCTGGAAGCAGGGAGGATCAGTAGTTTAAGGTCATCCTCTGCTAGTTGAAGGCCAGCCTGGAAAATGTCACCACAATTTTCATGGGTTTCTATATGTGCTTCAGGTGCTGAACAGTAATAGAAATCAGGGGTGATGAGAAATAATACAACACTTAAATTTCAAAAAAAAATTATTTCTAAAGTTAGGCAAGGTAATGAATGCATTCTGGTGACTCCTGCAGCAACAGGAACTTGAGTTTACAGAAGACCTCTATGACACTGTCTTTAAAAAAAAAAAAGTATCATGGCCGGGCAGTGGTGGCACATACCTTTAATCCCAGCACTTGGGAAGCAGAGGCAGGCAGATTTCTGAGTTTGAGGTCAGCCTGGTCTACAGAGTGAGTTCCAAAACAGCCAGGACTACACAGAGAAACCCTGTCTCAAAAAGAAAAAGAAAAAAAATCATGGCAGGTATGGTGGTACATGACTTTGATCCCAGCACTCAAGTGGCAGAGGTGGGCAGATTTCTGTGAGTTCCTGGAACACCTAGGACCCTGTCTCAAGAAAAAGAAAGAAAGAGAGACAGAGAGAGAGAGAGAGAGAGAGAAGAAATGAAGGAAGGAAGAAAAGAAAGACAAAGACAGAAAAGAAAAAAGAAAAGAAAAGGAAAGGAAAAGAAAGGAAAGGAAAGAAAAGAAAAGAAAAAGAGGCAGGCAAGGCAGGCAGGCAGACAGCTAGCCTTTGGAAACCACCACAACACAACTATGGTCTTAACATTAAACAAAATAATTAGATACTTAAAAGTCAAATCTCAGAAGCCTTCAAAGAATGGAGAAATTGTGACTTACCAACAGTAGACTGAAATGTAAATACTGGACTTTGCCAGACTGGTGTGAGTGGTTTTCTGGGGGGTTTTTGGATTAAAAATTCCAGGAACAATAGAAGAAGCAAAGCGTTAGATACACTGTGTTGAGTTATGGGCCACACAGTGTGGCCTGAGGACATCAGGAACTCCTGTAGTGATTCCCAGGTGAGAGTAATGATTGGAAACACTTGAGGAAGTAGAACCACAAATGAGCAATGCTGGGAAACAAATCAGAAACCTTCCATTTTATGAAGCAATGTAAAAGTTGATACAATGAAAACCTACTGTTTGGAGAGAAGTGAACATTCAGTTCAAGAAATAGAATATTACCAGTGCCACAGAATCTCACCTTGCTCCTTTACAACATGTTCCCCCGCCCCCGCTAAATTTTAAAATATATGCATGCTTGTGTGTCTGTGAGGATATGGAGGGATATGGGTATGTGCAGGTGACTGCAGTTGCAGGAAGATGCCAGAAGGGGGCATCAGATCATCTAGAGAAGGAGCTACAGGCATCTGAGAAATTGTCCTCCTATCCTGAGCAAGAGGTACACACTGAGCTGAGCACTCCCCAGCCCCTCACCGTACTTCTGTTGACAGTCTCGGCTCCCTTCCACACCTCTATCCCAGCGATGCCCTTTATCTGCAGTTTATTTCTTGGCCTTTGCTTTTCTAGCTAAAAATGCGCCCAGCAAAGTAGTTTTGCCTATTTTTGAAAGTTACACATATGAAATCACATTGTAGCTGGGCGGTGATGGAACATGCCTTTAATCCCAACGTTCATGAGGCCGGAGCAGGAGGATCATTGTGAGTTCAAGGCTAGCCTGGTCTACATAGTGAACGAATTCCAGGACAGCCAGGACAACATAGAGAAACCTTGTCTCAAAAAACCAACTCCCTGCCGGGCGGTGGTGGCACACGCCTTTAATCCCAGCACTTGGGAGGCAGAGACAGGAGGATTTCTGAGTTCGAGGCTAGCCTGGTCTACAAAGTGAGTTCCAGGACAGCCAAGGCTACACAGAGAAACCCTGTCTCGAAAAACCAAAAAAAAAAAAAAAAAAAAAAACCAACTCCCTTCTCCCCCTGCAAAAAGTCACATCTCTTTATGCCTGGCTCCTTTATCCAATTTTTTTTTCCTTCTCACTCTGGCCTCGCTCATTCCAGTCCAAAGATGGATTATTTATTTATTATATGTGAGTACACTGTAGCTGTCTTCAGACACACCAGCAGAAGGTGTCAGATCTCATTTCAGATGGTTGTGAGCTACCATGTAGTTGCTGGAATTTGAACTCAGGACCTTTAGAAGGACCTCTCCAGCCCTATCCAACATTATCTTGATGTATGTTGTGTGTCTACGACTAGTTGTTTTTCTCTGTTGTATGGTATTATGTGTAGCCTACCTGTGATGGATGTGCGCTGACAAATGTCAGAAGGTAAGTTCACAGTTGCGTGAAGACTGCGTGGAGGATTCCAAGACCACCGCTCCAGAGCAAAGCTGTAAAGAGCCGCGACTGCTGCCAGTGTAACCAGATATACTGCTAGAGCAAAAATGCATTTTGTTCTGGCTTAGTTTTGTTTTAGTTTGGTTTATTTCTGTCTGTTTGCTTTTGACACAGGATTTCTCCATAGCTCTAGCTGCCTTTGAACTCATTACGTACTCCACTCACTACATGGCCCCAAACTCACAGAGATTTGCTCTCTCTGCCTCTTGAGTGCTGGGATCAAGGTGTTCACTGAGGCGTCCAGCTCGCTTGGCTTGGTTTGGTCTCTCTCTCTCTCTCTCTCTGAAACAGCTTTTTCAGGGGTTGAATAGGGAGAGCTTGTGTGTTTCAACACCTATTCCTAGTCCTTGATGCTGGTTGGGGAGGATTAAGAAATGCAGCCGTGTCACTGGGGTGGGCTTTCAGAGGTCATAGCCGCCCTCCATTTCCAGGTTGCTCTCTCTGTTTGCCTTTCCAGTTTCCCTCTGCTCTCTCTGCTGGCTGGGTCTGCTGCTAGGAGTCGCACTTGCTGCCTGCCGCAGTGACAGGATGGATTCTGAACTTTCCAAAACAATAAGCCAAAATAAACTCTTCCATAAGTTGGTTTTGGTCCTGGGGCTTTACTACGGCAAGAGAAAAGTGACTAATAAAGTGTCCCTATGTAGGCCTGGTTGACCTGGAACTTGCTGTGTAGACCAGGCTGAATCCAAACTCATGGGCCATTTGCTTCTGCCTAGGTCTCCAAAAGCTGAAGATTACAGCCATGCACCACAATGTCCAGATTGCTTTCTTGTTTTTGAAATAGGGTCTCATGTATTCCAGGCTGGCCTTGAACTTCTGGTCATCTAACCTTTTCCTCTCAAATGTTGGAATTACAGGCACATACCACCATGCACCACAAAATTTTTTCCATATAGACATAGAATGAGTACCTTTTAAAATAATAGCAAAAACTTTTTTTAAGCTTTGATGTTTTATTATTAAGAAAATAGAAAGAGGAAAGAGATAGAGAATCAAAGGAAGAGGAGAAAATAGATAAGAAAAGCCATGACCACGTGGAAAGGGGAGAAAATGGAGAGACAGAAAGATAGACAAAGAGGAGGGCCAGGGGAGAACAAGCAGGAGAGAGAAAGAGAGAGAGAGAGAGAGAGAGAGAGAGAGAGAGAGAGAGAGAGAGAGAGAGAGAGAGAAACTTTTATATTACATGCACGAAACAGTAACAAAGTTATTTTTATTATTAGTTATTCTATACAATGCATAATTTATAAGCCTGCCCAGATAGTAGGTTTGCTTACACTGTCAGCATCATGCACACATGACCACTGCACTGGAGTGTGGTATTATAACAGCCTAGGAGGCTTAGGGCACAGGATGACAAGTCTGTCCTCAAAAGAAGACTCTGTCTCAAAAGCCAAAACAAAGTACTCTTATAGGGTCTAGGAAGATGGTTAAAGTGTTTGCTATGCAAGCATAAAGACTAGATTATGGGGGGCTGGAGAGATGGCTCAGTGGTTAAGAGCACTGACTGGTCTTCCAGAGGTCCTGAGTTCAAATTCCAGCAACCACATGGTGGCTCACAACCATCTGTAATGGTATCTAATGCCCTCTCTGGTGTGTCTGAAGACAACTACAGTGTACTTATATATAATAAATAAAGAGATCTTTCTTTTAAAAAAAAGACTAGATTATGGGCTCCCCAGACCCCACACAAATGTCTGGTGATCTAACTGTAATCCTGCCACTTTGTCAGTATAGAGAGATAGGGGACCTCTGGAGCAAAGTGCCTAGCCAGACTATTCAAATCAGCAAGCTCCGTGTTCAATTGAGAGACCCTGCCTCGGTTAACAAGGTGGAGAGCAATGGAAAAAGACTCCCACATCAACCTCATGCACACATACTAAAGTACATGTTATTATACCATACACAACAGTCTATTCTATTGTGTGTATTAGTTTTGAGGCAGTACACAACTTTCAAAATTCTGGTTTACAGTAACAAACATTTGTTTCTTAAGGTTGAGAATACAGTTTAGTGCGTACAGCACTTGTCAGCATGAACACAGGTCTGAATTCTGTCCCCAGCACTACGTAAAACTAAATGTGGTGCTCTATGCCTGTCAGCCCACACTGGTGATGAGAAGTAGGATGAGAAGTTTAAGGCCATCCTCAGTTACACAGTTTCTTTCTAGCCTAGGCTACATGTGACCCTCGCTTAAAACAAAAGAAATAAGAGTCAGAGATATGGCTCAGTAGGTAAAAGGGTGTTCAGCCAACCCTGATGACCTGTGTTCAACCCTGGAATCCACGGGGTGAACAAGGAGGATCAATTCCTGCAAGTTGTCCTTTGACTTACACACGAAACAGACGCATCAAACAAACAAACAAGGCTGGAGAGGAGAGGGCTCAATGTAAAAGCACCTGAGAACCTGAGCTCACGCACCCATACTAAAAGCTGAATGTGGCTGCTGTGGTCTGTAGCCCCAGTGCTGTGTGGAGTGAAGTCAGGGGCACCTTTGGGGCTTTGCTGGCTGCCAGCCCAGCTCCAGGTCCAATGGCAGATGGTATCTCAAAGGAATGAGGTGCAGAGCAAGCAGGACACCTGATGTCTGTGCACAGACACACACACACACACACACACACACACACACACACACAGAGCAAATAAACAGACTCAAGTATCTGTTTCTTGCTCTTGAAATCTGTAGACTTTTTTTCTGTGTTTTCTCATTTTAAACCAAGGGAGCAAATTCTTTTTAAATTTTGTAATTTTCCCAGCACTCAGGAGGCAGAGATCCTCAGAGAGATCTCAGACCCAACCTGGTCTACAGGTCAAGTTCCAGGACATCCAGGGCTATACAGAGAAACCCTGTCTCAACAAACCATATATATAAAATTTTAGGCTGCAGTGATGGCTCAGCAGTTTAGAGCACTGGCTGTTCTTCCAGAGGACCCCAGCTTGATTCTCAGCACCTATATAGGGCAGCTCACGACCATCTATAACTCCAGTTCCAGGGAACTTTGACACCCTCCTCTGATCTCCTCAAGCACTAGGAATTAGTGAGCACATATCAGTATGATGCTCATACACATAAAAATATAAAATTTTAAATTGTTATTATTATTATTATTATTATTATTATTATTATTTGAGCGTGCATGCCCATGTGCCCGTGAACACACATGCACATCACAGCACTCCCATGGAGGCAAGAGAACAATTTTCGGGTATCTGTTCTTTCTCTCCAATGTTAGTCATAGTTATTGAACTCAGGTTGTCAGGTTTGCATGGCAAATGCTTTACCCACGGAGAAATCTCACCAACCCTGAAGAAGCAAACTCTACATGAGGAATATGTAGTTTTGTTTGTTTTGTTTTGTTTTTCTGAGACAGGGTTTCTCTGTGTATCCCCAACTGTCCTGGAACTCACTCTGTAGACCAGACTGGCCTCGAACTCACAGAGACCCACCTGCCTCTTCCTTCTGAGTGTTGGGATTAAAGGCATATGCCACTATGCCCATCAAAAAAAAAAAGTTTTTTTTGAGACAACGAAGCAATGGTTCTGACAAGAACACATTTTTTTCTTTAAAGTTTTATTTTAATTATGTGCATGTGTGTTGTCTGTGGGTTTCTACAAGTGGATGAAGGTGCCCAGGGAGGCCAGCGATGTTGGAAACCACTGGAGCTGGAGTTACAGGTAGTTGTGAGCTGCCTGATGTGGGCGCAGGGAAGTGGACTCCCATCTTCTGCAAGAGCAGTGAGTGCTCTAACCACTGATTTCCCCAGCTCCCATGTTACAGCTCTTGAAACTTCTGCTTAGACATGAGGCAGCGGCTGTGTCAGTTCTACTAGTGCTGTGCTGGCCAAGGCACGGTCAAGCCAAGTCACTCATTTATTCCACTCATGTGGAATAAATGCTCCAGGAGCCGTGGCAAGGCACACTGGGGAGCACTGGGTCCGAGCTAGGCCTGGTGCACAGGAATCTCCGGACCGCTGGAGACTGAGGCAGGAAGATCATGAGTTTAAGGCCAACCAAAACCCTATTTCTTTCCTCCTCTTCCTCTCCCTCCCTTCCTCCCTCTCTCCGTCCCTCCCTCCCTCTCCCTCCCTCTCTCCGTCCTCTCTCTCTCTCTCTCTCTCTCTCTCTCTCTCTCTCTCTCTCTCTCTCGCTCTCTCTCTCTCTGTTCTTAAAATTTTTAATTTTATTTTCTGTGTTATGAGTGTTTTGCCTGCAGATACAATGTGTATGCCTAGTACCCAAGGAGGCCAGAAGAGGGCACCAGAGCCACAGATGGCTGTGAGCTGCCATATGGGTGCTGGGAATTGAATCTGGATCCTTCAGGGGAGCCGCAACCAGTGTTTTCAAACACCAAACCAACTCTCCAGTTTCCTAAAATCCTATCTCCAAAACAAAGGAGCCTCCTAAACACAACCAAACACAGTCCAGGGACTGGGGATATATCTCAGTACTCGCCTAACAGGAGCAGAACCCTGAGTTTGATTCTCAGCACTGTATTAAAACTTGGATCCTATAGAGTTCAGGTTGACCTCAACTTTGCTATATAGTGGAAGATGACCTTAAACTTGACCCTCTGCTTCTGCCTCGGAACTGCCTGGAATATAAAAATTACTGTGAGCCACTGTGCCTAGTTGGCCTTAGGTATTTCTGAAAAAATGTTAAGCTCATAAATCCCACAAAACTTTTAAGTGCTGATTGGACTTGTAGTGAATCCACAGATGACTCTCGAGATAACCGACACTGAGGAGATCCTAAATTCCTAGTTTGAGTTTGGTTTGAATCACTCATTTTGGAGCTTTCTTTAATATCTCTTGACAACATTTTTCCCATAAATGTCTGACACAACTTTGTTAGGATAACTTCTAGGTACTTTTTATTTTGAAATAATTTTAGATTTACAGAAGAGATAAAAAGAACAGAAAGTTCCTGGAACCGTTTTCACTCAGGTCCCCTAGTATCCTACATTGTGATGCATCTGTAACCATTATGAAATAGTATTGGTAAACCATGATGACCTGAACTATAGAATTTATTTAGATTCCACCTGTTTTTCCAATAATGTATTTTTTCAGCCCCATTATTCAACCAAGGATACTATATTGCATTTTGTTTGGTGCTACTTTAAATAGTATTTATTAAAAATTTTATGTTCTATCTGCTTATTCCTAGTACATAGGAATTCAATTGTCTTAAAAACTAAGTTTGATTTTAGTCTTTTAAAAAAATCTACCAATTTTGATAATTATTTATATTTCTACAATACATATCACTTATGAATAATGATTTTTATTCCTTTCTAATTATAGAATTTTTACTCTGGTGTGGGGACACATGCCTGTAATTATTGCACCAGGAAGACTAAGGCATAAGAATTAAAAGGTTGAGGCCTGGGTTCTGTGGTGTTTCAAAAATCAAACAGAGCTGGGCGGTGGTGGCACATGCCTTTAATCCCAGCACTTGGGAGGCAGAGGCAGGAGGATTTCTGAGTTCGAGGCCAGCCTGGTCTACAAAGTGAGTTCCAGGACAGCCAGGGCTACACAGAGAAACCCTGTCTCGAAAAACCAAAAAAAAAAAAAAAAAAATCAAACAGAAAACTCTACAACTTTATCCCTTTTTCTTGGATCTTTGATGATGGAGGCTTCTAGTATTCTACAGAAGAAAATTGGGAGCCGGGCGGTGGTGGCGCACGCCTTTAATCCCAGCACTTGGGAGGCAGAGACAGGAGGATTTCTGAGTTCGAGGCTAGCCTGGTCTACAAAGTGAGTTCCAGGACAGCCAAGGCTACACAGAGAAACCCTGTCTCGAAAAACCAAAAAAAAAAAAAAAAAAAAGAAAAAAGAAAATTGGGAATGTTTTTATTTCTATAAGAAAACATTATGGGGGAAGGGTGGCAGTGATGAGGAGATGCCTTGCCAGCTAAGAACAGTTGTTGCTCTTGTAGAGAACCAGGGTTCAGTTCCTGGCACCCACACACAACCTATTCGTATCCACCCATGACTCTAACTCCAGGGCGTCCCATGTCCTATTCTGAGTTCTGAGGGCACCAGACATGCACATGGTATACATACATATATTTAGAAAAAAAATCACACACATAAATAAAATAAATAGACCTATTTTTTTTTTTAGTAAGAAAACTTTCTGTTTGAGGCAATGAGTGAGGTGGAGGGGCTGGTGTGAGTTGAAGTGTATTCTGGGATGCACAGTGAGGTCCTCCTCAGCCTGAGGAAGAATGAGGCCAAGTCTCCAAACACCACCCGGGATTGGGGTTGGGGTTGGGGTGGCTTTCACTATTCTGTGTGTGTGTGTGTGTGTGTGTGTGTGTGTGAGAGAGAGAGAGAGAGATATTTTTCATTTTATTTAACAATTTTTATCTTTATCTAGTAAAACATTTCTTCCAATTTGCCAAGAAATTTAATAAAGATAAGTAGATACCTGATTTTAGCAACTCATTTCTATATCTACTGGCATGATCACTTTATTATTTCCTTTTTGTATTATGGTTTAGGACTAACTTTTACAAACATTTAAACTAAGATTGGATTCCTAAATTGCTTCACTTCATCTAATACTGAATTAATACTAATTAACCTTATGACTGACACTGACACATACTTTTTCTTTGTATCCTTTTGTGTTTTCTTAATAAGATTATGTTAACTCTAGCCAGGCATGCTGGTGCCACCTGTAATCCCAGTGCTTTGGAGAATAAGATAAAAGGATCAGGAATTTGAGGTCAGCCTCGACTACTTAACAAGTTTGACTCCAGCATGGTCTACACAAGATGTTTCAAGAAAACAAAACCTATGTGGAGGAAAAAACAAATGAAACAAGATTATAATAACTTTATAAATTATATTGTAGACAGAAACTTGTGAGCCAGGTTTCAGAGGGTAGAGGATTAAGATTTCTTTTTTTTAATATTTATTTATTTATTTGTTTATTTATTTATTATATGTAAGTATACTGTAGCTGTTTTCAGACACCCCAGAAGAGGGCACCTAATCTCATTACGGATGGTTGTGAGCCAACATGTGGTTGCTGGGATTTGAACTCAGGAGTCAGAGTTCTTAACCGCTGAACTGTCTCTCCAGTTCCAGGATCAAGATTTCAACACAACCCGGGTTAGAGAGTAAACCTTGGATAGAAAAAGTTTTGTGAGCCGGGCGGTGGTGGCGCATGCCTTTAATCCCAGCACTTGGGAGGCAGAGGCAGGCGGATTTCTGAGTTCGAGGCCAGCCTGGTCTACAGAGTGAGTTCCAGGACAGCCAGGGCTACACAGAGAAACCCTATCTTGAAAAACAAAAAAAAAAAAAGTTTTGTGGTAGGAGCAGAGATGTGTAGTGAGGGCCTGGGATTGGGATCCCAGGGCTCACATAAAAGCCATGTGTGGGGACACATGTCTGAAGCCTCAGCATTGGAGGGACAGAGAGAGGAGGAACCCAGGACTCACTGGTCACCCTGGTTAGCCAAAAGGGTGAGCTTCGGCTCTGTGAGAGTCTGTCTCAGAAATAAAGGGGAAAATAATCACCACACCTGGACTGGCCTGCAGCACTTAATGTTATATGCATTCAAAGAAAATGGAATTTTAAAATGTATATATTAATTTTGCTTTTAAAAACTACGTTACATGCACATGAGCGGGAAGGACTGTAGATCAACTGACAGTCTGCTTGCCTAGCATTCCTGAAGCCTGATCTGGGATTCCAGACACCACATAAATCCAGGTATGGTGGCAACCTGCAAGACGATCAGAAGTGCAGGGTCGTCCTGAGCCACATAAGAAGTTCGAGGTCAGGGTGGTGTTGCACATTTGGAATCTGAATACTTTATAGACAGGATATTGAGTTTGAGGTCGATTTGAGCTTCACTTGAGACAAACAAACAAAAGGGGGGCTTGGACCGAAGCCCTGTTTGGGAACCCATAGATCAGACATGAGGGAGAGTAAGACTATAGTCACAAAGTCTCTCAGCAAGGTGCAGGCTAGGAAGCAGGGAAAGGATCAGTGTTAACAGCATCACAGAAAAATGTGGTTGGGACTCTTGGGCCAGAAGGCTCAAGTTAGCAAGAGAAGGGGAGTCAGGCGAGAGTCCAGAGTGGGAAAAGAGTCTGCACAATCACTGCTGCCAAAGGAAAAGAAAACCTATTGTCTTAGTTAACGAGGTCGCTTCTGGAAATCTTCTTGTGATTAGAAATTACTTAAGAATTTCTCAAAATGCTGCCCAGTGGCAGAATTAAATATTTTCATATCTGTATTTAGTCAAAACTTTAAAAAAATCTTGAATACATGCCATTAATTTCAATACAATTTCCAATTTCTTTTTCTTTAATTAAGAGAGAGAGGGTCTTACAGTATAGATTTTGGCCTGGAACTTGATATGTCAATCAGCCTGACCTCTAACTCACAGGGATCCACCTGCCTTTACTTCCTAAGTGATGGTATTAAAGGTGAGAGCTACCACACCTGGACCTTTTTATTATTATTATTATTATTATTATTATTATTATTAAATATATAATATTATTATAGAAAATGTCGCCGGGTGGTGGTGGCGCACGCCTTTAATCCCAGCACTTGGGAGGCAGAGGCAGGAGGATTTCTGAGTTCGAGGCCAGCCTGGTCTACAAAGTGAGTTCCAGGACAGCCAGGGCTACACAGAGAAACCCTGTCTCAAAAAAAAACCAAAAAAAAAAAAAGAAAAAGTCTCACTATGTCTAATGTGACACACAATTGTGATCCCAGAAGCAGGAGAATCACAAGTTCAAGGCCAGCATGATCCTCTCCCAAAGGAAAGGGGCTAAAAAGACAGCTCTGTGGTTAAGAGCACTTGTTATTTCTGCAGAGGAATTGAGTCTGGGTCTCAGCACACAGGCGGCAATCTGCAGTAGGTTGTAACTTAGCCCAGCTTCAGCCAACATAGAAAGCAAGTATCGACTCCCGAAAGTTGTCCTCTGGTCTCCATGTTAAATAAAGCTCGTGTAACAACACCCCCCCCACACACACACAATCCCTAATTGTGTAAAATGATCAACTGTAGCTTATAGAAACTTCTAGAGGGCATCTCCAAAACTCTGAGGTACATTACCAGACATAGAAGTCATCCGTAAAGTAAATCAATATAATGTGAAGGACTGTGTCACAACAGATATGCTTGATATACTCTTGGCAATATGCATAGGTAAGGAAAGCCAAGAACACAGCACCTTTATATGGGATAGCAAACAATGTAAATTTATGAAACCCCTGAAAGGCTATTTAAATAGTCCAAAGATAGCTTCAATATTGTCCTTCCAGATTTCTTTAGGCAAATTATGACTTTAATTCTGTCATGTGTAGATCATATAATAATAACAAGTAATAAAATAGGAATAGAAAAGACACAATTAATAGAAGTGATGAAAAAAACCGGGCGGTGGCCGGGCGGTGGTGGCGCACGCCTTTAATCCCAGCACTTGGGAGGCAGAGACAGGAAGATTTCTGAGTTCGAGACCAGCCTGGTCTACAAAGTGAGTTCCAGGACAGCCAGGGCTACACAGAGAAACCCTGTCTTGAAAAAACCAAAAAAAAATAAAAAAGAAGTGATGAAAAGATGGTTCAGTCAGTAAAGCCATGCAAAGATGGGGAACTAAATATGTATCATTGGCTCACAGGTAAAAGCCAGGTATGGCCACAAACATCTATAACCCTGGCACTGAGGACGGATAGGCTATATTAGTTAGGTTCTCAAGAGAGACAGAATTTATAAAGTGCATATAAATTAAAGGGGAATTCATTAGATTGTTTTACACCATATGGATTAGCCTGTCCAAAAATGGCCATCTTTACATTGGAGAAGCTAAGACCCTGTAAATGCTCAGTCCATGAGGCTGGATGCCTTAATAGTCTCAGGCTGGTTCAGAGGAGTCGGAGGATTCCCGGAAAGCCTTCAGTACACATTAGAAGGCTGAAGAAACTGGATTCTGATGCCGGTAAAAGATGGCAGTAGCAGCAACAGGCTAGATAAAACCCACGAACAAGGAAGATGCACGAGCCAGCAAGATGAAAAGGTGAGCAGGCCTAAAGCTGCCAGAAGGTGCTAAATACATTCAGGGTGGACAGTCCCACTTCAGTTAATATAATCAAGAACATTCTGGGGCTGGAGAGATGGCTCAGCGGTTAAGAGCACTGACTGCTCTTCTGAAGGTCTTGAGTTCAAATCCCAGCAACCACATGGTGGCCCACAACTATCCATAATGAGATCTGACTCCCTCTTCTGGAGTGTCTGAAGACAGCTACAGTGTACTTACATATAATAAATAAATAAAAGAAAAAAAAAGAACATTCTGGGCTGGTGAGATGGGTCAGTGGGAGTTGCATTTGAGAAACAAGCCTCTCAACCTGAGTTCCATCTGTAGAAGGAAAGAACTGACTCCACAAAGCTGTCCTCTGGCTCCACAGGCACACCATTGGTCATGTTGCCCTGCCCCACTCCAGCTGTGCACATACATACCCAGTAATTAGAAAGAAAAACCTCAGCCGGGCAGTGGTGGCGCACGCCTTTCATCCCAGCACTCGGGAGGCAGAGGCAGGAGGATCTCGGAGTTTGAGACTAGCCTGCTCTACAGAGCAAGTTCCAGAACAGCCAGGGTTGGCTGAACAGAGAAACCCTGTCTCAACAACAACAACAAAACAAACAAACAAAAAGAAAGAAAATAAAACCAAACTTCATAGGCATGTCCAAATTAGCCTAATCTATCTAACCCCAGAGGCCTGTGTCCTGGGTAACCCTGGATCCTGCCAAGTTGACAAGCAATATTAGCCATCACACGGGCAGGTCCCTGGAGTTCACTGGCCAGCTAGTCTAGACAATTGTCTCACTAGAAACTCTGTCTCTGTCTTAAGAGATAAGGTGGAGCCAGGCAGTGGTGGCGCACACCTTTAATCCCAGCACTTGGGAGGCAGTGGCACGTGGATTTCTGAGTTTGAGGCCAGCCTGGTCTACAGAGTGAGTTCCAGGACAGCCAGGGCTAGACACACACACACACACACACACACACACACACACACACAAGGTATCTAATTTATTTCTTGTGATTTGACTACTTATTTTTTTCCTCTTTCACAACCCACTGTTCTAAAATGCTAGTGTGTCTTAAGGAGTTTAAAATCCAGTTCCAGCTGTGAAACCAAAACAGAAGCCACACAGTTGTTAGGGAGTTGCACATTGTACATTGTTATTAAGTCTCCATACCTCATGGGTCACACTGTTGTTAAGGGGCCAAGAAGTTTCCATGCCCTTCAAGAATAAGTTTCTATTTCTTTAGCATAATGTATCCTAAAAACCATGGTTTTTTTAAAGATTTATTTATTTATTTTATGTATGTGAGTATATTGTCCCTCTTTTCAGACACACCAGAAGAGGGCATCCGATCCCATTACAGGTGGTTGTGAGCCACCATGTGGTTGCTGGGAATTGAACTCAGGACCTCTAGAAGAGCAGTCAGTGCTCTTAACTTCTGAGCCATCTCTCCAGCCCAAATCATGTTTGTCAACCGATGCTGAACTTGTAACTGATGATATATCCTCATCCCTTTGCCTTGCTTACACTCTGAATATCTGCTGTAGATCACTCCCCTTGCACATGATGTATTCTTGCACTTATCTACCCCACAAATAACCTTGAGCCTGAATCCCCCACACTTCTGTCTAGGTGCTAACAGCTCTAACCCTAACCCTTCCCAATAAAAGGGACCTCAAAAGACAGTGAGGGGCAACTCACTGAAACCCAGACTTACAGAGAGGAATTCCTCTGGCCAGTTCCTTGTGCACTTCTATACACAGCTTTCTTTAATCAGACTGTCTTGGAAATGACCCCTGACCCAGGTCTAACATAACCTCCTTGGGCCAGGCACACACATGGTGCATTAACTTACATGCAAGCAAAACATCGATACACATAAAATGAAAATTAGAAATCCACCAACCAAATCAGCAACCAACAGTAACACTTTACGACATTTTTCAGAGACCTTCTCCAAGATTCTGATATTTTTTTTTTTAGTTTTTCAGGTATTATGATAGACTACACATTCTGCAATACCCTAAATTTGATTATAAGGTCTGAAGGATAGAGAGAAGAAGAGATAATGGAAAATTTAATAGAAGACTTGGACATTCCTGGTTGTTTATTCAAACTGACTTAAAATCACAGGCAGTTGAATCAGGAACCATCTGATATCTGATTCACACACACACACACACACACACACACATACACACCCATGCATTTATATTCTAGAAATATATACATATATATGTATGTATATATGTGTATATATTCTAGAAAGAGTGAACTTTCAGTATTATCAGTCATACTAACAAGGAAGAGACTGATTATATATATTTGTTGTTATATTTGTTATTGTTTTGTGGGTTTTCTGAGTTTTCAGGGTTTCTCTGTGTAGCCTTGATTGTCCTGGAACTCACTCTGTAGGCCAGACTAACCTTGAACTCACAGAGATCTGCCTACCTCTGCTGGAATTAAAGCATGCACTGCCACCACCGCTGGGTGAGACCAAAACATCTTAGACTGCTGACTGAGCCCCACAGTTCTCCTATCAAGTTTCAGGCAGTGAACTAGGTTATCGAGGGATTACAAAGTTTAGTTACACAAGAAGAAGTAAGTTCAAGACAATTGGGTAAGTATAAAATCCCTGAGATTTTTTTTTTCTTCTTGAGACAAGGTCTCATCACGTAGCCCTAACTGACCTAGAACCCACTCTGGAGACCAGGGTGACCCCAAACCTACAGAGGGCCACCTGCCTCTGGCTCCTGAGTATTAAATGTGTGCATTAACCCCTCCTCCCACACACTTTTTAAAGTACTGGAAATTGAACTCATAGGGCTCTACATATGCTAGGTAAATGTTTTACCACTGAACTATAGCCTTAACCCCCTGTATGTTTTCTCATATCATTTCAAACACAAGAGTGCCATGCTAGACTATATAATATACTACAGTATTTAAGAAATACTTCTTTTAGGCTGGGTGTGGTGGCCCATGCCTTTAATCCCAGTAATCAGCAGGCAGAGTTGGGTGGGTCTTGTCAATTCAAGGCCAGTCTGGTCTACACAAAGAGTTCCAGGATAGTGAAGGTGAAGGCTGTAAAGAGAGAGCCCTGTCTCAAAGAAAAAAAAAGATTTAACTTTTAAAGTCAAACAAGCCTGGTGGTGTATACTTGTCCTGCTAGAACATAGGAGGCAGAGGCAAACTGGTTGTTATTTCCAGCCCAGAGTGCTGAGTACAGAGAGCTGTATAAGGTTGTGTGTGTAACTCGTGGTGGAATGCACATTGACCATGCTTGAGCCATTGGGTTCAATTCCCAGCACCTCAAAGCAATAAAAAGCAAAGTCCAGTGAATTTAAAACAATAAGTCTACAGATCACCTTCAGCAAGTGCGTTTGTGCTACAGTGCTGCAGGCTGCACCTAAAGGGAGGAAAGTACATCTGTAACTTCAGGAAGGTAAGCTATGGTCATATGAGAGGAGGGAAACTGGAAAGGTTAAATGTTGCATGAAATCAGGCTGCAGGCTAGCCCGTAGGGCATTCTCTTAATTAGTGATTGTTGTGGGAGGGCCCAGCCCATTGTGGGTGATGTCACCTCTGGGCTGGTGGTCCTGGTTCTCTAAGAGGGCAGGTTGAGTGAGCCATGAGGAGCAAGCCAGTAAGCAGCACTCCTCCATAGCTTCTGTATCAGCTCCAGCCTCCAGGTTCCTGTCCTATTTGAGTTTCTGTCCTAACTTCCTCAAGGATGAACTGTGATGTAGAATTGTAAGCCAAATAAACCCTTCCCTCCCCAAGTTGCTTTGGTCACGGTGTAACCCTGATTAAGACAGCCACCTGTCAAGTGAATAATACCTTTCAGCAACTCACTGTGCTGGTGTGAACAAGATTCCATTTCTTAAGACCCTGAAATGTTAAAATAAAGCCTGCACACAGCCATCTCAGTGAGCTATGCCACCTCACATAACCTGTGGTGCTCCGGTTTCTTGAAGCTAATGGGGAATCCCAAACTAATTATTGTACCAGAGTAACATTATACAGCAGGCATCTTCTGAACAATGTATACAGGTTATACTATCCATGCACACAGGTACTTGTTATCTATAATTAAAGGAATTTGAATGGGGAAGTATAGTCAAGGTGTGGCTAGTTTGACCACAGGAAGAATGTGTTTTGTTTGGTATATTAACTTTAGGGGGCTCAGTGGCAGATTGCTTGCCTAAAACACTAGCATTAGGGAGGAAGTTCCATTCCTAGAACTGAAAATAAAAACAGAAAAGAAAATCAACTTTAGAGTAGAAAAGGTTCAAAACTCTTAGAAGAGAAAACTGCTTTATTAATATATATGTCTGTGTGTGTGTGGGTGTGTGTGTATACACACACACACACCCACACCCACACACACATAACTTATATAATATTCGGTGTTTGGTTTAGGACTCTGGTACAAGGGACTGAGGTGCATATTATACTTACCCCTACCTGCATCAGAAGGTCATTTTGATGACCTCTTGACTACTAGGATTACATACATTCCCCAGCACACCCTGATTTCTTTTTTTTTTTTTTGGTTTGGTTTTTCGAGACAGGGTTTCTCTGTATCGCCTTGGCTATCCTGGAACTCACTCTGTAGACCAGGCTGGCCTCGAACTCAGAAATTCACCTGCCTCTGCCTCCCAAGTGCTGGGATTAAAGGCGTGCGCCACCACCGCCCGGCAACACCCTGATTTCTTGATTTAGTTTCCTCTACATTGAGCTCTGCGTGTTTACTGCACATCCAGAACACAAATCTGATTCAGGAGTTTGGTAAAAATAAGATTACAAGAAAAGAAGAATGATTCTGAACCAGTATTTCATCTTCTACCACAAGCTCCCTAATGATAACATGACAAACAAAATACATTCTTCCATATACACAAATATATTCATGAGGTGCATATTTTGCATGCACCCACCTGAATTGGAAGGGGCTTTCACAGAGCTCAGGCTAAGCTTCAACTGGCTATTCAGCTGAAGATGCTCTTGCTTTGAGAGCCAAAGTTGTTTTAAGTTTTAATTATTGTGCCTAAGAGACTCATGAAAGAAAAGTCTTTCTAACCTGTAAGCCTCTTGCCCAGTGACAGATACTTCCTGAAATGCTGGCAGCAATTCTTTATGGGAGAGAACAAGCAACATGTTTTTGTTCCCCTAAACAAAATTGTTGCTTGGCGGTGGTGACGCACACCTTTAATCCCAGCGCTTGGGAGGCAGAGGCAGGTGGATTTCTGAGTTCGAGGCTAGCCTGGTCTACAGAGTGAGTTCCAGGATAGCCAGGGCTACACAGAGAAACCCTGCCTCAAAAAAAAAAAAAAACAAAAACAAAAAACAAAAAACCAAAATTGTTTGTCTCAACTGCACTGGATGTGGTTGATCATATGTAGGCAGGAAATATGTTAGGATGTTATACACTTGCTTGATTGGATGTAGGCAGAGGTACATGGGCAGGAAGTATGTTAGAATATAAGCTTGCCCCTGATGAGAAATACAGTGGCCTTATGGGGTTGCCTTTTATACCTCTGGAAAATGTGACTCTTCACCATTTACTGGGAACCCAGGAAAGGACCTAGCCAGAGTCCATCTTCCTGACAGATATTTAATTAAAGCTTGCTTTAAATTTGGCTCAAAACTGTAGTTGTGGTCTTATTATTTCCCAGTGGGATTAACACTGCCTACATTTCTCAAGTGCTAGGGTTACGAGCATCTGCTATCATGTCTTAGTGTTTCAGTAAGTTCATTATGGAGCACAATTACAAATCACAGTTCAATTTCCCATTCTTCAGTCTTGAAGGATGAGGGACAATGACCGATGGGTTGCTTCCTTCTGAGATGGTGCAGTGGTTTGGATGAGAATGACCCTGTAGGCTCAGATGTTTAAATACTCAATCCCCAGTTGGTGCCCTGTTAGGATAGGTTTAGGGGGTGTGGCCTTTCTGGAAGAAATATGTTCCTGGGGACAACTTTTTTTTTTTTTTTTTTGGTTTTTCGAGGCAGGGTTTCTCTGTGTAGCCCTGGCTATCCTGGAACTCACTCTGTAGACCAGGCTAGCCTCGAACTCAGAAATCCGCCTGCCTCTGCCTCCCAAGCGCTGGGATTAAAGGCATGCGCCACCACCGCCCGGCTGGGGACAACTTTTGAGACTTAAAAGTCACACACCATTGTCAGTTCACTCTCTGATTCCTGCTTTTGGTTCAAAATGTGAGTTCTAAGTTTGCTGCTCCAGCCACAATGTTTACCACTTTGCCGCCATGAAGGACTCATGTTCCTCTGAAACTGTAAGCCTACAGAAAATCCTCTCTTTCTTCTAAGTTGCTTTGGTCGTGCTATTTTATCACAGCAAGAGAAGTAGCTAATAAATGTGAGGCAGTGGTGCACATAAAGTGGAGGAATGAAACTGTTCACGCAAGTTTGATTGCACTCAATATTTCCTGCAGAAAAACTAAAAGTTCTGTGGAATCACTGCTCACTTTCTTTAGCCGTTGTTTCAGTGAACATTTTGAAGCACATTTGATTATAACAAAAGTCATAAATAAGGTCAGTAAAATTAACATTTCAATTTAAGTAGCCAAGAATAGATAGACTCAGTGCCCTGAAAATTCCAGAAAACAACCTTGACATCTATTACTTACAGATGCTCAGGCTAGCCTTAGACTTATTTGTAGATGGGCATGATCCTGCCCTCTTCATTCCTCCACCTCCCAAGTTTTTGAATTACTGATGTTTGTCATCATGCTGTCCTCCTGGGGGATGTTTGATAAAGCCAGGAAATATGTTTTCAAATATTCCCCAGGTAAGTTTGAACTTCAGAACAAGATTAATGTAAATACAACAAGAAATATTTGCTATAGCGCAATCCTCTATTAAAAAAAGGATTTTAAATTTGTGTGTGTGTGTGTGTGTGTGTGTGTGTGTGTGTGTGTGTGTGTGTGTGTGTTTGCATACACTCTAGTAAAGTGCCCATGGAGACCAGAAGAGGCTGACAGATTCCCTGGAGCTGGAATTACAGGTGGTTGAGAGTCACCTGATGTGGACTCACTCACAGGTCTCTGGAAGAGTAGGAAATGCTCTTAACCACTGAGCCATTTCTCCAGTCCACAAAGCCTCCCTGGCTTGGCCAACTTATGGTCTAGACCTTAGCAATCTGGCCATTGAAGATTTCTTTGCTAAACATTCTATGTCTGTCCTGCACCTCACCTGGGTTGTCTCAGGCAGTTTCAATAGCTAATTCCAAAGGTGACAGATTTGAAACTCTTTTGTGTTTCTACTACTCCATAAGGCAAGGTTCTACATGAGAGTACATGGAAGAGTACACCTAGATCTACCTTCCTGGTGTATAAGTACTTAGGTTTGGTTTTGGGATTTGGGTGCTGGGGTTTAGACCCAGAGGATTATACATGTTAGACAAGACTCTACCTCAGGACTACATCCTCAGCCTCAGTTCTTGAGAAGGTTTAGTGTTGGCAGAGTATTTAGTGTCTCAGGGCTGACAGATTCACAGAGGCTGGCTGGAGAGCCCAGTTGGCAAGCTCTTCATCTTATGCAGCTATTCACAGACACTATACATATACACAGAGACTCAGAGACTCACACAGATACTCACAAGGTTCTTCAACACTTCCCCCAGCTTATCAGATAACTTGTCAGAACACAGAGATAAAGCCAAGAGGTCAGTACAGACAAGAAACAGCAGGGTTTGGAAGATACCATCAGTTACATATCTTCTTTTAGGCAGGGTTTGGGAGATAACCTTTAAAATTCTTTGTGTATACACAGGCTCAAGCAGCAAGGGAAATGTAAACAGAAACCATTAAGGTTAGAGGAAAATAGAAACAAGTAGCTAAACACAATTATGTTACTCCCAAGGGGTCAAGTCCGTTGTTTTTTCACCTTTTAAAGCTTTTAAATTTATTTTTATTTATGTATATATAAGTATTTGCCATGTGTTGGTGCCTTGAAGGCCAGCTGTAGTAACAGACAGTAGTGGGCCTCCTGCTGTGGGTGCTAATAACCCAACTCCAGCCCTCTGGAAGCTCTTCTCACCTCTGAACCATCTCTCCAGTGTTATATGTTAACATTTTGTTTCGAGACAAGTTTTCTCTACGCTATGTTCTTCTAGCTATCCTAGAGCTCAATAAATAGACAAGGCAGTTCATATACTCGAGAGATCCTCCTGCCTCTCTAAGATCTGGGATTAAAGACATGCATCACCACACCTGCCTGGTTGTTGACTTTTTAAAAATTATTTTTTAAAAGATAGATTCTCATATACAACTTAAGATGGTGCTGAATTCAGATTCTCCTGCCTCAGTCTTCTGAGGGGTGGGATTACGTTTTTTGCTTTTTGCGAGTGTGTGTGTGTGTGTGTGTGTGGTGGGGGGGTAGGGTGTCATGTATCCTAGGCTAACCTTGAGCTGACTATGTAGCTGAAAATGACTTTGAATTTCTGATCCTCCTGCCTCCACCTCTTTAGTAACGGAATTGCAAGTGTGTACTACCATGCCTAGTTTTGAGTAGTGTTTAGGTATTAAAGCCTCCGGGTATTGTGGGGCACACCTTTAACCCCAGCACTCAGGAGACAAAGGCAGGTAGATCTCTGAGATTGAGACCAGTTTGGTCTACAAACTTAGTTTCAGGACAGCCAGGGCTACACAGAGAAACCCTGCCAAGAAAAAATGAAACAAAACAAACAAACAAACAAGCAACAACAACAAAAACCTCAGGGACTAGTGTATGCAGGAACGGCACCTACTAACTGAGCTCTATCCTCAGCTCTATTGCCTTTTTAAAGAGAAAATTTCAATCTGTATTTGGGTCACACATCTTTTAGTTTTTGCTTACTTCGGAGACTTGTGAGATGTTTTTGTTCTAGAATTAATATTAATATACATTCCCAGTGAGAAATCACTCTGAACACTTAGAGATTAATAAAGAAAAAGGTGCTGTTTAACATAGAGTGTGATGAGCTCTAACTAAGGCTTAAAAAGGAGCCCCGGCAGGAGAGTTCACAAAGAGTTTACACACACCTTAGGCTTAGGCACTCCATGGATGCGCTCGTCCCTTTCAGGTCCTGGCTCCACTTTGAACAATTTAAACAGTCAGGAATCTGCAAGTCTGGCTACATGTGCAGATGGGAGATTTATACAGTAAAAATATTGCCAGAATATCTCTCTCTCTCTCTCTCTCTCTCTCTCTCTCTCTCTCTCTCTCTCTCCTCTCTCTCTCTCTCTCTCTCTCTCCTCTCTCTCTCTCTCTCCTCTCTCGCTCTCTGTCTCTCTCTCTCTCCCCCCCCCGCCCCTTTTCCAAGCCTGGCTAAATTATTTAAGTACACCACTGTTGGACTTTACTTTTT
The DNA here is from genome assembly GCA_036184795.1 of Tokudaia tokunoshimensis. Lineage (NCBI taxonomy): Eukaryota > Metazoa > Chordata > Mammalia > Rodentia > Muridae > Tokudaia > Tokudaia tokunoshimensis. Next base: position 94,199,985 of record BTHU01000004.1, on the reverse strand, counting down.
TTTGTTAATGATTGTTGTTACCCAGGTTTGTTTTTCCCATGAGGCAGAATTATGCTCCTCCTGATAAAAGCACAGGGGATTTAGCAGTAGACCTGGATTTAACAATTGCTGACCCCTGTTGGGCGTCCTTTGGGAATGAGCCTAATGGCTAGCTGTTAAGTCAGGGTAGCCTCCCTTTGTTGTGGGAATGGAGCCCAATTGCAAGTCAGTCTTGCCGAACAGACATTATCATCCATCCTAGTTCTCTTGATTTCACTAATTTCTAACAGGCCTAGTTGTCGGGTTACTATCTATGCAGCTCCCTTAACTGGATTCTACTTTGTGCAGCAAATTTATTAATGAATTATTTATAGCACCAACTCTGTCACTTTGAATTCTTTCTATATTACACTTAAGTAAGATGTATCTGATCTTTCTTTCCTTCCTTCCTCCCTTTCTTCCTTCCTTCCTCCCTCCCTTCCTTCCTTCCTTTTTTTTTTTTTTTTGAGACAGGGTCTTACTCTATAGCTCTGCCTGTCTGGAACTGTAAACTAGGTTGGTCTTGAACTTACAGAGATCTGCCTGCCGCCCCCTGAGTGCTGTGATTAAAGACCTTGGCCACCACATCCAGCAGTAAGTTGTAATTACTGCAAGTGTAAAGGACAAGTGGGAGGCAGCAGAACTGGGTCCGTTCCATCTGACTGATACATGTCCTTGTTCTTTCTAGCACTTGGGAAGGATTCAGTCCAAGGCAGATTAAACACAGAGAGCGACATCCATGCAGATCAGCCACCTGCTGGAGACAGACACTGAGAGATGAGGGCTCCTGTGCTCATTGGGAACACATGGAGGTGGTCCACATGTAGAAATGATCTTTTAATGATGATTTAGGTATTTTAGATTTTATCTTATGTATGTGAGTATACTGTCACTGTCCTCAGACACACACCAAAAGAGTGCATTTGCTCCCATTACAGATGGTTGTGAGCTAACATGTAGATGCTGGGAATTGAACTCAGAACCTCTGGAAGAGCAGTCAGTGTTCTTTTTTTTTTTTTTTTTTTGTTTTGTTTTTGGTTTTTCGAGACAGGGTTTCTCTGTGTAGCCCTGGCTATCCTGGAACTCACTTTGTAGACCAGGCTGGCCTCGAACTCAGAAATCCTCCTGCCTCTGCCTCCCAAGTGCTGGGATTAAAGGCGTGCGCCACCACCGCCCGGCACAGTCAGTGTTCTTAACTGCTGAGCCTTCTCTCCAGCCCTGGTTTTTTTGTTTGTTTGTTTGTTTTTTTAAAGTGAGGCTTCCACACCCAGTAAAGCTAAATACAAAACCCACATATCTTAAGCCTTGAGGAGTGTAATGGGGATGCTACTGTGAGGAGTGTAATGGGGGTGCTACTGTGAGGAGTGTAATGGGGGTGCTACTGTGAGGAGTGTAATGGGAATGCTGCTCTGAAATAACTTGCAAAGTTAAAAAGAGCCTCAGGGGTCATGGTTCCCGGCAGGCAACCTGGACAGCCATTTTATTCCTTTTTGTTCTTTTCCTTTGCTGCCCTAGACAATGAACTACAGCTTTCTTAGTAATGTCAATGTGTCTGCTTATGTGCCCACAGCAACTAGAAATGGTTGGATTTCTTGGAGTTGGAGTTACAGCAGTTGTGAGCTGATGTGGAAAGGCAACTCTAGTCCTCTGCAGGAATAGCAAGCACTGTGGCCTGTGGAGCCGTCTCTCCAGCCCTACAGTTACTCTGTCTCATTAATGTCCTGTAACTCAGACAAAATTCCGGAAGTATATTTCATATTCTTACTCCCTGAGGTGAGTAGCTTCTTGGGAAAGCCATGAGTGTGAACATTCGGAATTCACACCTGCCGTCAGTTTTATTGTCAACTCATCAACTGCAAGAGCTCTAGAGAGACTGTGAACTCAGAATTTTGTGCTTAGGTGTTTGCAGGATGGGAGGGGTGGGGGTGGGGTTTCTTCAAATGGTATCTTACAAACTCCACAGAAGCTTATCTGGCACCACATTGTCCTTGATTCACAAAACTAACACTGAACAGTTCCATGTCTGGTTTCCTCAATGGTTGTTGGGTCAGTTCCAGTCTACTGAAACACTTATTCAGTTATTAATTCAAAGTGCTTTACTGAAATTAATGGGCATTGCAGAGTTGTGTAGAGCTTTTGTGGCTCAGTAGTAAGAAAACATGTCCATTAATAAAAAAAAGGGGGGGGGATGCTGGAGAGATGCCAGCCCTTAAAAACAATGGCTGTTCTTTCAGAGGACCAGGGTTGGATTCCCAGCACCTATGCTGTGGCTCACAACTGTAACCCCAATCCCAAGGGATCTGGTGTCCTATTCTGACCTCTGGGGAGGTACTGCACGCATATGGTGCACAACCCATATGGTAGGCAAACATTTAGACACATTGTAAAGTCAGCTGGGAGGTGGTGGCCCACATCTTTAATCCCAGGACCCTGGAGCTCTGTGAGTTTGGGGCTATCGTGGTCTACAGAGCAAGTTCCGGGACAATCAAGAGCTACACAGAGAAACCCTGCCTTGAAAAATCAAAAAGAAAAAGAAAGTCTAATAGGATGGAAGGATGGTTTAGTATCTTCTCAATTCCCTTGACCTGGAACTCCCAGGCTGGCCTTGAACTCAGAGGTTCACCTGCCTCTGCCTCTGCTGGGATTAAAGCCACGCACCACCACATGACATTCCTTTTCCTTACCTAGGACAGTGTGTGTGCCCTGTCCCACCGTGAGCTCTCCTGCTTTCTGAAGAACATTATATTGATCATTGCTACTTCCTTGAGGCAAGCAAGGTATTACTATCCCTTTCTGGTTTGATTTAAATGTGTTGAGAAGCCACATAGTAACAAAAGTGGTGGATAACACTAAAAAAGTTCTCCCTTCTTCCCATGTACAAAAGGACCAAAAACTTTTTAGAAATTTGTTTTTAAAATTAAAAAAAAAAAAGCCAGACAGTGGTGGCAAAGGCAGGCAGATCTCTGAGTGGCATTTCATTTACCTGACTGACAGCAGGTATTTATTTCTTAGTCCACTGTAGGTCTCTGCCCTTTAAATGTTCAGAAAAAAAAAATTCTATGGCAACTTCTGGCTAGCTCCAGAAAGTCACCAAACTGTTGTCATAGGGGTGATACATGGAGCCGGGCGGTGGTGGCGCACGCCTTTAATCCCAGCACTTAGGAGGCAGAGGCAGGAGGATTTCTGAGTTCGAGGCCAGCCTGGTCTACAAAGTGAGTTTCAGGACAGCCAGGGCTACACAGAGAAACCCTGTCTCGAAAAAAAAAAAAAAAAAAAACTGGGGTGATACATGGGCAGTAATTTTTCTGAAGTGAACTTGTGTCCCCCTAGAGAATTCAAATCCTAAGTAATCACCAGACTTTTGACAGATTTGCGCTTGTTCTTACAGTGATTATGTCCCCTAACAGCCAAGAAATTTAAGCTCTGAAAAGTATTTTCACTGGTACCCTTCTTGCTACCTTCAACATACACTCTATAGGAGACCTTTAGTTAACAGTCCCTGAGGTCTCTGGCTAGATCCTCCTAAAGGTTGTAGTTGGATACTTAAGACTTTTTGTTTTTTTGTTTTGTTTTGTTTTTCGAGACAGGGTTTCTCTGTGTAGCCCTGGCTGTCCTGGAACTCACTTTGTAGACCAGGCTGGCATCGAACTCAGAAATCTGCCTGCCACTGCCTCCCAGGTGCTGGGATTGGATGCTTATGAAAGCCTAGTCCAATAAATCTGTTTGGCTTGAGTTTTGGGGTTCTGTCACTCAAAAGCAATAATCCTTCCCCAAAAGAGATTTGAAAAAGGGACGTTTTATGTCTCATATAATATATACTAACATGTCTTCTGAAAGGGTGGTTAAGAGAATGTAAGACATAAGGAGAACACTGGGCAGGAATCCTTCAGTATTCGACTCATAGTCCTGATGCAAACCATTTTACATAATTTAGCATTTGCACTAGATAGAAGAGGATGGTATCTCAAGAACAGCTTGGTCTTATAACTTTTTTTTAAATTAAGAGACCTGCCAGAAATGGCTACATTCTTTTACCGGTGTCCTGAGGTTGTTTTATGGCCTTCCTTTAGAATTACCGGAGCAGTCACAGCAGTGTATGTCCTGCCTTGTGGCCTGTCTTATCTGGTCTAAGTTTTCTCCTAGTCCTCTTAAAGACTTGAGTTTTTCTGTAGCAGGAACATCTGTAGGGCACAGGCAGGTTCACATCAACCCCCTAGTCAGCCTGGTGAAAAAGCTACTTATTACTGTCTCATGAGCAACTCAAGTAGAGGAACTGGGCACTCAGGCATATACAAACAATTATGCTTAAAGCTTGTATCACCAAGGCTGCACCTCGGACACTACAGGAAGGCTAGGGTAAGGTGCTTCCTGAATCCCTCATAGTTTATTATTACTAACATGTTTAAATGCATATATGTGCATGTCACAGCACATATAGGGAGGTCAGAGGACAACTTTCAGGAGTTTGTTCTCTTCTTCCACCACACATTCTGGGGATTCACCTTAGATTGTCAGGTTTGCATGACAATTATTTTTCCCACTGAAACATCTCTATTTTTTACATTAAGAGATGGGTGTTCATGATAGAAGTTCACGAGAAAAGTAATTTGTTCCTTCTGTTATTTGTACCACAAACCAATGTGGGGGATATGGAGGTAATTTAAAAAAAAATATATAGTCTCACTATATAGCCCTAATTGGTCTGGAACACAGAAAATCTGCTTCTGCCTTCCGTGTGCTAGAATTAAATGCATACTACTAATATTTCATTTTCACATGTATGTATTTTCGGTGTGTATAGGAATGTGTAAAACGGTGTTAACTATCCTGGAGCTGGACTAATGGGTTGTTTTGAGTTGTCCAAGACTGGTGCTAGGGACCAAGTTCCAGTCCTAAAAGCAGCAAGCAGTCTTGATCACTGAGTCATCTTTCTAGCCCCAATTTAACAATCTCGAATCGTTTTATAGGAAGAGGGAGCTTGTGAATTTCCAGCAAAAAAAAACCCCAGATAACCCATACTTTTTATTCAGAGGCAGAGACAAGAGGATTGTGTGGCAATATGTGATCTGTCCATTGTGAGGGTGTGTCTCAGTGGTAGAGTATATTCTCAGGGTCTTGGATTTGATCCCTAGCACCACCCCCTGCCATAATAAAATAATAATTAATAATAATGTCAATTTTGGCAAAATAACATGAGGCTTCTTGGAGGTCTTTTTTCCACTTATGTTCTCTCTCTTTAAAAGATGGGCATGTGAGATCTAGGAGAACTGTTGGGTTTCTTTATTCACCAGAAATTTTGACTCTGGGATTTGAACAGAGTTTTAACTTTGTTTTTCCAATTCTTTTATTAGATTCTTCAGCTTGACTTTTTGTTTGTATAGTGTGTGTTGTGTGCACACGGATGTGCTGGGTCAATCATGTGGCCTGCAGAACAGACAACAGAAATCTACCTCTATCAGCCTGTACTTTATCAGAATGGACAGGGCCTCCTATTGAATGAATAGGAAGCTCTTGGCTAGGCTGGTGACCAGTGAGCGCCTGGGCTGTGCTTGTCTCCCAGTGCTAGCATTACAAACGTGGACAGCTGTATGGGGCTTTATTCTTTTCATGTGAGTTCTAGGGATTTGAATTCATGGCTTCCCATTTGCAGAGCAAGAGCTCTTACCCACTGAGCAGTCTCTCCCACCTCTGGCGGTCTAATTCAGCAACCTTCTCCCTTACAGTATTGCACTGATTTCTTCTTAAAGGGGGCTGATCACCTTGGGGTTCTTCTAATCCTTTGTTCCCACTCTAGGCTTCTGTGAATGCTCCTGTAAGCTGGGCCCGCATGTTTATCTAGTCCCCAGGAGGCCAGAAAATTCCCTGGAACTGGAATGATTATAGATGAATGTGAGCCACCATGTGGGTGCTGTGACCCAAACCCTGGTCCTTTCCAAGACCAGCAAGTGCTCTTTTACTGATGAGCCATCTATCTCATATTCTTTTTTTTTTTTTTTTTGGTTTTTTGAGGCAGGGTTTCTCTGTGTAGCCCTGGCTATCCTGGAACTCACTCTGTAGACCAAGCTAGCCTCGAACTCAGAAATCCGCCTGCCTCTGCCTCCCAAGCGCTGGGATTAAAGGCGAGCGCCACCACCGCCCGGCTCATAAAATATTCTTAAAATACCACCTGCCATGTGTAATTTTCTGTTTATAGTCAGGAACACATTGATAAAATTTGTTTATTGTCTTGTGTGTGGGAAGAGTCTCAGGATTGGCATCAAGATAGCACTAGTAGGCTGGGCAGTGGTGGCACACGCCTTTAATCCCAACACTTGGGAGGTAGAGGCAGGCAGATTTCTGAGTTCGAGGCCAGCCTGGTCTACAGAGTGAGTTCCAGGACAGCCAGAAACCCTGTCTCAAAGGAAAAAAAAAAAAAGACAGTACTAGATAATTTGCCAAAATATTCTGATGGATCAACTAAGATTTTTTTTTTCTTGGTTTTTTGAGACAGGGTCTCTCTGTGTAGCCCTGGCAGTCCTGGAACTCACTCTGTAGACCAGGCTGGCCTCGAACTCAGACATCCGCCTGCCTCTGCCTCCCAAGTGCTGGGATTAAAGGCGTGCGCCACCACTGCCCGTCAACTAAGATTTTTGATTAGCCTTCAATGCTTTGCAGAGTCTGAAATTTAACAGCTCTCCATCCCTTCAAGTCTTATGACGAAGTTATCTTCTGTCACGGACCACCCCAGTCAGGTATGGGGGTCCCTGGGATAAGGATCCTCGAAGTCTAGGTGGGTAAGGATTCGGCAGTGACTGATTCAAACTACCTCTGTGTTTGTTTCTGTTTGTCACTGCCGAATCCTTACCCACCTAGACTTCGAGGACCCTCATCCCTACTTCTCACGAGTTAATTTACAGCCAGTCATATAGGATTTATTGTAGGGACAGATCAGTTTGCCTCTGGTCTAGCAGGATTCACTGGACATGCTAGACGGAGCCCTTGGGTTTCAGCTGGAAGCATAGTGTTCAGGAATGCTGGAATATCAGCTCAAATGAGGTGCTGGGTAAGTGAAATGGAGACAAAGTTTTTATCTGGGATGGATTATCTTGACATGGATAGTACTGTTACAAGTAGAAAAGAGAGAATACATCCATATAACTTCATTTTGTTTTTTCCCTTCGTGGGTACTGGTGGCACCTTGCCCAACTGGGAACCTGATATTTCGGGGAGAGAGCATTTGAACAATTTTTCTGACCTGTTCTCCCTGCAGCTGAGTTTCTGGTGAGGGAGCCACTTTTGAGCATTTGCAGTTCTTTCCCACTTTGAACCAAGTAGGGCAACATTAGGCTTTTCTGCCTATCGAAACAAAATTTCTGCATCAGCACTGAGCAGGCTATTTTGGCAAAATAACAACAAGGCTTCTTGGAGGCCTTCTTTCTGCTTGTCTTCTCTCTTTAAAAAAAGATGGGCTTCTTTCTACTTGTTTTGATTCTTGAAGATTTTTGTAATTTAAAAAAATCACCTGTGTGTATATACACCACAGGCACACGCTACAGCACGTATGTGGTGGTCAGAGGACAATAAGCAGGAGTCAGCTTTGATCATGTGGGTTCAGGTTAGGTTGTCAGAATTGTTGACAAGTGCTCATTTCTGCTGAGCTGTCTCGAGAGACCCTCTTATAAAATAAATGTTACTGCTAAACTTTGTGAAAACTTAAGGTCTCGTTTACAGACATTTTTTTCTCCAGAATTTAAGGTAAATAGAGGTCAAGAGACATTAAAAATATAAATAAATAAAAAAAGACACTCTCTTTTTTTTCACTTTCTAGTCTTTAATTTTAAGTTCAGTTCCAAAGGATGCAACTTGGACCCAATTGGAGTTGCTTTCAAAGCACAGTACAGACAAAACAGATAATATTAAACCAACAAGTGATTCTTGCAGAAAACTAAGGGGTAAAGTTCAACAATTCCTTATACGTCTCGGAAACGAGTGGATTAAGTACAGAAGATGGCATGATGGCGCACACTGTAACCTCAGTACTCGGGAGGACGAGGCAGGAGACATTCCCCGAGCTTGACGCTAGCCTGGGCTAGAGAGAGATTTGGTCTACAAACAAACCCAGATAAAATAACCAGAAACAACCCTGCCCCGCCCCCTCCCTCCCCAATCCCGCGGTTGCTTAAGTGTAGGCAGGGCGACTCACCCCATTGGGGAAAAGGAAAGTGCATGGAAGGTGAGAGCGCCTCTGCGCTTACAGTCTTGCGCTGAAGGTGGACAGCGTCGTCAGGAAGACGACTAGGAGACGTCTCCAAATTGGCACGTACAAGGACTCATCCCTGCCCAAGCTGGTTTCAGGGCAGACCCACTACCTGGAGAAAACTTCCAGAGAACGCCAAGCAGCACCTCCCACCGGCAAGAACAAAATTATTCCCAGGATCTTGGGCGGTTTCCATTGACGTTACTTCCGGAAAAAGTAACCTTTCTTCGGCGGTTGCAGGGCCACTGAGCTCTCGCGACATTTCCTCCCGCGAGATCTGCTTGCTCACTCTAGCGATGACATCCTCCTCCTCCTCCCCGTCGCCTTTCGGCAATCTTCGCCAGTCCCAGCCCCGACCAATCTGCACTCAGATAGTATAGATGAGGGTCTCCCCCAGAACCCCGGTCCGCGCGGGGCGTCAGGCGGCAGCGGCGGGGTACAAGCTGCACGAGGCCGACCGTAGCGGCACTGTCGGTGGACACGGGCTAGCGACTAACAGTGAGCGTGGGCGGGGCAGGGGTAAGCCAGCCGAGTACCTGCTCGATTGTTCTGGCCTGGCTATGGCGCCTCTCCTCCCCCCCGCCATGGCTCCCCGTGTCCCTGCTCCGCTCCTCTCAGTGAGTGAAAGTGGCCGCCGCCGCCGCCGGCCCAGCGCCCGCAGCCGCCTCAGCGCCGCCGCCATCTTGGGGTCCCAGGAGCCGCCGAGGGAGCGAGCTAGGAGCGTTCCCGTCCAACGCAGTCACCGTCCCTCGGCCTCAGAGAGCGAACCGCGGCTCCACAGTCGGCGGGGCGACCCCCCCCTCCGGACCCCGCCCGCACCCTGCCCCCCCTCCGCCGCCGCCGCGGCGGCGGGGCCCCTCGGCCCGAGGTGAGGTTGTGTAGACGTGGGCGGGTGGACGGAGGGGGTGTAGTGTAGGCCCCTATGCGCCCCCCTCTGCGGGCGAAGACTGGGCCGCTTCTTAAAGGGGCCGTCGCCCCCGGCCCTTGGATTTGTTAGGGTTAGTAGAGAGGATGGGTGTGGACACTCCCCATAGGATTGGGACCCCAGAGACCTGGGCCTCGGCTTTTCTGTCGTACCTCGGGATCTCTGGGGTTATGGGTGACCTCAGCTACCCGAGGAAGCTCGTGGAGCACCCACACGTGGGGAGTGTTAGACCAGGTGCACGTGGGACCCGGTGGGGCGGTGTCGGTCTAACACGTGTGTGGGTTTGGATGTGGGGAGGGGCAGGGCGGAGGCTTGTTGGGCTGGACTAGGAACCGGGTGAGGGTTCTACCTGTCAATTTTAACGAATGAGATCTATGAACTTGATAGAGTATCAGTTTATGGGGAGCGAGCCACGATACGGTGAATGATGCAAGTTGCTAGTTGGTGTTAGATGGGGACAGGCTGACACGTGCACAGACTTAGAAATGTGTCTGTGACACCACTTCTGGGTTTTTGAGGCTTTTGCAGTGCATCTAAGCAAGTGTCATCTTACTTTGACAATTCCTTCTTGCGCTTGCAGATGAAAAGTACTACTTCCGTAATCACGGAGGATGGAAGCCCCCTACAGTTTAGAAGTTGGATATTGCCGAAGAAGGCATTTAACTATTTTAGTTAAGAACCAACTGTGCTCAGGACTCTTTGATTTACATTCTTGTACTTCTTAGGAATCGGGAAGGAATTTGGGGGTTGAACTCCTTAAAACATCGTTTGTGATGAGCTTAGTTTTCCCAGTTAGTGATACATGATTTACATTCCTAATTTTCACTGTGACTTATTGATGCTTCCTTCCTTCCTTCCTTCCTTCCATTCCTAATTTTCACTGTGGCTTATTGATGCTTGCTTGCTTGCTTCCTTCCTTCCTTCCGGTCTTGTCTTTTTTTTTTTCCTTCTTTTTTCTATTTGTTTTTGTTTTGGGTGGCAGGGAACTTGATATCCTCCTGCATCAGCCTCCAAGGTGCTGAGATTATAAGTGTGCACTTCCATCTCCGGCTTTTCCCCTCGAAGGAGTAACACCTTTATCAGATATAATTGCAGCTCAAGTGAATCAGGCACAATTCAGAAAATTTCAGTATATGCAGAGTTGTACAACTATCACCACCATTTAACATTGCTTTTAAAAGAAGGTATAGAAGCTTCTTCGATATCACTTTTTCCTCTTTCCACAGCACTTGGTAACAATCTATTTTCTATCTTAGATTTTTCTTTTTAAATGAGACAGAGTCTCATAATATAGCTCTAGCTGTTCTGCAGCAGACTATGTAGACCAGGTTATCCTGCAACTCTGTCTGCCTGAGCTTCCTGAGTGCTGGGGTTAAAGGTGTGCAGCACTATGTGCTGTGCTTGACATTTCCATCTTACCTAAAGGGACACTAAAATATCTACCTACATTTTACTGGCTGCTTTCATGTAACATGTTTGAAGTTCATATATAGTATAGCATATAAACTCTGTTGCTTTTCTTTTATTGCTGTTACTTTATTTTTTTAAAGATTTATGTGTATGTACGTGAGCTTGAGTATATGATGTACTTGTGTGTATGCCAGAGCCCATGAAGGCCATGCAGTTAGAGAAATCATCAGGTCCCTTGGAACTAGAGTTACAAGTGACTGTGAGCCACCATGTGGGTGCTAGGAACCAAACCTTGGTCTTATGTGAGAGCAGTAAGCACTCTTAATGCTGAAATGTCTCCACTCCTCATTCTAGTTTTTTATGAGCCAGGGTAGTTTTGGACTCATAATTCTCTTGCCTCTGCATCCTAATAAAGGTATGGACTGTCTGGTTTTCTTTTATACTGGAAATTCACAAACACCCTCTTTCTATAAAACAACAATTTGAGATTGTTAAATTGGTGTTTCTTGGCATTGACTTCTGCATCTTTGTACTTAACTAACTTTGGGCTAAAACCTTTTAAAACTTTTTTTTTTTTTTGGTTTTTCGAGACAGGGTTTCTCTGTGTAGCCCTGGCTGTCCTGGAACTCACTGTGTAGACCAGGCTGGCCTTGAACTCAGAAATCCTCCTGCCTCTGCCTCCCAAGTGCTGGGATTAAAGGCGTGCGCCACCACCGCCCGGCTCCTTTAAAACTTTTAAAAAAGCAGAACTTGAGTTTGCTCTGGACCTAGCGCTCTGATGAACAGGCTAATGTAGTGGCGGCGTGTAGGCAAAGTTTGTGGGGCTGCCTCACCCGCTCACAGGTCCTATTCTCCCTCGCCTTTGTCTGAGCACTGTTCTCTTCGCACCTGTCTCTTTTGTCCTGTGTCCTTAGATCTGTGGTGGTTATGACTGTTCTGAACAGACTTTCCCATGTTATTATTCCCTAAACAACTATTCACATCATGCTTGTCTAATGTCACATTTAAACATACCCTAATGGTGACTTAAAGTATGTGGAGATGTGTGCTTTATATCAAACAGTGCATCATTTGGCATCCATGAGTTTCGGTGTAGGAGAACAGCACTGGAACCAGCCTCCAGGGTACCAGACAATCACTGTGTACTCATGAATTACATATAGGACCATGTCTTTGCCACATAGCCCAGGAGTGTAGTGGTTCATACCTTTGTATAAGCCCACTGTATAATGTTTACATGACAACAGAAATAGCTCAAGGTCACATTTCTCAGAGTGTATCTTTGTCAGTAAATGATGTGTGTGTGTGTGTGTGTGCTTAGTAAAATCTGCATATCTTTTTGAGTAGGGGAGGGGTAAAACAGGTTGTCATAATGTTGTAGCCCAAGGTGACTTGGAACTTACTGTGTGAACCATGGCATTCTCAGATTTTCTGCAGTCCCAGTTTTGAGCCACCTTGTGTGGTATCTGTCTATATTCTAAAATGAATTTTGTTTTTTAAGGGATTAAATTTCATTGTTTTAGTTTACTGTGTTCTTTCCTCTGTATCAGTGGTTCTCAAACTTGCTAGTGCTTCAACCTGTTAATACTGTCTTTTTATGTTGAAGTGACCCCAATCATAAATATTTTCATTGCTACTTCATAACTGTAGTTTTGTTACTGTTATGAATTGTAATTTAAACATTTTTTTTCTTTTTTTTTTTTTTTTGGTTTTTCAAGACATAGTTTTTCTGTGTAACTCAGGCTGTCCTGGAACTCATTCTGGAGACCAGGCTGGCCTCGAACTCAGAAATCCGCCTGCCTCTGCCTCCCAAGTGCTGGGATTAAAGGCGTGGATTAAAGACCACTGCCCAGAAACATCTGTTTTTTTCTGATGGTTTTAGGCAACCCCTGTGAAAGGGTCTTTTGTCTCAGAGGGGTCGGACCCACAGGGTGAGAATTATTGCTCTACATCTTGAGAAGAATTCAAACCAAGTTACACACACACACACACATACAATTTACTTTTATTCAGTATGTGTATTTATGTATACATGCCATATCACAGGTGTAGAAGTCAGAGGACAATTTGCACAACTTGTGAGAGTGTTTTTTTTTTCCTATCCATGTGGATTCCTGAGGTCAGACAAAGGTCATTCCGTTTGGAGGCAAGTGTCTTTGCCCCCTTAACCATGTTGCCAGTTTTCGAACCAGTTTTGAACATAGTTTTTTTTTTTTTTTGACAGGGAACGTGACTGGAAAAAAATTATCTGATTCAACTGGTGTGTGCCTCAGTGGTAGAGTACATGTTCGGGGCCTTGGATTTGATCCCTAGCACCATCTCAAACTCAGAAATCTGCCTACTGGGATCAGAGACAAGTGCCACCACTGCCTGGCATTTAAAAATTTTGTTTATTTTTGGTTTCTCAAGACAGGGTTTCTCTGTGTAGCCTTGGCTGTTCTGGAACTTGCTCTGTAGATTAGGCTGGCCTCAGACTCTGCCTCCCAAGTGCTGGGATTGCTGGACTGTGACTTTTTTTTTATAATTTATTCTTATTTTATGTGCATTGATGTTTTGCCTGCATGTGTATCTGTGTAAGGGTGTCAGATTGCTGCAGCTGGAGTTACAGACAATTGTGCACTGCTTTGTGGGTGCTGGGAATTGAACTCAGGTCCTCTGGAAGAGCAGCCTCTTAACTGCTGAGCCATCTCTCTAGCCCCAGAATCAAAAGTTCTAAGCTCAAAGTCAGTCTGGGTTATGTAGTGAGTTCTGTAAGCACTTCTACTCTCTGAGCCACTTGATATCCTGAAGACAATATTTAACAATTTATTTACTTTGATTTTTTGAGACGAGGTTTCACTGTCTAGCCCTGTCTGTCCTAGATCTCATTTTGTAGACCAGGTTGGCCTTGAACACACAGACATCCAACTGCCTCTGCTTCCTGAGTGCTGAGATTAAAGGCTGGAGACAGTTTTTAAAGTTGATTATTAAACCTCAGAATTTTGGTATCATCTAGAAGAGGAGGAGAGATGAAGCATCGGTATTAAATCCTATGCCACATCAGTTAGTGCTGGGGATGTCGTTAGAAAGGGTGTTTGCCCCTGTCTCGAAAAACCAAAAAAAAAAAAAAAAAAAAAGAAAGGGTGTTTGCAGGCCGGGCAGTGGTGGCGCACGCCTTTAATCCCAGCACTTGGGAGGCAGAGGCAGGAGGATTTCTGAGTTCGAGGCCAGCCTGGTCTACAAAGTGAGTTCCAGGACAGCCAGATCTACACAGAGAAACCCTGTCTCGAAAAACCAAAAAAAAAAAAAAAAAAAAAGAAAGGGTGTTTGCCTGCTATGCCCAAAGCCCTGGGTTTGATCCCCAGCAAATATACTGGGCATGGTTCCATTTCATGTAAGGATCCAAAGCTTGAAGCTATAGTGGGTTACTTCAGGCCATGTCTCTAGGTAAATTAAGTAAATGAGCTGGGCAGTCATGTGTATGCCTATAATACCACCACTCAGATTTCTGAGTGTGAGGCCAGTCTGGTCTATAGAGTGAGTTCCAGGATAGCCAGGGCTTTAAAGAGATACCCTGTCTTGGAAAGAAAAATTATACAAATGAGTAAATATATTTAGTAATATATTTAAATATTATATAGATTTATATATACATTTGTTTAATAAGTAAATAATAAGCTAGTTAGCAAGGTAAATACCTTATCTTTTGAATTTTCACTAAATTTGGTTGGTACTTATCCCTATTTAACAGGTGACAAAATAATATTCAGTAAAATCAGATGGCCAGTAAGTGGCAGTATTCTCTTTTTAATTTCCCAGATGTATTTTAAAGAACATTTTTGTTTGTTTGAGGTAAGTTCTCTTGTAGCCCAGGCTGTCAGTGGAGGCTAACTTGAATTCTTGGTTTTATGCCACCATCCAAAGAGCTAGGATTACAGACAAACGCCACCCAGTCTGGTGATGGGGGTTAAAACCCAAGGCCTGATGCTTACGACCTGAACAGTCTCCTAACTGAACTATATTGCCAAGCCAAAGCCAGTGTTATCATAACTGTACTTCTAGGTTCCCTAAATTGCCACTGACTCTTTTTCTATAAGAATTCGGGTTCATCTTCTGATCATGACCTAATAGTCAACAATCGTAATTCTGTTAAGGAAACCACTGGTGCTTCTCTAATGATACCTTAGATATTGTCTAGGACTCTATAGCTTCTCCCTCTCTCCCTCCTTCCTTGTCTCACTCTCTCCTCATTCCACCTGATCTGGCAGTACTAGGGATTCGACCTCCGGTGCCATATATGGGAGGCAAGTGCCCTAATCACTAAGCTACGGTTTCAGCTCTAGGGCAAGGGTTATTAAGGTTCTGAATTTGGGTGGAAACAATTTACATCTTAATAACATGTAACTGAATAAACATTTTCTTCAATTCTTAATGTAGGCAGCACACTGTAGGGCTTATTGGTTGTATTACCTCTACGTATTATTAAACTCAGTAATAAAATGCTAATTTTTAAGTCAACAATTTTTAAGTATATGTTCTATTTTATACTTTTAAAAGTCATATTCTGAGCCAGTTGTGGTGGTGTATGCCTTTGGTCCCAGCACCTGAAAGGGAGAGGCAGGCAGATCTCTGAGTTTGAGGCCAACCTGATCTACATAGTGAGTTCTAGGACAGCCAGGGATACACTGAGAAACCCTGCCTTGAAAAATCAAACAAAAAACAAGAAAATTATATCCTATGTCCGGTTATATAGTGCTTGTCTAGCATGCACAAGGAACTAAATTTGATCCCTAGCACTTAGAACTGACATATGTTATTCTGAAAAAGTGGTTAACACAACAGTTTTTGTTAGATTGCAAAGGGTGTCAAGGCACATAAAGACAACAATGTAAGAACCATGCTCTAGAACCCATCCACAGACTCCCAGTCCTTGTCAGTTATGATGTATATAAAAGTGTGCCATACAGTTCATTTCTTCTTCTAGTCTATTAAGAATATGGTTCACATTCAATGTTTCTCATATCAGATTTCTCAGTTTATTTTCTCTTCTCCACTGACCTTATACAGGAGGCAGTCTTTAAGTAGTGTCAAGGTTCTTCATGATTGATTGGTTTTTTGTTTTTTTTTTTCCTAAGAAAATTTGTATCATTATGAACAGCTGAGTCTTGAATTTATACAGCTGGATTCTTAACCTGATGGGTGTTACCTAAAGCGTCACATTGAATGGCTCCTCCTCATCGTGTTGATTAGTATATCTGCCTGGAATGCTGGACACTGGTATCCAGTGCCCCAGCAGTGAAGCTGTATGGTTTTGCAGGGTATTGTGTACACCTACAACCTTAAGTTGGAATAGAAGCAGGAGGATCACTGCAATTTTGAAGCCAGTTTATCTTAACAAGTTCCATGTTAGCCAGATGGTACACTCTGACTCAAAAAACAGTCACCACCCTCAAAACAAACTAAAAAGCAATAAAAATCTTACCAACAACTTTAGGTTTCTTTATAAAATACATTTCTGTAAACTGGCTGTGGTGGCACACAGCCATAATCCCAGCTCTGGCAGGTGGAGGCAGGAGAACTAGGAATTCATTCATCTACTGACAGCCAGAAATAGTTTAGAGAGAACCTGGTATATAATATTTAGAGTCTGGTGATACATCTCAGTTGGTAGAGTACTTATCTACCATATATAAAGTCGTGGATTTGATCCATATTAACACAAAATAGGTGTGGTGACACACACCTCTAATCCCAGCACTCTGGAGATGGCAGCAGGTGGACCAAAAATTCAAGGTCACTGTGAGTTCAGTGCCAGATTGCCCAAATTAAAAGACTTGGGTTTAATAGCTGGGTGTGGCAGAGAGTGCCTGTAATTTCCAGTTCCTGGGAAGCTGAGGTTGGAAGATTGCTTGGAGTTGGAGACCAGCTTGGATTAGAAAATGAGTTCAAGGGTCTGGAGAGATGGCTCAGTGGTTAAGAGCACTGACTGCTCTTCTAAAGGTCCTGAGTTCAATTCCCAGCAACCACATATCTGTAATGGGATCTGATGCCCTCTTCTGGTGTGTCTGAAGACAGCTATAGTGTACTCACATACATAAAATAAATAAATCTAAAGAAAAAAAAAGTAAAGAAAAGAAAATGAGTTCAAGTCCAGGCAGGGATGCCTACTGAAACCATGTTTTAAGAACCATTGTTTGGGGCTGGAGAGATGGCTGTGCGATTAAGAGCACTTGCTGTCTAGTAGAGCTCCCAGGTTCAGTTCTCTGCATCTAAAAAGCAGCTTACAGCTGTCCTTTACACTAGTTCCAGGGGATCCCATGCCACCTTCTGGTCTCTACTAGGCACTCACACATGATTCAACAACAAACAACAACAGCAACAAAAAACCCCCAAAAATCGCAGTCTTAATCCTAGTACTTGGATGGTGGAGGCTCCTCAGTTTAAGGATGCCATGTTAGCTGAATGTTTTTATTTTGATGGCTTGCTTGGATTCAGATTGCTGAGACCTTTTAAATGAAGGTGTTAAGAATCAACTTGGGTGCTGGAGAGACGGCTCAGTGGTAAAGAGCATTGGTTCCTCTTTCAGAGGTCCCAGGTTCCATTTCTAGCAACCACATGGCAGCTCACAACTGTATATGACTCCAAGATCTGACACCCTCACCCAGACATACATGCAGGAAAAACACTTAATGCATTTAAACACAACAGAAACAAAAACAAATCATAAATAGCACTTAAAAAGAAAGTCAGCCTGACTAAATTCAGGGTGCAAATTTTACAGGGTTATCCTGAAAGGATCCCGTGGCAGCCATGGAGATGCACTGACGCCCCTTACTGCTTTAAAGGCAGCTGGATGGCTGATTACACATAAGATTGATGTTTTATCTTCATAAAATTAAATGTCTACTACTCTGGGGGGGGGGGAATAGTGAAGCCCCAGACTCAGCAACAGCAAAAACCTGTTAGTTATGATGACACAACCTTATTCTAGGACTGGCGAGGCAGAGGCAGTAGGATTTCCAAAAGTTTTAGACCAGCCTGGTCTACACATAGCAAGTTTTGGGTCAGGCTGGATAAGTAGAGAAATTCTTTTTTTTGTTGTTGTTTGGTTTTTCAAGACAGGGTTTCTCTGTGTAGCCCTGGCTGTCCTGGAACTCACTCTGTAGACCAGGCTGGCCTTGAACTCAGAAATCTGCCTGCCTCTGCTTTCTGAGTGCTGGGATTAAAAGCATGTGCCACCACTGCCCAGCTAAATCACGTGTTAAGTGCTAAGCACATCAGTGAATATTAGTTCTTGTCTTCATTTAGGAAATAAGTACACCAGTGGCTGTAACATTCAGTTTTGCTGCAGATGAGAGGGAGCTATTTCTTATGTAGTAAGGGAACAACTGGTATAGCATGGAGTTTTTTGTATCTTAGGTTTATATGTATCTTTAGAAATAATGCTGCAAAAGCTGGACACCTATGATGGTGCAGCCTTATCTCAGGAGAGGGGAAGCAGAGGTTGGCGGATCTCTGAGTTCAAGGCCAGCCTGTTGTACAGAGAAAATGCAGCAGAGCATGAGACCCTATCTCAAACCAACCATCAAAAATGCTGCTGCTGCTGCGAATAGTCTTTTTTTTTTTTTTGGTTTTTCGAGACAGGGTTTCTCTTTGTAGCCCTGGCTGTCCTGGAACTCCCTTTGTAGACCAGACTAGCCTCGAACTCAGAAATCCTCCTGCCTCTGCCTCCCAAGTGCTGGGATTATAGGCGTGCGCCACCACTGCCCGGCACGAATATGCTTTCATCCTGTGAAAGAACATGTGATGTGGCTGGAGAGATGGCTCAGCAGCTGAGAACTCAGGTTCATATTCCAGCATCTACATGACAGCTCACAACTGTAATTCCTGTTCTAGGGGATCCAGCACATACATGCAGACAAAACACCAATGCACATGAACAAGTGAGTTACTCCAGTTTTGCATGTGGTGGCTTTTCTTCTCCGAAGTTAGTTGATGAGTAGAATAAAATGTGGAAACAGAAAAATAAAGAGTAAACATCTGTAGGATTAAACAGTATACGAACAGTGATTACTTTATCCTCATGAATGTTGTTCAGATATGCTGTCAGAAAGGCCAATGGAAAGTCATTCCACAGAACATGGAAAGCATAGTTGGCCCGACCAGACAGCTGGCAGGTCTGAGCGGGTTCTGTCAGCATGACTTAGATCCCCAAACCTGCAGTGGGAGGAGAGAACCAACTCCCAAAAGTTGTGCTTTCCTCTACATTCAGGTGTGTGCATATACAGTAAATAAAGTTTAAGGAAAAATTAAAATTATAAAATGTGTCTAGAAGTGCAGCTAAGTTGTCCTTAGTTCAGTCTGTAGTACTCCTGACAGCACACACACTCAAAACTAAAATCTTTTTTATCTTTTCTTGAGATAGGGTTTTTGTGTAGCCCCCAGCTGTCTTGGAACTTGCTCTATAGACCAGGCTGTCCTTGAACTTGGAGTCTACATCTGGCTTTGCCTCCTGAGTGCTAGGATTAGAGCCATGAGCCACTACCACCAGGCTAACTGTGTGTCTTTGACAAGACACCTTTCCTCTCTGGGCATCTCAAATGTAAACTGAAAAGCTGGACCAAAACTAGTTCTACCACCGCCTGGTTTCTGTCATTTTTTTAGACAAGGTCCCTTGTTGTCTAGGCTGGCCTTGAACCTGTTATATAGCAGAGGATGACCTTGAATTTTAGATACTCCTACCTTTCTAGTGCAGTGATTACAAGTATGAGCCACTATTTCTGGTTTTACTCTTAGACTTTTATATGATTTCAAGTGTTTATACTTCAGACAACAACAGCAACAACAACAAAACAAAAAACAGATTGAGCATACAGGAAGTTTGTAGAAAATGATGAATGCAGGGGTGGGATTTTCATATAAAGATGAAGAAATATGACTCCTATGGTATGATAGAATATTTAGCTACTATGTATGAGGCTTTGAGTTCTATCTTTAGACTGAAATAGAATATTGATTGTAAATTTGGTAAAAACAAACAAATCTTGGAGAATTAAAACAATTTGAAAGACAAACGCTTAATGAGCTTCAGTGATAGCTGTGGCTGGAGTTGGCATAGTGGGTAAAGGCTTTTGATCATCTCCTTCCATCCACATGGTGGAAGGAGAAAACCAACACTGAAACTTACCCTTTGGCCATCATACTCATGCCATGAGCATATGAGCACATGTACTCGAATGAAATAGTTGACATATAAAATAAAGAAGGTTACTAGAGCAGAAGGTTTAAGAATAGGCCTGATGTAATTTAAGGATTATAAAATCACAGATGTGTGATTCAACCCTAGTTCAGATCTGGCCAACAAATTATGACATTTTATATTTAATGACTTAGGAACACGTGTTCAGTTTGCCCAGCATTTACTGTATGCTTATGAGTCCCTTTGGCTCTTCCCAGCAGCAGTTTCTTGAGCACTGCCATACTCAAGGGACACTGATAGTCTGTGGTGTTAGTCTAGTTTATACCTAGGCTTCCAGAGTGTTGTGGTGACAAACATGAGCCACTGTCCAGCAAATATGTGTAAATTAAAGTAAAAAAATCACGTTATGCAGTCTAAGGTTCTCAGGAAGGAATGTAGATGGACGAGACCCTAAATGTATTATAAATATATGAAAGTATCTTAGTAAAAGAAGAGAGGGATGGAAAGATGACTCAGTGGGTAAAGTCCTTGCTTTGTGGTCCTGAGGACCAGAGTTTGGACCTCTACCATTTCTTTTTTTTTTTTTTAATTTTCTAAGTTTTTTTTATTTACATTCCAAATGATTTCCCCTTTCCCGTTTCCTCCCTCCCGGAAAGTCCCATAAGCCCCCTTCCCTCCCTCTTTTCCCCATTCAACTCCCTCTCGCTTCTCTGTCCTGGCATTCCCCTACATCCAGTCTTTCCAGGACCGGGGTCTCTCCTTCCATCTTCTTGGAAATCTATTGATATGCGAATTGTGTCTAGGGTATTCCGAGATTCTGGGTTAATATCCCCTTATCAGTGACTGCATACCATGTGTGTTCTTTTGTGATTGGGTTACCTCACTAAGGATGATATTTTCAAGTTCTAACCATTTGCCTAGGAGTTTCGTGAGTTCATTGTTTTTAATTGCAGAGTAGTATTCCATTGTGTAAATATACCACATCTTCTGAATCCATTCCTCCGTTGAGGGACATTTGGGTTCTTTCCAGCTTCTGACTATTATAAATAAGGCTGCTATGAACATAGTGGAGCATGTGTCCTTATTGCATGCAGGTAAAGCCTCTGGGTATATGCCCAGGAGTGGTATAGCCGGATCTTCCGGGAGTGTCATGCTCAGTTTTCTGAGGAACCGCCAGACTGCTTTCCAGAGTGGTTGTACCAGCTTGCAATCCCACCAGCAGCGGAGGAGTGTTCCTCTTTCTCCACATCCTCTCCAACAACTGCTGTCTCCTGTGTTTTTGATCTTAGCCATTCTGACTGGTGTGAGATGGAATCTCAGGGTTGTTTTGATTTGCATTTCCCTAATGACTAAGGATGATGAACATCTCTTTAGGTGCTTCTCAGCCATTAGATATTCTTCAGGTGAGAACTCTTTGTTTAGCTCTGTACCCCATTTTTTAATAGGGTTACTTGGTTCTCTGGAGTTTAACTTCTTGAGTTCTTTGTATATATTGGATATTAACCCTCTGTCAGATATAGGGTTGGTAAAGATCATTTCCCAGTTAGTTGGTTGCTGCTTTGTCTTTTTGACAGTGTCTTTTGCCTTGCAAAAACTTTGTAATTTAATGAGGTCTTATTTGTCAATTCTTGATCTTAGAGCATAAGCTATTGGAGTTCTGTTCAGGAAATTCTCCCCTGTGCCCATATGTTCAAGGTTCTTCCCTAGTTTCCTTTCTATTAGTTTCTGTGTGTCTGGTTTTATGTGGAGGTCCTTGATCCATTTGGAATTAAGCTTAGTGCAAGGAGACAAGAATGGGTCAATTTGCATTCTTCTGCATGTTGACCTCCAGTTGAGCCAGCACCATTTGTTGAAAAGGCTATCTTTTTTCCACTGGATGGTTTTAGCTCCTTTGTCAAAGATCAAGTGACCATAGGAGTGTGGATTCATTTCTGGGTCTTCAATTCTGTTCCATTGATCTACATGCCTGTCACTGTACCAATACCATGCGGTTTTTAACACTATTGCTCTGTAGTACAGCTTGAGGTCCGGGATACTGATTCCCCCAGCAGTTCTTTTACTCTTGAGAATAGTTTTAGCTATCCTGGGTTTTTGAATTGCTCTTTCTAACTCTATGAAGAATTGCGTTGGGATTTTGATGGGGATTGCCTTGAATCTGTAGATTGCTTTTGGCAAGATGGTCATTTTTACTATATTAATCCTGCCAATCCATGAGCATGGAAGATTTTTCCATCTTCTGAGGTCTTCTTCAATTTCTTTCTTCAGAGACTTGAAGTTTTTGTCATACAGATCTTTCACTTGTTTGGTTAGAGTCACAACAAGATACTTTATATTGTTTGTGGCTATCGTGAAGGGTATCATTTTTCTTACTTCTTTCTCAGCCTGCTTATCCTTTGAGTATAGGAAGGCTACTGACTTGCTTGAGTTGATTTTATATCCGGCCACTTTGCTGAAGTTGTTTATCAGCTGTAGGAGTTCTCTGGTGGAGTTCTTTGGGTCGCTTAAGTATACTATCATATCGTCTGCAAATAGTGATAGTTTGACTTCTTCCTTTCCAATTTGTATCCCTTTGACCTCCTTTTGTTGTCTAATTGCGCTAGCTAGAACTTCAAGTACTATATTGAAAAGATATGGAGAGAGAGGGCAGCCTTGTCTAGTCCCTGATTTTAGTGGGATTGCTTCAAGTTTCTCTCCATTTAGATTGATGTTGGCTACTGGTTTGCTGTAAATTGCTTTTACTATGTTTAGATATGGGCCTCGAATTCCTGATCTTTCCAAGACCTTTAACATGAAAGGATGCTGAATTTTGTCAAATGCTTTCTCAGCATCTAATGAAATGACCATGTGGTTTTCTTCTTTGAGATTGTTTATGTAGTGGATTACATTGATGCATTTCCTTATATTGAACCATCCCTGCATCCCTGGGATGAAGCCTACTTGATCGTGGTGAATGATCGTTTTGATGTGTTCTTGGATTCGGGTGGCAAGAATTTTATTGAGTATTTTTGCATCGATATTCATAAGAGAGATTGGCCTGAGATTCTCTTTCTTTGTCGGATCTTTGTGTGATTTTGGTATTAGTGTAATTGTGGCTTCATAGAACTAGTTGTACGGTAGTGTTCCTTCTGTTTCTATTTTGTGGAATAGTTTGAAGAGTATTGGTGTTAGGTCTTCTTTGAAGGTCTGATAGAATTCTGCACTAAAACCATCTGGACCTGTGCTTTTTTTGGTTGGAAGACTTCCAATGACCACTTCTATTTCTTTAGGGGTTATAGGATGGTTTAGATGGTCTATTTGATCCTGATTTAATTTTGGTATTTGGTATCTGTCGAGGAAATTGTCCATTTCCTCCAGATTTTCTAGTTGTGTTGAATACAGGCTTTTGTAGAAGGATCTGATGATTTTTTTAATTTCCTCAGTTTCTGTTGTTATCTCTCCCTTTTCGTTTCTGATTTTGTTAATTTGGATACTGTCTCTGTGCCCTCTGGCTAGTCTGGCTAAGGGCTTATCTATCTTGTTGATTTTCTCAAAGAACCAACTCCTAGTTTTGTTGACCTCTACCATTTCAATTTAAAAGATTTAAAAAAAAAATGGGGCTGGGCGGTGGTGGCGCATGCCTTTAATCCCAGCACTTGGGAGGCAGAGGCTGGAGGATTTCTGAGTTCGAGGCCAGCCTGGTCTACAAAGTGAGTTCCAGGACAGCCAGGGCTACACAGAGAAACCCTTTCTCGAAAAACCAAAAAAAAAAAAAAAAAGGATTTAGAGGTGTGCTCTTGAGTCTCAGTGCTGGAGGTGGGAATAGCACAATTCTAGACAATTGCTTGCCAGTGTCGTAGGAAATATTTAATCAGGGGTTTTTATCCTGCCTTAGATCCTTCAGTTTACAGATAAAATACACAAAGCCTTTATATTTTCAAGTCTTTAAAGCTCTAGAGCTGGGCAGACATCTACCCTCCAAGCTATTAGTGTCTGCTCCTATCAATAACCCTGAGTTATAATTTTCCACATTCTGCCTGGGCTGCTCTTAACTCCCATTTGGCTAGCCTTCAGGGCCATGCTTTTTCTTCCTCGTGGTCTTCTGCTGCAGACCTCCCAGCCCAGGAACCAAAACTCCACCTATCTCTCTTCTGCCCAGCTATAGGCTATAGG
Source organism: Tokudaia tokunoshimensis (assembly GCA_036184795.1). Taxonomy (NCBI): domain Eukaryota; kingdom Metazoa; phylum Chordata; class Mammalia; order Rodentia; family Muridae; genus Tokudaia; species Tokudaia tokunoshimensis. The sequence continues at coordinate 94,176,069 of BTHU01000004.1, read as the reverse complement.
CTATAGGCATCTTTATTCACCAGTCATGGATAACTTGGGATACAAGGTTTCATAGCCTGGCTTTAGCTAAGAGTTCCTGAGTCAGCCTGGGTCAGTATTTAGCATTATAATACATTTCAGCAGACCAAATCGCAAAACAATTTTAAATTAAGGAACAAGGTTTGCACAACAAAGGCTGGTGAATGTGAGAATCTGCTCATAGGCCTAGCCCTTCTGGTACAGAATTCTGCATTACAATACATAGCAACAGACCAAGCTTAACATTGAGAACCTGCCTCAACAATAAGATGGAGAGGCCATTGAGATGGCTCAGTAGATAGAAACACTTGCCAAACCGTCAATCTAACTTTGATCCTTAAACCTGTAAAGCACTGATCTCCACACACCCATGGCACACACTCATTATGCACAAACTTAAGGCTAAAGATGGAGTGAGATAGAGACACTCTGCCACTGTACATGTGTATGTACAAATTTTTAACCTTGAAAAGGAATGAAATCTGAGACAAATGAGTATGTATAAACCCGATACTCATAAACATTGTTTATTATACCCTGGTTTACTTTTGTGTTTGTGCACACATATATGCCGCATTATGTATGAGGGGGCATTAGAGGATGACTGCAGGAGTTGGTTCCTTCCACTCTGTATCCTTGACATTGAACTAAGGGTGTCAGATTGACAGCAGATGCCTTTACCCCTGAGCCACCTTACTGGCTGCCAGCGCAATCATAATTGATAAAGTTGTATTTCATAGGGTTGCAGGTTGCATGCATACTGCAGTTGGACAATTAACTAAACAATAATTGGACACAGGCTGCTCAATGTTGAAATGGAAATTGTTTTTCCCCCCAAGACAGGGTTTTTCTGTGTTGCTCTGGTTGTCCTGGAACTCAATCTGTAGGTCAGGCTGACCTTAAACTCAGAGATCCAGGTGCTGGGAGTAAAGGTGTGTGTGCCATCATGCCCAGCTTTGCAGTGGGAATATGTAGGCAAGCAAGGAAAGGGGGTTATTTCAGTATGAACCCGCTTAGCTTAATATATATAGATACCGATTACTACACTTAGAGACGTTGAGATACATGCCCTGTTTAATATGGACATATATAACACATCCATGCTGTATTAAAGTTTCATAATGACATCATGTAGTACTCCTAGTGCCTAGATCTTTTTTTTTTTGTTTTGTTTTTTAATTTTTTTTTAAGATTTTAAATTTTATTTATATATATGAGTGCTCAATTTGCATGTATGCCTGCATGACAGAAGAGAGCATCTGATTCCCATTACAGATGGTTGTGAGCCACCATGGGGTGGTTGGGAATTGAACTCAGGACCTCAGGAAGAGCACCTGGTGCTATTAACCTCTAAGCCGTCTCTCCAGTCCAGGACATTTGGAAGAATAGCCAATACTCTTAGCTGCTGAACTCTCTCTCCAGTTCTTTTTTTTGGTTTTTCAAAATAGGGTTTCTCAGTGTAATCCTGGAACTCTGTAGACCAGGCTGGCTTCTAACTTAAGAGATCCAACTACCTCTGACATCCCAAGGGCTGGGATTAAAGTTGTGCACTATTACTACCGAGATAGTGCCTATATGTTTTATCTTCAGTAAAAGGAAAAGAAGCTATGTTGTGGTTCTAAGGAGGATATGAGAATGGCCCCCATAGGTTCATATATTTGAATGTTTGGTTTCCAGGTGGTAGACTGTGTAGAAAGGATTAAGAGGTGTGGCCTTGTTGTTGGAGGATGGGTTTGAGGTCTCAAACCCCCCACTAGGTCCAGTTCCATTCTCTTTCTGCTTCTGCCTGTGGATCAGGATACAGGCTCTCAACTATTGGTCTAGCATTATGCTCTCCTGTTTTCCTCCGTGCTCCTTGCCATGATGATCATGGACTAACCCTCTGCAATTGTAAGGAGGCCACCATTTAAATGCTTTTCTTTACACGTTGCCTTGGTTATTTTGGGTTGTTTGTTTGTTTGCAATAGAACAGTAGTTAAAGCTGCTTGGAGAAATGAGCAATTATAGAATTGATGCAGGAAATACATATGATAAAGAATAGAAACCCATAGATAAGGAGTGGTAACTGTTAACAAAAACAAGTTGCTCCAGCCTGGAGATTGAGAATGCTTTCCAGTAACGCAGTCCTTTGATGTGCCCTTCTGTTAGAATGTGTTGCTGCTGCCCTGTTTTTGTTTGTCTGTTTGGTTTGGTTTTTCTTTTTTAAAGATTTATTTATTATGTATACAGCATCTTGCCTGGATGTATGTCTGCAGGTCAGAAGAGGGCACCAGATTTCATTATAGATGGTTGTGAGCCACCATGTGGTTGCTGGGAATTGAACTCAGGATCTCAGGAAGAGCACCCAGTGCTCTTAACCTCTGAGTCATCTCTCCAGTACAGTTTTTCTTTCTTTCTTTTCTTTTCTCTTCTTTCCTTCCTTCCTCCCTCCCTTCCCTTCCCTTCCCTTCCCTTCCCCTCCCTTCCCCTTCCTTCCTTCCTTCCTTTCTTTCTTTCTTTAACAAGAGTTTGTGTAACAGCCATGTCCTGGAACTTGCTCTGTAGACCAGACTGGCCTCAAAATCTCAGAGATCTGCCTGCCTCTAGAAGTGCTGGAATCAAAGGTGTGTGCCATCATGCCCTGCTTTGTTTTTTTTTTTTTTAATAGTGACATTCTTTAAAAACTTTATCATTTTATGTTTGTGGACGTTATGTCTGCATGTACATCTTGCTCACCAGAAGAGGTCATCAGATTTTCTAGTGGTTGTGAACCACTGTGTAGTTGCTGGGAATTTTACTCAGGACCTCTGGAAGAGAAGCCAGTGCTCTTAACCACTGAGCCATCTCTCTAGACCCCAAGTTTTTATAGATCAACATTTGTGTATGTATGTATGTATGTATATATGTGTGCAAGCATGTGTTTGAATGTGTATGTGTGTCCGATGTGTGTGCCCACTCCATAGCACAGCTATGGAGGTTAGAAGACAACTTGTGGGAATTGGTTCTCTTCTTCCACCATGTATATCCTTGGGATTGAACTCAGGTCATCAGACTTGCAGGCACACAATTTTATCTGCTGAGCCATCAGACTAGCCCTTTTTTTGTTTGGTGTTGTTTTTTGTAATATGTTCCCGTGTACCCTGGGCTGGCCTTGACCTCACTGTGTTGCTGAGTATAACCTTGGACTTCTGATACTCCTTGCTCTACTTTTCTGGTTCTGGGATTACATATGGTACCATGCTTGCTTTGCTATAGTGCTGGGAATTGAACAGGATTTGTGCATGCAAGACAAGCACTGTACCACCTGAGCTACATCTCCAGCTGAGATGCTGCTGGTTTTAGTGCTTTTCCTTTTAGGCATGTCTGATGTTCAAGGTTGTTTTGAAGATTCATCCACGTTCAAAAATACTTGGAAAAGTTTGAGTATGTGTAGACTTTTCTAGTTATATACTTCCTAATACAGTGCAAATATTTGTGTAGCATTTGCAGCGTATTAGATAAAAGTAGCTGAGAGGTTATAGTAAATAGGATATATGAGGGTTATAAACAGATTATGTGCCATTTTAATGTGAACGCATCCATGGCTCTGAGTTTTGCAGGGATTCTAAAATCAATATCCTCAGTACACTTTGGAATGACTATATATTTCATTTGAGAAATAGCATGCAGATTTCATTAAGGAAGAAAAAAATAGGATTAAGAAAATATATAATCACAGTATCATAGTATGCTTATAGGGTGACAGTATATTTCTTTCTTGGCCACTGTGGAAAGGATAACCTTTTTTAGCCAGGAGTTCTACACTTTTAAAATGGAGGTATTACTTTGTTATCTCAAGAACACTGTGCTTTGAGTAAGCTGGACGCTTATGGCTTGTTAAGTTGCTAGGCTGTTTCCATATTATAGTGAACCCTTAGGGCAGGGGTCTCAACCCTTGAAGGACTTTAGGAAGACCCTTTCACAGGGATTGCCTAAGATCATCAGAAAACATAGATATTATTACATTATGATTTGTAATTGTAGGGGCTGGAGAGATGGCCCAGAGGTTAAGAGCACTGGGTGCTCTTCCTGAGGTCCTGAGTTCATATCCCAGCAACCACATGGTGGCTCACAACCATCCATAGTGAGATCTGATGCCCTCTTCTAGAGTAGTGTCTGAAGACAGCTACAGTGTACTTACATATAATAAATAAGTAAATAAATCTTTAAAAATGATTTGTAAAATTGTATGATTTTTGGCAAAATTATAGCTATGGAGTAGCAATGAAAATATATCTGTGATTGGAGTCACCACATCAGGAGGAAATGTATTGCAGGGTCGCAGCATTAGGAAGGTTGAGAACCACTGCTTTCGGGTTAAGGCTTAGGCTGAGAAGAATGGTTTTTGCCTTTCTGGTTGAGTACTCTGCCTACTTTTGCTGTTTGAAGGCAAGCCAGTTTTTCTCCTTGTATTTGCTCCTTAGTTTCGTGTTTGGTACATAGTTATCTGTTCCTAATCAAGAGCTTCATGATTTATTTACTAGGACAAAGTGACCAAATCATTTAGAGTTCAAACTGAAGGGAGAAGGCATAAAATATCCTAATGGAGACTGGTCAGTCTAATGATGGCACTTCCTGGTTTTGCTCTATGTAGCGGAGGCTGGTGGTAAAGAATCGGGACTTATACATTTCTGATACTGGGTATCCTACCTAGGGCCTTTCACAGGCTAAGAAGGTCTGTAGCTCTGAACTAGTAATAGACCTATAATATAAAAATTCTCACACTAGTAGCCTTTTTTTCCAATAGAGTGTGTATGTGTGCAAGAACACATAAGTAGACTAAACATAGACATCAGGCTATTATGAGGAGCTGATTTACAAAGTGTAACCAGGATTATATAGAGCCTCTGAGCAGGCCAGTCAATGGTGAGTTACTTTGTCAATGTAGTAATAGTTTTTCCATCCTTAGAAATGGCAGTGTGAGTCAATATAAATGTTGAAGTACTCTTCACTTAAAGATTGGAATGATTCTAATAGGATTTTAAAAGAAGGTATTCCTCCTGGGAGTCTTTCCACTCTGGGGAAGTTTATACTTTTCCTTAATCTATTATCCATCTGCTTTTAAAAAAAAACCAAAACTTTAATTCCAGTTCTGAGAAGAGATTTTGTAGAATTCTTTGATTTTATGTATATGTACATATATATATATATATGTATATATATATATATATATACAATTTTTTATATTATTCTGGTAAATAGGATACTTCAAACATATGACTGAATATAAATATAAAATGAAGGTGGTGTTGGAAACAAGTATTGTCCTCTGCACAGTGCACACAGTCAGCAGTTCACTTTGTTAATTGTAATTCATTCTTGTAATTATTGGAGGAGAAATAGGAAGTGAGTATAAAAATCTCAGGATTGTTTGAGAAAGTGCTTTATAAATTGTGTTGCAGTTGATGATAGTGTTTCTATACTTTGCGCTTGTACTAGAAGGCAGTGTCTAATGAACTTTCTATAGTCTGTTGTTGTCTCAGTGTCTTGCCTTTGAAAAAGCCTGATTCCTGTTTGTACTGAAGGGAAACATGCAGGAGAAGGGGAAGAGGAATAATCCTTGATTCTTTTTTTTTTTTAAAAAAAAAAAACTTATCTCCATTCTGCAGCTGTGCAGTTGGAGGCCCTCGTGCATGAAGACAGATTTGTTCTATGGCCTCGGAGTTGGGTGCCGGGGACGATGGCAGCTGCACTGAGCTGGCAAAGCCCCTTTATCTTCAGTACCTGGAGAAAGCCTTGCGGTTGGACCATTTTCTGCGACAAACATCGGCCATCTTCAACAGGAATATTTCTAGGTGTGTTATTTTATCTCTTACAATGTTTTATTACATTTCTGATACCTGTCTTTAGGATTTAAGGTTAATTTTGTATGGTTTTTACTTTTAGTACTTTCTTCCTTTTTTTTTCAAATAAAACAATCAATTTTTCAAAGACTATTTGTTCTTTAAGTTTTCATTTATAGTAACCTTAATCAATCACTTAATCCTTTTTCTTTTCCTTCCTTCCTTCCTTCTTTCCTTAATTCCTTCTTCCCTCCTTTCCTTCCTTCCTTTTTTTTTTTTGAAACATGGTCTCAATATGTAGCCCAGTCTGGCCTAGAACTCAGAGATCTCCTGCCTCTACCTCTGGAGCACAGGCTTTAAAGGTTTAAAGGTATGTGTGCTATCTTGCCTGACCTCTTAGATTATGTACACACACACACACACACACACACACACACACACACACACACACACACACACACATTTGAGAGAGGTCTCATGTAGCCCATACTGGTCTTAACTGACCCTGAACTCCTGATCCTCCTGTCTCCACCAGGTGCTAGGTTTATGGGCATGTGCCATCACACTTGGCTCAAATGTGTTTTGTTGGATAGCCTTTAATTATGGACTTACTGCTCTTCCATTTGTAGTGATGACAGTGAAGATGGACTGGATGACAATACTCCCTTACTGCCTGAGTCTGGGGATCCCTTAATACAAGTGAAAGAGGAGCCTCCAAACTCATTGCTTGGTGAAACCTCTGGAGCAAGCAGTTCTGGGTTGTTGAACCCATACTCCCTGAACGGAGTTCTGCAGTCAGGTCAGTGTGGAGTGGGGGCCCTCTGCAGCTGCACTTCTCTTGGGGGCAGTCAGCGTTTCATTTTTTTTGTTTTTTTTTTTTTTTACTCTTTATGTTTCTTTATCCAGAATCAAAATCTGACAAGGGGAATTTATATAACTTCTCTAAGTTGAAGAAAAGCAGAAAGTGGCTAAAGGTAAGAGATAAGACAGAACATTTCCAGTCCAAATAACCTACTAAGTTTACAATTAGAAGGAAAGTTATCAGACCATTCTGGAATATTGACAGTTTTCTAGAGATAGTTATTTTATACTGGAGTTTGTTTTATGAAGAAAGTTCAACAAAGTAATTTTTAGTAGACCTTTAAATATGAGACACTGAGAAAAGAGGAGAAATTTCTCAGCTAAGATCCTCCCTTCATTGGCTTACTGTGTAATCAGGAATGTTAATTTAGTGTTCCTGAAGTTTTGAGTACTTTATTCAACCAGTGCTCAGAGTGCATGCTTGTGCCGGGTACTATTATTGTAGGCAGACAAGGCTGCCCTGGGTTGTCAATATTCTAAATGAGGGAGGCTGTGATTAAGAGTGAAAACAAGCAAGTACAGCCTCAAGATAGCACTTCTACAGTTCTCTGTAGTGAACTGTGTGAATGTCAGAGAGCCTCTGAGCCTATGAAATACTCAGGAATCATTAAAAAAGAAGCACCTTGGTGTGTGTTGGCGAGAGGTTAGCATGACTGGTGCACAGTGACTGGGGGGAGTGGGGGAGGTAAGACTAGAGCCTGCTAGGCCTGCATTCCGTTGTATATCCCATTGTCAGGTCATAGTCATATGCAGGTAGAGTCGTGTAGTATTTATATTTATACTGTTACTCTGAATGGCCAAACTAAATAGAGGGTGATATTTTTTCTATTAAAATGCTTTTTTTTACTTAGCATGTGTAAACATTAAGAAAAAAAAAACTAATGATTTACAACTTCTTACTTTTGTTATACTATAAGCCTTTACTACTACCATGTGCTTTAAAACTCATGGGTTTAAAGTCTAATTTACTTTCTTTCCAAAAGATTTTAGGAAGTTAGAACTATAGAAACCTTCATACTTAGTTGTCACATTTTAAAAAATTGAGAGGTGGTTCAGAACACTACTTGCTTTTGCTGAGGACTTAGGTTCTGGTCCCAGCACATCCATGGTGTCTCACAACCATACAGAACTGAAGTTCCAGGGGTGCGAAACCTTCTGACCTCTGCAGGTACTAAACATGCACAAAGTTCATAGAACTGCATGCAGGCAAACCAAATACATATAAAATAAGTAAATCTAAATATAAAAAATAGAAATTGAGATGTAGTTAGGTAGCAGTGTTGCATGCTTTTACTCCCAGCAGTTGGGAGGCAGAGGCAAGTTCCGTGAACTCTGTGAGTTCAAGACCAGCCTGGTCTACAGAGTGAGTTCCAGGACAGCCAGGGCTACACAGAAGAAACCCTGTTTCAGAGGGGAAAAAAATTGGCATATGAGTCACTGTCCATAAAATGTAAGCTTTAAAACTGTGTGACTTAGTAGCTTTTAATATGTTCACAGACTTCTGGGAATTACTGTTGTCTAATTTCAGAACATTTCATCATTTCATACAGAAGCCCTGTGCTCAATAGCAGCCACTCCCATCCTGAGAGTCCTTCAGTCCCTCCTGGCTACTAATCTGTTTTCTCTCTATTAATCTGCCCATTCTGGACATTTCATATAAATTAAATCATAATATGTGGGCTTTTGTGGCTTTCTCACTTGGTATAATGCTTTGAGGTTTATTATGGTGTGGTGTATATTAGTACTTCATTTCTTCTTAGGGCCTAGTCATTTGAATGTACCGAATTTTATTTATCCATTCATGAACTACTGGGCATTTGAGTTTTTTTCTCTCCTTTTAGCCATCACACCTTGCTTTGACTTTGTTCCTTTATATGCTATATTCTTTTTCCTTATTGATATACTCTAATTTTTTGTTTGCCTTCGAATATTGAACATTTAGGGTTTTTTAGTTAATAAAGATTAGTGTAAGAATCAGAAATGACTATACTCTGGCTGTTTTGGCCATATCTAGCATCTGGGAAAAAAAATAATTGAATTGTAAAAGAAATTGCTTCACAGCAAAAGTTATATTCCATTTTCACCCCTTTTCTAGAGCATTCTTTTAAGTGATGAGTCCAGTGAGGCAGATTCTCAGAGTGAAGACAATGATGATGATGAAGAAGAAGAACTCAGTCTCAGCAGAGAAGAACTTCACAACATGCTTCGATTACACAAATATAAGAAACTTCACCAAAATAAATATAGTAAAGATAAGGAGGTGAGAGTTTCAAGAGAACGCTCACAACCACACTATTTTAACTTATATGAAATAATAACTTGTAAGAGCTTTATATTGTGATAGGATTCACATAACATAAATCCAGCTTTTGGAAGTAGGTAATTGAAGGTGTGTGTTTTCGTCATCACTGTCTCAGTTCTAGAACACTTTCCTCACTTCAGAAAGAAACCTTTATGCCTTGGCCCCCACCTCTCATTCTGTTCTTTGTGCCAGGCACCTACCAGTCTACCTTCTTATTTGATACTTATTTTTATTTTATGCATTTATTTGAGACTTGGTCTTGTATAGTAGAGTGACCTTGAACTCCTTGTTCTCCTATCCCCACCTTCCAAGTGCTGCCGTGAGCCATTGCATGTAGTTGTTTGTTTTTAGATAGTGTTAGGGATTGAATCCAGGGCCTCATGCATGTGTGTTTCTTGTAAATGTGTTCATTCTAGACATTTCATACAAATGGAATCAAATAACATGGTACTTTTTTTTTTTTTGGTTTGTTTTTGAGACAGGGTTTCTCTGTGTAGCCCTGGCTGTCCTGGAACTCACTTTGTAGACCAGGCTGGCCTCGAACTCAGAAATCCTCCTGCCTCTGCCTCCCAAGTGCTGGGATTAAAGGCATGCGCCACCACCGCCCGGCAACATGGTACTTTTTATACATCTTCTCTCACTTGGTGTAATGTTTACAGGATTTGTTTATGTTGTACTATGTTTTACTACTTCATTCATTTTTATTGCCAAATAGTTTTTAATTATAGAACATTGTGTTTTTGTTTTTCAGTTGATGAGCTGGTTTCTCCCACTTTGGGTGCTTTTGTATGCTACTATAAAGATTAGTATAGGTTTCTGTGTGGGGGTATGTTTTCATTTCTCCTAGATGTATACTTAGCAGGGAAGTTGCTGGGTCGTGTGATAACTATACTTAACTTTGTGAGGCTGCCAGTATATTTTACCAATACAATTACTTGTTGACGTTTCCAGTTTGGGAAAAACTTTTCTTCATAGACCAGTATTCCAGTGATGATAGGTTTAATGATAGCCATTTGACCACTTGTTACCAAAACAAGTTTTTGTTTTTGTTTTCATTTTTTTTGCCAGAAATATAGCCTTTTGTACATAATGAGATAACAATTTTCCAGCAGTATTAAGGTTGAAAGTTAGTTCAGAGAACCTTGAGTAATACATATAAATGTACAAATCAGTGGACTATCTTAACAGTTTTGATTCTCACAATGTTCTTGACACTTGATGCCAAGGCACATGGTATTCTGTATATTCACTCATTTCTTTTTCTTTTTTTGAGGCAGGTCTCACTCTGTAGCCCAGGTGGGCCTTGAATTCATGGCAATCAGTCTGCCTTAGCCTTATATGTGGGATCGCAGGCATGATCTGCTTTTTTTTTCTTTAAATTGAAATAAAACATATATACATGGGACTTTAAGTATACAGCTTGATGCCTGCTAACTTAATTTTGATGTTTACCAGAGAGGTTTATATCAGTCTTCCATGTTACTCCATGCATAATCTCAGAAAACGATCCAACAGATTTTAAATTACATGGGAAATAAAATTACTGTGGATTTGAGAGTCAACTGTAATGAAATGTTTTAACAGATTTACTACTAGTTGGATGGGAAAAATGAGATTTTTTTTTAACATTAATTGTAAAATAATAGGTACTCTCCTTAATAATAAACTCTTGGTGAGAGAAGGGGTGACTTGATAGGTGAAAATACTGAGATGACTGGTTGGAAACTGTTTGAAGGCCCGAGACATGGTGGCATCTGCCTGGCGACAGTGGGAGAGTCATCTGTATGTGTGAGGTCAGTAAGTCTACATGGCGAGTTTCAGACTAGCCAAGGCTCCATAATGGAACTTTGTCACCATAAACTAACAGTTAAAAACAAAACAAGAAAAACATTTGAAGCAAATAAAAGAGTAAAAGCCAGAGTAGCTAACATCTGGAACCTAATAAATCTGAAGACCTATTAGTAGTAGAAATATGGCTTATTTCTTAATGATAAGTTCCTGTTGTGTTTGTTTTTATATTTACTTACTTAGTTTGTGTTTGGGCATGTGTCTGCCACAGTACGTTCATGGACATAGTAGATGTCATAGTACAGCCTTTAAGCATCTTTCATCCTGTGCATTCCATGGATTGAACTTGGGGTTTCAGGGTTGGTGGCAAATACCTTTACCTGCTGATATCATTCCAGTCTTTGATGAATTTCTAAAGAGAAACAAGTCTTTACCTCTTGTTGTTGTTGTTGTTGTTGTTACTGTGTTTGTTTTCTGTTTTATTTAAGATAAGTTCTTATTTAGTTCAGGCTGCCTTAGAATTCCTTGCCTCCACTTCCTGAATGTTGAACTTACCAACTTAGAGGGAAATCCTTTTGTAAGACATTAACTTCATCCCAAATGTGTATCTGCTGTGTGTAGTGGTACATATTTGCATTTCTAGTATTTGGAGTGTGGAGGCAGAAGTATCAGGAGTTTTCTACCTTCTTCAACTGAAGTTCACATAGAAAAGATGTGATAGGAAGGATTTCCTTACAAAGTTCTTTCCAGCAGTCTGTCTTGTGAATAACAGTTGAGCGTGTTTTGCTTCTGAGTTAAAGAAGTTATCTTTGATATACTAATTTCTTATTGGTCTCTGTGGGAAACTATTTAGGAACTATGGTTTCCTCTGGCTTAGCCTTTTTTTTAAACTAAGATGACTTCAAGGCTGTGTTGTGGAACACAGGCAGACCCATCACAGTGTTTGCCTGCTTCAGTTGCAGCAGTACCAGTACTACAGTGCAGGCCTGCTCTCTACATATGACCCTTTCTATGAGCAACAGCGCCACTTGCTTGGACCCAAAAAGAAGAAATTCAAGGAAGACAAGAAGCTTAAAGGTAAGTATATTTATTTCTTCTTAATTTCAGAATTGTGTGTTTTGACTTTAAGTATAGCAGAAAATTACTTTTATCTGTAAAACTATAGTCTCTTTTTTTCTAATTACTCACATTATTGACCTTATTTTACATTTGTTGTGTGGTCTTTTTATAGACGTAGATAGACTTAATGAACTATAGATTGCAAGCACACGGACTGTAATCCTAGCACTTGGTTGGTAGAAGCAGGAATCTGCTGAGCTAAGTTCTTGTTGGCTAAGTAGAGGTTGAGTCCACCTTGGGCTGCCTGAGACCTTGTCTTACAGCCTCTTCTTCTCTTCTAACCCAAGAAACAAAGAAAACTACAGCTGTAGGTTGCTACACAAAGATTTAGGCAAAAATAGTTTCCTTCCTCTTATTTTGTACACTCTGCCACTGTTGAGAGTATTCTGAGATGAGAAGCAGTTCTTTAAGTCACTCCTGGTGAGCCTCTGTAGTTTCTGCATGTTTGCCAGGAAATGTCTTCTTTTCCTTCTGACCTCTAAGCAGTTGGAAAAGCAGGAAGGACATGGGACCAGAGAGTTTTAAGGTATCTGTGCAAGGCAGATTTTGTTTCCCTGAAGATAAGAATTCTGCTCAAAAAGCATCTTTTCTAGCTTTCCCTTCTTTCTCCACACCCTCCTTTTCTTATCTTCCACTCTCCCTCTCAATTTGTGCCATTTGGTATTTTTTCCTCAAAAATTTTATCAGCCTATCAATTGATGCAATTTTTCCTGTTATTTTCTTTAGTTGCCTTGCATTTCCACCAAGTGGAAGTAGATTTCCATCCTGTAACTGTCACTTGAGGCCAGTAATTCAGCTTTATAAACAGTTCCACAGTGCTGAGTTCCAGTCATTTGGTTTTTGAGTTTTAGTTTCAGTTTTTCTTTTTTTTCTTTTTTTTTTGGTTTTTTTCGAGACAGGTTTTCTCTGTGTAGCCCTGGCTATTCTGGAACTCACTCTGTAGACCAGGCTGGCCTCGAACTCAGAAATCCGCCTGCCTCTGCCTCCCAAGTGCTGGGATTAAAGGCATGCGCCACCACTGCTCGGCTAGTTTCAGTTTTTCATGTCAACAAAAGGAATGCCAATTTTAAGTTAGTGAGATCCTCCTCTTCGACTGTTTATTGGCCTGATAGAAGGAAGAAACAATGCCTGCCTCTAGTAGAATGAACAGAGCTCCTGGGTGCTTTCTCGAATGACGAGGATACTCTCTGTTCTGCCCAGCCTTGTAAGCATCTTTTCTTTGCAGCCAAGTTGAAAAAAGTGAAGAAAAAAAGACGACGCGATGAAGAGTTTTCCTCTGAAGAATCTCCACGTCACCACCATCACCAGACCAAAGTCTTTGCTAAGTTTTCTCATGATGCACCTCCCCCTGGCACCAAGAAGAAACACTTATCCATTGAGCAGCTTAACGCTCGCCGCAGGAAAGTATGGCTGAGCATCGTGAAAAAGGAACTACCAAAGGTGAGTGGGTGAGTGGGTGGGTGGGTGGGTGAGTGAGTGGAAGGTAGAGAAGTGCCCACGGTAGCAGGAATGGGGGACAGTGTCAACTTGTAGACATTCTGTGATGTTTATGTCTCTTATAGTCCCCAGAAGTAAGCAAAGTTAATAAAACTGATCAGCATGTGGGTGACTAGGGATACTAGAGATGACAAGAAGGGCCCTAGGTAGCCTCATCAGTAGCTGCCTCTTCCCTCCTGCATGTGTCATAGAAACAGGTCAAACATGTATTTACCTGTGTTACCGTAATACAGTCAGTTTTTGGGGATAAGTGTCTCCATGATTTTTATACTCGAGTGTGTAATAAAAGAAAGCAGCGTATTATATAAAAGTAAAGACCAAATGAAATCTACAGACCCGTAGAGCCTGCCATCCTCAGTTTGATTTATGTATTAATCTTAAATATTGCTTTCAAATGTTTTAGGCCAACAAGCAGAAGTCTTCGGCTCGAAACTTATTTCTTACCAACAGCCGAAAGGTAACATTTTTCCATTTTCTATTTTGTCTATTGGGTGTTCTCCTCTGGGCTTATTTTCACTGCTATCATATGTTGTTATCTATTGATCATGAATCGAATAGTATGTAAAGGACCATCTAGATAGTCTCATTCGTTTTATAAGTAAAATTGTTCTTCCATATATTTCTTATATTTTGAACTTTCTGTGTCAAATTAATCTCTGGTTCTTTAAGATCTATGCTCAGTTTTTCCATTTAAGAAGTGATGGGGGTCACAGGGATGGCTTGATGCATAAAGGAACTTTCTGGCAAGGTTGACATCCTGAGTTCAGTTCCTGGAATCACTGATGGAACAAAAGAGCTCACTCCCCACAGCTGCCCTTAAATATCCTTACATGTACTGTGGTACACATGCACCTATACACACAACTCCCTCCCTCCCCTCAATAATAGTAACTTAAAAAGAGAAATGTGGATGTGAAAAAAAAAATCTAAGAGAAAAATAATAGCTTGTTGTAAGGATTGGATGAGGTAACAGTTTTAGTCTGATTTGTCCAGACTAGTCTCTCAGGCCCTCTGTTTCCTTGCCTGTAAAACCAAGATTATGATGACATTGCTTTCATAGAGTTTTTGTGAGTAAAGGATACATTAAAATATGCCTCAGTGAATTTCAGGTCTTTGCCATTGTTGCGTGACTTTTTCTGGAGAAATGTGAAGAAATATGTTCATCCCATTTAGGGTACCGAGGACTGGAGAACCAGTTGGTTTAGTTGGAGTTACTTATAGATACATAGGCAATTTACACCAAAGAAAAGCCACCCCTGTCTCCCACCCCAGTTGTTAACTATATATCCTTCAGAACAATGGGGCCTGTTACTTACTGCCCTAGGTAGCCTCATCAGTAGCTGCCTCTTCCCTCCTGCATGTGCTTGCTGCCTTGTAATCTCTTTCTACCTTTCACAAAGGAACAAGCCACAAGGGTAGGCTTGTGAGGGTCTCAAGCTAATAAATACAGTAAAGGGAATTTCATGCATAAAGTACAGAATTCCACCGTAGTAAGTATACTGTGTTTCTTCTAAAGTAGTAGATGTGGATAGGTATCTTAATTAGAATATTTAACCTCAGGGGTCTGAGTCTTATTCAGGGGCATTAATCAAAGCAGGAGAGAAAGAGATATAATCACCTCTTTAGCAGGATTGTAGATTGAGGGTCACTGGTTTAAAGTCTAGGTAGAACTGTTTTTGAAGTTGGGTCCTTCTCTGTTACAATAATGATGCTGTTTGCAGCTTGCCCATCAATGCATGAAGGAGGTGCGTCGAGCTGCTTTGCAAGCACAGAAGAACTGTAAGGAGACTCTGCCTCGTGCCCGGCGCCTAACAAAGGAGATGCTTCTGTATTGGAAGAAGTATGAGAAGGTGGAGAAGGAGCACCGCAGGCGAGCAGAGAAGGAAGCCTTGGAGCAGCGGAAGTTGGATGAGGAAATGCGGGAGGTGGGGCAAAGACATACATATTTTTGTTGTTTTTGTTTTGTATTGTTGGATTTTTGGGGGGGGGGGGGTCTGGTTTGGTTTTGCTTTTCAAGACAGGGTTTCTATATGTAGTCTGACTGACCTGGAACTCACTCTGTAGACCAGGAAAGCCTCAAACTCAGACACCTGCCTGCCTTTGCCTCCTGAGTGCTGGGACTAAAGCATGTGCCACCACTGCCAGGCAAAAGCATACAAATTCTAAAACCTGTATTTAGTACCAAAGCACTAAGAATTTAGTTTGATGCTTTGAACCTTTGAGATAGTAGCTCTGGCTTTCCTGGAACTGGTGATATAAACCAGATTATCCTCAAGCTCACAGGTACACTTGCCTCTGCCTCCTGAGTTTCTAGCCCTTTTTGTATTCTTTCTTTGTTTTAATTTATTTTTTAATTTTTATTTTATGTGAGTGGATGTTTTGCCTGTATGTATATGTGCACCACACATATGCATGCAGAGGCCAGAAAAGGACATTGTGTTCCCTGGAACTGTAGTTTCAGACTGTGTTACATACGAACAGTGAGCAATTTAGTTTTCTGAGACCTAGCCACTTTTTCATCTACCATTTTTAAACTTTAGCCATTACTATTGATGAATGTGATGTCTCTCAACTGATCTAGGCCTTGTATGTCTAGTAATAGAGAATAAGTAATTGTTTGACATTGGTAAAGCAGTTGGAAAGAAAGGTAGTTCCAGAAGAGAGAGTTGGGATTGGATGTGACCATGTCTTTCTCAGTGGAGTTTTGTAGCCTCTTCTGGACACTTAAGCATCCTTTTCTTTCTCTTTTTCACTCCCTTTCTTCTTCTCATCCTTCTTTCTCTTCCCTTTTTTTCTTTTGTATTTATATTTTTGTGTGTTTATGTGTTGTTCATTAGCAATAGTTGCTTTTTTAAAAGTAAAAAGGTTTTGAAGGAATTATATGGAGGTTTTTATTAAGATTTGCTAAATTCTGTTGACTACATATAATTTATGACTTTAATTTTCCCCCTACTTTAGGCCAAGAGGCAACAGCGAAAACTCAACTTCTTAATCACTCAGACAGAGTTGTATGCTCATTTCATGAGTCGAAAACGTGATATGGGTCATGATGGAATCCAGGAAGAAATCTTAAGGAAACTAGAAGATAGTTCTACCCAGAGACAGATTGACATTGGTGGAGGAGTGGTCGTTAACATCACCCAAGAAGACTATGGTAAGTCCTGAGTCAGGAAGTAAAGGAAGCAGGTAGCGTTCATTTTTCATATCAAAGTTGTGTATGTTAAAATTGTTACAAGTTTTGTCCTAATTCACAGATAATACTGCTCAAAAAAGGGAGATTTATTGCACTGGATTAGGAAATATGTGTGCTTCTACAAAGGAAGCCTATAAAATAATTTAAGAATTTTCAGTAGAGACCTAGGAAGAGAGAATGTGTGCCTAGCTGCACAAAGCCTTGGGCTTGATACCTAGCATCACATAAACCAGGTAGTGAGTAATCTCACACTTCAGAGGATTAGGCAGGAGGATCAGAAGTTGGAGGTTGGGGCTGGAGAGATGGCTCAGCAGGTAAGAGCACCGACTGCTCTTCCAAAGGTCATGAGTTCAAATCCCAGCACCCACATAGTGGCTCACAACCATCCCTAAAGAGATCTGACGCCCTCTTCTGGTATCTGAAAACAGTTACAGTGTACTTACACATAATAAATACATACATACATACATACATAAATAGAAGAAGTTGGAGGTCATCCTCAGTTACCTAGTAAGGGCGTTTTCACAGTGTAGTAATTAAGATCATGTTGACCTAGAAATGCAGGAAAATGGAAATATTTCAGAGTGTCTTGAGTGTTAACACATGTATAGATTTCATTTGCGTTCTCCACACATAAATATAATTTTGAATCTGCATGTTGGTCTTGCCTATCTTGGCATTTGGTAACAATTTATAAAGAAACCTTAGGCCTGAGAGATTGTAGATCTTAATTCCAAGATGGGTTTTGTGTGCTGGCTTTCACTCTTGGAGACAAGAGACATCCACAACTACTTTATACTTCTAGGTTCTTTTGTTTGTTTATTTTTGTTGTAGTTTTTTGAGATAGGATCTCAATATGTAGCTTTGGCTGTCCTGGAACTCACTGCGTAAACCAGAGTGGCATGGAACCCACGGAAACGTACTCGCCTCTTCCCAAGTGCTGGGATTGAAGTTGTGTCACCACGCCTTACTTGTTTCTAGGTTCTTGCCCACTCCTTGTCCTCTGTTAGCCTTGAGATAAATACAATGGGAAACTGGGGATCCACTTATGTGCGGGATAAATCTTTGAAGATGGAAATAATTCTAAGTGCAATCTATGTGTTTTCTCTTTTCAGATAGTAACCATTTTAAAGCCCAGGCCCTGAAGAATGCTGAAAATGCTTACCATATTCACCAAGCTCGAGTAAGTCTCTAAGTGAAAAGGCAGGCTGGGCATGGTGGCCACAGTTTGATCCCCGCACTCAGGAAGGCAGAGTCAGATGGAGCTCTGTGAGTTTGAGGTTAGCTTGGTGTATAAGATCAGTTCTAGACCATCCAAGGATACATAGTGAAACACATCTCAAAAAAAAAAAAAAAGAAAAGAAAGAAAAGAAAAGGAAGGAAAGAAAGGTATATTGTAGTTGTCCTAGGAAATGTGCCAGTTTCGTACTTATATGTTTTCTTTATTTTTACTTTATTTTATTCTTTGTTCATTGTTTTCAGTTAAACGCACTGGGGTGTGTGTGTGTGTCCCCGTGTGTGTCCGTGTCCGTATACAGAGTGAATAATCTCTATGGAAGTGTGTGTGTGACACCCTGACTATATTTAGGGTGAAGCCTTTCTGTGTGTACGTATAAGTGGGTGAGTGTGTATAAGACTCAGACTATATGTAGGGTGAAGGCTTTCCTTACTTCTGTTACAGATGGTTATTGCCATCATGTGGGTACTGGGAATTGAACTAGCTCCTCTGGAAGAACAGCCAGTGCTATTATCTACTGAACTATCCCTCAGCCCCTTGCCTTTGCTTCAAAATAGTACTAATAGCTTGGGATGGCAGAATAACAAGTGTTCACTTATATAGAATTTTTATTAGTAGTAATGTTGAAAGGTTTATAGTTGAGCTACAAACTTTTTTGTTGTTTTGTATCTTCTTGACTCATCATGAATTCTTTAATAAAAAAGACTGTCAAGAGTCCTATGCCTTGAGAAAACTAAGTCACTGCTTTCACTCAAGCACTAATTTGTCCTCTTATTTCTGAGCTAGTCGTTTTTTTTTAAAAAAAGGTTTATTTTTATTCTGTATGTATGAGTGTTTTGCTTACAAGAATATATTTGCACTATATGTGTGCTTGGTGTCTGCAGGGGCCAAAAGAGTGTCAGGTCTCCTGGAACTGGAGTAAGGTTGTTTATGAGCTATCATATATGTGCTGGGAACTGAATCCAGATCCTCTGCAAAACAGCCAGTGCTTTTCTGACTCATTTCTCTAGCCCTTGAGGAGCTAATGATCTTTAAGGAACTGTAGTTGGGCTGAAATGAGTGTAGACAGTGCAGTTCATAGTGCTGCAGAGGAGCCTTCTGCTACTTTGTCAGGGTTAGGGCTGGGTGCTGCCAGGTGTGCTGGTAATGCACCTTTAATCCCAGCACCCGGGAGGGAGGCAGAGTAGTGTAGAAGATTTCTGTAACTTTCAGGACAGCCTGATGGTCTATGTAGAAAGACCCTGTCTCAAAATACCAAACAAACAGAATAGACACAAATACCACTTTCACACAATTCCTCAATTAAATTTTGATTAAAGCCTATTTTGCTTCTTAATATTTACTGGGTATGTTTATCTTACAAAGCATTAACTTTGATAACAGTTTTTATTCAAGTAGATCATGTACTTTGATCATGATAAGCATAGTCTCCTGTGTACTTAAACTCTTGTATCAAAACTTGGAACCAAAATTTTTAATTAGTGAGTAATATATAGCTTAGTATGTTAATAAAAACATTTTAATATATTTGTTACGCCGGGCGGTGGTGGCGCACGCCTTTAATCCCAGCACTTGGGAGGCAGAGGCAGGAGGATTTCTGAGTTCGAGGCCAGCCTGGTCTACAAAGTGAGTTCCAGGACAGCCAGGGCTACACAGAGAAACCCTGTCTCGAAAAACCAAAAAAAAAAATATATATATATATATATATATTCGTTACATTAACTCAGTAAGATACTAGAAATATTTTTTAGAATAGTATAAAATATGTTAATGAATTTTGTGTTCATTTTTTTAAAAATTCTTACATATTTTTCTTGACATTTTTTTATTTTCCAGACAAAGTCGTTTGATGAAGATGCAAAAGAAAGTCGGGCAGCTGCCCTTAGGGCAGCAGACAAGTCTGGCTCTGGGTTTGGGGAGAGTTATAGCTTAGCGAATCCATCTATCCGGGCCGGTGAGGATATTCCACAACCCACTATTTTCAATGGCAAATTGAAAGGTTACCAGCTGAAAGGCATGAACTGGTTAGCAAATCTATATGAACAGGTAAATTCTAGAACTATGTTAAGCCTATTCTTTTTACTTTAATATCTGTTTTTCTTTTGATGAATGTAATTGGGAAATGAGTTCACCTTTAGCTTTTTTTTTTTTTTTTTAGATTTACTTGTTTTAATTTTGTCTGTATAAATGTTTGCCTGTATTGTATGTAACAACACCACAGGCATGCAGTCTTCATGGAGGTCAAAAGAGGGCATCAGATGCGTAGAACCAGAGTTAGAGCCATGTGGGTAATAGAGACTGAACTTGAATCCTCTGCTATAGCAGCAAATGCTCTTAACCACTGAGCCATTTCTCTATTTCCAAAACCTAAGTTTCATGCTAGAGTCAGAAAGGTATCTGCATTTCTAACTTGGAGATCCTGTGTGTGTCCAGTGTATAGTATGCCTTAGGTGTCTTGGTAAACTGCATTGTTTGCTTAATATATGCTATATTAGGCGAAGAACTGACCTTAGTCTTGGTCTAATATGTCATGAATCACATATACGTCTGTCGTGCTGGCAAAAGAAACCATTGCAGTGGTGATTTAATAGTATTGGCACTGAGTTTCTCTCCAATCAACTTGGCTGAGTTGTTCACTATCTTTGTTAGCTCTTTTGATATTAAGTGAAATGAATTCTATGTGGTGCAATCTCAATCAGGTGTTGACTCTCTCTCTCTCTCTCTCTCTTTCTCTTTCTCTTTCTCTTTCTCTCAGGGTATTAATGGAATTCTTGCTGATGAAATGGGTCTTGGTAAAACTGTACAGAGCATTGCCCTCCTGGCCCATCTGGCTGAGGTGAGTAGATGGAACTGTCAGTCTTGCTCTGCTGAACTTAGGCCTCTCCTCCCCTCCCCTCCCCTCCCCTCCCCGCCCCGCCCCGCCCCTCCCCTCTTTCAAAACAGGGTTTCTCTGTGTAGCCTTGACCTCACCATTGGCAATGAGCCTCTTAACAGCACTGTTGTTTGTGGTAGTGTGTCAAACCAGCAGAACTTGTTGCTACATCTGAAGACTTTTTATAATGATTTATTTATTTGCATTGGGTTTTAGCTACATATATGTCTGTGTGAGGGCATTGGACCCCCTGGAACTGGAATTACAGTTGGTGAGCTACCGTGTGGGTCCTAGGAATTAAACTCAGGTTCTCTGAGTTTTAACCTGAGCTAGCTCTCCAGCCACAGACCTTTTTTGTTCTCAGTGGTGCCAACCAGTGTTTGAACAAGTATAGCTGGAATTTTTTTGTTTGTTTTTTGAGACAGGGTTTCTCTGTGTAGCCCTGGCTGTCCTGGAACTCACTCTGTAGACCAGGCTGACCTCGAACTCAGAAATCCACCAGCCTCTGCCTCCCAAGTGCTGGGATTAAAGACATGCGCCACCACTGCCTGGCTACAGCTGGAATTTTTGTCTTTTATTTCCTTTTAAGAAGTACTGGGGGGGATGGGATAGGGGTTTTCTGGGAGTGGGGGAAACTGGGAAAGGGAATAACATTTGAAATGAAAATAAAGAATAAATAAAAAGAAAAAATATTATGGTGGCGAGAATTGGTTTGGATTTCCATCACAACCCTGCTTTTTCTAGCTATGTCATATAGTTAGCCCACTTAACCTCTTTGAAGCTAGTCTTTAAATCTCTGGTGCCTAGTTTTCTACCTTTTGCAAATCAGAGGTAATATATACCTTCCAGTAGTAGTAGTAATAATTCTCTTCCTCCCCCTCCTCCTCTTCTCCTCCTCTTCTTCCTCCTTTTTTTTTGAGACCCGGTTTAGTCAGGTATAACTCTAGCTGTCCTAGAATTCACTCTGTAGTACAGGTTGGCCTGAACTCAGAGACTCACCTGCCTCTGCCTCCAGAGTGCTGGGCTTAAAAGACTACATTGCCGCTGCCGCCACTGCTGCCTCCTGGCAGAATTTATAAAAATTAAATGAGAAAATGTGTAATACATACTATGAAAAATTAATGTTCTTCTCATTTAATAACAGTGAAATTGTGATAACATAGTAGAAAATAATAAAAGAGAATCAGTTTGTCATACACATTTTATGAATGAAATTAAGACCCAAAAGTCACGAGTGTCATTGCTTAATACTTTACCTCCCTGGTGTGTCTTTATTATACTAACATTGCTTTTCAATTGAATGCATATGTATGGACATTTGGGAGATAAGCACAGTTTCTCTTGATACAGTGATACCTATTTTTAAACTTCTCTTGTCATTAATTGATTATTTAGAATTAAATAATTTCAGTTTTCCTACAGCTGGCTGACCACATTTCTGTTGCAGAGAGAAAATATTTGGGGACCTTTCTTAATAATTTCACCTGCTTCTACACTTAATAATTGGCACCAGGAGTTTACAAGATTTGTTCCTAAATTTAAGGTAAAGATGTTCTTGTTCTTTAAGATAAACTTTCCGACCCTTGTTTTGCTGCTTTCTAAATGCTTTAGACTCCTGTGCTGTAATAAACACTGTGACCAAAAGCAACACGGGAAGAAAGGGTTCACTTTAGCTTACTGCTTTATATTCCATCATCATTTAAGGAATTCTGAGCAGGAACTCAAGAAATCAGGAACCTGGAGGCGGGAACTGAAGCAGAGGCCTTGGAAGAGTGCTGCTTACTGGTTTGTTCTCATAGTGTGCTCAGCCTGCTTTCTTTCATCACTCAGTGTCACCTATGAAGGTGTGTGTGGCCCTGCCCCCTGAAGGATGGGACATCCCACATCAATCAAGACAATAACTTACAGACTTGCTTAGAGGCTAATCTTGTTTTGGTTTTTTTTTTTTTTTGGTCTGTGTGGTTTGTGGTTTTTTTTTTTTGTTTTTGTTTTTTGGAAATAGGATCTCTATATGTAACCTTGGCTATCTTGGAACTCTATATAGACCAGACTGACCTTGAACTCCTAGAGATCCTCTGGTCCCTGCCTCCAGAATGCTGTGACTAAAGGCATATGCTACCACACCTGGTATACAGGTCAATATTATGGAGGCATTTTCTTACTTTGGTTCCCTCTTTTCTGTCTCCTGATTGCTGGGATGAAAGATGTGCATCCCACTCTTAATTTTTATTTTTAAATGTGCATAGTTATGTGTGGGTAGTTGGATCTCAGGGAACTGGAGTTACAGGTGCTTGTGAGCTGCCTGATTCAGGTGCTGGGGACCAAACTCAGGTGTTCTAGAAGAGTAGTAGGTACTCTTAACTGGTGAGCTATCTCTTCAGCTTCCATATGCTTTTCTTTGATACAGTCTTATGTGTCATATGCTGTCCTCAAACTTGTTATATAGCCAGTGTTTCTAAGTGTATGCCACCACACAAGGTTTATGTGGCTTTAGGAGCCAATCACAGCGCTTCGTGCATGCTAGACTATGACTATAATGTGAACTACCTACCCAGTCCCTTTTATCGGTATTTGCTTCATTTGTTTTCTTCTGTTTAAGAGACAGAATTACACTCTACCCCCAGTACTCCAGGAGGCTATCTTAGAATCCACTATGTTGTCCAGATTGGCTCTGAACTTGTGGTAGGCAGTCAGTCTGCTTCTGTTTCTGACTGATGAGATTTTAGGTAAAACATGACATCTAGCTGTTTGCTTTGCTTTGCTTTGTTGAGAACTAGTCTGGTGTAACCTGGGCTAGCTTTGAACTTGCCAAGTGACTGGGGATAACTTAGAACTCCTGATCTTCTTGCCTCAACGTGACAAGTGCTGGAAGTGTGAGTCATCATTCCCAGCTGCCTTATATTCTTTTCTTAGAAAAATTACTTATGAGAGTAGTAAGAGAATCTGTATTCATCTTTATACTAAGTAAGTGAGAAATTCAAAGTTCAATTTAAGTTATTTATGACATTTTCCATATGAATTGATGGTCAAGGTGAGATGATAAAAATATCTATCTTGTTCCAAAGTATATTTTGCCAAATTTTATATTGGATTTTAGTCTATTCATAATAATTAATTTTTCTTAATATTCTTAAGTTAGTCTTGGTCCAGCTTATAATGGCTAACATAGATAATGTAAAAATTGATTTAACTAATTCAGAGAGGAAAAAAAGGCATTGACTGGCCTAGAGATTTTGTTCAATTGATAGACTGCTTGGCTGCTATAAATGAAAGCACAAATCTGATTCCTAACACCTAACACTTCATAAAACTGGTGGTGGCCCGTTTCCTGGCTCGTGGAAGATTGAAGCAGAAGGACCCAAAGCTGGGACATCCTCAGCTATAGAGTAGGTCTCAGGCCAGCATGATGCCCTGCCTCAAAAAATCAAGAAGTGTGTTGTATCAACCTGAGTATGATGTAGACACAAGGTTAATAGTTTTTATGCTGGACATGTTATCCAATACTTATATTGTTGTTACATTTGAGGCCGACTTATTTTCAGTTCTCTAAGGATATGAGATTCGTTCTATTGAAATTTTCTCAGGAACCTTTGGACATATGAAAAATGGAAATAATATTTTGGTTTGTTTTTTTTTTCTTTTCAAATAATGGCTAGATACATGTTGAATACAATGTTAAATAGTTCTTAATTTCTATACTGGCACTGAAGCTTTGAGCTGCTCCTTCACTGGCCAATAGATGGCAGCTTGGTATTACTTCAAGGCAGCAGTTCTCAAATCTGTGACAACCAACCCTTTTGCAGGGCTTATACATCAGATTATCCTGCATATCAGATATTTATAATGATTCATAACAGCAGCAAAATATGTTATGAAGTAGCAATGAGAGTACAAGTATGGTTGATGGTCACCACAACATGAAGAACTGTATTAGGGAGGTTGAGTACCACTGCTTTAAGTCTTCATTCGTATCTCTCCTTTCATTAATGCCTAGAGCTGAATGCTCATGTGCATATGCAGTGTCCATCTTGTATATTTGTTTATTGAGTTTGATTTTAATACTAGCATAGTGTGTATAAAATAGAATCCGGTGTCTTAGTCATAAGTATCCCCTCTTGGATTTTCTATTTTACTTATTTTATATTATAAAATACTCAAATATAAAACTTTATCATTTTCCCACTAGAGTGGTATATACCTGTTAATCTCAGTACTCAAGAGGTTGATGCAGAGGATTGCCACAAGTTCAAGACCGTTCTGATTTACATAGCAAAGTTCTTGGCCAACCAGGACTACTTAGCAAAACTTTGTCTCAAAAAGCCAGTCGAACCAAAAAAATACCATTGTTCAGGGTAGGCAGGCTAGACCAAGTAGGAGAGGCAGTGCCACCAGGCCTAGCGATTTGAATTCAGGCCTAGCACTCATATGGAAGAGAGAGCCGAATCTGCATGTTTTCCTTTGACTTTTGCCCGTGTGCTGTGACACATGAGTATGCACACATCGATATATGCACATTCACATACATATAAAATAAGTGTAATAAAAACTCTACTCTTGTAAAGATTCAAGTGTATAGTTCAGTAGCCTTAAGTATGTTCACTGTGTTTACGGCTGTCACTGCTCTCATCCCTACTGTCTTTGCCCTGCCCTTGAACCTATGTGCATTAAGCAGTAATTTCTTATTTCCCTTTGACTCTACCCTCTGGAAAACACAAATCTTTATTTGCCAAACATTTCATGTAACTGGAAGACATGCAGTATATGGCCTTAAATGCTTGGCTTCTTCCATTCAGCATCCACAATGTAACATACCAATGCTTCATCTTTTTTTTTTTTAATTTAGCTAAAAAATTCTCTGTATATTTCATTTTGATTTTTGCTCATCTGTTGATGGATTTTAGGGTGTTTCTCACTATTTAGCTGCCCTCCACCACAGAGTTATAAACATTCATGTACATTTTTGTTTGAATTGCATGTCTTATTTTCATTACTATAGGACATATGTCAAATTGATTACTGGGTCATGCTATATTTCTGGTTACTTTGAAACCTGGACATATGTCCAAATTGATTTACTGGGTCATGCTATATTTCTGGTTATTTAGAAACCTGTTTTTATGTGGCTTGTAAACTAAGATTAGATTGCACAGTTTTAAATTACCGATTAAAACATACCTCATAATACACAACATGAAATTCAAATATGTATCTTTGGATATATATTTATATTCACTATTTTATAATCACACTGTTTTGTTGATGTATCATTAATGATTGATTTATACTCTTAAAACAACTGAGTTGTTTTCTCAGAGACCACGTAAACCTCAAAGCTTAGAATCTACAAAGGGTTTGCTGATCCCAGCACAGTCAATTCATTGTTTTTATCACCATTTCTCTTAGGTTGTTGAAATGTGTTTACTTTCCTTTTAGATGGAGGTTCTACGTAAGGGGATAACTAAATTTTATCAGGTACAGATCTGTGATGCTGAGATCTGTAAATTCAGTGTATTTGGTATTGGTGTCTGAAAAATGTGTGTGGTTATGACTAGGACTCTTCTCTTTACAACTTCTCTATTTTTCTCATAAAATGTGATTCAAAGAGGGTTTTTGTTTTTGTTTTTGTTTGGGACAGGGTTTCTCTGTAGCCCTGGCTATCCAGGAACAAGCTCTGTAGACCAGGCTGGCCTTGAAATCAGATCCACCTGCCTCGGCATCCCGAATGCTGGGATTAAAGACCTGGGAAACCACCACCTGGCCTCTTACTAGTTTCTTACTAAGTCATCCAGAATAACATTATTGGTAATGCTTACAGTTCATTCTTAAAACCAAAATAGTGTATTGATCTGTTTTCTAGGTGCTACCATATTGGGGAAATCCTCATGATAGAAAAGTTATCCGGAGATTCTGGAGTCAGGTAACTTCGGTTTCTTTCTCGCTCTCGCTTTTGCTCTCTTTTCGTCTTGCTCTGTCATCTCTTTGACCTGAGTAAGTCCTCATGCATGCAAAATCTATAAGACTTTTCTGGATATAGGGCAAATATATTTTTTATTTTGATAAGATTTTTTCCTGTACAGGCAGGCAATCATTTGGACTTAAAGAAGAAACCTTTTTTTGTTTAAGATTTCCTTTTAAAAAATTAATGTGTATTTGCATGTGTATATGTACAACAAATGTATGCAGGATCCTTAAGAGGCCAGAGGGGAGGGCATCAGATCCTCTTGAACTAGAGTTACAAGTGATTCTGAGTCACCATGCAAGCTCCAAGTGGTCTAACCATTGAGCTTTCTCTTCAGTTACACCTTCCTTTTTCTTTCATGAACTGTAGATTAGTTGATGGAAAATGCTTTAAAAACATTGGACATTTGCATTTTGCCTCACCGCACATCTTTCGGTAACATGAATGGAAGAATGCCTGTTCTTCATCTTTCTCTTAAAGGAGTGTTCATACTTCATTACCCTTTTAAAGGCAAGATCCCACTCTGTAGATCAGACTGATCTCAAACCCAGCGATCCTTCTACCTTTTCCTCCCCAGTGCTGGGATTGAAGATGTGCCACAGCTCCAGGCTTCCTGTATTACCTACTGGAGAGATGGCTTAGTGGGTGCTGAGCAAGCAGTACAATACTGTGCATTCAGTCCCTGGAGCCAACAGTGGAAGGAAGGAATCAACTCTGGAAAATCTCCCTTTTACCTCCACATGGATATGCTTACTCATTACACATGCATGTACATCAAAAAAATGGTTCTTGGAAAATTTGACATAATGTTTTTCCGTATTTTTCTTATATTTGTAGAAGACCTTGTACACTCAGGATGCCCCCTTCCATGTGGTCATCACTAGCTACCAGCTGGTGGTACAGGATGTCAAGTATTTCCAGCGAGTCAAGTGGCAATACATGGTACTGGATGAAGCTCAGGCTCTGAAGAGTAGCTCCAGGTACTGTGCATAATAGAAGCTAGCCTCATACATAGAATCAGCAAAGGCCAGAAATTTCAGAATGTAACATAGAACAGGTTAGGTCTCAGCTATTTGCCTGACCAGAATGGAGAAATTCTTATCTATACTTTTTCTTTAGGACTCAAATATCATGCTTAGAATATATTGGTTTTTTTCCTCAATATTAATCTCCTCAGATAATGATTATAACTTTGTTGTTGTTGTTGATGCTGCTGTTGTCCTCGTCTTCCTCTTCTTCTTCCTCCTCCTCCTCCTCTTTCTCCTTTTCCTTTTCAAAGGTAAGAACAGTAGGAAACTGTAAAGCCAGAAAGGTCTCCCACTTTACCCATTTGTGGATTCTTTTTTTCCTTAAGCCATGATACCATTGGTATTGATGAGTCTCACAGTTCTGCTGGGATTTTTATCTTCATTTTTGTTAAAGTATAGTTTTGATTGTGTGCTTGATACAGTATATGATTCTTTTTTTAAAGATTTATTTATTTTATGTATGTGAGTACATTGTAGTTCTCTTAAGACACACCAGAAGAGAGCACCAGATCTTATTATAGATCGTGGATGCTGGGAATTGAACTCAGAACCTCTGGAAGAACAGTCAAGTGCTCTTAACCGCTGAGCCATCTTTCCAGCCCCCAGTATATGATTCTTAAGTATTATTTGGAAAGCATTTTTAGAAATGTTTGGTCTTAATATAAATACAGAAAGACATATTGCCAACTTAAAATTTGTAACTCATTTTCTTGAACAGTGTTCGTTGGAAGATTCTCTTACAATTCCAGTGTCGGAATCGGCTTTTGTTAACTGGAACCCCCATTCAGAATACCATGGCAGAGGTAGGCACTAGTCAAGGTAATGGTGTATATCTTCGTAAGACACCTGTACCTACGCTGGACTCCTAACATTCTATACAAAATACTATTTACCACTGTAGAAGAATTAAATTGTAGCTTTCTAAGTGTCTTGTAGGCAGCATTCTTATTTTTTTTACTATTTATTAATTATAATGTTCCTTTTGTTTCCTTAATAAATATTGAGCACATTAGGAAATGTTGCCCATCTAATACAGATAACTTTTTACTCTAGAATTGGAAAATAATAGTCTCTAACACTGAGGGCCTCAATTTTTTTCTTTAGAATTCATCATAATAGGGGTCAGAAAACTTTCTGTAAAAGAGGAAATAGTATTTTACATTTCATAGACAGTACATTTCACTGATAACAACTGCTTGTTTTTGCTTATACAGTATGGAAGCAATCATAAGTAGAGTGTAAATGAATGGCTATGGCTATGTTCCCACAAAACTTTATTCATGAAAACATATGATCAACCAGATAGTGTCATAGGCTGTAATTGTCTAGCCCTTGCTCAAGGGCTATTAGCAGCTAGTTATACTACTATAACACTGTTTTCAGTAGTGGAATCAGCTGTATGACCGTCATCTTTAAAACTACTATTAAACTACAAAATCTGAGCAATATTTGTACTTCTGAATTTGTGTTTTGCAATTAATTTGAGAAATTATTATTTTTTGTTATGTATTAGGGTTCATTGAGCAAGCATGTGTTTGGATTCATTTATTCTTTCTGTCTCATAAACACATTCGTTTGTTAATCCACTCCCCAAACCTTAATATAAAGTCAGTATCATTTTATGGCACTGTATCTGTTTCATATTTTTCCTTTGTTTTAAGCTCTGGGCTCTGCTACATTTCATTATGCCAACATTATTTGACTCGCACGAAGAGTTTAATGAATGGTTTTCCAAAGACATTGAAAGCCATGCTGAAAACAAATCTGCTATCGATGAGAGTAAGTACTGCTGCGGCTTCCCTCTTTCTGTGTAGAGTAAGTACTGCTGCGGCTTCCCTCTTTCTGTGTAGAGTAAGTACTGCTGCGGCTTCCCTCTTTCTGTGTAGAGTAAGTACTGCTGCGGCTTCCCTCTTTCTGTGTAGAGTAAGTACTGCTGCGGCTTCCCTCTTTCTGTGTAGAGTAAGTACTGCTACGGCTTCCCTCTTTCTGTGTAGAGTAAGTACTGCTGCGGCTTCCCTCTTTCTGTGTAGAGTAAGTACTGCTGCGGCTTCCCTCTTTCTGTGTAGAGTAAGTACTGCTGCGGCTTCCCTCTTTCTGTGTAGAGTAAGTACTGCTGCGGCTTCCCTCTTTCTGTGTAGAGTAAGTACTGCTGCGGCTTCCCTCTTTCTGTGTAGAGTAAGTACTGCTGCGGCTTCCCTCTTTCTGTGTAGAGTAAGTACTGCTGCGGCTTCCCTCTTTCTGTGTAGAGTAAGTACTGCTACGGCTTCCCTCTTTCTGTGTAGAGTAAGTACTGCTACGGCTTCCCTCTTTCTGTGTAGAGTAAGTACTGCTACGGCTTCCCTCTTTCTGTGTAGAGTAAGTACTGCTGCGGCTTCCCTCTTTCTGTGTAGAGTAAGTACTGCTGCGGCTTCCCTCTTTCTGTGTAGAGTAAGTACTGCTGCGGCTTCCCTCTTTCTGTGTAGAGTAAGTACTGCTGCGGCTTCCCTCTTTCTGTGTAGAGTAAGTACTGCTACGGCTTCCCTCTTTCTGTGTAGAGTAAGTACTGCTGCGGCTTCCCTCTTTCTGTGTAGAGTAAGTACTGCTACGGCTTCCCTCTTTCTGTGTAGAGTAAGTACTGCTGCGGCTTCCCTCTTTCTGTGTAGAGTAAGTACTGCTACGGCTTCCCTCTTTCTGTGTAGAGTAAGTACTGCTACGGCTTCCCTCTTTCTGTGTAGAGTAAGTACTGCTACGGCTTCCCTCTTTCTGTGTAGAGTAAGTACTGCTGCGGCTTCCCTCTTTCTGTGTAGAGTAAGTACTGCTACGGCTTCCCTCTTTCTGTGTAGAGTAAGTACTGCTGCGGCTTCCCTCTTTCTGTGTAGAGTAAGTACTGCTGCGGCTTCCCTCTTTCTGTGTAGAGTAAGTACTGCTGCGGCTTCCCTCTTTCTGTGTAGAGTAAGTACTGCTACGGCTTCCCTCTTTCTGTGTAGAGTAAGTACTGCTACGGCTTCCCTCTTTCTGTGTAGAGTAAGTACTGCTACGGCTTCCCTCTTTCTGTGTAGAGTAAGTACTGCTACGGCTTCCCTCTTTCTGTGTAGAGTAAGTACTGCTACGGCTTCCCTCTTTCTGTGTAGAGTAAGTACTGCTACGGCTTCCCTCTTTCTGTGTAGAGTAAGTACTGCTACGGCTTCCCTCTTTCTGTGTAGAGTAAGTACTGCTACGGCTTCCCTCTTTCTGTGTAGAGTAAGTACTGCTACGGCTTCCCTCTTTCTGTGTAGAGTAAGTACTGCTACGGCTTCCCTCTTTCTGTGTAGAGTAAGTACTGCTACGGCTTCCCTCTTTCTGTGTAGAGTTTAAGACTCTGTAACCCAGGTCTCACACTACAGCCCAGGATGACCTAGGATTCACTATGCATTGTGGCCTCAGACAGATATTTCCCGGTTCAGTTTCCCAAGTGCTGGGATTACAGGTGGAAGCCACCATACCTGGCTCTGAATTTTATTTTCAATCTATTAGTATGGGCAACTTTGTACATTTTTTTCTGTGTGAAAAATTTCTCTTTCAGTATACCTACAGGAGTTGAGGGTAAAACTGTTATAAAGTAGTTAATATACTGTTAATAAAGTAGCCAAATGCTCTGAGTTAAAAAGAATAGAACACTACTCTAGACAATCTAAGCAAGATATATAAATCTTAATAAAATACTGCACTTTGGTTTGTAGGTATTCTGTCTTAGGTAGGGTTTCTATTGCTGTGAAAAGACACCATGACCAAGGCAACTCTTATGAAGGAGAACATTTAATTGTGACTGGCTTACAGTTTCAGAAGTTTAGTCCATTGTCATCATGGCAGGAAGTATGGCAGCGTGCAAGCAGGCATGGTGCTAGAAGAGAGAGAGTTCTGCATCTTTGTCTTTAGGCAGTAAAAGAAGACGGTCTTACTGGGCATAGCTTGAGTTTAGGAGACCTCAAAGCCCACCCATACAGGGCCTACTTCTGCAAAACCAAACATACTCCAATAAGACCACAACTCCAAGCATTGAAACACATGACTCTATGGGGGGCCAAATCTATTCAAATTACCACATTCCTATGGAAACATCACATGAAAATTATATTCTTATGGAAATTATGTAACAGGTTATTTTTTTCATTTTTGTTTTTCTTATAATAAAAGTCAAATATTAGAGAGGTTATCTCTTATTTTTCTATCTATATTAGGATTTAAATTTTTTTCTTTTAATTTTTCTAATGATTGGATGGGAAGGTACATACTGCAGTGAGCTTGTGGAGGCTGTAGGGCAATTATGGAGTTGTTCTTTTCTTTGTTTTACCCGTGTGGGTTTTGGGGAAATTGTACTGAGGTCACTGGGTTTGATTGGTAAGCATTTTCATCTACTGAACCATTTCATCAGCCTTAGGGTTTGTTTCTATTTCAAACATTTTAAACCTTGATTGTCAATAGTTTTGTACTATTTGCCTAATATTAAGAATTTGCCATGTTGCTATTTTATTTTATTTGTGGTTTTTGAGATAAGTTCCTCTATGTAGTCCTGCCTGTCTTGCAACTCACTATTTTGACTAGCCTTGCCTTCAACTCAGAGATCTGCCTCCCTCCATTTTTCAAGTGCTGGGATTAAATGTATGCACCATCACTCCCTGGCTTCTAGTTGGTTATTATGTAGACATAACTTGACATCTACTAATTGTAAGAAAAATTGAGTAGGATCTGGAGTGATGGCTCAGTGGTTAAGAGCCCTGGCTGCTCTTTTAGAGGATCTGGGTTAAGTATCCAGAATGCACATGGCAGCTTCCAGTTCTCTGTAAATCCAGTCACTTGGGATACGACACTCTTTCCTGACCACATTAAACAACATATATGCACATGATGCCCAGACATGCATGCAGCCAAAACATCTATACACCGTAAATAAATAAATTCTATAAGTATAATTTTGGGGAAACAGTGTCCTCGTTAGCTTTCTGTTGCTGTGAAAAACTTCATGACCAAAAGCAGTTTGGGGAGGAAAGGATTTACTTGGGTTACATGTCCCAGTTGTACACCATTATAGATCTCAGAAGAGGAGCAGAAGCAGAAAACTTGAAGCAGATACAGAAACGTAGATAATGGAGAAACACTGCTTTCTGGTTTGCTTTCATGGATTTTTCAGCCGCCTTCTTGTTTTACCCAGGACTACCTGCCCAGGGGTAGCACTGTCCACAGTGGGCTGGGGCTTCCTTAATCAATTAGTAATTGAGAAAATGTAGCCATGTGTTGTGGTGCATGTCTTTAATCCCAGCACTCAGGAGGCAGAGGCAAGTGGATCTCTGTATTTGAGGCCAAATAGTGAGTTCTAGGATAGCCAGAGCTACATAGTGAGACCCTGTCTTGAAAGAAAAGAAACTGTTCCCACAGTCTAGTCTTGATGGGAAAGAATTCCTCAGTTGGAGTTCTCTCTCCCCGGGGGATGCTACTTTGTGTCAGGTTGATTAAAAACTACATAGTACACGCTGGAAGTTCCTTCTAGCTTTGAGTCAATCTTGATATAATCTCCTAAATAGGCTCTGAAAGTGGGTTTTAATGTAAACAGAGTCTGTATAAAATGCATGTTTTTATACTTTGGAACAAGTTCATTCTTTTAGAATATCACTGAGCTCAGTGGTATTTGGAGGGTGTAGGAGAGAGGAAGGTGTTGTTTATTTTGACTGTCTTAAATCAGTATTCAGTAAACTATTTGTGAACTTCCTGTTTCAGATCAACTCTCTCGTTTACACATGATCTTGAAACCATTTATGCTGAGAAGAATCAAAAAAGATGTAGAAAATGAATTGTCCGACAAGGTAAGAAATAAAATCTTAACGAGTTTGAACCTTAGTAGGTACCAACTTAAGGTTCTTCGTGGGATATTTCCTTGATACATATTTAGTTGAAGGATAATTAGTTTGATTAAGAAGATCTTTGAACTTGAGCAGTCATAGGGGACCTAACTAAGGTATAGTAACATTCTATTCCTTTTGTTATCAATCCTCCTCCTCCAGTTGGTTTTGTTTTATTTTTATACAGGGTCTCTTAACACTGTGAGCTAGGCTAGCCTGGAACTCATGTAGTATAGGGTGACCAAACTCTGAATGATCTTCCTGCCTGTTGAGATTATAGGTATGCGCCATCTTGCCTGGCCATACTTTTATTAATGGAGAGTTTAAAACATTACAAAAATAGAATAATGTGATAACTCCACTTGTGCCTATGTTACAGCATAAGTAATTATCAATTCATGACCATCCCTAACTTTTCATGTATTCTGAAACAAATAGTTTCATGCAGATCTCTCAATGGTTTTATTTTCCTTTGAAACAAGGTGTAGACCAGGCTAAGGTTAGCCCCAGAGCATTGAGAGTTTCTTGCTTTTGCAGAACTCCAGGTACTGGGATTAATCATGCCCTGCAAAGTTGGTCTTTTTTTAAAGTCAGGTCTCATTATCATTGAGCAAATGAATGGTAATATTGTTAACCAATTTAGTGTGTTGTAGAAAAAAAACCCTCTTTCTTTCTCCTTGATGTATTACATGGTGCTTATTGTACACTAAGAGTCCTTTCATAGTTGGCACTTGAAATATGGATGTGGGAATATTTGGAAATTACTGTGAAGGGTGATTGTTGGTGCTGTTAAAACTGGAAAGATAGACCAGATGTGGTTGTGGTTACTCCCAGCACTTGGGAGGCAGGGGCACACAGACCTCTGTGAGTTCAAGGCCAGCTTGGTCTACAGATCCAGTTCCAGAACGGATAGAGCTGCTCAGGCAACCCTTGTCTCAGATAAAGGAAAAAAAAAACTGGAAAATATTCAGGGAGAACATCTAGTGCGTAAGTCAAAATAGTTCACAGAAACACTGTTTTTGAGATGATTGTCAACATCATAGGATTATAGAAATAACTAATTCTGATAAGTATTGTTTCTTCAGTCATCATAATCTGGTTTATATATGTCTTTTTTTTTTTAAAGATTTAGTTATTTATTATATGTAAGTACACTATAGCTGTCTTCAGACACACCAGAAGAGGGCATCAGATCTTATTATGGATGGTTGTGAGCCACCATGTGGTTGCTGGGATTTGAACTCAAGACCTTTGGAAGAGCAGTCAGTGCTCTTAACCACTGAGTCATCTCTCCAGCCCCTTATATATGTCTTCTAATTCACATTTATACTGGTTTTTCTTCACCTCATTTTTACAAATATATAAAAATGTTTTGTTTCAAATTTTTCTTTTCTTTTAGATTGAGATTCTAATGTACTGCCAATTGACCAGCCGACAAAAACTCTTATATCAGGCACTAAAGAATAAAATTTCCATTGAGGACTTACTGCAGTCTTCAATGGGCTCTACACAACAAGCACAGAACACCACCAGCAGCCTCATGAATTTAGTCATGCAATTCAGGAAGGTAAGACTTAGGTCATTTGCTTTGATGTTGTTGATATTGACCAGCTTCGTGGAGAGGACCATAGGCTGATGCCAGGTAGAGCACTAGAGACAGAAGTGGGAAGGTAAATAAGCAGGAAATTCAACATTCAGTACTGATGTCTGCAAATGACAATGTCATCTTACCATGTCTCTTCTTAGGTGTGTAATCACCCAGAGTTGTTCGAACGGCAAGAAACGTGGTCTCCTTTTCATATTTCCCTAAAGCCATATGAAATTTCAAAGTTTATCTATCGTCATGGACAGATCAGGGTCTTCAACCATTCACGAGATAGGTGAGCAAATAGTTAATATCTAGTGATGCTGAGTGTTTTTGTCATTTGACTCAGCGGGCACATTTATTTTTAGTAGAGCTAGGGATTGAACTCAAGGTCACATGCTTATCAAGTGAATGATCTACTACAGAGCTTTATCCCTAGTGCAGTAGGTAAATTTAATGATATATATGTGAATGTCCAATAAAGAGATATTTAAACAAATGGTGAACAACTATTGAGGGTGCTTATGGGGGGAGTTAGAATGCTATTAAGGCTCCCATTAGATGGCCTTAAGCACCTTAGCCATTTCTATTTCCTACTTGTGTACAGGTGTGTATTTGCACCAAAAGTCAACAGTTAAAATATTAAAATGCCTTGGTATACTTGGTATACTTAAAGTGACTGCACTTACTGCAGAACCAAGTCTATAACTTTTTGGCTAAATTTACTCTCTTGATAGTGTCTACATTAAAAAAGTCAAGATAGAAATGGTCACTAAGCTGATATGTTAGAGATCGTATTCATAAATTGGTGTGTGGTTCTTCTGTAAGTTAGGATACTTCTGGATTCCAGACTTTCTATTGTGCTCTTAAATGAATATCTGCATGCCCGCTTTCGAGAGTTATGGACTTTGAAAGTTCAAAGCTTTGTTACAAAATATTCATCAACATGACCTGATGAATCTAAAATTGAAGATCATTTAACAGATTTGAACAAGAGAAACAGACCAGAGTTGTGTGTTTAGGTTACAATTGAGATTCTGTGGAGTAAGGAGAGATTTACATTATTGTAACAATTTTGAACTTTCTGACAATTTTGTCATGATTTGCATGATCATATGACAGAACTTTTTATGTGTAGAAATAGTATTAAAAGGTTTTTCTTATTTTGGAACCTCCAGTTTAATTAATTTTCCAATGTTTTTATTTCCCTTGAGAGTTACTTTAATTACTTGCTTTACAGGTGGTTGAAGGTTCTTCTTTCTCCATTTGCACCAGACTATATCCAGCAGTCTCTCTTCCATAGAAAAGGTAGACGTTTTGATCTTTGGAGGAAAGTGTATCTGGAATTTACCAGGGTGTTCTTAGTTTTGCCTGTGGTCAGATTTTGTTTTGAACTAGTAATGTTTTGGGCTTTTATTTTGATTAAAAATAAGATTGATAAATTAATGGCTAGGCAGGTGACTTAGAATGTAACATTAGCATTTGCTACACTCGTGTGAGAACTAGAGTTCAAATCTCTACAACCCAGGGAAATGCTGCCTGTAGTAGCCTTCCTGTCATCCTAGCACATGGGTGGCAGAAACAGGATCCCTAAGGGTCAGGATTGTTCTTTGATTTTCCAGGTATTAATGAAGGAAGCTGTTTTTCTTTCCTTCGATTTATTGATGTCTCGCCAGCAGAAATGGCAAACCTCATGCTTCAGGGACTTTTGGCCAGGTGAGAAGTTTGCTTACTGTTTGAAAGGCAAGAACAAAGTGTGATAATGTCAAGTTAAATATTTAGTATTACACCATTTGGGTCTTTTCCCCCTTATTCGTAATTTTTTTATGAACTAGGAATAATGGTATTTGTAATCTAAGCACTTGGGAGGTTGAGCAGAGGGATTGGGTTTTGGAAGCAGGTTATGCTACATGAAACCTTGTCCCACCCACTAATAAAAGAATTATGGGCTGGAGAAATGGCTCAGGAGTTAAGAGCCCTGACTGCTCTTCCAGAGGTCCTGAGTTCAATTCCCAGCAACCACATGGTGGCTCACAACCATCTATAATGGGATCTGATGCCTTCTTCTGGTGTATCTGAAGACTTTGACAGTGTACTCATATACGTAAAATAACACACACAGGTATAGGTGTATATAGATATGCTTGCTATTAAATCAAGCATTCTTGGAAATTTAGCTCAGCATTTTTTTTTTCAAAATGGCTTTCACTGATTTTATTATGTTTTTTAATTTATTTATAACTTTTTAAAAAATATTAATTGGTGTTTTGCCTGTATGTATGTCGGTGTGAGGGTGTTATAGACAGGTGTGAACTGCCATTAAGGTGCTAGAAATTGAACCCGGGTCCTCTGAATGAGCAGTCAGTGCTCTTAACTGCTGAGCCTTCTCTTCCAGCCCCTATTACTGTGTTTTTAATGTAATAGATAACTCATTAGGAATTATTGTCTCCCTGAAAGATGGTTTTTATGCTAAGAGTTTTTGAAGTAGAAATAAATTTTTTTGAATATTTTTGTATTTGTTAATTTTTTGTTGTGGTTTTATAGAGCACTTTATAAACAAATCATGTCAAGGAATATATAGAGCAAAAGTATGAAATAGATTTATATGAACATTTGAAGGAATTGTGTCCAAAATGCTCAAGATCTATGATAATGATCATGAGATATATGATGAGATAGATCCTTGTTGCGAACTACCAAAGCTCCTAGGAGCACTGAGTGTGCACATTTCTGTGTTTGTTTCAGGTGGTTAGCTCTTTTCCTATCTCTGAAAGCCTCCTACAGGCTCCATCAGCTGCGCTCTTGGGGAGAACCGGATGGGGAGAGTCATCAGAGATATCTGAGAAATAAGGATTTTCTACTTGGAGTTGATTTTCCACTTTCCTTCCCCAACCTTTGCAGCTGCCCTTTGTTAAAGGTAAGCCACTATCTCTGCATAAACTGCTGTTTACTTCCCTTTTCTTTGCATTATTTAAAATAATGTTAAATGATGTCCTCAAGTACCCCAGTATTCTGAGGAACTTGTACTATGTATTGAATTAAAATGTATCATGTGTATGTTTCCAGTTTAGATGTTCTGTATATAACTTCATTGTGGTGAATAACTGCTTGGCTTGTTTTCTTTAAATTTTCCTTTATTTTTCTTATATGTTGGGAGTGTAGATGACTGGGGCAAGAGGACTACAAGTTCAGAGCTAGCTTGGGCAATTTTCGTTCTTCTTCCTTCTGGTAGATGTATGTGTGAGGCAGATCTAGATTTAGTGAGAGAGGTTGTTTGTAATGTGGGTGTGACAAGTGGGTTCATTGCAAAAGTACTTGCTTCTAAGTTTGAGAGCCTGAGTTGACTCTCAAGAATCTGAGTGTAATCCTCAGATGATGGGAGGAAAGAATTAGATCCAACAAGTTGTGCACCCCTCACACACACATTGCAAAAAGGCCTTGTGTTCCTGCATATCTCACTGAGGACAAGTGTTGGACACTGATGTGCTCTGTAGAGCAAGCACACTTACTGGAGAACACAGAGATTTTTGGTTCTTTAAGTGTGTCAGCCTCTTGGTTCAAGTCTGTTTCTTTGGGACCTTTTCTTTCAAAACAGTCCAAAAAGGTCCAAATTAGTCTAAGGCTGTAGCTCACTGGTATAGCACTCACCTTATGGATGGATGGATGGATGGATGGATGGATGGGGGAGAGAGAGAGAGAGAGAGAGAGAGAGAGAGAGAGAGAGAGAGAGAGATTGAGATGTGCATTTATTATGTGCTAGGTAGATTTTTTTTCCCCCAGAAATGGACTGTTGATGTTTTCATTTATTTTGATTTTTTGGGGGAGGGTTGTTTGTGTGTTTTTTTGATTCATGATTTCCCTGTGTAGCCCTGGCTCTTCTGAAACTCAGTCAGTAGACCAGAATGTCCTGAACTCAGAGTTTCACCTGCCTCTGCCTTCCAAGTGCTAGGATGGTATGTGCCACCATGCCCAGCCCAATATTTTATTGGTTCCCTTCAATGTGTTTTGACATCCTTTCATTTAAAAGATTTTATTTTATTTTGTGTGTATTCTTGCCTGCATGTACATCTGAGTACCACACGGAGGCCAGAAGAGGGCAAATCTCACATGAAAGAATGCAGGCACAAACACATGCAGGCAGGCAGGCAGACAATTGAGCCCATGTCCTCTGGAAGACCAGAATAGCTGGAGCTATCTCTCCAGCTCCTTTTATCCCCTTATTAGTAATAACTACATTGTTGGAAGGAAGAATGTGGAGAAAATGTTCATGCTCTTATGTTTTTATAGTCTATAAATATAGTGGACTTCTGCTGAGTCTTACTAAAGGAGAATACCGAAACTGAAAATAGCTTAGAGCCAGCATTGGTAAGATGGCAGTGAACATGCAAATGTCATTAGGTTAGTTGTTAAGTTACTTCAGTTACTTGTACAGAGATGGTCCGAATGCCAGTGGGCATCCCAACTCCCAGTCCTGAACTACTCCTGAAATAAGCAGAATTTGGTAGGCCTCTGTCTGGTCTCCTCTAATCCTAGGAGGATAAGAGGACTTACTACCAATGTCAGAAGTATACTTCCTTTTTTTTTTTTTTTTTTTTTGGTTTTTCGAGACAGGGTTTCTCTGTGTAGCCCTGGCTGTCCTGGAACTCACTTTGTAGACCAGGGCTGGCCTCGAACTCAGAAATCCTCCTGCCTCTGCCTCCCAAGTGCTGGGATTAAAGGCGTGCGCCACCACCGCCTGGCTAGAAGTATACTTCTAAGAAATAAAAAAAACCCAGACAAACAATAGGAGACAACCATGGCTTCATTTTTAGTCCTTTTCTGTGCATTAGTTAAACTTCTGAGGTAGTGTACCTAACTTTTCAGCGTTCATTAGTAAAGGGTGACAGCTAAATAGTCTTCATATTAATCATTCAGGTGATAATAGATAAAAATGTAAAGGGACAAAACTTTTGTGCAGAGACAAGCTAGCAAAAGAACAAAGGTGGTATTAAAAGATTAGAGGTATTTGGTGGGTGTTGCGAAGACCTCAATCAAAACATGTCAGAACTGCATGGGACTAGGCTTGTCAAAGCTCTGTTGGCCTACCATGTAATAAAGTGATTAGAAACCACTGAAGGAGCTGGTGAATGTGGGGGTGGTCACCTCCAATCCTGGTTCTTGGGAACAGATGGCAGCCACCCTAGGACATGAGTAAGACTGTTGTGCACACACAGACCAATCACAGCAGGCAGTTGACCCCCACTGAAAAACAGCTATGTCTTTTCATGGCTGCATTCAGAACATAATGAGTGGTTCATGGAAGCAGATAATGATGTGTCTGTACTATTGGACAGCTTGAAGCAATTTCTCATAATGATCCTGAGAAGTTAGGAGCTTTAGTCTGTGTAAATAGGCCCATGTGCATGAATGAGACTAGATATGTTACTGAGCAAAGAAGTCCTGAAGTGTTTGTCACCTGTTGTGATTCTGCTCTTTATTCTTACGACCCAAAATCAGTGCACAAATTGTCTTGTGTATTATCTTCAACCAGAAGGTTATTTAGATTATCAAGCTATGCTGAAAAATTAGTAAAACAAGTAAATGACATAATCAAGAATGAAGACCCAACGCTAAAATGACTGACGTGTCTACCGTAGTAGCCATGAGTGAAGCATGTTTTGGCGTGGAGGCTGCAGGGGCACTGGGGCCCACTGTTTCATAGCATCCCACACTACAGTGTCTGTGGATGGAGTGGGAACCAAAGGCTTAGCTGGACTGGAAAGCTTGCTAGGATAGTCTTCATCTCACCTCCCAAAGGCCTCACTTCCTTCCTTATCTTGGAAGGGTTAGCTTTGAGCACAGTTGTGTAGTTGATGCTATTGCTTCCAATTTTTTTGTGTACTGTCACACCTGTCTTTAAAATATTTTTTCTCCTGGATTACATGAGTAAGTTTTGTCTTTATCAAAGCTCTTAACTGGAAGAAGATGGCAGAAGGGTTCAGGCGAAAGAGTCCTCTGACAGTTGGGCAACTTGTAGGATATTGTAGCACACACCTTTAATCCCAGCACTCAGAAAGCCGCAACAGGTAGATCTCTGTGAATTGAAAGCTAGCCTGGTCTACATAAAGAATTCTGGGCCATCAAAGGCTACACTGTCTCAAAAAGAACCATCTTTGCTAGAACTACATGATGCCGTTAGCACCTGATTTTATACTATGAGAAAATTTAGATGAACATTGTCTTAATCATCATGGTTTAAGTTTACATCTGTAGTCATAACAAACTACCTAGTCCATGCAGTATTTTGTCTGAAATATCTCTTCTGAAAGTAGAATTAGAAACGACACTTGTTTCTGTATACTAATAAAACCACATTTTGAAATTAATTTGGGCCTCAACTATGTGCTGTATGTTTGGTTCTAATTCGTGGTTGTTTATAATAGTATTGGCCAAGAAAAAAGTTCTTTAAGTTGAATAGTATGTGACTCATTAACAATAATTGTCCTTAAACTAATTTTATTTTATTTTATTTTATTTTTTTTTAGTCTCTTGTTTTCAGCAGCCACTGTAAAGCAGTGAGTGGCTACTCAGACCAGGTTGTCCACCAGCGGAGATCAGCCACCT
The DNA here is from genome assembly GCA_036184795.1 of Tokudaia tokunoshimensis. Taxonomy (NCBI): domain Eukaryota; kingdom Metazoa; phylum Chordata; class Mammalia; order Rodentia; family Muridae; genus Tokudaia; species Tokudaia tokunoshimensis. The sequence continues at coordinate 94,134,354 of BTHU01000004.1, read as the reverse complement.
CCTCACTTCGTTGCTGCCTCCTCACTGAGCTGCCGTCTTTTTTGTGTGTGGCCAGTCCACGAGTAAGTGCCATAGGAAGGAAGAAATGAAACACATTATACTGTAAAAAATGAGTTAGTACTCAAGACACTGTTTTTTGCAGGGGCTAGCCGGAAGTCTGACTAGCCATGCTTGATGGTGTGCTTTCTCTAAAGAACAATAAATGTAGTTTAGCAGTGGTGGGACACACTTTTTGAGCCCAGCCTGGTCTACAGAGCTAGTTCCAGGAAAGTAAGGGCTACACAGGTAAAAATATGTAACTTAAAGGAAGTTGTAGTCACTATAAATGTGGTATCATCACTGCCCTCTTTCCCACATGTTCTCTTGCCTCATACTTGTAAAGGTTTATCATGTAGCACATGCTGAACCTGAGATAGGAATCATTACACCATGATTTTGAGGACATGAGGATTCTAACCATGTCTGAATATTTTATACACATACAACTAGGCTTCATCTTTCATCTCAGCCCTGTGGCCTAATAAAGCTACATTTCATCAGATGCTGTTCATTCTGCTGACCTTAAACATTTGGTGAGGAGAGAGAAATTGATATCCTTGGATCCTTGACTGGCCTACTGCTGCTAGAAGTCATTTCTCTGGTTCATGTTCTGGAATAACTGCCAGTAAGGAAAGAGCTGTTCATCAATAGCTGAGAAATAGTTGTACATGGTTAGTTGAGTAAGGAAGACCCTGGGTATTCATCTTACCAACCCCAGAAGTGTTTGGAGTGGTCACTCCCACAGCTAGAGCAGGAGCACACATGGTCAGGAAGGACGCCCTAAATGCTTGATGAAGCATCTCCTCAAACTACAGTAACTTAGGAGGTTAATGAAGCAAGGCATGGGGTTTGCATGTGCAAGTTACAAGGGGCACAACCTCTAGACACTGTGATATGATGCTGTCATGTACAAAAGAGTTGTGATTTATTTGTAGCCATCCATGAATGCATCTGGCCTGCAAGCACAGGTTAGACATGCCTGAACTAGACACAATATGTGTTTGCATTGGGTGGAGGTAAGAATGTTCTTTCATGCCTCATTGCCCCTATACCTACACCATCAGAGTTTGCAGAATGAGCACAAGCTGTCTAGGTTGGAGCTAAATTAGAAGTTGGATTTATTCGAAGATGAAATGGACTTTTTTGCTCTTTTAGACCTTCAAAATATACCGTTCCCATATTTAGACCACGATATTCTATAAGTCCACATATATCTTGAACCAGGGCTCATCACCAAAGCTTATCAAAACTTTTTTAAAAAAAATCATTAAGAATTGTGTCTTCAGTTAGATTCCCTGCACCTATGTGATGGCTTACAACTGATCACTCCAGTTGTAAGAATTCAGTCCCCTCTTGACTTCATGGGCACTAGGCCGCCCGTAGTGCATGCATACATGTTAGGAAAACATACACATTTAAAAAAGAAGAAGTGTGCCTTGTATTCAGCCCCGGTCTTGGATGGCAGCAAAAAATGAAATCTTGCTGAAAGTTTATAACTAAAAAGTTTTGCTTTTTAAACTGCTAAGAACTCCTAGATCTGCGTCCTTAGCAGGAGAGCATTATGCGTGTGTCACTATCCTTCCACTGTCCTTCATTCTGAGCATCTAGTGTCTGATTTTCCAACTTGAAATTATGGTCCAAAGTCTTAATTCCCCGCTGAGTTATTTTTCATTCTAGAAAGTCAAGAGAAGGTAGAGGATTTGTGTTTTAGTGTAAAATATACCAATGTTAGTTTCCACTATCCAGTACCCCAGAACTCAGGAAGCTAAGACAGAAGGAGTATGAGTTTCAGGCCAGCTGGGCTACATGAGAGGTCTGCTTCCCAAAACCAAAAAGAGTCTAGGGATGTTGCTCAGTGGAGGAATGTTTATCTAACATGAGTAAGTCCTTGAGTTCAGTCTCCATTTGGAGAAGGTGATGCAGTCAGGAAGAAAAAATTTAGACTTTTACTCATTCTGGAGTGCATGGTATTTGAACATACACAGAACTTCCCCCTAAGGTCAAACATTTAGTCATTTTATAGAGGTACAGCTGTGTGACTAACATCCTACATGCTAGATGTCTGCTCTGGCTCAGAGTCTGCTGGATTGCTGAGTAGATACGCCATTTCAGAAAGATGCAGTTCTTGTAAACCTGCTTTGTGTTTCCATCTTTGTAATAATCTGTTGAAAGATACAAGTGAGTATGAAGGAAAACAATTCCTATTCTGGAGGAAAGAAAAGCAGTAAGGGTTCCTAGACATGTCTGCAGCAACCTTTCAACCCTGACCAAGCTTGGGAGCTCTTGGCCCTTTGCTCTGACCTTAGGTAATTTTGCAACTGAGCCATAGATGGCACTGTTTCATAACAGACTCAGTTCCTCTCTGCCAGCTAGTGCTGTTTATCTGGCTGTTGATAAATGAAACTGCTTTTCTGTTCTTGGTACCTTGTGGCTCTTAGAAGTACCTGCAGCTCCACATTCAGCTAGCCGTATTTTAGCTCAGCTTCCTAGGCCTGGGGTGTGTATTGGGTCCCCCTTCTCTAGAGTCACCTCTGTGATCTGTGCCCGTCAAGGAGCATAACGGAGCCTGAGGATCACTCCTCTAAAGGTTGACTCATGTGAAAACAGAGCAGTTCATAGCAGAGCAGACTTCCTAACAACCTATGTTCCAAGAAATAATAGTTTAGCTGCCTAACTTTGTACAACGGATGCCCTGTGCTCTGATCCCTCCCACACCCTGGCTCTTGCTCGTTATACCTCCTGCCTCCCCATCTTTTTGTCTTATTTACTGCTTACTGTGAATGGGCTTTTAGCTTTTTCATCATCTTGGGCTGGTGGATTACTACAGCCTTTACTTGTTAACAGGAGGTTATGTTTAACATTCTTCTTACCACATGACATCACAGACAAACCTTTGTTTCTAATTTGGCAAAGCATTCTTTCTCCATTGGAAAGGCCACATTTTAGTTTTATTTATGATGACATAAAAGTTTTGCATCGTTTTTGCTCTAACCAGGAAATGAATCTGTTGCTTATTGATGTTTGCTTCATTCTATCCCCTGTATTCCTTTTTCCTTCTCCGGCATGGCTCAAAAGAAGGTTTCCCTTTTTTTCAATTAGCTTTATCCATGAGAAGTATTCAGAAACAAAGAAGTTTTGCCATGAAAGCATTAAAAATAGCTTCAGGTGTGTCAACCACTGTAGTCCTTAGATGACAGCTCCCTTTTCTGGCATCACTGTCATAAGTGGCCATACTACTTGTAAACAACATCTAGTAATAAGTGGATGGTAAAATGCATATTAAGAGTAGATATTGCCATAGCCGGGCGCTGGTGGCGCACGCCTTTAATCCCAGCACTTGGGAGGCAGAGGCAGGTGGATTTCTGAGTTCGAGGCCAGCCTGGTCTACAGAGTGAGTTCCAGGACAGCCAGGGCTACACAGAGAAACCCTGCCTCGAAAAACCAAAAAAAAAAAAAAAAAAAAGAGTAGATATTGCCAGACTAGAATCCTACTTTATCTACATTCACCAGTTTCTTTTTGTGTCTTTTGATTGCAGGTTCGTGTTATTAGAGATTACCATTTTACCCAGAGAAGCTCTCAGAGTTAGACTTTGCCTTCATCTTACTTTGTTAGATGAGGAACTTTAAAGCCAGCAGTTTGTGATTATTCCCATTGATCTGATTTCAGAGTTCTGGGCATGGAAATAAAGCTCTGCATTCCCAAGCCTGACACTGCCTATAACCCCACACTGGGTAGGTGAGAGTAGTACCATCAGTTGGCTTCTTGAGAATTTGGAAGCCAGCCTGAACTACATGAGATCCTGTCTCAGAAGAAAAAAAAAGTTGATTTCCCTCAAAGGCTTGATATGTTTGAAAAATGGCAGAAGAGCCATTTTATTGTCTGTGAATTTTTCCCCGCAGGTCACCGCAGTGCCATTGGATTCTTACTGTAATGATAGAAGTGCAGAGTATGAGAGAGGAGTTCTGAAGGAAGGAGGGAGTCTGGCTGCCAAGCAGTGTTTGTTGAATGGGGCTCCTGAGCTGGCTACGGATTGGCTGAATCGCAGATCCCAGTTCTTCCCAGAGCCAGCCGGAGGGCTGTTGAGCATTAGGCCCCAGAACGGCTGGTCTTTCATCAGAATTCCAGGTAAGATTTCTGTTCTTTGGAGCACGTTTCCAGATTTGACAAGAGGAGAATGGGGGAGAAAGCCCATGTGATAGTTTTTATTGCTTGGTAATTGGAGTTCCTGAGGTTTCTGTCTCTCCTTACCTGTAACTTATAGGTAAAACTAGGAGTACTTTGTGTCTTGAGTGGAAAGGTGGTAATTGAAATGTTTCTAGATTTGTTCTTGAGTACTCTCCTTTGATAAGAGTGTAATGCCACTTTTGTAAATGGGAGAAGGTCGGGGTACACATGGGTAGAGTGCTTATCTAGTATGCACAAGGCCCAGGTTCCATTCCCACCAGAGACCTCCCCCACTCCCACCCCTAGCCCCCAAAACCCCACAAAGTTTCAGAAGGCTTCAGGTCGAATGAGTGCAGTTGTCTTGTGCCATTGCCCATGGAATGAATGAGAATGTCGTCACTTCAGAGAGCCTAGCTAAGCAGCATAAACAGTGTCCTGCACAAGGCCTAGAGATCTAAATGATAGCAAGAGGAAAAACAGTTCGTTTGTGCCAAAACACTAGCGGATTCCCAGACCCCCTTGGGTCAAGGTCCAGGCTGGAGAGGAAACTAGGTTTTCATCTTTGCTTTATGATACTGCACTCAAGGAAGTTGAACACAGAGGGTCGCAGACTGATGCACTTTACACCTGCTGGCAGTCTGCAGCCTGCAGCTAGTGTCATTTTGGTTGTCCAAATTCTCTGCCTCCTTTATTATATTATTATTGAAATTTAATTGATGTATACTAGGGACTATACTCTCAAAAGGGAACATCTGGTATAAGTGACAGCTGGATTCCAATGTGGCGGGCCTGTTTGTCTTTATTTCTTGTCTTAAGGCTTTGTCATCCTGTTGGTAGCCTTTGGAGTGCTTTGACTGTAAGCTGCCTGTTTGGATATGTGAAAGTTATATTGCATGTGGCCTCGGAAGTGACTTTAGAATACATGAAAGCTGTGGTAAAAGTGTTTGGAAGATAAGGGAAAGCCCAAGCATGAGGTAGGACAGAGTGGGCACTGCAGACGTATGGATGGGAGTGATGATGGATAGGCACCAAGAGAAGCAAGATGCACTGCGTTTCTTTTCTTCTTCCTTCATTCTGGCTCTTTGGTTCCCAGTATAGTAGTAGAAGGCCTATTGCTGGCGCTGTGGGAATCTCTTGTGGCTTTTCCTGTTCTTTGAAAGAAAAATGGACCTTGTTTAAATAGCAGGAAGTGTCTGAGTTCTTTTCGCATCGATAAAAAGCACCAGCCTCACTGGCTGTTTACTGTGAGAACCAACAAGCTCCTCACTGACCCCATTGTACTCTGTTGCTAGCTGGGGTGCGGTGGGGGGCAGGGAGGGTATCATTTGAACCTGTGTTTTATCTCTTCTGTACTTTTACATTTTTTGTTTCCCTGGGAAAGGTGGAGTCTTTTGCATTCTTTGGAAGATTGAATAAAATTTCATGAGTTTCATACTTTGATTGCTTCTGCAGGTTTCAGTCGTTCAGAGGGCTTCTTTAATCTTTTGTCTTGTGACTGAACAGGGTCCTAAGCTGTAGACAGTAAGAACCTATTTTTAAATGTAAATACCGTAGGATTGCAGGAAAGATTGTGAGAGAATGAATAATTCTGATTGTTTTAATATCATTTGCGGTCTTATTTTAAAGAAAGGGCTGAGACTGGGTTTTACTGGACAGAATCTGCTTGATTTCTTGGTAATTGTGCGTCTGGCCTTTGCCCTGCTTTGCCACAGGTAGTGATTTTGTACAGCAGACCTTGGTAGCTCTTAAAAATTGAGTGACATATGCCAGACCCCAAAGATATCAGTATGGACAGCAAAAAAGGCCTTGTGTTCCTGCATATCTCACTGAGGACAAATGTTGGACACTGATTTGCTCTGTAGAGCACACTTACTGGAGAACTCAGAGATTTTTGGTTCTTTTAAGTGTTTCAACCTTTTGGTTCAAGTCTGTTTCTTTGGAACCTTTTCTTTCAAAACAGTCCAAAAAGGTCCAAATTAGTCTAAGGCTGTAGCTCACTGGTATAGCACTCACCTTGTATGTTTGAGTCCTGTGTTTGACCCCAGCACCACAAAAAGCAAAAACAACCCAGACGTAGTCCATCTGCCTTCACCTCCCTCAGTGGGAAGCAGGCAGCATTTGCTGTTTCTGTATGTTTGAGTTCATCTTGGTGTGCATGTGCACTTGTGTGTATGTGTGCATGTGTGTCTTTACCTCTTCCTCCTTTTAATACTGGTTCATCCTAGTTACCAAACTAAAGAAACTCTGGGAAGCAGGAAGTGTGAAGACTGTTTAATCATAGTTTTGAAATCAATAAGGGGCTGGAGAGGTGGCTGCCAAGTTATGAGAATTTGCTGATCCTACAGAGGACCCAGGTCTAGTTCTCAGCACCCATACTGTGGCTTACAAAACTCCAAATCACCAGTTCCAGGATTTCCAATGCCCTCCTGTGACCTCCATGAGTACCATGCACATATGCAGTATGCATGCATGCATACATGCATGCATACATACATATATACATACATGCAGGCAAATAGTCATACTGTCAGGGTTAGTATTGCTGTGATGAAACACCATGACCAAAGCAACCTGGGAGGACAGGGTTTGTTGGTTTATGCTTTCACATTGCTGTTCATCAGTGGAGGAAGTCAGAACAGGAACTCAAGCAGGACAGGGACCTAGAGGGCATAGAGGTGTGCTGCTTACTGGCTTGTTTCTAATAGTTTGCTCAGGCTGCTTTCTTACAGAACTCAGGACCACCGGCCCAGAGTTATCACTACCCACACACAATAGGCTGGGCCTTCTCCCATCAATCGTTAATTAGGAAAATGCATTACTGCTGGATTTTTATGGAGGTATTTTCTCAACTTGAGGTTCTCTGATTTCTGATAACTCTAGCTTGTGCCAAGTTGACGTAAAACTAGCCAGTACACGTACACATAAAATAAATAAATCTTTTATTACAAAGTCACTTGATGCCTCTCAGATTCTAGACACCATACAGACTTGTGTATGCTCTACTATTTGTTCTGAAGGGGTGTGTCTGAATGTAGAGAGGACATAAACGGGCTATAAAAATGTGGAGGGTTTATCTTGCCCACTCCCTCTCAGTGACTGAAAATTGTATAGCTTTAAAAAAGGGAAAACAAAAAGATGACTAGGTCTGTGGGAAATAGTAAAAGCTATCAAAATCAAGAGACTCCTGACAAGCCATAGAGAAGGAATTGTGAGGAGAAGGAACTTCGTGAGTTGTTTGGAAAGCGTGGCCGCCGGATCAGACTAGGAATTTCCACTGGCCTCCTTGTCTGGTGCCAGGGAGAAAGCTCAGCACTCAGTCCTGTCCCACTGCAGTCATTTGATTGTGCTAGTAAGGAGACAGCAAAGAGAAGAGCATTTCGGTAATCTAAACAGGAGCAAACAAAGAGGCTGAACAAAGGTGTGGACCACAGTGGCCGGGAGGGGAGGGCAATGTGTCCTGGCAGTATTCCGAAGGTGGGAAAAGGCGGACTGCAGTGCAGAGGAGTAAACATCCAGGACCCATAGCTTTGTAGCAAAAACAGAGCAGCTGGTGATTTGTTATGGTGCTGTCAGCACATCCGTTCTTGTTCGGTGTAGACAATAATTGTGTACTTGGCAAATAGTGGCAAGAATGACAGTTGAGAACTCTTGGACTACTCTCAATAGTTGGCCTTCACAGTTCTGAAGAAAGTATGCTTTAACCTGGGAAACAAAGGATAGACAGTTTGACTTAGTATTGTCTCTCTTACTTTTGGTAGGCAGTTGCCAGTGTAAAATTCTCTGTATTGTTTCTTTTCTTTTTCTGTGTTCTCCGGCCACTTCCATACAACCCCTCAAGCCTCCTTTCTTCCTCTCCTAGTGCAGCAATTGTTCAGGGCATGTTTATGAACAGTCTGCAAACAGGAAACTCTCCTTCCTGGAATATGATATGAGTGAATGGTACTGAATGGATAAGATGAAAACTTGTGAGTTAAATATTCTTAAAAGATCTCTGACTGAAATGTGTTTTATATGGGAAGAGGAGGGAGAAAACACAAGTTAGTGAGTGAAAGCAGTTTCATTTCACAGATACTCAAAGTCTGTTCTTTTCTGAAAACCTGGGAGTAGGGCCAACTGAAAGAGCACATACTAGGCACATGGCCCTGGAATTGGTAGCCAGGTATTGAAGAGTATCAAAGGTGGACACATTTATTTGCCTTTCTTAGTGTTTACATTATCTCCAGACTGCTGTCCTTATCTCTGTATATTCTCATGCTTTTAGGATATAACCACTGTACTAGCTACTAGAACAGTTGCTGTGAAGAGACACTATGACAAATACAACTTATAAAAGAAAGCATTTATTAGATACTTATTGTTTTACAATCTGAGTCCATGATCCGCCTGGCAGAGAGCGTAGCAGGCAGGCAGGCAGGCAGACATGGTGCTGGCACAGTAGCTGAGAGCTTACATCTTTACTACAAGTTGGAAGCAGAAAGGGAAAGAGACTGGGCCTGGCATAGCCTTTGGAAACCTCAAACCCCACTCCCAGTGACATTTTCTCTAACAAAGTCACACCTGCTAATCTTTCCCAAAGAGTTCCACTAACTGAGGACCAAAGATTCATGAGTCTCATTCAAACAGTACAAGCATAGGATTAGAAGAAACAAGTTTCTAGAGATAAGTAAACAAAGGAATAGAGTTTCCAGGTTACTGACAACACAAGACTTACTTGTCACTGGCAATAACTTTGTTTCCTTGGGTGTCCATTCAGTAAGACTATGAGTCAAACATGTAATAGGCTCCGTCCTCTGAGAGGCTGTGTCCACCTCTCAATGAGTCTTCAGCACCCCGGGGTCAGGATTTAGCAGAGCTTTCCATTCTGCCTCTAGAGCACATTTCTGTTCCCATGAAACAAGCATGGTGATAATAGAAGTTTTGGCTGCATACAGCTTTGCAGTGAGTGATTTGTTGCTTCAATTAAATAGTTTCCTCCTTCCCTCCATCCCTCCCTTTTTTTCTCCCCAGGCAAGGAGAGCCTCATCACTGACAGTGGAAAGCTGTATGCCCTTGATGTCCTGTTGACTCGGCTCAAGTCTCAAGGACATAGGGTCCTTATCTACTCTCAGATGACCAGAATGATAGACCTGCTGGAGGTAGGAGAAGGAACCTTGGGGACCTAGGAGTCTTTGACATTTAATTTTGATAGTAGGGACTAATATCAGCTTTTTGTGGTTTTAGATATAGAAGGAGCAGAGTGCCCCAGCTACTAATAATGCAGAGGACTTGTTTTTTTCATTTTCTACTAGAAAAGAAATTCCACAGTTCCCAGCCTTGGGAATCTCTTGAATTCTGTAAAGAAGTCAGGATTGGGAATTTGTGGGGTTTTTTTGTTTTTTGTTTTTTTTTTTAATATAAAAACCTAGGGAGCAGCTATTCAAGCGGAGTTAAATGTAATGGTTCTCATCTTGACAATATCATATATTGAAGACGTTGGAATGAGGTCTGAGAATTATCTAGGATATTTAAATTTAAAGTCTCCTGAGGTAATGTTAATGTATAGCCATGGTTCACCACTGGGTTAGCTATCAAAGGCAACTATGTGATACATTTTTTGTTTATTTAGTTACTTACATGTTTAGGTTCTCTCTATTTTCTTGTCTGAATAATGACTTATTTGTGGAAGAGGGTGGGGGGAGGTCATAAACATACAAACAATAGAACAAAAACAAATAATCACAAACCAACAGAGTGAAATCTCTTATAGGAAAGTTGCAGTAAACTAAGGTATCTGGTGATCAGAACTATGTATACGGCTCGTATCTTTTACTTGGGTTTAATATATGAAAGGCTCTATGTTCGAGCCTGCTATTTAAAGGATTAATAGAGATTGCCATGATCATTTCTTTCTAAGAATAAGGGGATAAGAACCATAGTAATACAGAAGGAAAGAATACAGCAAAAGGGAAGGTTGGGCCAGTGAGATGACTCAGCAGAGAAGGGCACTTGCCTCCAAGTCTGAAGACCTTCGTTGAGAACCCACACATTGTCCTCTGACCTTCACATGTACACATATACACACCCACAAACACAAAAAGTAAAACATTATTTTAAAAAGGAGCGGGAAGCTTTGGAACTTTTTTTGGAAGCCAAAGTTGGCTTGGTGGGTTTTACAGGGAGTTTATCCATTGGGAGATAATGATAAGCAACATCTGACATTAATTTTATCTCTAAGTCTTAGATTTCATACAGTGCTTGGATTTAACTTTCAACTTGACAAACTTTCTGATTTGTTTTATGACATCACCAATTTATAAATGATAGGAAAGTCCTAATAAGTTCTGGCATAAGAGAGGTGATTAAGTCACTGTTGTAAATGTTTTCTTTTGATTGGTTGGTGTTCATGCCCGTCTCACATTTCCCAACAAACAGTCCAGAAAGTGGAACCTTTACTTATGTGTGTTAAGTGGAACCTTTACTTATGTGTGTTAGGTAAGCGATATCCTCAGCCATGTTTCATGGTGTAAATCTTAAATACAGTAAGGCTCTAATAGCAATTCAACCAAAAGAACTGTTGAAATACCTCCCACACTCTGCTCAGACCAAATGATGCCAATAGCTAAGACAAATGGAAGTACCAATCCTACAATAAGGCTCTTCTTGGTTCTTGTGTGCTACTTTCTTTATCCTGAAGAGCTTGGGAAAGTGCAGATGAAGTGGTGATTGCCAGCCGTTAAGAATTACAAAGAGAGAGGACTGGAGGAATGGTTCAGCTGTTAATATCAATGGCAGCTCCTCTGCAGGTTCAATTCCCAGCACCTATATGGCAGCTCACAACTATCTCTGATTCTAGCCACAGAGGATCAAACACTCTCTTCTGACCTACACTGCCATCCCACAAATGTAGTTCACAGACATATATGCAAGCAAAACACCCATGCACGCACACATTTTTTTCTTTTAATTAAAAAAAGAAAGAAAATACAAAAAAAATAAAGAAAAAAAGAATATTAAATAAATTAAAATATTAATATTAAAAAGAATATACAATGAGCTTAGTAAAGGCGGCAAAAGTCTTTCTTTGGGGGGGGGGCGCTATGTGTGTATATATGTGCCTGGTGCCCAAGTAAGTCAGAAAAGGTCCTGTGGATCTGGAGTTGAGGATGGTCGTGGGCCCTAAGATACATTTAAGTTATCTCTCTCTGAGAGCACTGATTTCTTAATGTAGGCACTTAAAGCTATATAAACTTTTAGGACTACTTGCATTAAGTCCGTGTTTTGGCAGATCATTTCCATTTGATTCTGAGAACTTTTATTTCCTTTTACAAAGGAAATAACTGACTTTTCAGTGTCATTGTTTTTTAAATATTTTCACTTTTGTGTGTATATGGGGGAAAGGAGTATGCACATGTGTACAAAGTTCCAAGGGGCCAGAGGATAGTATGAGATCCCTTAGGACAAGAATTGCTGGCCATCATTGTGAGCCTCTCCATGTGGGTACAGAGAACCAAACTTAGATCCTCTGCGAAAGCAGTATGTTCTCTTTACTATGGGCATTTCTCCAGTCCCATTATTTTCATCTTGATTTCTAAAGACCTACTTATTCTTCATTAGTGTGTGTTTAATCTCCTTAGATTGTATATTCACTAGGATTTTATTTGCTGTTGACTTGTGTTCTTACACCATTGTGATCACATACTATGTACAAAATTATTTCAGTTTTTCTATATTTGTTGAGGCTTACTTTTTGTCCAAATATATAGTCTATTTTAGAGAAAGTTACACTATGACAAAGGTCATTAGAGTCATGGGAAACCAATATAAATATTTCCAAAATGTAGAACTTACTGGTCTTCAGATGTTGGTTAATTGGTTCTTGTAATAATGAGGATTGAAAGAGACACTTAACTATAGCCCTGGTTATCTTTCAGTTTCTTATTGTAAAATGCCATCTCATTGAGCAGCCCAGACTGGTCTTGTTTATTACTCAGTAGCCCAGGCAGGCCTTGAACTTACCCTCCTACTTTCTTCCAAGTAGCTGGAATTACAGAACTGTTCCACAAGGTCTAACTAATTAGTCTTTTTCAGTAGAGAAAAGTTACATTTGAACCTACAGTTTACCTTAACTGTGGTTATTAATAGAAGACTCCCCAGCAACTGAGACATATACACTATTATTTTCTGTACATACCTAAGATAGTTTTATCAAGTAAGAGACTACTCACAGCTAATAATAAAATAAAATATACACTATACCAAAGGTATCTGAAAATTATTAATTGACCTGATGTGGCACAAGCCTTCAATCTTACTACTCAAAGGCACAAGTAGGCAGATCTCTTTTAAGCTCAGGGGTATTCTGGTCTACACAGAGTTCCAGGGATTCATAGTAAGGCCTGATCTCATGAATAGAACCCTTATTAATTTCTTGTTTCCCATTTCATATTTTCAAACATCAACTTTCCTGTAGGTAGACTGAAACATGGAGTGTGAAATCAGACACTGAGAGGCTATTGGTACTGTTTGCTGAGAAAGAGGAGACTGAGACTACCTGCTTCCTGTCTCCTGCTGCATAGGCTGCCATTGAATTTGCTCTGTAGCTGAGGTGGTTCTTAAAACTCCTGATCCTCCTTCTGCTACCACCTCCCAATTACTGAAAAGAAACTGGTTGTGTTCATAGCTATGAAAAATTGCTTAGTGACTGAAAAGTCATTCTAGTTTGGGGATTGTTTTTATTTGGGGGAGATTGTTTTTATAAAGCCTACAGAAATCTCTTGGATTAGTTTCCAAGTTGAGATTGAGATTCTGGGTTGATCTTGAATTTCAGGAACAATAAACTCATTTAATTGTACTTTTACAACCATTTCCTCCCCATTCTGTATATAGTGAATTGAGTCTGGTATGGATAAAGTTGGCAAAAGTTTGAGAATCAGAATATGATTGGCATCAGATTTATTGTGTCCCTCTATCCTGGTTGGCAGGAATATATGGTGTACAAGAAGCATACCTACATGAGGCTGGATGGCTCATCTAAGATCTCAGAGAGACGGGACATGGTTGCTGATTTTCAGACCAGGTAACATTAATTTGAATTACAAAAACTCTTCTTTCAGTTTTCCTCTAGGGTTTTAAATGATTTGGTTTTTTTTAAGCCAATAATCTTAGATATTAATCAATCACTCTAGTGCATATGCGTGCGTGTGTGTGTTTACTATATTCATTCCTATGTACTTGTGGAGGACAGCGACATAACATGTTTTCCTCACCAAATTGCTCTGCACTGACTCTCACTGAACCTGGAGGTCACTGACTGGACAAAAGTAGTGTCTTAGTTAGGGTTTCTGTTGCTGTGAAGAGACACCATGGAAACCAAGGAAACGATTATAAAGGAAAACATTTAATTGGGACTGGTTTATTGCAGTTTCAAAGGTTTAGTACATTATCATCATGGTAGTTTGCAGGCAGACATACTGGAGAAGAAGCTGAGAGTTCTACATCCTGATCTGCAGGGAGCAGGAACACTGTCATACCATGCTTAACTTAAATATAGGAGACCTCAAACCCAGCCTCCACAGTGACGCATATCTTCCAACAAGGCCACACCACCTAGTACCACTCCCTGTGGGCCAAGCATTCAAATACATGAGTCTATGAGGCCATTCCTATTTAAACCACCACAAGTAGCCAGATAACAAGGCCCACCACATCTAGCTAGTGCTTACTATTCTAAGAGTTGGCTAAATCTGCTGATGGTGATTACGATCAATGAAAGAGAATATCAGTGTGAAACAAGATATGGCTGTATAGCTCTGGCTTTCTTAGAACTAGCTCTGCAGACCAGGCTGGCCTTGAGTTTGCAGTTATTCTTCACTTCTTCCTGAATGCTAGGATTATAGGCATTAGTGACCATACACAGCCTCCACCGCCTCTTTATCAGTGCCTACTATTTTTGTTTAAAAAAGATTTATTTATTTATTATATGTAAGGTACACTGTAGCTGTCTTCAGACACTCCAGAAGAGGGAGTCAGATCTCGTTATGGATGGTTGTGAGCCACCATGTAGTTGCTGGAATTTAAACTCAGGACCTTTGGAAGAGCAGTTGAGGCTCTTAACCATCGAGCCATCTCTCCAGCCCCAGTGCCTACTATTTTGGGAAAGTAAAAGTGTTTAATTTTTAGGGTAAGGATAGAGACGGGGTCAGAGGTAATTTATGTTGATCTTATACCCTTGCTACCCCCTGCCTCTGCCTTTGTAGTGTGGGATTACAGGCATTGCTACTACAGCAATAAAAGGATTTCTGAGTATGAATGAGGATCCCCAAAGAAGAGAGTATCAGTGTCTATGAAGAAAAATATTCACAAAGCTATGTTAGACTAAGGATGGAGCTCAATGGTGGAGAGCTCACTTAGCATGCTCAAGACATATGCCAACAAGTCACTATATCTGAGATTTTTAGTTTTGTTTCTGCAGTTTATTTCCTATGAGATTTCTAGTATTGTAGATACAGAACATCATGACAATTTGCAGTGGGGTTCAATCTATTCTTTTCATAGCTCTCAGTAGTAATCCCTCTCCCAGCTGCTATGAGCTTATGAAATTTCAAATATAACATGTTAAGTGTTGGGGTTTACAAGAGTCATTACTGTCCCGTGTGCTGCTGCTTATTGTGCTAAGCAGATCCCAGTGACTGCTCTCCTCAAAGAGAAAGTCAAATTTCTCTGCGGATAGGTCTGTTAAACCCCATTCTTAGTGTTCTTCCTTATGTATGGAGAATTGAGAAATTTGATAAAAGGGCTGGAGACACAGCACAGAATTTAAGAGCACTCCCTGCTCTACCAGAGGACCTTATTGGGTTCTTGGCACCCAAATAGTGGCCTCATTAAGTCCTGTCCCACTAACTCCAGTCCCAAAGTATCTGAGACCCTTTTCTGGACTCTGCATACACTGGTACACAAACTTACATGCTGGCTAACCACAGTTGTTTTGTTGTGTTTTTGTTTTTAGAGACAGGGTTTCTGTATATAACAGTCCTGGCTGTCCTGGAACTCACTCTGTAGACCAGGCTGGCCTCGAACTGGTACAGATCAGCTTGCTTCTGCCTTCTACATGCTGGGAATAAGGTGTGTGTCACCATGCTCATTTTAAGGCTAACCACATTTTTAAAAATTGAGAAATTTAAGGGAAATAATTTAGATCTGACAGTGTGAATAAGAATGGTTCTGACTTTCTGGACTTTAGTTATATGCCTGGTTAGTATTTATCTTTTTAATACTTGAGAAGAGAACTAAATATCTAGCTATTTGTATTTATTACTTTCTTTTATTTATTTTTTTCACTTGTCTGTTTGCTTTCTGGAGTCAAGTTCTCATATAACCCAGACTTTTTGAACAGCAGATCCTCCTGAGCAGGGCCTCTCACTGTTTCCTAATTGTCCTTAGCTCTCCAGCATGTTCAAGTCTGATGGCTGAGTTCACAGCTACTCTGATCCAGTTGGGGGAATAGGGGGCTGGGGAGGAGGAAAAGAGGCGTGGGGGCCATAGGTCGATGTCAGGTGTCTTTCTCACTTGATTTTTGAGTCAGGATCTTTCCGTGACTCAGGAGTTTACTTTTAGGTACTCAATTAGCTGGCCAGCAAGCCCTGGGTCCTACCTATCTCTCCCCACTAGTAAGGGTGCTGGGATTGCAGAGGTATGCTGCTGTACCCTGCTCTTTGTATGGATGGTAGGGACTTCGTGGTCCTCAGTCTGCTCAACAGGCACTTGCCCACTGAGTCATCTCTTCAGCCATTTTTTTAGTGTTAGTTTTTGTTGTTGTTGTTAGCATCTTGGTATGCAGCTCAGGCTGGCCTAGCACTCAACAGTAATTGTCCTGCCTCAGCCTCTTGAATATTGGAATTACAGGCTTGAACCATCAGTCTCAGCTAATCTCCTAATTAACTTAGAAAAATTAATTGAGCAAGCCCAATAGCCCAATCATTCCTGTAGGGGCTGGAGCCTGTTAAGAGCACTTACTGTTCTTACAAAGGATCTGGGTTCAGTTTCCAGCACTCACATGTGACCTTAACTGATCTGAAGTCCAGTTCCAGAGGTTCCAGTACCCTCACCTGGCCTCTAAGGGAACTATCACATAAGATAGCCATTTTCAACTTATAAGTCTAAATGACATCTTAAAATAGAGAAAAAGACAGGTGGTTTTCAAAACAAAAGGCATGCCTTGCCAAATATTTTCATTATTATTAGTGAAAAGACTTCAAAAGGAAAAAAAATGTAGTTTCAACTCAAAAGCCCTGTGGCTCAAAGGTCAGCCAGAGTAAACAAGAGTGCCTATAAAAAGCCATTTACATTCCCTTCATACAAGACTTATTTATGAGGGATCCTTCCAGGAAAAAGTCTCACTGAGACTAAAGACTATTTGGCCAGGATGTCCTGGCAGTGTTCAGAACATGTGACCAACATGTTATCCGAGGAGCCATTCACAAGGTCTTTGCTCTGAGATGAGGTGGCCTTGGCCTCCCTTCCTCCTACCCTTGACCTTTAACAGATGGACCCCACTCACCTCCCTCTACCCTGGCTATCTGAGCATTTCGGGTAACCCTGACACTGGGAAATGACTGGGTGGGTTCTGTGGTGGTTGGTTGTTTTCTTCATGATAACACTGCCAATCATGTGTCACACTGGTTGAGAATTTTGGTGCTAAGGGGACTTAGAAGGAGTGGACAGTTACAGAGACTGTGAGTAAGACCAAGGTATGTCCGTGCAGTGTGGATTTCATAGTTCCATAGACACTCCAGCAGCCAGCCCCTAGAGGGCATTCAGATATACTGTTGCCTTCTAGAATTTTGTTGTGTCTAATCAGAGCTCTTTTTTTTTTTTTGGTTTCTCTGTATAGCCCTGGCTGTCCTGGAACTCACTGTGTAGACCAGGCTGGCCTCGAACTCACAGATTCACCTGCCTCTGCCTCCCAAGTGCTGGGATTAAAGGCCTGTGCCAGCACTGCCCAACTAATCGGAACTCTTAAGACTTTGACTTGTGTTATCATCTCTAAATGTATTAAATACAAGTACAGTTGTAGATAAATAATCAGACAATATAGACTAGAATGGAAACTTAACTTCTTTGATGATTACAACTCAAGGTTTGTCTAATCCTTATTTTCTGTGGTTAAATTACATCAATTGCACACATTTCTGGATGTATAAAATGCACCTCTCCAGAAGCTGTCTTTTTAGTATATAGTTGTTATCAAAAGAGGCATCTTAGCTCTGGAGCTGCTCCGGCAGCTTATAATTCTAACATTTGAAGCAGGGGCTCCCAAGGCAAGCTTGAGGCCAGTCCGTGCCACTCTAGAAAATCTTTTCTACAACTGTACTTCTAAGTTTTTGTGTTATTTTATTTTACTTATATTACTTCAGTGTATGTGTAATTTTTTCTCTGTGTGTGTGTTGGGGGGGGCTCCTATTTATTGCATATGAGTCTGACCTCTTCAGATCGCCATGAGCAGTGTGTAATCTTTCTGCTGCTCTTTTTTTCTTAGTCTTCCCAGCTGCTTTCTGCTGGACTTCCTGTCACATACTCAGTTACTTTCCCTGACATCCCTCTGGAGTTCAGAGGCTAGACTTCTCAGGGAATTACCAGCTGAAAGCCCTAAGCAGTTGGTGGATACCACACAGGTGATAGGACAGGGGAGGAAGTCTCAGTGCTCAAGTGAAACTGTGGGGCATTCTTTACATATCAAGTTGGGCCCTTAAAAACCTGGTTTTTTGTTTTGTTGTTTTTTCGAGACAGGATATCTTTGTGTAATATTGGCTGTCCTTTGTATTTTAGTCATAAAAATGTTTTAAGTTAAGTAAAATTCTGAAATACTGAAATGGATGATCAATTCAAAGTTAGAAAGGAAAATGGAAAGCCTGGCCCAGCGGCCACACCTGTAATCCCAGTACCCTGGAGACTGAGGCCAGAGTATGACTGAGAGTCTAAGACCAACCTGGGCTACATAGTAAGAACTTACATCAAATAAGGAAATTAGCCATTGAATTTCTAACCTTCCTTCCATCTCTGAAATACAAAATACATGTCTTAAAAATGTAATTCTTTCTTTTCCTTTTTTTTTTTTTTTAAAGTGAGACAGAATCTCACTATGTAGCCTTAACTGGCTTAGAACTCGTTATGTAGACTAGGCTGGCCTCTAACTCCCATAATCCTACCTTCTTCTGCTTCCTTAGTGCTGGGATTAAAGGCATGCAGTACCACAATTGGCAAATATATTTTCTGTCTCTATTCCCTTGATTTATAGGTTTTGTCTTTGTAGCTCTGGCTGTCCTGTAACTAACTCCCTGTGTGAACCAGGCTGGCCTCAGACTCTTAGAGATCCATCTGCTTCTGACTCCTCAGTGCTGGGATTAAAGGCATGATATACCCCTACCCAGCAAGTGTATTCTTTCTTAATAAATATACCAAAACACTGTCCCCCAAAATTAATTAATTGATTAATTAATTAATTAATTAATTTGATGGAAAAGGAAATAAAGTAAGATTCAAGGAAAAACTGATAAAACTTTTTTGGGAGTACAGAGGTTTTGAATCTTGATAAACTGAGGCCCCCTAGATATACTTTGATGTCTGTGGCGTGCCTCTAGAAAAGTTAGGTTTTCTAAATGCAAATAATGGGCCAGTCTAGCTTAGTGGTTAACCACGTGCTTATTTCAAAATAGACAGTCATGTCTATGAATATGTCAGTTACTCGTTTTAACTATGTTTGTAGCATCCTTAATTTTGTAGCCTAGGAAACAGTTTCAGAAGTCGGACAAGTAGGGGTGAGAGCTCTCTCATGTCAGTTCTTCTTTGTTTTCTTTTTAGGGGGTTTGGGGTGCCAGGGTGGTGATAGAGACAGTCTGACTCTGTTGCTCTAGATGGCCTGGAACTTACTTTGTAGACCAGGTTGGCATTAAACTCACAGAGATCCTTCTGTTTCAGGTACGTGCCACCACACCTTTTTACTGAAACACATGGATTAAAGCTCAATTTACATTGTGATTCAGTGCTTTTGTACCTGAAACTTCACATTTATACTCTCCTTTATGTCAGTGAACTAGAGTGGACAGTAGCTGCTGACTCGCTCGCGCTCTCTCTCTCTCCCCCTTCCTTTCTTCCTTCCCTTCTTTCTTTTTGAAATACAGTCAAGTCTGACTTCATAACCAAAGATAGATATTGGAGCTATATGATTCTGTGGTTAATAGCACTGGCACTGGCTGTTCTTCAGAGGTCCAGGGTTCTGTCCTAGCACCCACTTAGCTCACTGCCATCTATAACTGTGGTCCCATGGGATCAGATGCCCTCTTTTTGTTTGCGGACATATGTGCAAACCAACCACCAATACACATAAAATAAAATTTAAATTTTTAGAAAAATATGGGTATAGACTGCAGTTTAAAGAAAGCCAGGTGAACTGAGTCTCTAGTTGTGGTTTTCACTGCTGTATATAGGAAGAAGTTAACGACTTGACTTACAGGATCTTCTTGGTTTTCTATTACAATTGTTTTTACAGATTGTTAGAATTGTTCTGGGAAGTAATCTGAGGTGGGTCTGCAGGCACTAGGCTACATACAGTTGAACACCTGTTTGTTTATAAACTTTCAATGAAAAGGCCTTTTTTTATATGTCAGATACTTTGTTGCCTAATGAGTAGCACAGCATGTGCTAGTTTGTAATTCTTTAAAAGTACTTAGAATGTAAGAGGAATCAAAATACTGAATTGTTTTCTATATTAGGACTGAGTGGCCTTATCCACAAGTACGGCCACTCTAAATATCTTTCATGGATTCGTTCTAAATTAGTTTAGAGTATTGAAGTCATCACAGGTTGAATTCCTGATAGATGCTTATTTTTCTGAGTTGTGTCATCTTAAAGTGAATGCTTTAAAGGCTAATAGATGGCTCAGTAGATAAAAGCTTTTGTTTTGCCAAGACTAACAAGCAGAACTCCAACACCTGGAAACTGTCCTCTGCCCTTTATTCGTTGACATGGTACACATGATCCTGTGTGCTCACATGTACGCAACTACACACTCCCGCCCCCAGAGTAATACTTTGACTAGTTAAAAATTGAGTACTGGTGAGGAGGCTCCCTGTGGGCCTGGTCATCTGAGCTCATTCTCTGGAGAAAGTCGTCCTCTGTCCTGTACATAATACACACATGTGGCACTTGTATTCATCATATAGACACACACTCTCACTTCTAATAATTTTTAAATAAGACTATCTCGGAGGTGTGCACCTTCAATCCCAGCACTCAGAGGAGTTGGAGGCCAACAGAACTCTGTGAGTTTGAGGATAGCCTGGTCTGCATAGAGAGACCTTGCCCCAAGAAAATATTAAAAATGGGTTATTGGGAGGCTGGAAGCTTGGTCAGTCAGTAATGTGAGAGCCTGAGTTCAGATCCTGGCATGAAAGCACTTGCCAATAATCCCAGTGCTAGGAAACCAGGGATAGAAGGGTCCCTTGCTGCTCGTTAGCCAGACGGCCCAGTCAGATCATGTGCTTCAAGTTCACTGAGAAAGCCTGTTTCACAAAATATGGAGAAAAGAGATTGAAGAACACAACACCTAATATGGACTCTGGTCTCTACATGTAGGCACATGTACATACTCAAATATACAAATACTTAGAAACAAACCAAAAACAGACTGGGCAGGCTGGTGCTTATATCCTTTAATCCCAACACTTAAACAGAGGCAGGGAAAGCGCTATGGATCCAAAACCAACCTGGTCTACATAGCAAATTCCAGGCTAGCCATTGCTACAAAGTTAAAACCTCGTCTCAGAAGAAATGAGGAGGAGGAGGAGGAGCAGCTAATGGGTATACTAGGCTTCACAGTATGTCCCCGTAATCTGAGCACTTGGATGATGGAAGCCAGAGGACCAAAAATCCAGGGTTATCCTCAGCTACATACTAAGTTCTAAGGTAGCCAAAGATACAAGAAAGTGTCTCAAAAGAGGAGAGAAAGGCTATTAGGCTGAAAGTGTAGCTCAGAGATAGAGTGCTTGCCAAATGTGTACAGATGCCTAGGTTTGGTGCTCTGGAAAGACAAAACAAACAATATACATGTAATGTTGTACAGCTCAAGGTCTGTTTCTATAATGACATATTTTTCTGTAATATCTGTTCCATGTTCTACTTTTATTGCTTATCAGTCAGATATTAGTATGGCAGCAAAAGCTTGTGTACGGATTACAAGATGACTGCCATCATTTGAGTTTTAAAGACAGAACACCTTTGCACAGTAGTATCTCAAGATGGCACTGGCACTCTCTCTAGCCCTAGATTGTAATTTTAGAGATTCCTGTCTATTTCCACATTGCATCTTTCCTTTTCCTCCTAACATGTCTTCCCTCCCTTTCCTGTAGGAACGACATCTTTGTGTTTCTGTTAAGTACACGAGCTGGAGGACTGGGTATCAATCTCACAGCTGCAGACACAGTAAGTGATGAGGCCACAGTGCATTAGCTGTGTAGTCTCTACTATAAATAGTTCATTCATCGCACATTTTACCTTTCCTTTTGTTTTTTCTAGTCATTCACTTTGAATGATTTTTTTTTTTTTTTTTTTTTTTTTTTGGTTTTTCGAGACAGGGTTTCTCTGTGTAACCCTGGCTGTCCTGGAACTCACTTTGTAGACCAGGCTGGCCTCGAACTCAGAAATCCTCCTGCCTCTGCCTCCCAAGTGCTGGGATTAAAGGCGTGTGCCACCACCGCCCAGCCATTGAATGATTTCTTTATACATTAATTTAATAAATTACTTACTATGTGTCAAGTACTTTCCTGACAGTTGAGATATAGCTTGAAAATAAGTGAATGGGAGATGCCTGTTAACCAGGCAGTTCAATTGGATTTGTCTGAGGAGCTATAACTAAACAAATAAGAAAGGGTTGTTTCTTACTAGTGCCTGATTTCATTACTTGAGAAGGTAATGGTAGAAGTTGTGGTCTGAACTTCAAGAGCTGTTTGAATAGTAATGACCTTGATAATTACATAAAATAAAGTAAATTATATTCTTGCAATTTTTCACCCTTTCATGCCCAGTCTCCTGATAAGAATGCCTTAGCCTCTGACAGGGAAAAGAAATTTTCCTTTGAATCTTAGCATTATTCCATGGATTCAGATGTATTTAATAGCAATCATAGTAACATTTAGATTGAAATGTGTAAGTGGGAAATGTTTCATAAAAGGCATGACTCTGAAAATGGCACTTAGTATGTAGCCAGTCTTTGCTACTAGGTCAGTTCTTCTCTTTCCCACCTTTTAACTCTACCACCTTCCCCAAACCCACCCCCATTTCATAGACAGGAGAAAAAGGATAGAGATGTCTCAATCTAAATTCTTATTAGCTTGTAGATGGTCTTTGCTATTTTGTGTCTTCTATTTCCTACCTTTATCTCCCTGGTTTCATCCCCATTCACTAGATATGTAAGAAAGGATAAAGGGGAGAGAGATCCAGTAATCTAATTTCTTTCTTCTTGTTTCTTCTTTGAGCACTAACAGACTACTTTGACTACTAACAGACTGCAGCTAACCCTCCTTAGCGACCACCAACCACACCTAGCATTTATATACCCTCTGTAATGTTCCCCAGAATTCCAAATGTCACACAATTGCAGAAACTATCTGCAGCTGGCAGACCCACACCTCAGCTAAAGCAAATCATAGCTGCTACGGACAGTCCGAAGCAGCGCAATATTTCTGTGTTTTTTAAAGAAACCAAAATCCAAGAATTCTCACATAATTCAGTGTGGCTGTTGTGGTCTATCTCTGAAATCTGAGCATTGAAATTCTCACAAGCACAAGAAGGAACAAGTTCATGAAATTGTAGAGAAATGAGGGGCAGGATGGACAGTTCTGAGAAGTTAATAGCACCAGGTCTGGAGTTAGACCCTGGGCCTTAGTGTCCACTCCTAAGTTAGGCCCACTTTTCCCTCTAATTACCTTAGCATCCTCAGAAAGGTTGTTCAAGGGAGTTGGCTGCACTGTGTTAGTAGCTGTGCTCAAAGAAGAATCTGAATTCTAAGGGAATGCTAATTATCACTCCTAAGATTCAACCTTATCTTGCTTACTACCAAGTGGGATCGGGCATGAAGGCCTAAGGACTTTTGGCATAACTGTAGAAGGCCACCTGTGGTGACATGTTGTTGATGTGGTTACTCCAATGTGACTGCTCACATCTGTCCTATGACCTGACAGAAATTTGTCCTTGTCCCACTTTATTCCTTTTCTTTTATTTTTTGTCAGATAGTACCAACAGTTACACACATACCAGTTTTTCATAACTGATCTTTTGAGCTCATTACACTCCCTAGCCATATACCTTTTGATCCAAATCCATTCTTTCTCTACTGATACTCTAATACAGTTTATAACCTTCTTAACTAATGTGTTACTTGAAGCTCCTATCCACGACTTACAAGCCTCATTGCTTATAGCCTGTATCTGCTGTGCCAGCTTAGTTGCCAGATCCCTTTCCCTCCCAGAAGTAAAGAACTGACTTGTAATTTTTAGAGTACACCATCACTCTACTATACTACTCTGTTTGTTACCTGAGACTAGATCTTCGTGTCCTGAGCTACCCTTTTTACGTTTGTATTTCAAAATCCCAGTCTAATGTCACATTCCTTCCTGGGTCCCTCCCTTTCTTTATCAAGTCAATCATGTTACATTATAAGTAATTAATAAACATACTAGGCTTTGCCCTACCTCATCATTAGAAAGGAAGCCCTTTTTCTAATACCTGGGCCAGTTCCTGCATATGTCCATTCACCCATTTAACAAATGGTTAATGTGTATCAGGCAAAAGCCTGGCACTGTTTTAGGCACTAAGAATTCAGTGTTCAATAACATGAAGTTCTATTTTTCTCCTCATAATTACATTGCTAGTTGTGGTAATTGATATAGTATTAAAAGTTCTGAGAACTAATTTAAGTGTTAGGTTGAATAATACAACAAACAATAAGAGAGGTAGATGACCCAGGTTTCTGTTTCATATGGGATATTAAGGCTTCTCTGATAGGTGACATTTGAGCAGAGATCTGAAGAGAGTGAGAAAGCAAGCCAAGAGTTAGTGTGGCAAAAACACTTCAAGCAGAAGAGATAGGTATAGGGCTCGAGATTAAGAGCCTGGTTAGCACCAGGGAGTGGTGGCACGTGCTTTTAATCCCAGCACTCAAGAGCTGAGGTAGGCAGATCTCTGTGAGTTGGAGGCCAGTTTTGTCTACAGAGTTCTGTGGCAGTCAAGAGTTCACAGAAAACCCCTGTCTTGCTAGGGGTGCAGGATGAGGACCTGGTTGGCAAAATGAATCGACAGTAAGGAATAGAGAGTAGATAGAACAGAATTAGTGAAGGAGGAAGGTAGAATGTACCACACAAACAGATCAGGGCTTGATGGGTCATGGAAGACTGAAATTGGGGAGTATAAGAATTTGAACAAAGTATTAACATGGGCTAGCATTTTATTTTGGAAAGGATTTCAGGCTAGAGCTACACTTAAGGGGTTGAAATGATTCCCTCTGCCTTAACTTCCCAAGTTCTGGGACTACAGTCTGGTGCCTGGCTCAAGTGCCTGGTTTCTGGGATAGAACTAGACGGAATGTTGAGAACACCATAGTTGGGAAGGTAGCAGTGGGAATAAACAAGAGTCTAAGTCTTAGTGTGGCAGTGCTCGAAAAAAAGGCTACAGCTGGAGACATATTTTAGTATCATCACATTATGAATAATATTTAAGAATGTGAGGCTAGATAAGATCTCTGCAGAAGCATAATTAGAAGATCTTAGCATAATTAACTTTAATAAATGTATTCCTGGGCTGGAGAGAAAGCTCAGAAGTTAAGAGCACTAGTTGCTCTTCGGAGGACATGTGTTTGATTTCCCAGCATCCACATAGCAGCTCACATCTGTCTGTAAGTACAGTTCCAGGGGATCTGATGTTCTTTTCTGATCTCAGGTACCAGGCATGCATGTGGTACACAGATGTGCATGCATGCAAAATATTCATACACATAAATAAATCTTTTAAACAATATTTTTTAAAGAAAACAATTTCTGTCTTTCTTGGCTTGCCTGTCTTTAGTTTGGTCTATGATAGGACCTTTTGGCTTCTCTGGACCACATTGGACAAAGAATTGTCTTTAACAACACATTAAATACACAAACAAAACAAATCTATCGGTAATGTTCATTGTATCTGCCACCACAAAGCAGCAAAATGTCCACGTAGGACTCCTTTTAAATTATTAAGTTGGGGCCGGGCGGTGGTGGCGCATGCCTTTAATCCCAGCACTTGGGAGGCAGAGGCAGGAGGATTTCTGAGTTCGAGGCCAGCCTGGTCTACAAAGTGAGTTCCAGGACAGCCAGGGCTACACAGAGAAACCCTGTCTCGAAAAACCAAAAAAAAAAAAAAAAAATTATTAAGTTGGTACCAAGTTTGCAGTTATTATAAATAAGAAATATTTTTTAAAATATACCTATATAATAAATTTTATTAATTTTTTTAATAAAGTAAAAAAAAGGAGAGCAACATAAAACTAATGGGCCATAGGACACTATCTGAGAAACCAGTGCATCTCTATTGGTTTGATAGAGGAAATTGGATGAGTCAGGTAAAATAATGTATTTACACTTTGTGCTTCATTCAGGAAAGACTTGATGTCTTAATGATCAAGGAAGTGTTTGTAAGCATGTATTTGAAAACTAGTCTACTTGGTTTGTAAAAGCATGATTTTAACAGTGATGAATGACAGGTGATTTTTTACCATGTTCTTTGTATTTCTTCATGGGGTATGGGTATCTGTGACTCTGTTTAGGAAGGGGTTCTTACAAGATTTAATTTTCTTTCTGTCTGACTTGTTTCAGATGCTTTCCTGTGGAGAGAGGAGGAACTTTTGTCCCTTAGTAGCAGCATATTCCCAATGGAATTAGCTTTTAGCTCCCCCAAGGGACTGGAATAACATGTATTTTCTTGGAAGGAAAAAAAAAAAAACGCTCTCTAACTTCCAGCTATTAGTCTGACTTGTCCAGTTGTCCCTGTTTGCCATTTCATTCCCTCATCCCTTGTCCTGTATAGTCCAGTCCCTGAACACCAGGCCACCTCTCCTCAGCCTCCCACGTGCTTTCCTGACTTGGTGTTTACAGCTTCCTGAAGGCACTGTTCATAGATTCCACCTTAGTCATCCCTGGGCTGCACATTCTGCATGATGTACTTTCATCATTCCTAGCTAGATCAGCTCTGGTACTATAATTGTAACTTGTTTGTGTCTAAAATGTCTCACCAGAAACCTGAAATATGGGTGCCATCTGTGTCTTGGATGAGTACTATGCCCTTCACCAGGTACACCCACCGGTTCACATTATGGTGACCCCAATCTTGCTTTGTATCTCTGTCTTTTCACTCTTAATCTGGCTTTAACCTATTGATTTTTATATATTTGAGTATTTTTCCTGTGATTTTCTTCTGTGCCGTGTCCTGTTTTGTTGTGTTCTCTTCCCACATCTTTTTAAGTTGTAAGCTTCAGTCTGCTGTTTATGAGCCTAGAGGAGTCAAAATTAAATCATGGTTTGGTTGCCACTCAGATGTCTAGGAACAATGCAGATGTTGAAATAATCTTTGATTCATGGTGTAAGCATCTCTGCTGTGAAGTTGGCACTTCAGGGCACTCTCTCAACTGTGATTTCATCACATGTGTGAATATGTTGTTCTATATACTATTCTATAGTATTTCTACATGTGTTTGATAATACTAATGCTGAAATAGTTTATTTTGTGTGGGGGTGTTTTGCCTGTGTCCGTGTGTGTACTACTGGCATGCCTGGTATCAGAAGAGACCAGAAGAACTAGAGTTAGAGGTTTTGAGCTATGGTTTGCTATGGGCTCTGTGAATTGAACCAGGACCTCTGGAACAGCCAGAACGTCTTGTACGTATTAGCCATTTCTCCAGCTCCCTACATGTCTCCTATTTCTTTTTTTTGTTTGTTTGTTTGTTTTTGTTTTTTGTTTTTTCGAGACAGGGTTTCTCTGTGTAGCCCTGGCTGTCCTGGAACTCACTCTGTAGACCAGGCTGGCCTCGAACTCAGAAATCCGCCTGCCTCTGCCTCCCAAGCGCTGGGATTAAAGGCGTGCGCCACCACCGCCCGAAGCAAATTTCTTCTTTTTTTTTTTTTTTTTTGGTTTTTCGAGACAGGGTTTCTCTGTGTAGCCTTGGCTGTCCTGGAACTCACTTTGTAGACCAGGCTGGCCTCGAACTCAGAAATCCTCCTGCCTCTGCCTCCCAAGTGCTGGGATTAAAGGCGTGCGCCACCACCGCCCAATGTCTCCTATTTCTTAAGTTTATATTTCCTTACTTTGCTCTTCTGAAAATTTTAAGCAGATTTTCTAGATAGGCATGAGGTAAGGGATCATTTTAAATTCAAAGCCAGCCTTGTCTATATTGCAAATTCCAAGCCTACCAAGCTGCATAGGAAGACTCTGTCTCAAAGAAATAAAGGACTGAGGATGTAGCTTATTCTCCTAGCTGCCAACATATAACAAAGTTTGATCCAGAGAGAGAGAGAGAGATAAAATTTTTGTATGTCTCTACAAGTGGTAGACATTGTATATTTCCACATCAGTTCTGTAGACTTAATTACTGTGGCCAGCACTTTATATTCCCCACACCTACTTTTGGCATTTAACCTATGAACAATCACACCTCATGTAAAAGCAAGACCAGACAGGTGTGGTGATATACATCTTTAATCCCAGTTCTTGGAAGGTAGAGACAGAAGGATCACAACACTATTCAGTGAATTCAAGGCTAATCTGAACTACATAGAAAAATAGCAGGAAAAAGCAAAACAAAAGGACGTCATACAAAAGAGCCAGTGGGGTGTTTAAATAATAGACTCAAAAGCATTGAAAATGCTAATGCCATAACCAGGCATAGTAGTGCACCCTATAATCCAAGCACTCATGAGGAGATACAAAAGGATGACTGAAAGCTCAGAGGTTAACCTGATTCATATAGTGATATCCTGTATCAAAAATTAAAAACAAAAGCAGGGAGGTGGAAAGATGGCTCAGTTGTTAAGAGGGTGTGCTGATCTTCCAGAGGGCCCAGGTTTGATTACTAGCACCTACATGGCAGCTCACAGACATACATACAGTTATTTATTTTAAATGTTTATACTTTCTGTGTATCATTACCCCAGGGTCCAGATTGTGCACAGAATAGCAGAATTGCTCCGAATTTAAATAAGTACACAAATAAACTGCCTATGAATAATATTTCATGCTTGGGAATTAGAGGATAAAGAAAGGATGAGTATTCAAGGTCATTCTTAGCTACATATGAACCTCAAGGCTAGCTTGGGTACATGAGATCCCATTTAACCAAAGAAACAGTACTATTCACCAGGAAAGGCAACATAGAAAAGGGTTCAGAGATGAGTTCCTCCTTAAAATAGCACACAGGAGGCCTTGTGGGTGCTGCTGCCTGGTAGTCATCTGCTCTCAGCCATGCTCAGCCCCACCATGTTCTTCAGCATCTCCATCAGCATCGACCCTTGGAATGCAATCTCTTTGAGTCAGAGTTGATAACTGACTCCCTATGGAAATTTAAAATTGAGATTGATCCTGGCTAGCAGCTGTTGACAGATGAAGTAACAGATTGACAAAAGAAAACTATCGTTGAGCTCCAGAGAGGATTCTGGTCTAAGGATTCCCACTTTCACAGAATTATTCCAGAAACCATGTGTAAGCGGGGAGGCAGTGACTTCATTCTACATAATGACCCTGCCAGCAAGTACATATGGGGAGGGGATTTGACAGTGAGGTAGTCTTGGCATCTTGTCCTTGACAAACACTAGTCCAAACACAAACAATGCCCGCCCTTTCACATGCACTGCTAAGCTTGAATGATTGGATAGGAAGCCTGTGGTCCTTAGGAAAGACAAAAATGAGCATAAAGCTAGGGGCCAGGCTGGCCATAGTAGTGCACACCATTAATCTCAGCACTCAGGAAGCAGAGGCAGGTGTATGTATCTCTGTGTTCAAGCCCAACCTGCAATATATAGCGAGTTCCAAGATAGCCAGGGCTACATAATAGACCTTGTCTCAAAAAGATCTAGGGTCACCTGATGGTAGTTCATTATGGTGTTGGTTGGTTATTGTACAGCAGACTAGCAGTAGCTTTAGGGGAACCCTTTTAACATTACATTTTAGAATTCATAGAGAATAGTGTGATGTTGATGAGAACTAGGCAGTGCTACTAGTATGTGTTTCTTTGCAGGGAATCCTGGTGCTTAACGTTTTTCTCATCCTCTATTTCTAGTCTTCCATTTAGACTGCAATCTCAGGGTTTCTTTTGCTATGATGAAACACCGTGACCAAAAAGAAATTTGGGAAGAAAAGGGTTTCTTCAGCTTACACTTACATATTGCAGGAAGTAAGGACAGGAACCTGAAGGCAGGAGCTGATGCAGAGGCCATGGAGGATGATGCTTCCTGGCTTGCTTTTACTTGACTTGCTCTGCCTGCTTCTGTATAGAACCCAGGACTATCCGCCCGGGGTTAGCACCGCCCACAGTGGGATGGGCCCTCTCCCGTTGAGAAAGTGCCTTACAGCTGATATGGAGGGATTTCCTCAGCTGAGACTTCTTTATATTTCATGACTCTGGCTTTTGTCATATTGACACACAAAACAAGCTAGTACACTTATGTTGGGAAACGGTTCTAATGCTTTGTCTTCTTTCAGCTGCCAAAGAGATTCCAAATGCTGAGGGTCCCTGCCCCCAGCTGGCTTTGTTTGGTAATGAAGAATTGCCATACAGTCAATGGCTGGGCAGGAAAACAGAAGGGGGACTTTTGGATTGCACTGGCAAGGGACTGTGGGAAAGAGAGAGGAGAATTGCCATGATGGGGGAGCAGAGACATCAGAGTTAAAGGCCCACCAACACGTAAGAATCTGGGAAAGTGGCCCTAGGGGCCATTCCCCCAATTGGATCTAGGGTAGCAGAGATGAAATAAAGACTTTAAAAGATGTTGTTAACTCAGGAATACTGGACGGGTAATGTGTGCTAGCTGAGGGGAGGTTTAGAAGTGCCCAGCCATAGAACAAGTAAGGCATATCAAAATTAGCTGGGGTGTGTGTGTGTGTGTGTGTGTGTGTGTGTGTGTGTGTGTGTGTGTCTTTTTTCATTCATGAATCCAGAGTTCTTGGGCAGGAGCAGCATGCACAACCAGCCAGGAACCAAACCAGATTAACTATTTACTGCTACACACTTAGAAAAATTCTCTTTAACTCTTCTATGTCTTAATCTTAATCTCTTCATCTATAATGTAAGAGTTTTTTTTTTCTAGTGCCAAGAATCAAGCCACGGTCTATGTTCTACTAAACACCTGCTGTGTGTGCTCTGCCATTAGGCCGTGTACCCAATGCTAAAATAGAGGTCTCATTAGTATACAGGTCATAGAGATACTGTGGGAAGAGTTACTTAGAATGGTAGTTGCACTTACAGTCTACTATGAATGATACATTAGCTTACTAATACTAGATGTAGCTATTAGCTATTAATATTGTTTCTATTAATTTAAGAGACTTTTGCTGTTTTGTCCAACCTGGTCTTGATAGTGATTCTTTCATGTGAGCTTCCTAAGTTATCAGTGACTTTAGGCACATACAAGCACTCCTAATTGCTTGCACCCTACCCCCTTTAAGTTTATTTTATTTTTAATCGTGTATGTGCACATGCCATAAAGGCCAGATATGTCCAATCCCCTGGAACTGGAGGTACAAGAGTATTGCAGGAAATAGTAAAAAAGTCGAACCAGCTCATTCCTGGGCTCGTACACTCGTGCCTCTAACTCTCTGCCCTGGCGGCCTGGGAGGCCACACACTGGTAGGCAGTGGTCGACCTTGTTTTATCTCATGGAGATTCACTGGCTGAGCTCCTGAAACGTCTCCACCCAGCTCGCTGGGTTCCCAGTGGCAGGTTGCTACCATGCCAAACCCGTACTTCAAATCCCCCATGGCCTTTGTGGAGCACCTTAGGCAAACCCACGCTGGGCCACTGTACCTTTCTCTCTTGAAACCAGATGAGCTGTCATGTGAAGGAAAACACAACACAAACTTAGTTCAGAAACAATGGTAACTCAATCTCTGGGATTATCAGCCTCTTGTCCTAGGTATGGAAATAAAAACCCAGGTCCTCATCCTCCTAACCATCTCTCTAGTTCATAGTTTTATCTTTTCAGTGAAAACTGTGGAAAGACCAGGGGCATGCACATTGTTCCAGAACAACAAACATATAGCTTTGTCTTTTAAGGACTTACTTTCTCATCATTACATCATAGAAAGAAATTGGACATGGGTAACACCAGTTTTATAGACAGGCTATACTGTTCTCAGTGATGGTGCACGCCTTTAATCCCAGCACTTGGGAGACAGAGGCAGGCAGATTTCTGAGTTCGAGGCCAACCTGGTCTACAGAGTGAGTTCCAGGACAGCCTGGAACTCACTACACAGATAAACCCTGTCTCAAAACAACCAAAAAAAAAAAAAAATTCTGTTCTGCACTCAGAGTGTATCCATTTTTGTTGTATCATTTCTTGTCTATGCAGGTGATTTTCTACGATAGTGACTGGAACCCTACTGTAGACCAGCAGGCCATGGATAGGGCCCACCGCTTGGGGCAGACAAAGCAGGTCACTGTGTACCGGCTTATCTGTAAAGGCACAATTGAGGAGCGTATTCTGCAGAGAGCCAAGGAAAAGAGTGAGGTAAGCACTGGGAAGAAAGGGTGATCATGCTGGAGGGACAGAAAGCAGTCACAGTAAATGTATGGAAATTATTTAAGACTTATATGTCATTAAGCATGGCAAAACTAGTGTTCTTGGTAAGCATCAGAGCCTGTACATTATCAGTCTTACTAGCTGCTTCTGTGCACACTGACACCAGGAAGGGCCTGGGTTTGGCATGTTCAGCTTTGGAGGAGGAAGGTTGACATTTCAGAGCCCACCGTGGTTTGTACCAAAAAAAAAAAAAACCCTCAAATTGTCCTTTCTTTGGGACAAATAATGTGGAGGAGCCTGGTAAGTGAACAAGAACTAGTGAGCCAAAACCTCCATTTGGAGCTGATTCACAAGGATGATTCTGATGCTGATGCTGTGGGTGGAAAAGAACACATGGAGATGACCTTTTAATCCACTTTGTGTAGATTCAGCGCATGGTGATTTCTGGTGGGAACTTCAAGCCAGATACCTTGAAACCCAAAGAGGTGGTTAGCCTTCTTCTAGATGATGAAGAACTGGAAAAGAAACGTACGTACTCGGCAGCCAAAGTTCTGCCCTTGTGTTGGGTGGGTGGGGGGGGTGGATTGTGGTTACCTTCCACTAGAGTTCCAGGTTCAAATTCAGGTTGTCAGGCTTGGCAGGAAATGCCTTTTTACCTAGTGAGCCATCTTATTGGCCCAGAAAAATATTTTACATGTTAATTTCAACAGCAAGCTTCTGTAACTATAAAGACCCTTTGCCTAGAGTTCTACATTCTGAGAATATTGAGTTTCAGATTTACCCTGAGTTCTGTGAGTGCTTCCTCCCCTGCAGATCCAAAACTAAGCTCTTTTCAAGTAGAGAAGACAAGGAAGCCACATAATTGTCTAGAATCCAGGTTTGAACCTAAAAGCTATTGAGACACCAATAACTATTGTTCCTGATTTAGGAAAACAGTTATTTGTTTTGTTTTGGCTTTTGGTTTTTTGTTTGTTTGTTTGGGTTTTGCTTTTTTTTTTTTTTTTTTCTGAGACAAAATTACTTTATGTATCTTTCCTTGGCTATTCTGGAACTAGCTATGTAGACCAGGCTGGCCTTCAAACTCACAAAATCTACCTAACTTTGCCTCTTGATCCTTGGGATTCAAAGCATGTACCCAGACCAATATTTTTCTTAAATAAAGGTTTTTCTTAAACAAAAATTATACCTTGGGAACCACTAGAGGCCCTAAATTTCAGAGGATAAAAATTATGATTCCTACATTTTCTTGATAGTGAGACTACGGCAGGAAGAGAAACGGCAGCAGGAGGAAAGCAACCGAGTGAAAGAACGCAAACGCAAGCGGGAGAAGTACGCAGAGAAGGTATCTCCAGCCAGGCTGTGGGGAGATGCCAGGTCCTGGAATAAGTTTTAGAAGCACAAAAAGCCCTTGGGTGCCATACATGTACGGGCGCACACACACATATTTGTGTATACATATTAAACCACAACTTGCATGTGCAGATCCGAGGATGACTTGTAAAAGTTGGTTTTCTCCTTCTATTATGAAAATTCTGGAGATTAAACTCAGGTGCTCCAGATTGGCAGGCAAGCACTGTTATCTGCTGAGCTATCTTGTTATCTGTGTTACTTGAAACAGTTCTGTGCTAGTAGACATTTGATGAGGTAAAAAGCGTCAAGTGTAGAGCTGCATTCCCTTCTCACACATGCTAGTGTTGGTCACAGTTGGACTGGACAGTCAGTGATAACTGTGATGGCTAAGGAGATCATGTTACTTATGTAATTAGTTTTTATAGAACTTTGTTTATGTGGTTTGGGTCAGGGTCTTTCTACATATCCCTGACTGCCCTGTAACTCCCTTTGTAGACCAGACTGGCCTGGAACTCAAAATGTCCTCCTGCCTCTGACTCAGGAGTGTCTGACTTCTTTCATAGACTATTTTTGTTAGATTTATTTATTTTATGTAAGTACACTGTAACTGTCTTCAGACACACCAGAAGAGGGCGTCAGATCTTGTTACAGATGGTTGTGAGACACCATGTGGTTGCTGGGATTTGAACTCAGGACCTTTGGAAGAGCAGTCGGTGCTCTTAACCACTGAGCCATCTCTCCAGCTCCTCATAGACTATTTTTAAAAGATCTGGGCAATCATGGTGACACCCACCTTTAGTCCCAGCATTTGGGAGACAGAGTGAGGCAGATCTCTGAGTTCCAGGCCAGTCAGGGCTACATAATGAGACTGTCTCCAAAAAAGAAAACAGGCTGGGGTTGGATCCCTTTGGTCATAGGCCTTTGTTGGCTGGCAGCCTAGAGCTGGTCTGTTAGAGCCCCTTTTTGTGAAGAGCTAGTTTTAGTTATAGACTTGGAAAATCCTAAAAATGAAATGCAAAGTCCTCCTAGTTTGGGCTGCCATTTCTACCCCTTCCCTGTCATGTTCTTTTTAGTCACTTTGTTCTCATATCTAACCCATTACTTGCCACTACTTAAAAATAGTTTAACATACAGAAACAATATCTTGGTTTTGGGGGTATAGCTTAGTGTTAACAGACTTGGGTATCATCCCTATGCCTTTGAAAATGGATCGGTGAGGAAGGGAAGAAGGGAGGACAGAGAACCATGAAAGAATAGAAGGTGACTTTCTCACATAGGCCGATGCAGAAATCACTAGTTCTTTTGTGTGTGTTAGTGTACACATGCTACAATTGGTATGGGAAGTTCAGAGGACAACTGTATTGAGTTGGTTCTCTCCTTCTACCTTTATATGAACTCTGGGATGGAACTGGCATCATCTGGCTTTTGTGGACATCACCGGTTCCCATTGAGCCAACTCACCTACTCAAGATTAACAGTTTAGAAAGTACACAATGATAACACAAACTAATTATTTGCTCTTAACCCTGTAATAGATGTACACAACATGGCTCTGTCTCAAAAAGCCAGTGAGATGGCTCAGAAGGTAAAGGCACTTGATGACCCAGTAATTTATGTGGTGGAACGTAAGAACCAATTCCCACAAGCTGTCTCTGACTTCCATGTGAATGCAGTGCGTGCATATGCACACATACAATCAGTCAGTCAGTCAATGAACGAGCCAGCCTAGAAACGAGCTGTTGGGAGAGATGGTATGCCTTCCTCCTCCTCTGTAAGTTTTCACTTCCTTTAAGATTCGGGGCTTAGAAGTGGCTCCATGGTGGAGCACTTCCCCGAGTGTGAGAGGCCCTTAGTTCAAGCCTCAGTACATATACAACCTAGACAGACACAAAATTAATAGAGCCAGCAGAGTCATGCTGTCAGGAAGATGGAGAAAATTTGAGTTCAGCCTAAGCTATAGAGCAAGACCCTGTCTCAAGTCAGTTGTGGGGTGTGTGCTCATGGCTCAGGCAGGATGACGAGGCCACACGAGGAAGCATCACAAGTGACAGGCTGGTCAGAGCCGTACAGCAAGACTCCGCCTATACTTGTTTATTTGTCAATCTCACTTTCCTCTTGGGGCAAATGCTCATTTTTTTCCCCTGTATTTTCTGACCTTTGTATTCCCAGAAGAAAAAGGAAGATGAATTGGATGGGAAGAGGAGGAAAGAGGGTGTGAACCTTGTGATCCCGTTTGTTCCTTCTGCCGACAACTCCAACCTCTCCGCTGATGGGGATGATTCCTTCATCAGCGTAGACTCAGCCATGCCCAGCCCTTTCAGTGAGGTGAGCCTCCTCCTGTGTGCTACATCACAGCAGTGGGACTCTACTCTGACCTGTGGCAGGGACACAGTGCTGGGCAATGTTCACTTCCAGCCTGTGGAAAAGGGTTGCATAAGGACAGGCTGACTCTCAGAACCCAAGGCAGGATCAGCATTGAAGGCAGACAGGAGAGAGAAATGCATACATGTCTCCCAAAGCATGTTCTCACTTGAGCATGAGGGCTGTAGCCAGTGGAGTTATTAGTAATCTCAGCCCTTATGCTTCCAGATCTCAATCAGTAGTGAACTGCACACTGGCTCCATTCCCCCTGATGAGAGCAGCAGTGACATGTTAGTCATCGTGGATGACCCAGCCTCCTCAGCGCCTCAGTCTAGAGCCACCAACTCTCCTGCTTCCATAACGGGCTCGGTGTCAGACACTGTGAATGGTAAGTGATGCTACTCACACAGCGTCAGCCTGCCCCACTGCTTAATGGGAAGCATGCCTTTGGTGGAAAGTGAGCTCCACTGCCTTGGGACAAGGGATTTTTCTTTTTTATTACTTTTTGTTTTCTTTTGGGTGTTTTTGTTGTTTGTTTGTTTGTTTTCTAAGACAGGGTCTCTCACATAGTGCTGGCATTTGCTATGTAGACCATGCTGTCCTTGAACTCATGAGAGATCCACCTGCCTCTGACTTCCACATCCTGGGATTAAAGGCATATACTACCGTAACTGGTACATTTTTATTTGTTGTGTGTGTGCACACAACGTGGAGGTCAGAGGATAGAATACAAGAATTGGTTCTCTCCTTCCACCATTGTGGTCCCAGGGATTGAATCAGCCTATCAGGCTTGGTAGCAACAGCCTTTACCTGCCTAACCATCTTGTGAACCCAGATACAGGAATTTTCTTTTCTTTTCCAAGAGTAGAATATATGAATATATGAAAAGATTTAATTTTCTAATAGTCTTTCCAAGCAAAAGGAATAAGTAATGTTTCGGGAAAAGCAAAATAAGAACTTTGTGAAGTTTTTTATTGTTTTCTACTTATTCTGTCTTCAGTATTTCACCTTTATTTTTGCTAGTTTTTTATAACTCTTTACATATTGAGTGTGTGTTTCTGTGTGTATGTATGTATTCAAGTGTGTGATTGTGTGTAGGTACATGCATATGCATGTAGAAGACAACGGTTGACAGTGGGTGTCTTTCTTGAGTGTTATACGTTTGCACATTTGGGGGTGTGTATATGTGTATGGAAGCCAGAGGTTCATGTCAGGTGTCTTCTGTCACTGTCCAGTGCTTTTGGTGTTAGGACACTGACCCTGGAGCTCACTGTTTGAGCTCCAGGGACCCCTTGTGTCTGCCTCCCCACCCCTGTGCACATGCTACCCTGCTCTCACAGCCTGGAGGCCCAGGTCAGGGCTCATGCTCTGGTGGCAGCAGGTACTTTCACCGATAGAGCCGGCTCCCCAGACCCTGTATTTTGCTAGTTTTTAATTAAAGTTAGCTTTGAGGGACGTTTCTTTTTGTTGTTTTATGAGGCCCAATGTGACTACTAATGCTTCTTGATGAACCTTAATTTTAAAGCCTGAAAATAGGACTGACCATAGTACTGAGAAGAGCGTAGGTAGAAAGTAGTAGAAACTACTAGAAACCAACCTTGGCTACATAATGAGACCCTGTCTCAAATTTTAAATTTAAAACAAAAAATAAAAACCAACCTTAGACATAAGATTAGATGTGTGGTTCAGTGGTAGAGTGCTTATCTAGCATGCACTAAATCCAAGGCCTGGGTTCAGTGCCCAGAAGTTTGTTTTGTTTTGTTTTAGAGATAGAGGTGGGTTATTTAAGGCAAGAACACTTTAATTTCTGCAGCAAGTGTTGGAGTTCATTTAGTGAGGGACTAGAATAAAAAATAATAACCATGGTGAAGCCACTCCTTAGAAGGAAAGGCAGTTGGAAGAGCATAGCTGCGTTAAAAGACAGCCCCAAATGTCCTCAGATCTCAGCAAGCCTGTGTCTGTAACCCCAGAACTCAGAATATCAGTCTGAGACTGGAGAATTACTTGATCAGGAGTTGTAAAAAGGCCAGCCTGTACAACATTAGGAAACCTTGTCTCAAGGAAAAGAGGACCCCTTGAGAGCCAGTGTCCCTATCAGGGGATAGGTGTTAGCATTAGAGATTTATTTTTTCCCCTCTTTGCTGTTTGTTCCCACAGGAATTTCCATTCAGGAAGTGCCAGCCGCAGGACGTGGTCAGTCAGCTCGGAGCCGAGGCCGCCCCAAGGGCTCAGGAAGCACAGCCAAAGGACCAGGCAAAGGCCGGAGTCGCAAGTCCACTGCAGGCAGTGCTGCTGCGATGGCGGGGGCCAAAGCAGGGGCTGCAGCGGCCTCTGCAGCGGCCTATGCCGCATACGGGTACAATGTGTCTAAAGGTTGGTGCGGACTGTGGTCAAAGACTGTCTGGTTTTTTTTTGGTTGTTGTTTTTGGTTTTTTTTTTTTTTTTTTTTTTGGTTTTTCGAGACAGGGTTTCTCTGTATAGCCCTGGCTGTCCTGGAACTCACTCTGTAGACCAGGCTGGCCTCGAACTCAGAAATCCGCCTGCCTCTGCCTCCCAAGTGCTGGGATTAAAGGCGTGCGCCACCACTGCCCAGCTCAAAGACTGTCTGAAATCTGTTTAATGCCCTACAGAGTAGAGTGCAGGATACATACTCCAAGCCAAAACCCAGAGGCCAGCCTAGGACTGAGCAGCTCTGACTCACCCTTGCATTTGTGATAAAGCTGTCTATGAAGTAGAAGTAGCTATAGCCAGAGTAATCTGAAGGAACTGCACCTGAAACATCCAGTTTTCCTGCCCCTCCCCTTTTTTTATTCTGGTTGGTTATTGTTTTCTGTTTGTTTGTTTTCTGAAACATTTATTTTTCCATAATCCAAACAAGGATAGTTAACATTCATCCAGCTACCTGAGCCATTGCCTCAGGCAGGGCACATTAAGTGTACATAAGAGTAGAGCTGGTAGAGCATGCGTGCCCTTGAATGTAACAAGCCAGAAGAGAAGAGTGTCATGGAGTGGTTTATAAGCAGTGTACAGATAAGTGTATATAGATAAATGGAAAGAGGCAAGCTTACTTGTGATTACTGGTCAAAACAGGGCAACCACAGACCTGCTATAAGGATTGTGGGGTATCATTCAGAATGGAGAAGACTGGGATTGTGTGTGAGAAAGGATTTAGACGAATGCAAGAGTTGACACCCACCACGGCACGTTGAGGTTCACTGAGCAGACCAGCACGTTACTGAGAAGGAGCAATGAAAGTCAGCGTTGGAAAGACATGGCAAGACCTGGTTACAGGCTTGGCCCATGTCTGAAGGGACTGTTGACAGTTGGAGGGATGTAGTGACTAAGATGGAGACATAAAAAACATGATTGAAGCCAGGCAGTGGTGGCGCACTCCTTTAATCCTGGTGCTTGGGAGGCAGAGACAGGCAGATTACTGCCTGGTCTACAGAGTGAGTTCCAGGACAGCCAGGGCTATGCCGAGAACTGTCTCAGAAAAAAAAAGAAAAGAAGACTGAAGTGAAAATGCAGGTCATCTAAGTGCAGTAAAAAAAACCCACAGAGAACTGCCTCCCCTCCTCTATGCAGAGTCTAGCCTCATGTAGATGATAGCACATACTCATAATCTCAGCACCCAGGACGCAGGTTCTAGACCAGCCAGAGTTAACCTGCTACAAACAAAAATCCCATAACTCACAGGTTGTGGGAGGGGAGTTTGTTTGTTTGTAATTCTTTTTTTTTTTTTTTTTAATTTTTATTTCATGTGCATTGGTGTTTTCCCTGCATGTATGTCTGTGTAAGAGTGTAGGAGCCTCTGGAACTGGAGGTACAGACAGCAATGAGCTGCCATGTGGATGCTGACAATTGAACCCAGGTCTCCTGGAAGAGCAGCAGAGGCTCTTAACCATCGAGCCATCTCTCCAGCCCTTGTTTGTTAAGTTTTACGATAGAATTTAATGTGTCTGTGGCTTGCCTTGTTCTCATGATGCAGACAGTGGTGACCTTGAACTTCTGATGGCTAATAGAATTATTACAGCAGGGAAAGGCATACTTGCATAGAAAGTACTTGGCCTATTGTGAGTGCTTAGTAAAAATTGATTCACATCTCCTTTCTCCCATTGCAGGAGTCTCCGCTTTCATTTATTGATTCACTAAAGAAATAAGTACTGTAGCCTAGCCTGATGTTTCTTAGCCCTTTGCTAGCTCATTTGTGTCCTTGGAAACAGTAGTTACTCCAGTAACCAAAGCTGCATGCCAGGGCTCATCCGTGCATGAGGCAGTGTAGTACACAGCAGGGGGGGGGGCGGGGGCGGAATGCAGGAAGCAAGCCTGGCCTAAGAAAAATCAACAGAGACCAGTAGATAGCTGGGACGAAAAGTGAGGACGATCCAGAAGTGACCTGTAACCTCACTGTGTGTGAGCAGAGACATCTGCCAACAAGTCACACAGAAGAAACATACCAGCCATGGTGGTGTACATCCCAGAACCTGGTAGGGGCAGACAGGAGAAGCAAGAGTAAAGGTTAT
Organism: Tokudaia tokunoshimensis; assembly: GCA_036184795.1. Taxonomy (NCBI): domain Eukaryota; kingdom Metazoa; phylum Chordata; class Mammalia; order Rodentia; family Muridae; genus Tokudaia; species Tokudaia tokunoshimensis. Next base: position 94,094,134 of record BTHU01000004.1, on the reverse strand, counting down.
CCTCTGTTACATAGTAAGTTTGGCAAAACCAGCTTGGGCTACTGAAAAAAAGAAAAGCAGACAGAACAATCATACTAGACAGGGCTGGAGAGATGGCTCAGCAGTTAAGAGTACTGACTGTTCTTCCAGAGGTCCTGAGTTCAAATCCCAGCAACCATGTGGTGGCTCACAACCATCTGTAATGGGGTCTGATGCCCTCTTTTGGTGTGTGTGAAGAGAGCAATGGTGATATACTCATATGCATAACATAAATAAATAAATCCTTAAAAACACAAAACAAAAAAACTAGAGAGTGTATTTGTTATAAGAAGTAGGTACATTTGTCTTATAGTAGGTAAGGAAAAATTCATTATTGTCCAGGGAACTATCACCAAAGATGAGAGGTTTGCCCAAGTTCTTGATGTGACAGAGCTTAGAAAACAGAGGTAGCCTTGGCTAGTGCTAAGGGATTTTGTTACAGAAACAAGATAGATTGGACCACCTTGTGTCCCTTGGCCAGACTTGAAGAGTAGTGGCTTCAGTGAAATGAAGAAGGAAGCAGTACCAGGGTCGAGGTGTCGCATGCCTTTAATCCCAGCACTCAGGAGGCAGACACAGTCAGATCCTTTGAGTTCTTCAGGGCCAGCCTGGTCTACAGAGTGGATTCCAGGAGAGTCAGCTGTATGTAAAGATGATACCATCTCAACAAACAAACAAACAAAAGGCAACTGAATTCGAATTCAGGTCGTTTCCAGAAGACAAGGTAGCATTAATACCTGGTGAGCTAGAGCTCTCATTGTGTAACCCAGGTCTTCCACACCGGACATGTGTCCTCTCCAGAGCCTGAAGAGTATGTCTTCCACTCTGGATGGAGTAATGCAGGTAGGGCTGAGTGTATGTTGTTCTCACTCAACAATGCAGACGTCCTACCAAAAGGCAATTAACAGGAAAAATAGGCACATACACCTCAGAGTTGTTGGCAAGGAGTAACAGACAGGGATTCCCACCCCTTTCCTCCAGCCCAGACTTAGACTAATACTTCAGACCCCCAAGGCTGACAGCTGCTGCTAAGGATCATGTGTTTTTCTCCATCCCTACAGGAATTTCCGCAAGCAGTCCTCTGCAGACATCCATTGTCCGACCTTCTGGCCTTGCAGACTTTGGACCTTCAAGCGCCTCTTCTCCCTTAAGTTCCCCTCTGAACAAAGGAAATAATATTCCTGGGACTCCTAAAAGCCTCCACATGACCAGCAGCCTAGCCTCAGACTCCTTGATCCGGAAACAGGGCAAAGGCACCAACCCCTCTGGAGGACGGTAACCATGGTAACCATCTCTGCCCTCTAGCTTCCTTCAACCAAACCAGGGGCTACAGTCCTGGGCCATAGGTGGTCTGTGGATGACTTGACCAATGTGGCATCTTGCATCCTATTTGGAGAGTGGAAAGAACCAGTTATAGCAGGAGAGGACAGGCAGGTGGTTGGTGTGAGCACTTTTATCACCTGTTTCCAAAGGAATATCCTGGGTTCGGTCCCACAGCATCCTAGATGTACTCTGCAGCTGTACTCTTAACCTCTTTCTGGGGAAGGGCCGGACACAGACCCCTGTTGTAGATGCTCAGGCACACTGTCTCCATCCCCATCCCACTCTTCAGCTCTGACCATGTCCCTCATGAAGGCTCCATGGGTGCTGTGAAGAGCCTTCCATAGTGGAGACTTCTCTAAAGGTTATGGTTTCCTGCAGGGTTAGGAAGGGAGGAAATGATTCCCTGGTATCCATAGTCTGGGAGCGCTCCTGGGTCTCTCAACCCTATTTGCCACAGTGTCATCTGAAGAACACAGTGAATGCCAGAGAAGATGGTGGCTGTGAGGATGGCAAACTAAAGCAAGCAGAGCCACAGGCCGTTCCCAGCATTTCCTCCACTGTCCAGCACGGTTCACATCAGGGAAGCTTTAGGTCCCACCAGCAACAGTAGCAACAGCTCCCACTCAAGGGACTTACTTCCCAGAAGCCAGTAAAGAGACCAGGAAGCACCTCAATCAGCAGGACGTCCTCACCACCCTCTTGCAGATGCCCCTTTGCCCATCCCGAATGCACAGCCTCCCTGGCTTTGCCCTTCAGCCCTGCTTGGCTGTATGCACTGTCTGTATTGCACTGAGAAAGAAGGGACAGCAGGAGTGAGATGGGGAGGGACGGGCTCAGCACCACCCCTCCCCGCCCTGCCCCACTCGCCTGAGCTTGCTGCCCTCTGAGAGGGGAAAAGGGCGGCTGGGAGGGCTTTCCACCTGATGTCCCTGGTGGAACAGGTGCTTCTGGGCGGGCCAGCCTCAAATTTGCACACCTGAAATCGCGGAATTGAGTTTAGATAGATTGATTTTTTTAAACACTTTTTTTTGGAGTAGGTGTAGGGGAATCATTTAATTTAAATCATAAAGAGTCCCCTACCCAAACCCTGACTCCTCTGTACAGATGCTCTTTAGAGGGAATCAGAAAAATGCCAAGCCTTTTTTTCTCTTTGAATGTGCTGTCTATTTTTATAACTGAACTTGTACATATGTATAAAGAGAGACACATCTTTCTTTTACTAACTGGATAAAAAAATCTTAAATAAAATGGAGTGAGATAATTTTATGTAAATCAAAGTGTCTGTGGTCTTTGCAGCTGCCTTTGTACTTTAAAGTACAAAATAGTGCCCTTGGAGATTTGACAGGCTCAAAACAGTGCAGAGCCCTAACTTCTCCTGTGACCAGAGGACAACCATAGTGGGTGTGTGCTCAGGGGGACAAGGAGTGGGGGAGGGGGGTCAGGAGCAGTGTGAATTGAACTTGGGGATTTGTCTCCACCCTTCAAAGGAGGATTGACCAAGTCCCTGGCATGCAGTATCATCGGCCCTGGGGATGAGGGTTCCTTATGGTTCAGTCACAGCATGACTGGCCTGGACCAGGCAGAGTTAGATAATGGTAATCTGAATACTAACATTGTCCCAGAGTGTAGTACTTGAAAGAAACGTGAAAGAAAATGGTAAAGTGAGTTCCTAAGGATTCCAGATGTTCTTATTTTTGTCAGCTGCCTAGTCAGTGGAGAAAGGGGCACCAGGTACCAGCCTAGACTTGCATTCACTATTCTGTGATTGAACTTAAAATACTCACATGTTCTTGCGTCACCTTTGAGCACTCCCTAGCCTGGGTTCACCCTGTACACTTTGATGGAGACAGACTGGCTGTAGCTGTCCCGCCACCTCGGAGAACTGGGTACACCTGGAAGGAGAGCTGGGGGTGAAAGAGAACGGCTGCGAGAGAAATAATGAGCCAAGACTTAAGTTCTTTCTGATCGAGGCTCAGAGTTTAATGTTGAGCTCTGAATGTATAGGGGAAAAAACCCAAAGAGCAGACAGACCTCTGTTTCAGCTGAATTGAGTTGCAAAGCGAGCTCAGCGGGCAATCTGTTTCCTGCAGGAACCTGCCGGTGGGCCAGGCAGGAGACTCCACCCAGGCCCGCAGAAGACTGACTGTGGCAAACAATTTAGGTCTGGTTAGCCTGCTCAAGGTTGGGGGAAGGGCACAACTGGCCACTGGACAGCTGCTGTTCTGTTGCTGAAGACAGTCCTTCACTTTCAGGTAGTACTGTTGGTAGTCTGGGTCCTGTTTTTCTTTCTGGTAAAAATGACCAGGGCATCACACAGCAGACTGGCACAAGGTTCCCAATTAACTATACCCTGCACCATCCCTGCTATGGCTTTTGTAACCTAGTGAGTCAGCTGGCCAATCAGACCGAGGCCATCTAGTTTCCATCCCAATAAAGCCACCAGTGCATTCCTCTTAGTCTTAGATCCACAGTGGTTGTGGACCTGACAGCTGAGATCCTGGGTAGCTTCACTCATGTGTTGATGTGAGTCCTGGATCAGGCTGGGAACTGCAAACACACTACAGTATTCCTGTTCAGTGTTCGGGCTGTCCGTAGCTTCATTTTTCTCACCTGCCTCCTCATCTAGGTTAGAGTATTGTGATCTTCCAATAAACAGCTTTGAACACAAGTATCTCTCCCACTCCATCTACTTTCAAAACATGTCTTGTTTTCTTTTCCTTAAAACAGCCGGGCGGTGGTGGCGCACGCCTTTAATCCCAGCACTTGGGAGGCAGAGGCAGGCGGATTTCTGAGTTCGAGGCCAGCCTGGTCTACAAAGTGAGTTCCAGGACAGCCAGGGCTACACAGAGAAACCCTGTCTCGAAAACCCCAAAGAAAAACCAAAAGCAAGATGCACGCATTTAATCCAAGAGGCAGAACAGATGGATCTCTGAGTTCGAGGCCAGCCTGGTCTGCAGAGTGAGTTCCAGGACAGCCAGGGCTACATAGAAAGACCCTGTCTTGAAAAAAATAAATAAAACATGGCTGGAGAGAATTCCAGGTGGGCATTTCTCATCAAGCCTCAGAGCCCAATCCAAAATAAAGGCAAGAGCTGGATCTATAGAGCAGGCCTGTTGGTCAGTGTCACCTTACCTCAGGAATCAGCCATGAAGGCCACATAAATGGGCTCTAAGGTCATGGGTCTGAATAGTCAGCCTGGGAGACCAGGTCTGTGCTACACTTGTTTTGACAGGCTCTGCCTAGGGCCTTATTGAAACATCCCGGACTGGCTTGTGCCCAGGATGTTGGGCTGGGCACAGTATGTAGGCCAGGCAGACTAAGCAATTAACTGGGTGTGTCTTACACACAAGCCTTGGTGTTTGCAGGTATGTGTCCATCCACGGAGCCTCACTGGTGGCTTTCACATGAGATATTTGCACCAGGCCATCTCAGTTCTTTAAATGTATAACTGGACTAGATTGTTTGCATCTGGAGAGTTTTGCAAATGTTCACATTGGCCGTGTACATCCACTCTCCTTTTAATGCCAAGGAAGGATTTTGCCGGAACAGTTTAGCCATTGAGTAGAAAAAGCAATTGAAACTTGAGTCATGACTTCAAGAGATCTTAGTTCCACTACCAATCTTTTTTATTGTTTTGGTTTTTGTTTTGGTTTTGGTTTCTGAAACGCTCTAATACCTTGAGTTCACCTCAGACTCACTATATAGAGAAGACTGACCTTGAACTCCTGATTTTCCTGCCTCAAGCTTCCAAGAAAACTACCATGCCGCCTATCTTGAAATCTTAAATAATAGGTTCGACTTCAAGAAAATGGTATAAATCTGAATTTCCAACAAGACCCCAAATGTTGGCATGTGTCACCATACCTGGCTTTGTTGTTTTGTTTTTTTAAACTGTTTCCTCCTCCATTACAGTCCAATGTGGGTTCTACCTACACCGTGTGTTGTTGAGTACCTGTGACCTCTGCCCAGTCGAAACCTGTCTGATTACTGTCATTTATAGGATCACCCTGTATCCCTGGCATGGTAAAGCCGTTACTGTGACTACCAAACTCCTTCAGGGTCAGCATTCTTAGCCTACTCCTGGTTCTTCCTCATGGCCATGGAGAAATCTGGCTTCTCACCAGTGCTTCTCTGAGACAGCTCTGGGGTGATGCAGCCCTACCGTCCAAGTAGCAGCGTGCTTATTGCCAGCTCCCCACTTCAGCCATGCTCACAATGCATGTCACATTGTTCAGAGGGACAGGACAGGTAAAGGCAGCAGGGCCTCTGGCTGTGCCCAGCTTTCTGCTATGAGGAAACAATAGATTCTAAGGAAAGGATCTACCTGGGAAAGACCTTGAGAGATTGAATGGTGGGAACTTGTGCCCGTTTCAGACCTTATGGGAATGAATGGCCCAATCATTGCCACAAAGTCTGTATCAGACAAACAGCCCCAGGACCAGCTTTAGACACAGCAAGCTAAGTGGCAGGCCCAGAACCAAGTGTCAGCAGAGGTAAATGGAAAGGGAGACTTGGTAGAGGTCCCTCCTGTGTCTTGCTCAGTTCTTCTTTGCTGACTTCTCTTCAAAGCTGGCACCACCCACTTGCTTCCATTTCTCCTCCCTAGCGACAAGTTGGATGTACTCCTGCTTCTGGCTGCTAGATATGGGATGTTGTTAATGGTGATAGTTGGTTTGATTTGGGTTTTGTTTGGAGATAAGGTCATGGAGTCTTTTGTTTGTTTGGTTTTGGTTTTGTTCTTGTTTTTCGAGACAGGGTTTCTCTGTATACTTCTAGCTATCCTGGAACTCACTCTGTAGACCAGGCTGGCCTCGAACTCAGAAATCTGCCTGCCTCTACCTCCCAAGTGCTGGGATTAAAGGCATGCGCTACTACTGCCCGGCTATGGGGTCTTCTTAAGTAGCCCAGGCTACCTTAAAACTCATGGTCCTCTCGCTTTTGTACATAGGGATTATGAGCCTGTGCTGTAACACAGTGCTAAGGGGTTTCTTGCTTGTCAAAATGAAGACACCAGGCAAAACAATAGGGAATAATAGGGAATAGGGCAGGTTAATCTTAAAAAGGAAACCAGAGTATATTGCTGGGTTGCAGAGAGGAAGGCAAGCCAGAATGAAGAAGGATTTGAGACAGAAGGGCCAGTAATGACTTCTTGTGCCCTCTCAGACCAAGTGGAAGCCTTTGTATAGCCTGAGAAGAGTCTACTGCAGTAAAGACACCGGAGTCACCGAGACAGTGAGTGGCATGTGGGGTAGGTCCAGGTTCTAGGTCTGTCTTGTAATATGCCCTCAGGCTTGGCAGATTGGAAGGCAGATAGTCTTAAGAGCCCTTGCTAGACCATTTAGGAGCAGATTGGGAGGTGATGGTATGGGGTCTGTGGCAGATAAACTCAGGTTAGCAGAGGTTGGTGTCCCATATTGACTGTGTAAAGAAGGAGGCCTATTCCATAGCAGAAAGCAAGTAAGGTAGTTACTGAGAACATACTGGGAGGATAGCTCTCTTCTAGTCTTTTGTGGAGAGAAATGGGCTAAAATAAGACAAGGGCTTGAAAGATAGAAGAGGCAGCAGGTTCCAGATTGAATAGTCTGGAGAATTTCAGTTGTGGGAAGCAAAGATGTCCAGGTAAATATGACAGGGTCTTGACAAGAAGGGTCAAGGGAAATGGTACAGAAAGCAGTTTGAGATCTAGGACTGAGAAATGCAAGGTGGGAGAAGAAGCGTGGGCTAAAAGGGTGTTAGGACCACCAGATAAGTAGGAACAGCAGTTTGATTCATCAGCCGTAAATCTCGGACTAAGGTTTTAGACTGCTATGTTACGAGTGCTGTAGAGTTAGTAGGTCTTTGCTAGTAGTTGATAGTTAGTAGGGCCTGGAGGGATCTAATACTATAGGTTCAAGTCCCTGAAGGCTGGAAGGAGGTGGTCAAGAAAATATTGGTCCATGCATTCAAAAGTGATGGAGTCCTATGGTTTAAACAGTATGGGGGTATGGTAGAGTCAGGGAGAAGACATCTCACACCTGAAGGTGAACAGTAGCAGAGACTCACATACACACAAGTAATGCCAAAAAGACCGAGTCGGTCACATTTATATATTTATATGTATAACAATAACAAAGAAAAGGTCATGATATCCTGAGGAACAAGAAAGAATACATGGGAGGCTTGGAAGAAAGGGGAAGGGAGGGCATGATGGATTATGCCTTAATATTAAAAATATAAAGCAATAAACAAGGACTAACAAGAGGATATAAGAGCCTCCTGGGAAAAGATGAGTATAGGAGGGGAAAACTTACTTCCTTTGTGATTAAAAAAGAAAAAAAAACTAATACAGGCATGGAATTCTTCCACAGTGTCCCATTCCGAGGGGCAGGGACAACAGGGAATGACCAGGAAGGAATGGCCAAACATTGCCCAAGCTGGCCAGGTCACCAGCCATGGAACAGCCTGCCTAGGTCAGATAGGTATGCCTTCTACCTGTAACAGAGGGCAGGGTTGTCCAACAAATTACGGCAAAACCAAGTAATTCCCTCACGTGTGGTCAGTGTCTGAGGGCACTGGCTGCTCTTGCAGGGACCTGTATTCAGTTCCCAGCACTCACATAGCAGCTCACAACCATCTGCAGCTCCAGTTCCAGGGGATCTGACTCCCTCTTCCAAAGGCACCAAGCCACCATCTACATAACATTTTTGGAATAATAAAAAGAACTTTACCAGCTACTATAGTGTCACCCTGGGTTCCATGAGAAGAATTGGCAGTAGGGGCGTCAACTCCTGGGCCTCCTCAGCTCTCAGTGCTCTCAGTTCACGGAACCTGGGTCCAGAGACTGGAACCTGGGATAACGGAAGTGTTCATAAGGGCCTCTCTCTGAGTACAGCCTGGTTTCCAGTGTCCTTGTTCACCACACAGGAGGCAGGGCTGAGGAAGTGGCCATGAGATGGAGGAGGCTCTGGCCCCCTGTCCCATTTAGCCACATTTAAAGCAGGCCTTCCGTAGGCTAGACTTGACAAGTGTGGAGGACATCATGCCTTTATTTGAGTTATCTGCGTGTTTGCTTCCAGTTTAGTTTGCTCTCATTGGGACTCATGGTTTAACGCCCTCCTTACTGTTATTAAAGACTTCAAACCTGTTTTTATAAGGTCTCTTTAAGAGATAGGAGACCAACCTTTGACCTGCAGGGCTGTTTTCCAGACCTCAGTACTGATATCTACACTCTTCCCTGTCAAGGATTAGTAGTTTATTTAATCATGGTTTCAGATAAGCAAGTGAAAATCAAGGCCAGAGTCTCTTCGACCCCCAGGAGTAATCTCTCTGATTTTTATCATAATTGGCCACAAAGGGCAGCTTTTCCCATTCCTGCCAGGAGACATGCAGTCATAACCAGTTGTTGGAGATTACCTGGATTGAGTTGATAATTCCGATTGTGATTATGCATGGAACTGCCACAGCACAGACCAGGCAATGATCCCCATCCTGAGCATAAGGCTCTGAGCAGGAAGCGTTGGCATGGACATCCTGTCCTCAAGAGAAAACGTGGAGGTCAGAGGTGAAGAAAATAAATACCGCTCAAGGTCAGAGCAACGGACTGAGTAGATACTGAGATCCTCCTCACTCATGGGAGCTGGGGTTAAATACAAAGGATTCCAGTCAGCTAGGGGATGTGGGTGGGCGTGGCGTGCGCAGGGATGGCAACCTCTTGTTGAAGATTGGAGTGCGGCTGGCTAAGAGGAGCAGTTACAGGACCAGTGGACAGGTGAAGGAAAAGGCAGGAAAGGCTTGACTTGGCAGGAAGGTGGGTGAAACGTTGGGGACAGCAGCAGACAGAACAGAAGAGGGTGTTGGGGGAAGCAGTGACTGAGGAGGGGTCTCATCTGCAGGATGGACATCTGAGGATAGGAACAGATAGGCTGGAGACGGTACAGGGCAGGAAGGGGGTGTTGATTTTCCATTTGGGGCCCATGATTGACCATTGCTAGGGGAAGCTGAGGAAATAAGGTACACCCTGGGTAAAAATAACCAAGTGTCAAGGAGGGCAAGAACCTGGATAAACTGTTACAGTTGGGGAATCTACACTACTTTCGTTTTAGGAACAATCAAAATGGAGAAGTGTCACCGAATGGCATGGCCATGGCTAGTAGCAGCCTCCCCCTTCCAACTGCTAGGATAGCAGAAAAATGTCCTGCAGGACTTTTCTGCACACATAACCTTAAAGGGGGCGGTGGGCTGATGCACTCCTTTGATCCCAGTACTCAGGAGTCAGAGGCTGGCAGATCTCTGTGTGTTCAAGGGCAGCCTGGTCTACAGACTGAGTTCCAAGACAACCAAGATTACCAATTTCGATGTGTATTTTAACCTCAGTGTACATAAGTATGTCACCATTGCCTAGTGCCTCCAGAAGCCAGAGGAGGCCCAGATCCCCTCGAACTAGTTATGCACAGTTGTGAGTTGCCACATGGGTGCTGGGAACCAAACCAAAGTCTTCTGGAAGAGCAGCCAATGCTCTTAGCCTCTACTTAACAGTATAGTTATAACATCAACCAAGGACCTGGGATCCGGTTCATTTGGCACCTGCCTACCTAGCATGTGTGAAGCCCTGAAGTTTATCCCCAGCACCACATAAAACGAGGCATAGTGTACAACAACCTATATATAATTCTAATACTTTGGGAGTGGAGGCAGGAGGATCAGAAATTCAGGATCACCCTAGGCTACACAGTAAAATCAAGGCCAGCTCAATCTACATGAGATTCTGCCTCAAAAATGAACTAATAGAGGACAGAGAGAGCCCTCAGCAGTTAAGAGCACTGGTTGCTCTTATGGAAGCCCTGAATTCAATTTCCAGCACCAACTTACAACTATCTGTAACTCCTTTCCAGGGTAGCTGCCTTCTTCTGACTTCCATGGGAATGGGTGCATGGTCTAGGCCAGGTGGTGGTGCTGCACGCCTTTAATCCCAGCTTTTAGGAGGCAGAGGCAGGTGGAGTTCTGAGTTTGAGTCCAACCTGATCTGCAGAGCAAGCTCCAGTACAGACAGGGCTGCACAGAGAAACCCTGTCTCAACAAAAAACAAACAAAAAAACCTGTTCATACACATAAAGTAAAATAAATCTTTTTTTCTTTTTAATAAAATAATAGGAGCTGGAGAGATGGACCCAGATTCATTTCCCAGTACCCACATGGTGGCACACAACTGTAACTCCAGGTCCAGAGGATATGATGCCCTCTTCTGGCCTCCATAGGCACAGCACACACATGGTACACAGACATACAGACATACCTGCAGACAGAACACCGTACACACCAAATAAAAATGATCAATAGATCTTTAAATAATGCACACACACATAAAATAAATAAATACTTTTAAAAAGTAAAATGTCATCTCTAAAGTAATAAATGCTCTTCATAAACAAACATGCAGGCAAAGGGAGATGAACCATTTTTCTCTCCCACAGCTGGACCCTTTAATCATCTGACTCTGTCCAAGATGAAACTCTCCACATGGACTCAGCCAGCCACTGAAGTTTAGAGGGGATCTGGATTGGCTCTTTGTTCCCTGGGGACAACAGGGTTCCAGGGTTAGGACAAGGTCCAGGGCCCAACCCAGTAGGAAGAGCAGTGTGGTCCCTGGTCCATGTGCCCTTTAAGAGCAGGCTGTGTGGTCTGAGAAGATATATTTAGCTGCATCAGATGCTGCTGGCTGTGTGGTGACCCACAACTGTGCTGTTGATAAACAAGTCAGAAGCCTCTGGCAGCCCTCCTCTTCAGCTGGGCTTGAGAGTGACGAGCAGAGGAAGGCCAGGGCCTGGGAAGCCCAGAGAACACGCCAGTCCTGTGACCCCTGCCACCTCTCGCTCTGCCCTCTCCCACCACACAGGTCAAAACTGTCTGCCCTGCCAAGTGAGTTGATTCATTTATTCACGTAGCCATTTGTTCTTTTCAACTCTTACCCGTTTATCTGGCACAGCCTTTGAGAGCCTGAGATAGGCCAGGCTCCGAGACTCCAAGATTGCCGTAACAAATAAGGAAACACCAGCTCTAGCCCTTATCACACTAGTGAGATAGATCATAGAGCTCACTGGCACAGAAATAATCTGTCTGCACAGCAGTTTGAAGGGTGCAGAGTATTTTCACCAGTGGGATAGCTCAGTCTAAGAACCTGAAGCAGCTGTGGTTAGCAGTTTTTCTTCTGCTGCTAAGGACATTGCAGCCCAGAACAACCAAAGACCAGATAGCTAACCAAAGACCAGATAGCTGCTTTGGGAGGTTTTGTTTGTTTGTTTGTTTTTGTTTTGTTTTTCTTTTCATTTTGCTTGTTCTTTTGAGACATTGTTTCATGAGAGACTTGGCTGATCTAGAACTTGCTATGTAGCCCAGACTGGCCTTTGTAGCAAGACTCCCTCCTGCCTCTGTCTCCTGACTGTTGGAATAACAGGTGTGCATCGCTACACCCAGCCAAGACCTACAGAGGCTAAATGGAGTCCTGCTTGTTTTCTCATGGGAGTTTATTGGTTGGTTGGTTTTAGAAAACAGTTTCACTTTGTAGCCCAGGCTAGTCTCGAACTCATTACCCTCCATCCACAGCCTCTCAAGTACAGGGATCACATGGGTGAGCCACTATGCTCCCCACTTCTCACCCCCCTCCCCTTTGCTCTTCTCCTCCTCCCTCTCTTCATTCCATCGACACGGCTCTTTCTATGTTGCCCAGGCTGCCTCAGCCTCCTTGGTAGCAAGAACTAAAGGTACAGTTCACTGCACCCAATTAGAGCCCTTGTTTTTCCTGGGGGGGGGGGGGGCGGGGGAAGAGCCCACTGGGATTTTAAAGGAAGTAGTTTTGGTCCAGCTTTTCAGTTCATATTTGAGATGCCCAGAGAGGAAACATGCCTTGCCAAACACAGCTTAGCCAAGGGATGGTAGCTCACAGCTTTAATCCCAACACTAAGGAGGCAGAGGCAGGTGGATCTCTGAGTTCAAGGCCAGCCTGGTCTACAGAGCAAGTTCCAGGACAGCCAGGGCTACACAGAGAAACCCTGTCTCAAACAAGCAAACAGTTTAGAACAGGAACCTCTAGATCTCAGCCCGTATTCTTGCTCTGTGTTTGCCTTGTCCCCTCCTCCTTGCAACCCTCCCCTCCCCAGCCTACCTCTGCTGCACAGTTGTCTTCTGAGTGGCAACCTAGAATGCCCCTCCAGCCCCACCCTACTCTAAACAGTGATGGCCCCAGTACTGACTGGGGACCGTCGAGAAATGCGGATATGGCCTTCCATTCACCAATGTGATAAGACATGAGTCCCTAAAGTGTGAGAGCTTCTCTGAGACATTTCAAGACAGACCTAGTGGTCCCCATCAAGGACTCACAGTCTGCTGAGGAGTCACCAAGAACAGGAAGGGTCTAGCGCTCAGGCACAGCTCAGTGGTAGAATACTCTCCCGGCAGGCTCAGGGCCCTATATTTTATCCACTGTACCAAATAAGTAGAAGCCAACAAGACAGGGTGTGAGCAGTGCCCAAAGAGAGGAGACAAGTGTCGGGGACAAGTGTCAGGGACGTGGCAGACAAGACCAGACTTGGGTGGTTGCAGAGAGTTGAGATTCATGGACAACTTCCCAAGAGAGGTGCCTTCTAAGTGACAAGTCACTCAGGCCCACACCGGCAAGGAAGAGACACTCAGGATGAAGGAACAGAGCTGCAAGAGTGGAAGAGGCCCAGGAGCCCACTGGGGACATGACTGCTGCTAACTTTGAGTTCTAATGATAATGAAGCCACAGGCTGGATACCCTGCTGACCTGAGTTCTCTGCTCCCCCAACACCAGCAGGCTACACAAGGAAAGAGACAGCATGGTGCCACAGTCAAAGTGAGAGTCAAAGCTGTAATTACTACAGGACAAAAGATCCGCTCTGGGCATGCAAGGAGACTCAACCACAGGCACAATAAAGGAACCACTCAGATTGCAGCTCCATGATTGGGGGAGGCTTTTAGTGTGTGTGTATGTGTGTGTGTGTGTGTGTGTGTGTGAGAGAGAGAGAGAGAGAGAGAGAGAGAGAGAGAGAGAGAGAGAGAGAGAGAGAACATCATCCAGGGGCATCTAGAAGAGTCCAGAACAGAGAGAAAGAGACAACATGACCAGGGTTAGGGAAGGTGGAGGGTAGAATAGCAGGGGGGCGGGGCTGACCTAGGGAATAGCAGGGGAAGGGGAGAGACCTTGCCATTATAAATAGAGGCGAGGTCTGGAACAACTTGAGGGCTAGCAGAGCCACAAGAAAAGGCAGGGTGAGAAGGGCCAGGAGGCTAGGTGGGTTCCTAGATGCATAACTAGTACCTACTGGTAGGAACTGAGGGAGCCTGGAGGCTGGTAAGTACTTTGGTAGGCAATCACAGGCATAAGTCAATGGAGCACCTATGTGCCTTCTGCCAGAGTCAAGAGAAATGACTCCTTTGCGTGGCAGGAACCTGTTTCACAAGTTCTGAGGAGAGCTGGCTTTTATCAAACTGCCAGAAATCCTATAGTTCGGCTTGAATTGAGCTAATTTTGGACCTAGTCAATGAGTCTGCCCTTATTTTGGGTGTAGGGGGATGTCATACCCTTTGGACATTAAGTAAGGTGTGGTCCGATTTACCTAGGGCATCAAGGTCATAGCCTCACACAGACGGAAGGAGAGAATTGCCTACGCCTGGCTGGTCTGCCCTTGGCCCTGTGGCTTCCAGCCCACATTCCTGAGCTTGGCATGGCATTCAGACTGAATATCACCCTGGAGAGGCAGCTCAGAGCCTTTGTGTCTGGGTGAGCTTCCTGTGGACTCCTTCCCAAGGTGATAGATAAACGCCTTGGTGCTCAGCCAGGTCATTTCTCACAGGTCCGCTGTGTGAGTCAGTTCTGTGCCTCAACTGAGGGTGCCCAGCTCCTACATCCAGGGCTGCTGTGTTTAGTGCAGACAGAACTGAGCAGATCATCTTAAACACAAACTGCTGGGCACGAGGCAGAAGCAGTCAGAGGTGATGGACGTGGCACCAGCCTGCCTGGCACACGGCAGCAGGGCACCAGGCTGGGAGCTGAAGAGTACAGAGGGGATGAAGGACATCTGAGTGGGAGGAGCTGGATGGTCAGAGACAGTGGGAGGCAGCTCCAGGAAGTCTGCATTATGGAGTGAGGAGCAGGCAGGTACCAAAGGAGGCTGAGGTCTGGAGGGGGGAGGGTGCGGGGGGGGGGACACCAGATTCCAGGGCTTTGTCCTGAGGGTAGCAAGGGTAGGGCAGATATAGAGATCATGGGGATATGGATATTGTCTGTCTAGGGCCAGAGCATCTGTGTCTGTGGGCAGGTGGAGCAGTGGAGCAGGAGTTTCCCTTGAACTGAAAACTCACTGGTCCAGAGAAGAGCCCTAGGTGAGCTGCAGCCAGAGAAAAGCCAAGAATAAAGAATAAAGTGTAGGCAGAGGAGCAGAGAAAGAAAGAGTGAAAGCCAGCAGACGAGGAGTGTTCAGTGCAAACCAGGAGATGTGAGAAAAGGGAAACCCAGGTAAAGATGGTACGTGCCACTAGAAAGGGCTGGTTGTTACACACAGCCTACCATAGATGGCCACTCAGACATGGTTTATAGCCAACTGAAAGTCTTTATTCCAGCCAGATGAGACTACACTCAGGTATTCAGGACCAAATGTAGTGTAGCTCCAGTGTTGAGCAAAAACTACATCATGGTATCTCACACATCAAGTAGAAGAGGTTTCACACAAGCAAGTGGGTTAACAGAAGCTAAGACAAGCAGTTAGCTGGAGAGGGGTTCCTTCAGCTCAAGCAGGCAGTTTAACAGAAGCTAAAGTCAGGTGGGACATCTTGACCTTAGGTTCCTAGAATAGAGTTCTGATAATTTTCTATGGGATTCTCCATCAAGGAGATAAAATTCTGGAGATAAAACCTGAAATGGCCTCAACAAGAATACAAGATGGAAACTGTGTACT
Organism: Tokudaia tokunoshimensis; assembly: GCA_036184795.1. Classification (NCBI taxonomy): domain Eukaryota; kingdom Metazoa; phylum Chordata; class Mammalia; order Rodentia; family Muridae; genus Tokudaia; species Tokudaia tokunoshimensis. Next base: position 94,078,844 of record BTHU01000004.1, on the reverse strand, counting down.
GCTTGAATCTGCAGGGTGTTTTGCCCTCTTTATAACCCAGGAAATGCCTGGGGTGAGTGAGGCCAGGAGTGGGGATGAGGAAGAAGGGGAAACTCTGTATGGTCTATAAGAGGAAGGAGGAAGGAGAATAGGCTTCCCAGGCCCCACCCCTGACTCAGTATCCTCAGTATCCTGAGCTGGACCTCTGCCGCTCAACTGTGGGTAAAGGTCCCATGGCTATGGCAAGGAGGGCAAAGGATAACCTTAGAATGCTGGCTTTGGCCAAGCTCCTTTGATAACATCTGAATCTGCTAATAAAGCTACTCTGTTTGGATCTAGTTGTTTATGGCCACCATGTTATTAACTGTCTAAACTGGGATACTTTTGAGGACAAAGTAATAATTACTACAGGACAACAGAGTAAACTAGGACTGCTGTGGGTACAATGGGATATGTGGTCACCAGCCATTGGCAGGAGACTGTGCCTGGAGCTCCACTCTGGTCCTCAGGGACTCTCTATGGCCCTGCCACCCCTAGTTCAGTTTAGGCACTAAAATGAGGCTTAGGCTTTGCCTACTAGGACCCTCTTCATAATCAAGCTAAGGGTTTTTGAAGTATTCCCATCCATAGGATTCACACCTCCTGCTTGTCTATCATAGGTACCTCAACTCTCTTCAGGAAAACACAGCTCCCAAAGAAATGGAATCCTGTGGCTTGGTGTGGGTAGCACAGAGGCTTCCCAATGACTGTCAGCTCTGAAATGGTGCCAAGATCAAATGTGGTCACTGCCTCCCTCCTGTGCATGAGCCTATTGGGCAGTGTTCCCTCCCAAACACAGTCTGAAGTCCTCAGTCTCCCTCACTCTGCTTGCCTTATACTCATAGCCAAAGGCCGAGAGGCAGGGAGCTCCACCACCTCTGGGCCCTGACTCCTTTAGTTCACACCAGCCTTTGCCTGGCTTGTGGGTCACAACACATTCCTGCCAAGTCCTGTCCCAAGTGTATCTCTCCACACTGTAAATACAAGTGGCTTTAAGGAAGACAAAACCAGCAAAAAGAACACAAATAAAAAAGAAAAAGCATGCTAAAACCAAAACATCAAAAAAAAAAAAAACCATCACCAAAAACACACAGAAAGCACGTCATCAGAAAGCATAGCACCAGAAAACCCAACTTGCCTATTTAAAAAAGAAGTCACTTCCTCATTTATCACACTCCAAGGTAGCTTCTGATCCCTCAGCTGCTGAAAAATTCTACCTCCCTGTCAGGTCCAAAGGAAACTCCAATTCCCCAAACGGCAGTCCAAAATCCACAAATGGGCTCAACCTGGGCTATAGGGAAGATTTCTGGTGATTAGAAAAAAGCCAGCCTTCCTCAGGAACTTAGGAAACTGGTTCCCATCTACCAAAGGAAGCTATTTCCCTTATCAGTAGCAGAAGGGACAAATGACTGTGGTGCCTATCAGCACACCAAACTGAATGCTGGCCTTCAGACTCCTTCAGCATCTCAAGTACCAGTTATACATTTCAAAGTCCATGCTAGCTTACCCTAAACCTTCTCCAGCTCATCATAGGCTTCCTTTCCCACAGCTACTATAACCCTGCTATTCTTGATATGTGCTCTCTCTCTCCCGCTCTGTCTCTCTCTCTCTGTGTGCATAGGTCTCTCTCTCTCTCTCTCTCTCTCTCTCTCTCCCCCTCTCACCAATGGCCCTGACTATCCATATCCAGTCTGCTGACTATGTTCAGTCTACTTCTTTTTCTTTCACTCTAAACTCTTCCAGATGCCTCTGGCTGTTCTTTCTCTCATTTCCAATAAAAAAAAAAAAACTTCCCCTTAATCATACCATGGATCAGACATGTCCATTTATACATTCCCTCCTTTGCTCTGTGTCCCCTCCACATGAGAGCCCTGCTACTTCTCCAGGACCCCACCAGAACCAAGCAGCTTTGCCTCAGTCCTCAAGCTATTTGTCTGCCCTCCCCACAGGGGAGGTCAAAGGCCCTCTGGCCTGCTGCAGACTCAATAAGCCACACTGAAATAGCTGTTCTGGGAAGACACCCTACAGGAATGGGCAAGATGACTTAGAAGGGTCCTGAAAACTCTGAAATTCCATCTTCCCACCTGCAGTGTCTTCAGAAGACAAAGGCAGGTAGACCTATGGGAATCCCAGGCCAGTCAAAGCTACTTAGTGACACTTGTATTTGTTTATTTATTTATTTAGGTTTGGAGACAGGGTTTCTCTTTGTAGCCCTGGTTATTCTGGAACTCCCTCTGTAAACCAGGTTGGCTTTGAACTCAGAGATCTGAAGGTCTCTGCCTCCTGTGTGCTGGGATTAAAGGGGTGTGACACCACTGTTTTTAAATAAAATAGCTTTTTTTTTTTTTGGTCATTCAAGACAGGGTTTCTCTGTGTAGCCCTGACTGTCCTGGAACTCATTCTGTAGACCAGGCTGGTCTCAAACTCAGAAATCCACCTGCCTCTGCCTCCCAAGTGCTGGGATTAAAGGTGTGCACCACCACTGCTCGGCAAAGTAAGTTTTAACAAAGAATTTGTCCTTAATGTTCCTCCATCATAAAATTTCCGAGTATGGACCAGGAGCCCCTAGGGCTTCTTAAAAACTTACTAGGGAACGTATGAAGTCTTTTTTTGCCTCTACTTTCCTCAGGAATGTAACGGAGTTTTGCACAGGCTACACAGCAATGACAATTTGCAGAGTGAAGGCAGACGAGATGCGAAGCTGGTGGGCTGTGTTGTCAGGCACTGAAATACAAGGATGCCACTCTTGTCCCTAAAGTGATTTTGAAAATACAGCTTTCTTCTCCTGACTCCCTCCTCTGCCCCTTCTTCTGATGTGTGTGCTTGTTTGTTTTTATTTACTAGAGTGTGATCCCAGAGCCTTAGACACTTAAATATATGCTCTACCACTTAACTGTAACCCCAGGCCTTGGGTTTTATTTTCTTGGTTTATTTTGTTTTGTTATTGTTATTTTGAGAGATGGTCTCTCTTTGCGCCCAGGATATTATTTGAAACAGTGTTTTACATTGTTGCCAAGTCTGACCTGGGACCTGTGATCCTTGGCCTACTGAGTGTAAGCATTACAAACATGTTAACATGCTTAGCTCTTGTTCTTTTTTTAAATTGTGTGTGTGTGTGTGTGTGTGTGTGTGTGTGTAAGTTTTGTATTATGTTTATTTAGTGTTTTTGTGTAAGTGTATGCACGAGTGAATGTGCTTGTGGGTGTTCTCGTTTCACCGTGTACATGTGGAAATCAAAGGACAATTTTGGGGGCTATGTCACTGCCCCAGGTCTGCAAACAATAGTCATGCCTGGGTGTCAGGGAGTGGAGGTAGGGGGTCAGGGCATGGTGATATATACCAGCCTGGAACTCAAGAAGATCCTGCCCACAGACACCCTGCCTCTGAGCGACAATGAGATATCTGAGGTGAAGAATGATCCAGTGTATGCACAAATTTTTCTCAACCTACTTTAATATCGATTCAACCTACCACCCACCAGAGGTAGTGGAAAAGAAAGGTTATTAAGATAGGGGGGAACTGGACCTGTTTAGAAATAGTTTTTTGGGGTGATTCCAATCTTCATTGTCCTCAGTCCAGTCCACTAGCAAACACCAAACATGAATCGACAGCTGCAGTCCAGTCCACTAAGCAGACAACACACGAATCAGCAAGGGCAGTTCAATCTAGAAGGAACCAAGAGGCTCACCAACCAGCCCAGGTCCTGGGAAGTGGCAAGAAGCTACAAGAACCTCACAAGAAGTTCTTTGGTGAGTTTCCTTCTATGAAGTCACCACAGGGGAAGCTCAATAGCACACTGTAAGGCGAACCAATACATGCTCATCACTGCTGCCTTGGACGATGTTGATTGTCATCCGTGCTTCCTCCAGAGCCTATGCTGATGTCTGTCATCTGTGCTGCTGCCACAGGTTATGTTTATGATGTCTGTGTCTAGTGTTGCTGCTGAATGTTATAGTGATGTCCATGACCCATGCTTCCTCTGGGACCAGGTTGATGTCCATGATCCCAGCTGCCCCAGCTACTATGGGCAAGGAAGCTTCTTTTGCAGTGTATTGATGACTGTAGAATCATGTAGGATAGAGAAAGAGAGACATTGAAGGCTTCTGTGAAACCTCTTCCTGCCTTCCCCCAAAAATAAAAGGGGAAGCTATTGAAGAGAGTTCTTAAAAACTGTGATGACTCAGCGGTTAAAAGCACTGACTATTATTTCAGAGTTTCTGAGTTCAATTCCCAAGCAACCACATGGTGGCTCACAACCATCTGTAATGGGATCTGATGCCCTCTTCTGGTGTGTCTGAAGAGAGTGACAGTGTACCCACATATGTAAAATAAATAAATAAATCTTTTTTAAAAAATGTGATAAAGCTGCTTAAGTGTGGCATTGTCACAGTTGATGGTTCCTGGCAGAGTGTTTAGGGGTCAGGAAGGTCTCACTTATCTTTAAAGGGCTGGCCACTTAGAGTTGTGTGCTCTAATATGTATATGGGCAAAACAAATTGGAGTTGGTGGTTTGGTTGGTCTTGGTTTTTTTTGAGATAGGGTTCTTGAAAGTGTGTGTGTGTGTGTGTGTGTGTGTGTGTGTGTGTGTGTGTGTGTGTAGCTCTAACTGCCCTGGAACTAGCTCTGTAGACCAAGCTGGCCTTGAACTCACAGATACCCACTTGTCTCTGCCTCCCGAGAGCTGGGATTAAAGATGTGCCTCACCATTTCCCAGCTTGTTTATTTGTTTTGGCTTTGATTTTTGTTAGTTTTTAGGGTGCGAGGGCTGAAGGGTGGGAGGGTGAACCTGGAAGGAATGCAAGAGAGTGTGATTGGAGTGCATTGTTCCCAAGTAATTAATAAAAATATGTTGGGAGGAAAAAATAGTGTGCACCAAAAACAAAAACAAGCAAAGGACAGCTTTTAGGATTTAGTTCCCTCTGTCTACCATGTGAGTTCCAGGTACTGAACTTGGATCACCAGGTTTAGCGATAAGCATCTCTACCTGCTATACCATCTCTCCAGGCTTCCTATTCTTATTGCAATTTAACTGTGTTTTAAACTTCTCCATTTCCATTTCCTTCTAAGATTTTTTTATTATTGTGGGAAGGGTGTATGAGTGTATGAGTGTGTGAGTGTATGGTGTATTTGTGTGTGTGGTATGTTGTGTGTGTGTGTTTATGTCTGTGTGTGGGGTGTATGTGAGTGTGGTGTATATGTGTGTGTGTCTGTGTGTGTACATGGTGTGTGGTATGGTATATGTGTGTGTGTGTGTTTATGTCTGTGTGTGTGTTTATGTCTGTGTGTGTGTTTGTGTGTTATGTGGTGTATGTGTGTGTGTGTGTGTGTGTGCGCACACGTGCGCATATGTGGACAGCTTTGCCCAGTCAGTTCTCTCCTTCCACATTTGCCTGGGTTCTGGGGTCTAGACTGGTCTCATCAGACTCATGTGACATGTGCTTTTACCCTCTGAGCCATCTCCCTGGTCCTAAATTTCTATTTCTAGTGTCTATTTCCATTTTTTTGTTTGTTTGTTTGTGTTTCAAGACAGGGTTTCTCTGTGGAGCCTTGGCTGATCTGAAACTTGCTCTGTAGATCAGGTTGGCCTTGAACTTCTAGAGATCCTTCTGCCTGTCTCCAAAGTGCTGGAGTTAAAGGCATGCACCATTGCTGCCTGGCTCTATAGTGCTCTGTCTTGTTTTTAAAGGGCCTGAGACTCATGTGCCTCCCACACCCTCAGTCACTGTCTGATTCTCTCTCCCTGTGGCAGCCAGACTTCCTGGGATATCAACTTGCCCCATCCCCCCACCCCCTACTCCAGGGCCCTGCCTGTGCCTCCTTGCCAATCTTCCTTTTCCATTCTTGAGGTTCCCCAGTGTGACAGAGTCTAGGGAAGGAAGTGGAGTCTGCATTGAGCTGCTTTCTCTTCTTTGTCGGTCCTTTTCTGTTTCCTCCAACCCAGCACCAAATGCTGTCTGCCTAACCCCTAAGCCACTCTCAAATCTGCTCCTGTTCATGTGGCTCACGCCACCTGTACCCCCAGGCAGCAGCAGTTCCTTCCGTGCATCCCTTTCCTGCTCACAATCCGCCAGGGCCCTCCCCTGACTCAAGAAGAATGTGCTACCACAGCCTGACATAGTTCGCCCCTGGCCAGCATCTGGGGTTGCCACCTGTTTAGCCCCGTGTTACCTCTGTGTACTAACTGACCCGGTCTCCTCTGAGGCACACAGTGTTCCATGAATTACTATCCCCCGAGGTCCCTTTTGGAGCTCCCTCACCCAGACAGCCTTCTCTGACTATCCACTGACTTGATGGGGGACCTGTTTAGGTAGTCACATTTCACAAAAAAAAAAATGTCTCCACTAGTTCTAGACTCCAAATTCCTTGAAGGGGGCTCCTTTATGCTGTGTCACCAACATCCCAAGAACTGTGCATGACAGTTCTTGAAGAATGGTAGCTTAAGCATTGCCTTGTGGCGTAGGCCTGTAATCCCCATCACTCCAGACTCTAAGGCAGGGGATTGCAAGAGAAAAGCCTGCCGGAGCTATAGGGTGAGTTCAAGACCAGCTTTGGCAACTTACTAAGGCCCTGTTTCAAAAGAAAAGGTTGGGCTAGAGAGATGGCTGAGTGTTTAAGAACACTGGCTGCTGTTCTATAGGACCCCGGTTCAATTCCCAGCACCCACATGGCAGCTCACAACTGCCTGTAAACTCCTGTCCCAGGGAATCCAACACTCTCATATAGACAGACATACATGCAGGCAAAATGCCAATGTACACTAAAATAAATATTTAATAAAAAAAGGTAAAGAGTATCAAAAATGTGGTGCAGTGGTAGAGCGCTTGTCTAGTATGATTAAGAGCCACAGGGGGCTAGGTTCAATCTCCACTACCACAACCAAACAGAATGGTGTTGCACGTGTGCTGTCAGACTTTTCCACCTTCTCTTGCGGCCTTCCAATCCACAGCAGACAGAGCTGGGTCCTGATTTGCCCCATGGGGCCCAGTGCATGGCTGCCAAAGGCTCCCTGACACCAACTGCTCCTGTTGTCCTCACCAGGTTCCCAGAAGAACGTGGCTATAGTCCACATGTTTCCCATCAACAGCCAAGACACGAGGCCGTCAAAACACAGGCGACACTAGGCAGCATGGCACTCTTCCCAGGCACACTGCCTGCCCAGCTGGTCAGAGATGACCCTGATGGAGACATCCACACCCATGGGGCACTGCCCACAAAAGCAGTGGCAATATGTATAACCCAACCTGTCCCGTCCACCATTCACAGACAGCATCCTCTAAAGAGACAGTTTAGAGCAATTCTGAGAGCTTCCTTCCCTGGCTCTGAGCAGTAAGAGAAGGGGCTAGCCCCGACTCAGACTGTCCTGCTGTTAAGGTAATCAGCTAGGACCGGCTCTAGGGGTCCATTCACTCCCTATGGAGAAACTCCTGGTCAGGCTGAGATCTGGGAGTGGTGATGTGTCCCCAGGAGCCAGGGTATGAGGAGCAACATCTAGGGCCATGCAGGGGTAAACAAGGGCAGGGAGTCTTTCCAAGGTTTATCCCTTACTTACCCAAGCCCTGTATAGAGACAAACCATAGTCTGGCAAAGGTAATTAAAGATAGTTTATGGGTAGCAGTATAGGTCAACTGAGAGGGACAAGGACCTGTAGTGATGTTTTCCAGGAACAGACCAATGGGTCTACAGGAAGTGATTCAGACAAACAACCAGACAGACAGAAGGATGAGGAAATGAAAAGGGGGGGATGGGAGAGTGGCCCAGTTCCAGGAGCTGTGTCTGTGCATAGGATCCAGCTCTGCGCTCGGCCCCGGCAATGAAGAGGGATGCTGGACCTTGGTCCTTGAAGAGCTACTTCGCCTCCCTCTCTGACCTCCCTTATCCAGAAGGCCGGGAACATGGGCAGGCGCTATTACCAGGGTTGGGGTAGTCCGGGTGGACAGAGGATCAAGGCTCTTGGAGGCTCCCTGGGGCTGTGGAGGCCTGGGTGGTGTGGAATTAGCAGCAGCAATGGGGGGATTCTGGTTAGGTACCAGAGGACTAGGGCAGAGCCACCGCGCAGCAGGGCTCACATCCAGGGCAGGTCCCCCACCTGCCCTGCCCACCACACCAACATGGTGCAATAAATTAAGTTTCAAGTAATAAGTCAGGGTTAATGAAGGAAGAGTTGGAGGCTAGCGGACAGGCAGGGGCATGAGACGCAAAGTCCCCCAGTCACCTGCCATGCCTTCTCAACTTTCTCTTGCTTCATCAAGTCTATCTCAAGTACTGCTTGCTGATGTCTACCAGTATCCACGTGGACACTCCTTGCAGGAGCTCGGTTCCTCAGATCAGCGCCAGAGGCTGCTCAGGGAGGTAAGAGCAGGGTAGCAGGGTTCCTACGGCGTCCACAATGGCTTCCAGGTGCTCATCTTGTGCCTGAGGCCCACAGAGCTGCATGAAGTCTGCCAAACGCAGTAAGTACTCAAGGTTGTGGCCAGAGAAGCCTCGGCAAGCAAGGATCTGTGTGGCAATGACCTCTTCGGGAGCAGGGCCCAGGTAGCCAGGGTTCTGTGGGGTGGCCACGTAGGCCAGTGCCGTGAGGGCTTGCTCAGGGGCATCTTGAGGATAAAAGGTGACTTCCTTAGTGTCATAGCCGCCAAGCACGGCTTCCCTCACATTCAGGTACTTCAGGGCCTCGCTCACCTGCTCCCCTCGAACTTGGTATGCCACACCCCAAGTGCAGCCCTAGGGGAAAACAGAGACACCTCCAGTCAGTCACAGCGCTCAATGCTGGTCCCGCGTTCATTCTAAAATGTTCCCCTAGACACAGTTCACACCTGTGTTCTAAAAAAGGGTGGAGGTGTGGGGAGATGTCTCGAGGGGCAGAGATAGTTGCTACCATGCCTGATGAGCGGATAACCTAAGTTCAGTCTCTGGGACATTCATAGTAGAAGGAAAGAATTTACTTCCACCTTTATCCTCTTGCTTCCACATCTGATTTAAAGCATGTGTGCATGTACACACTTACAAATAAATGTAATTTTGAAATTTTATGTATATGAACTTGTGTGTCTGGCAACCTGTTGACCTTGGAGGCCAGAAGAGTCTGATTCCCTGGAACTGGAGCTACAGATTGTGAGTTACTGTGTGGGTGCTGGGTATCAAATCCAGGCCCTCTGGAAAAGCAGAAGGTGCTTCTAACTGCTGAGCCATTTCTCCATGAAATTTTTAAAAAACTAACATGTTTGACTAGTTGCTGAGCCACCCAGAAGCAATAACCTTCACCCTTTTTCCCTTGATTTTTGTTTATTTTGAGACAAAGTCTCATATAGCGCAGGCTGGCTGACCCTGGACTCACTATGTAGCCAGGAATAACTCTGAAATCACAGAGGCCCATGTTAATAAGACCCTCAGGTGATTCAAGAAGAATGGAATAAGCTAGCTGCACTTCCACTTACCCTACACTAGAGCTCTGACCCTCTGCACCCCGATAGATTGGATCCCAGGATTCTCTTCTTGACTGCACACTTACCTCACGATCTTCAAGGAGGGTCACTACTCGGCCAGGCTAGACAGGGAAGGAAGATTTTGAAAAAGACAAATTAGATATTAGCACTTCCAAAAGGACTGTGAATGTACCTTAGTGGCAGGGAGGTTTGCCTATCATACACAAGACCTTAGATTCAAACTCCAGCAACACACACACACACACACACACACACACACACACACACACACACACACACACCATGACTGAGTTTTAATCCTGTTGTGACTTGAGCCTGTGGTCCCAGCACTCCAGAGCCTGAGAGGGAGATTTGTCCTAAGTTTGAGGTCACATAGCAAGAAGTAGGTAAAATGGAGGAGGAAGAGGAGGAGGAAGAGAGGAAGAGGGAGAGGAAGAAGAGGAGGAAGAAGGAAGAGGGAGAGGAAGAAGAGGAGGATGAAGAGGAAGAAGAGGAGGAAGAGGGAGAGGAAGAGGAGGAAGAAGAAGAGAAAGAGGAGGAAGAAATGTCGCTGTCCACAGCCAAGAGTGCCAGCCCAAGCCCCAAGCCTTGGGGAGGACCTTTCATTTAGTGACACGGAGTGACGGGCAGATGTGGAAGAGACAAACAGCGGGTGGACAGACAAGTAACCAGCACAGGAATCCACAGGTGCACTCACCAACCTGATACCCAGGCACACAAATTTAAACCACAAACCAGGTTAACACATTTCCCTTAGTTAGCCCAGGGTCCCTCCCATTCCAGGGCACGGGTGACCACTCTCCTGCCAACCCCACCCCACTCCTCTGGGCACAGAAGGATGCTCACCATCTTGTCGCTGCCCCTATGGAAGGTGTCTCCCTGCCAGAACCGTCGGCTATAGCCACGTACGTAGCCCACACGGCTGTCACTGTAGGCAAAGTCCGGCTTCCACACTAGGGAGCCGTACCCGAAAATCCACAGGGCTTGGGGGTCTCCATCCTCCCAGGAAGGCTGCGCGGATGGTGCAGGGGACAGTGAAGGAGGCGGGGTGCTCTGGGCTGCGGACTCCTGCTTCATGGTGCCGGGCGCAGGGACGGGCCCGGGCGGCCTCCGGGGCTGGTCTCCGGCACGGGCACGGAAGGACCGACGGACGCGTACACCTGGCCTGGCACCGATCAGTCGTTCCAGCTGAGTGGTCCCTCCGGAGGCGCTCTTTAAACCCTCCGGCCAGGAAGGCCCTCCGACTGCCTCCAGCTGTCCCGGTGATTGGGGCGGGGCAAATCTCTTTCTGGCCAATCACCTTTGGATTTTGCTTCTCGGTTAACCGCGCCGCCCTCCGAGTGGGTACCAGAGCAGCCCGCCCCCGGGCCAACGCGCGTGCTGATTGGCTCGGCTCCTCCTCCCGTGGTGGACCTGCTGGAGTGATGCAACGGCGGGGAAGGTTTCCCCAGAACTGGCATGTAGCAAGGGCACGTCGGATTGCGTCAGGCTGCGGGCACTGGGAACGGGCCTTGGAACGGGCGCAGGCACCCGCCGTCTCCCCGGAAGGCCCTCTCAGTGGTCTGAGCGGTGTCTCCCCCGCAGTCCAGCCGGTGTACCTGGCAGAATCGTTGCCGCCCAAAGCGGTGGCCAGTTCAGGGCACGACCAGAAGGATGCTTTGGGTGGCACGAATTCTTGCCTTTGGGGCCCCGCCTAAAAGCACGCACTGCAGAGAAGCTGTTTTGGGCACCCTCCGCATTCCACTCTGGTGCCTCATGCTGTTGCCCACGTGAACAACTGGAGAAACTGAGTCACGGGGTGGTAAGGGTTTTTGCAAAGGCTGCAGCTGAGTCAGGCTGGGTGAAGCTTGCAGGCCTCACGAGAGGGCTACGCCCGGCCAAATGTGAGACCCCTAAGTTCAGTCGTGTTTGAAGAAAAGTCAAAACCGAACAGCCTTGGGCAGAGCAGTCACGTTGAGGATGGCTGCCAGCACCTGTGATGCAAGGCCATAAAGAGAAGAATGTCAGGACACTTTCACCCCAAGGTTGTGGATTTTGTTATCTCCAGCTTGAGATCTTGCAGCAAGTGGTCAATTTATGTAGGCACCAAGGTTTGGGGGAACGTTAATTAAGGAGAGCTCAGAGGGCTAAGGGCAGCTGCAGGCTTTTCCCATAGCTTCTTGCCAGGCCGTGGGTATGAACCCTGGCACTGACGTGGGCAACTGGGCATCAGCCGTCTCTTTGGCAGTTCCTCTCTGGCTCAAACCCTGCAAGAACCGCCATTGGCAAGTCTCAGGAGCTGTCTCCCCAACAGCTTGCCCTCTCTGCACCCGGTGGAGCCTGTGCCACCCCAAACTGCAGGCTGGAGGGGAAGTAGAGTTTGACTTCCTAGGCAGCAGCAAGAGGTTGCCCCTCTGGGCATCTCTCATTGAGAAAGGGAAACAGAGCAGAAGGCCTTTCACTTGGAGGAAGGAACAGGAGTGAGCTCCCTGGTAGTGGAAACTTGGAGGGTCTACTTATTTAACCCAAAAATTATATCAATAGGGTAGATTCATCCCAAAAGTGTCTAAGCGCTCCCCCTCCCCCTCCCCCATCTCTCTTGTGTCCCCTATCTTCTAGCTGGGCTGACCTGGAATTCACAGAGAAACTATTAAGCCTAGCATTCAGGAGGCTGAAGACAGAGAGCTGGAGATTTGGGCCAGCTTGGGCTACAAAGCAAAACCATGTCTCTAAATGAATAAATGTATGGGTGAACACGGAGTGCAAGTACTCTTAAAAGTTGGAGGAACTTTTGTTTGTTTCTGTACACTCGTGTGCCTTGGACCTATGGTATTCGCCTGCCCCAGGACTGGGTTCCCCGTGAAGCTCACACATCACTTTTCTGAATGGAAAATTGTTGAGAGAAGTGGTGGTATCGGGTACTTTTCCTTCTTGCCACCACTGCCCGTGTTTATTCTCCCCTTTCTTTCCTGTCCTCCCTGCCAGTCCCTCTTAGTACTCCCTTTCTACCAGGTCTTACAGAAAATCACCCCTGAGAAGCTTCCCTTATTCCTCAGGTGGGAGATGGAAAACTGATGCACCGCTGAAAATATGAATCAGTAGAAAAACCCCGTGACCCCCTCTTTTCATTCCAGGGAATTCTTCAAAATATGAACAAAAGCCATGTGCCTGAAATTTTAATGTTTGTTGTTTATGGCAGCAAAAGCTAAGGAGGAAATCCTTAAATACCTAGAAATAGCTAAACATTGAGTAAGTTGTCAATCCACATGATACAGAAGTGCACAAAAACACACAGAGAAAATAGGCATCTATGATAACAAGTTGGTACACCCAACTAAATCCGTGAAACTATTAGACATAGTTATGTATAGCTGTGCTTACTGGCACTGAAACACTAGTTATGATGTATAATTACATGAAAAACAGGTTGTAAAATAACCTAATATAATTTTTCAACTTAAAGAAAAGTCTGAAATGAAACTGAGTGGTTGCGTATTTGCCTAACATGTGTGAAGCCTGGGTTCCATTCTCAGCTTTCAGAAAAGCAGCAGACTATGTCTGCTCTTTGGCACAGAGGAATCTGGAGAAGCTCATTAAAATACTCAGAGTGAGCACCTCGGAATCCTTACGTGGCCTTGGGACAGAATGGCAGGAAATTTGAGCTTCGTTCTTTTATATTCTGGTTGGGATTTTAAAAAGAGAAGACAAGTTTTTTCTTTTAAAGAAGTTTAAATCTTCTGCCAAGATTTACACATCTGTAATCCCAGCACATGGGAAAGCTGAGGCAGGAGGATCATGAGTTTAAGGTCAGCCTGGGCTATATAGTGAGATCCAGTCTCAAAACAACAAGGCTATTTTTACTTCATTTAAAATCAGTATGTATTATGAAGACATTCTAGTAAAAATGACGATGACTGCATAATAAACCAAAAATGCAGGATGTGGACAATCACATGAGCAGTGACAAAACAATTAAAAACAACAAACAGGTGTGGTAGCTCAGGACCGGAACCCCAGCACTGTGGAAGCTGAGGCAGGAGGCTTGCTACCAGTACAAGGCTAGTCTTGACTACATAGTGAGTTCCAAGTGAGCCTGCTCTACTGTGTGAAATCCTTTTGCAACAAACAAGTCATGGGTGTTGCAGTTAAGAAATGGTAATGTTTAATGAGATGATTGTTCTTTACTGAATTTATTTATCTCCTGTGTATGTGCGTAGGTATATACACTCAAGCGTGTGTGAAGGTCACAGGGCAACTTTCGGGAGTCCCAGAGATCCAATTTAGGTCATCAAGCTTTGTGGCAAGCCCTTTTACGCACTGATCCAGCTCACCAGCCCTGAAATGTCATTTTTGTTTGTTTTTGTCTGTTGGAACAGAGTCTGGTGTGAACTTGCTATGTAGCTGAAGATGACCTTGAACTTCTCATCTTCCTGCTTCTACACCTTTGATGCCGAATTACAGATGTGTATCAACAACTCTGATTTGTGCAATTCTGGGATGAAACCCAGGGTTTTGCGTACGCTGGGCAAGCATGCTAGCAACTGAGCTACACCTCCAATCTGAATTTTTTTTTTTTTTGAGGCAGAGTCTCACTATGTAGCTCTGGAGGACCTGGAACTCCCTACATAGACCACACTGACCTCAAACTTGAAGAGATCTGCCTGCCTCTGCCGCCCATGTATGGGGATGCCATCCTGAAATGTAAATTTTAAATAATAATAAAAAAATTTTACTTTCAAATCTTAGTGCTTTTCTGATGAGTAAGTAGTAAACACCAAAGGAAGAAATACAAAACTATCCAAACATTGTCAAATGTTCAAGTAAATTGTGCTCAATTCACATGGCAGAAATATGTAGTAAGAATCTTGGTAGTGATCTCCTTTAAAAACACAGAAACAGTCAGGAATATGTTTTTGTTTTAGTCCCGGGTGTGGGGCCGCTTCATAGCAGGTGACCGTGATTTGCCCTCTGCTCTAGCAGAGGTGTGGTTTTGCCAGCTTCAGATAGTTTTCTCAAGTGTGTGACATTTGGAGTTCTGGGGACTTTTCAGAGGATATATAAATGCTGGATCCCTGATGGAAGGGGCTGGGTATGCTTGGTGGTTGGATTCGGTTCGTACAGAAGAGATGAGGAGAAAAGATTAGTTATCTTGATAGCAAAGATCAGACTTGTCCCAAGGAACTCAATGCCTCTCATCAGCAGGAAGGAGTCCGAGGCTAATGCTACCCCCTTTCCCCTCTATCTTTTTTTCTCTCTTCCTAGTGTTAGGAGGTGAGAAGGGTGGAAGGAAGGAGAACCTACAGAGTACACAGAAGTCCTAACATATACATACAGGAGGCACACAAACACAGAAAAACTTAGACATCCAACCATAACATAAAGTTGATATAGCCCATTAAATCTGTGAATCCATTGAGAACAATTCCACGTGCCTGTATGTACTAGCATGGAAATTCCACTATAATGTATAATTAAATGAAAAGGCACACGTGTCTGAATCCCCTGGGGAACACCTCCATGATGTTTTTCTGCAGGACTCTTCCTACCCAACCAAAGATCCAGAAGCTGATGTTATCCAGACAGAGTAGACACTCACTCTATGCTCTGACAACCCTTTAGGTCACATTTGTTTATCCATCCTCAGCACCCCCAGTTTACATACCAGAAACAATAATTTATTGGCTATTTTTCCATGTGCCAGACAGTTTGTTAAACACTTTTACATTCATTCTAATTATAAATTTCTCCTGGGAGGCAGATGCAGATGGGTCTCTGAAACTTTGAGGCTAACCTGGTCTACACAGGGAATTTTAGGCCAGCAAGGCCTACACAGTGAGACTCTGTCTCAAAATAAATAAAAAGAATTATAAACGTCTTCACTCTGTTGGAAGGTAAATATAATTTCACAGATGAGCACACGGGAAAGTCACACATACAACTCACAAGGGCATAGCTGTAGTTACAGATCCTGAGTCTAAACACAGCTGGCCTAGCTCCAGGCCTCCTCCCTGAATCTTTTAGTATCCTTCCTTCCATCAAAGTGAGAGCTCTCCCAAAATGTATTCATCTTTGAGGGCCCAGGGGAGTCAATCTAGTAATGGCATGCAGAAGGTCATCCACAGACTTAGTGAGGACAGTGAAGGAAGGGAAGGAGGGGGGAGGGAAAGAGGAGAGGGGGGAGGGAGGAAAGGAGGAGGGGGAGGGAGAAAAAGAGGAGGGGGAGGGAGGGGGAAAGGAGGAGGGGAGGGAGGAAAGGAGGAGAGAGGGGGAGGGAGGGAAGAAGGAGGGAGGGAGGGAAGGAGGGAGGATGGGAAGAAAGGGATCAAGTACTGGTTCTTACCTTGAAAAGGCCAGGGTAATATCTTACTCAACTCAAGCTCAGCACTAGTCGTGTAAGGGGCTCTTCAACACCCTCCTGTTGTCACTTTTGCCTAGTCCCAGTTAGTTCCAGGCCTTGCTTCTCTTTGTCAACATTCTCTCTCAGGCAGTAAGCCACTCACTGTAGCCAACATCTCAGCTTTCCTTCCAGGCTACCTTCAGGAGTGCTGCTGATGTCATGCCCACGGAGGCACCAGCTCAGTGGATGATGCCCCAAGCATTACCTCCATTTCACAGAGTCACATGTGTCGTGCACATGATGTGCACCTGGTGGCTTCCTCTTTTGGATCTTCCCAAATTAACCTTTCCTTATTGTTCTCTTAAAAGCAGGCACTTCCCATTTCCTTGTGCTCTGTTTTTACTCACTTCCCATTCCAGACACTTGGATCAACAAAGGTGGCTTGCAAGTATGGTTATCTGAGACAGGAGAATCATTTGTTTTGGGAGATAAAGAACTGCATAAATTAATCATGATTAAGGGTGAGGTTACCTTATAAAACTGCTGATTTCAGTAGCATGCCTGCCTGCCCCGACATAGGCTCTGAGTTCAGATTTGAGTCCCACTCCAGCACGTACAAGTGGGGCCACCCTAACCATGCTGTCTCTAGTCATCAAGGGCCCTAACTGTGAAATAATAGGAATGGTATTCACCTGTGGGCTTCGCGAGGACTGAAGCTCTTTAAGCAGTGTCTGATGCATGGTTGACTAATTATTTTCGTTTAAGATTTACCACTTTCCATTGTATACAAGGCAGAGTCACAGGCTATCTCTCTGTTGACTCAGCTCTGAAGAATTGAGTGGCTTAGAAATGTGATCAGGCTAAATATTTAGATTCAATGGAGGCAAATTCTAGCCTTCTTATTCTCCTTTCTTGCCAGGAAATTCACAGATTGATCTGGACAGGGCTTCTATGTGCTAGACAAACAATCTACTACTGAGCTGTATTCCCGGCACTCTTTTTGGTTTTATAGAGATTGATTTATAGAGGCAGGTGGATATCTGAGAGTTCAAAGCCAACCTGGTTTATGTAGTGAGTACCAGGATAGCCATAAACACATAGTGACACTCTGTCTCAAACAATATTACTTATTTTATGTATATGAGTGTTTTGCATGCTTGTATATATGTGTACCATGTGTGTCCAGTGCCCAGAGATGCCAGAAGGGGTATCAGACCCGTGGAACTAAAGTTGCAGATGGTTTTGAGCAACAATGTGGGTTGTTTTTTTTTTTAAGATTTATTTATTTTATGTATGTGAGTACACTGTCGCTCTCTTCAGACACACCAGAAGAGGGCATCAGATCCCATTACAGATGGTTGTGAGCCACCATGTGGTTGTTGGGAACTGAACTCAGGACTTCTAGAAGAGCAGTCAGTGCTCATAACAACTGAGCCATCTCTCTAGTCCCAACAATGTGGGTTTTGGGAACTCAATTCAGGTTCTCTCCAAGAGCAGAAGGTTCTCTTGACTGATCAGCCATTTCTCCAGGCCCTGGTTTTGTTTGTTGTTAGTTTTTTGTTTGTTTGTTTGTTTTGGTGTGTGTGTGTGTTTTGTTTGTGGTGGGGTTGTGGGGTGTTTTGTTTTT
Organism: Tokudaia tokunoshimensis; assembly: GCA_036184795.1. Taxonomy (NCBI): domain Eukaryota; kingdom Metazoa; phylum Chordata; class Mammalia; order Rodentia; family Muridae; genus Tokudaia; species Tokudaia tokunoshimensis. Next base: position 94,061,440 of record BTHU01000004.1, on the reverse strand, counting down.
TAGTTTGTTTATTTTTTGGTTTTTTGGGGTTTTTTGTTTTGTTTTGTTTTGTTTTGAGAAAAGGGTTCTCTGTGTAAGCCTGGAACTTGCTCTGTAGACCAGGCTGGCCTCGAACTCAGGCATCTACCTGCTTCTGCCTCCCATGTGCTGGGATTAAAGGCACCTATCTGACTAGGGATTGTATTGATTGTTAATTGATCTAGGCAAACCCAGTCCACTGTGGGCAGTGCCATTCCCTAGGCTGAGGATTCTGGTGGTAGAAAGCAGGCAATGTAGATACATTCATTTCTCTCTGTCCAGACTGTAGATGTAATGTAACTAGCTGCTGGAGTTCCTGCCTTGACTTCCCCACAACAGTGGACTGCAGCCTGAAACTGTAAGTCAATAAACTCTTCCTCTCCTAAATGTCTGTGTCAGAATGAAACCAGGTCACGTTTCCTCTTCTCCCATGCCTTCCTAATCGTGCCTGAAATTCCTATACCCCTTTTAGAAAGAAACATCATGCCTTACCTGGTGATCACTTATCTCTATAGCCCCAGGATGAAGACTCATCCTTTTAAATAGAGACTGAAATTAATCTGAGCATATGAGCCATCAAGGGACAAAGTGGAAGGGCAAACAACTTCCCCTATTAAAATTCACAAGATTGCTCCCTATTTCCCCAACAACGATATCTTTTAAAACTGGAGCACAAAGAAAGAGAGCTGGTTGGTGGTTGACGGTGCTTGCCATGCCTGCAGAGGATCTGAGTTTGGTTTCCAGAGACCACACTGAGAGGATCACAACGACCTGTAACTCCAGCTCTGGAGGGATTACACTAGTTTTTTGGGTTTATTTTTTTATTTTTTATTGCTATGACCAAAACACCACCTGAGGCAATTTATAAAAGAAAGCATTTAAGCCGGGTGGTTGGTAGTGTAGACTTTTTTTTTTTTTGGGGGGGGTTTTCGAGACAGGGTTTCTCTGTGTAGCCCTGGCTGTCCTGGAACTCACTCTGTAGACCAGGCTGGCCTCGAACTCAGAAATCCACCTGCCTCTGCCTCCCAAGTGCTAGGAATTAGTACAGACCTTTAATCCCAGCACTTGAGAGTCAAAGACAGGAGGATCTCTGAGTTCAAGGCCACCAAGTCTACAGAGTGAGTTCCAGAACAGCCGAGGCTACACAAAGAAACTCAGTCTCCAAAAACAAAGCAAAACAAAATAAAACCACAAAAAAATCATTGAATTGGCCTCATGACTTCAGAGGGTTGGAGTCCGGGATGATGGAGCAAGGGTATGGTGGCAGAAAAAGCCAAGTGTTCACACCTTGTGCTCACATCTTGATCCACAGCAGGAAGCGGCTGGAGAGCACGGGAAATGGCATGAGTGTTCAAGTAGTCAATCATGGAGGCCATTCTCAGTGCTACAGTGCCATCTGGTCTCGGGGTGCTTGAACTCGGTACACATATGCAAACCCAGACATGCATATGGATCATTAAAAAACATAAGGCCAGGGCTGGAGGGATGGCTCAGTGGTTAAGAGCACTGACTGCTCTTCCAGAGGTCCTGAGTTCAAATCCCAGCAACCACATGGTGGCTCACAACCATCTGTAATGAGATCAGATGCCCTCTTCTGGTGTGTGTCTGAAGACAGCGATAGTGTACTTACGTATAATAAATAAATAGATCTTTTTTTAAAAATAATAAGGCCAGCCGGGCGGTGGTGGCGCACGCCTTTAATCCCAGCACTTGGGAGGCAGAGGCAGGTGGATTTCTGAGTTCGAGGCCAGCCTGGTCTACAGAGCGAGTTCCAGGACAGCCAGGGCTATACAGAGAAACCCTGTCTCAAAAAACCAAAAAAAAAAAATTCTTTAAAATAATAATAATAATAAGGCCAGGTGTGGTGACCTTTAATTTCAGCACTTGGGAGGCAGAGGCAGGTGAAATCTGTGAGTTTGGGACCATCCTGGTCTACATTGCAAATTCCAGGCCAAATACTGCTACACAGTGAAAACCTATCTCAATACTACTACTACTACTACTACTAATAATAATAATAATAACAAATCTTAAAGAAAACCTGAGGCAGGATAATGCTTGTATCATACCTTTATCTAAAACAACAGGGCTAGTAAAAGTCCCTATAACACATCTATTCAGGGAGAAACCTTATGGAGAATGCAGATAAGTCCAGGACCTCAGATTTACAAATGAAACTGTAATCATATACTCTCCTGACCCAGATCCCAAAGAACTGCAAACGGATTAACGGGTGCCCTTTTCCACGTACCTCTATATCTATATTCCCAATACCTGTTTGCCTTTGATGACCCGGCCTCCCAGGTTGTTCAGTTTACCTGGCTGTCCTTGCCACCAGGGATTCAGGGACAATCCTTGTGATGGTTTGAATGGTAAATGTCCCCCACTGTCTCACACACTGGAATACTCGGTCCCCAGTTGAGGGTGCTGTTGGGGCGGTTTAGAAGTTGTGTGGCCTTGCTAGAAGAAGTATGTCATTAGGGGAACGCTTTGAGAGTTTTAAAGATTTGCACTGTTTCTCTGGGTGTTTAGTGTTTATGGTTGAAGATGTGAGCTATGTGTTGGCTATCCTCTCTACCACATCTGCTGCTTTTCTTTAGGAATTGGCTGTGCTAAATCTCATAGACACTCAACCTGAGATCAACCTCTCCGTGTAGATGATTATGCCCCAGGACAGACTTTCAGATTTTTAGCCCACAGGGCCCTTGGCATCCATCTGGGTTATTCAGACAGAGATATCTTCCAGCAACATCTAGGATTCAAATAGGGCCCTGTCACTAGTGTTAGCTTTAAAAGAGACAAACTTTTTTTTCATTTTATGATACACAGACCTTTAAGGTTCAAATTTTCCTAACTAGGAATCCTTTCTAAAACAAGTACTCTCTACTGTGAGATGACACCCTAAATGTGATTAATTCACTACGGTCCCAAGTTCTTCTGTGGATCCATACACGACAGATGGGATATTTTTAAGAGTTTCTTCACAATTACTAGTTTCACCATATTTAAATTCCAATTAAATATTCACACTCTCTCCCAAGTCCTATGGTTTCTTGGGCCTTGAAGCCCTAAACTCAACAACAGAACTTTAACCCATCTGTTAGTTGATGTAGTCCTTCTAAATTGAAGGGAAGGTGTCTTTGTTAGGGTTTTACTGCTGTGAATAAACACCATGATCAAGGTAACTCTTATAAGGACAGCATTTAATTGGGGCTGGCTTACAGGTTCAGAGGTTCAGTCCATTATCATCAAGGTGGGAGCACGGCGGCATCTAGGCAGGCAAGGTGCAGGAGGAGCTGAGAGTTCTATATCTTCATCTGAAGGCTGCTAGGAGAAGACTGGCTTCCAGGCAGCTAGGATGAGGGTCTTAAAGCCCATCCCCACAGTGACACACTTCCAAATAGTGTCATTCTCTGGGCCAAGAGTATTCAAACCACCACAGATGGGCTAGAGAGATGGCTCAGTGGTTAAGAGCTCTAGCTTCTTCCCCAGTGCACACTAGTTTGATTCCCAGAACACATTTGACTATTCAGAGCCATTTGTGACTCCAGTCTCTGGAGATCTGACACAGTCTTCTGGCCTCCACAGGCACCAGGCCCATATGTTGTCCACAGGCATATATGCAGGTAAAACACCCATACACATACAATTAAAACAAACAAACAAGCAAGTGAAGGCTTTAGACTTTCTCACTGCTCAGGTGGGTGAGACTTGCAGTCTTACTGATGAGACCTATTACTTCTGAGTAAATAATATGGACTTGGGGTATGGAGAAGGCAAACAACTATCAAAACCCAAAGATACACTGAAAGTTTGTTTAATGGCTCAAGATTCTTGACAAGGTCAGATCCTAGAAAAAAGAATGCACTGGGTTTGGTCCTTCCTATCACTATCATACATGATACTGATTTTGATATGTGTTTGTTTGTTTGATCTTGTGATGTGGTTTTATTGGAATACATATTAGATCCATACAACTTGAGATGGATTTCACAGCTACCATGGGCCATTAGACAAGTCTTAATGGGAGCCCTAACTGGTATCAGTATTCAACATCCCTCCTCAATTTGAAGTAGCTGCACTGGTCTTTGCTCTACCTCCTCCCAAAGTCATTTAGGGTCACCTGTTATAAGGATGGATTGAGACAGGAAACAGGTGGTAAGTTAGGCAGTTAGGGCCAGGGGAAGACTATGACACCATCATAGATGATCTATGGATCAAAGCTTCTCTCTGTTTGCAGGTCCTACACGAATCAAAGACCTTCCTCTCGGCCACAGTTCAACAACTATAGTATTTCACAGCAGCCTTGTCACCTGGGCAGTATCCTCTCTTGAAACCTCTCGGGATTCTGTCTTTGTCTCTCTTTCTTGCTGTTGTTGTGTGAGTGTGTGTGTGTGTGTGTGTGTGTGTGGTCCTGGCTGTCCTAGAACTTGCTGTGTAGGCCATTCTGGCCTAGAACTCATTCACTCTTTGCCCCAAGTGCTGGGGTTAAAGGTGAGCACTACTATCCCCACTTTTCTTTCTGATTAATGGTGTTGGTTCGAGTGTTCAGCTCTGGGGTGCCCAGACTTCATTTTTTTTTTGTCCTTTATAGGATCCAATCCGTAAGTCACAGCAGTTTGCAACTGAAACTACTGTAGTTCATTATTCCAAGTGGCTTCAACTGGATTTACCCCTTTTACCTGTCCCCAAGACAAGGTCATCTTTAGCTACTTATATATAATTTAAGGCCAGCCTAATCTAAGTTCTTGTCTCAATAAGTCAGTCAATCAATCAATCAACCAATCAATAACTGAATGGTTAGCCTCTCCAGATTGGTTAGTCTCTTCAGATAAGCAACTATGCTTTGCCATCAATGTGTGGCTTATATTTAATATAGGAATTCAAAGGGTGCTGAGGAAATGGATGTCCCAGAACACTTGGCAGTGAGGGATGGTGCTGGAAAGAGGTTTAGTTCTAGCCACTAGCTCAAACCCTTTCAGACCTGCTCTCTTCCACCCAGGTCAAAATGACCACCTGCAGGTGGTGGCCAGAAGATGATGGGGATTCGGCAGAGTTGGCTTTAGCAGGTGAAAGGGACTTGCTCTCTGAACACCAGGACAATATTTGGAGGAAAGCATCACCTTGGGTTCCTTCCAGTTACTCCCTGAGCTTAGCGGTGCAGAACCAGAACCGAGTTCTGTAGGGCAGAGACACAAGCTGATTTAGGATTCCTGGACTGGTCCAGGCTGCAGAGGGACAGGCGCGCAGCGCCCTCTAGTGTCCAACAACTGCCCTGCCGTTCCACCGCGACACCCGCCCCAGGCTCCCGCTTCCAGCGGCTATGGCTCCGCGCGAGTTCCCGGGCCAGGGGCGGGACTCGGAGGAGGCAGGAGGCTGGATACAGTGGGAGTGTCCCCGAGAAACTCGCGGCCTTCGGCGGCTTCCCGGCCCGGGAAGTAAGCCGGGGTCGGCGACCACAAACAGGAAGTAGGGCTGTAACAAAGAGCAGAGGGCGGGGAGCCGCCGCGCTCTCGGGCGCCTGGCGGTGGCGGCAGGTGGAGGGCTGACCCTGGCAGGCGGGTGGCGCACCTGCCTCTTCCTCTGCTCAATCCGGTCCAGGCCACCCTGGGACGCGTGGGGTGTTGGGCGCGGCCCCTGGGGAAAGACCTCTGGGGTCTCCCAGGAGCATCCCCTCCCCGGGAAGGGACAGTCACAGTTCCCTGAGTGAATCACTTCCATCTCCTTCCCGGAATGTAGCAGGTCACACGGGGGCGGAGGGCTGGGCCCACAGATGGTGCAGACCCACGTGTTGATAACATAGGGAGGGGAGGAAGGAGCCAAAGGTGGGCTCTGTAGGGCCCCTGGCAGAGGTGAAACACTGTACACCTTGGTTGAGTCTAGTGCTTCAACTAGCCTGAGTAGAAGCGGGTCGGAATCATTGTACCCTCATTTGCCCCCAGATGAGATCAACTGTGGTCCTGCCTGGGCTAGCCAAGAGAGACACGACTGTGACCCCTCCCAGCCCAGAGCACAAGGATCTCCAGGTGGTCACCAGCCAACAAGCTCTGGAAAAAGCAGCTGTCCTCAGGCCTAAATGTCACCAGGAGGTCAGACTAATTCTTTAGGCAGGACTGTAACTCCAAGCTACCGAGGAACTGCTAAACTCTAATTCTATTATAAAATATACAAAGACGGGCATTTGCCAGGCTCTTGAGAACACTTTACAAACGAGTCTAGAGCTATAATCTAATCTTGTTTGAATGCCAAGTCTCCTGAACTCTTGAGTGATTAAGAGACCATTAAATACCCTACCTCTGTGTTGGCAGGGTGTGGCCCCACAATTTATCTTCGGGAAATTTTAGGGGAAAAAAATTATATTTTGTTCACACTCCAAGTGAGAACTGGGTCCACTTCTGAGTTGCTGGGAAGAGGGCCTGGCATGGGCTGCAGGTTGGAGCCCCCACAAGCATACCACACTAAGTCCCTTGCTACGTTCCAACTTGCACCAGAAAGCCGTGATGATGTGTGGGGTTCTCTCTCAGCTCCTTGGCTAGGATATCAGAGGTGGTAAATGGATTGAGCCTGCCACCAGGACCCTTCCGGGGCTCTTCTCTGACTATCTGGCAATATAGCCTAGCCCTGTGGTGTGGACGTGCAGGCCTGCGGGTGTCCTACCTGTCCCCCACATGGGAGCCTCGTCATCTCGACTTCTGTCCCAGCCCAGCTTCCCCCGCCCCCCAGAGCCTAGGAACCGCTTTCCTGTTTCATTTTGGGCAGGAAGAGTGAGGTCGTGTTGTTCTTCCCCCTGCTGTCGGCTCAGTCTGTGGGAACGGTTCCCTGAATGCTTTCCTGTTTGATACCCTGTGTGTGCAGTAGAGCAACAGGGAATGATGACCAAGCCATGGAACACGTGTACACTCCTGGGACTCCACTAAGCACCCAGATCTTGTTCACCATGCTGGAGCCGGGGTTGGAGAGTAGTTTACCTCCTGAAGTTGGATTCCACTAAGAGAAAGGCATCTGTTGAGTCTGGTTCGCTTTACTATGAACTGGCTGGGAGCCTCTGCATAGCTTTTCACTTGCTTCCGGTTGTTGTTGTTGTTATTGTTTTTTCCTGCAATTTGCTCAACATGGGGTATATTGGTGGCTACAGAGAGGATCAGACCCTAGGGACTATCCTGTGCTTTAGAGGAAGCCCGGCATGGAGTAGTCTGGAAACTCCCTTATTAGTGTCACAGCCTGAGCAACAGTCTCAGGGAAGGCTCTGACTCCTCCCCTTGGAGCCTCACCCATCCCTTCAGTTCTGCCCAATTTTGAGAAAGATAAACCTAGGGCAAATCCCCAATCCTTCCTCATCACAGACCAATTCCGCACTAGTGCTCAGAAGTGCAGTTGCCAATGCAACCCAAATGTCCCAGCAGCAGGAGGAAGTAACCAGGGGAGTCGTCACTCATTATCTAATAAAAGAGCCCCTTTGAATAAGTAATGAGAGAATCTTCCTCAATGAGAGAAAATCAAGACAGGGAAAAATAGCCCCATGGGACTTAAAGTGGGGTAGTAGCACTCAGTCTTAAAGTCACCAGGCATGGGAGGCTGACCTAGGCTGGGGATCAGGTGGCCGAGGTGAGGCTCCCCAAAGACTGAACTGAGACACCATCCTTCCACACAACGTGCCAAACGCAAGCACGCACAGGCCGTTCCCACAGGGCCATTCACCAGCAAGAAGATACAGGGCTTCAACCTCAGTATAGGAAGGCAGGGGAAAGATCCCCACACTGCTATTACAAAGACAGGACCCAAGAAGTAATAAATTCCTGTACACATCTGTTCCATATTATAAATACACATTATATACAAAATAATGTTATAAAATGTAGAAAGACCAGTGCTTCTGATTCTTAAATTATCAAAATACTAGATTCCAAAATAAACTACAAAACAAAACCTCATATTATTGATTTTTGAAGATCGGCTTCAAGGTTGGTCTCGGGGCAGCAGTGGCATGGTAGAGCCCAGGCTCAAGGGCACAGGAATGGGTGTGAGTGAGGGAAGGGCCTAGGCCTTTCCACAATGCCACCCCCATCTCCCTTACTGGAATTTTAGCATAAAGGCCCTGAGCTCCCCAGTTAGACCTGTCCCTCTGGCTGGCAAAAGGGGCATGTCCCAAGCCCATCTGTTCACATGAGCCCAGAGGCACCAGGACCAGGGTGAGGGCCAACTTGTGCCCAGAAGATGTAGGCAGCACCCCGCCTGCTGTGGTTGGAGACAGGATTCACACCTGTCCCCTCAGGCTCTCCTCACCTGCAGGGTAGCTCCTGCTAAATGCCAAACTCCAAGGCTGTTCTGCCTACAGGAGGCCTGTCCCTTGCAAGCCTCCTCTCTGCTTTCTCATTTGGGCCCAGCTGTAAGGATGGAGTCTGGGCAAAGGCACTTTGGAAATACAGATGCCCACAGGAGCTACAGCAGTGCCAAGACCCACAAAGGCCACTGCCACTCTCTGGAGAACAGTCAGGAGCTCCATGATGACCACTGTTGGCAGAGCACGTCCAAGTCCGAGAGGCACCTTAGATGTCAGCTCAACTGATGTTCCTCTGGCTCCTCAACTCTGTTCCCTTGGCGGGCTGCCCATCTGAAGCCAGGCAGGCTCCTGAGGTGTGCAGAGGTTGGTGCAACTCTTGGCGGGTTCACAGTCTGTCCGGTTCATGCCATTCCCTCCTCCTCCTCCTCCTCCTCCTCCTCCTCCTGAGCAGCACTGTGCATACTAAAGATGTCCCATCCAGGATGCAATGTAAACAATGCAGAAGGAAGGCCCAGCTGCTGGGCCAAAGCTGGGTGTCCGAGTAGGCTCCTGCCTTATACCTGGGGAAGCACGTACAAAATGTGAAAATGGTTATACTAGGGGTAGGCAATGATCCAGAGGTTCTCTGGGCTTCTCTAGGAGAACCACTGAGGGAGAGGTAGCTCCCTTAGGGACCTATTCTAACTACCTGCCCCTTAAGGCCTGCATTGGGCTTCCTCAGCCGATGTCTCCCCAACCCCACCCCACCCCTGCACCACTGCAGCACATACCCTTTAACTCTCTGGGACTAACACCTCCTTGCACCTCCAGGCTCCCCCCCTCCCTACTCCCCCATTCTTCTCGGTCTTCTGCTCTAAGACATACAAGTGTCTGGGAGCTTGCACTAACATAGGAGGAGGCAAGCAAGTGGGAAATAGTTTCCTGAAAGCTCTACCCGGGCTTTCCCTGGCTCCTTGATTATATCAGGCATACCACCTGGCTCCTGTATCACTCTCTCTGTGGCAGTGGGGCCAGCAGGGCACACCAAGGAAGAGATCTCTGACCCACCCCTTCAGGAATGAGGTTGCTAGTGACCAGGACATTTTTTTTTTCCATCCACACAAAGCAAGAGGGGACATGCTGACAGGGAAGTCCAGCCCAGAACTCACCTCTGTGGCAATGACACATTCGTTCCTCTCTTCTGATATCAAACATACTGACTGGTACATAGAGTCCCTGGGGGAGCAGATCGCTGATATTCGACACTCTGGCTTTTCACTGAAGGAATATAAGACAGGCAGGTAAGAATGGGGGAGTAGAGAGGGGGGGAGCCTGGAGGTGCAAGGAGGTGTTAGTCCCAGAGAGTTAAAGGGTATGTGCTGCAGTGGTGCAGGGGTGGGGTGGGGTTGGGGAGACATCGGCTGAGGAAGCCCCATGCAGGCCTTAAAGGGCATGTAGTTAGAATAGGTCCCTAAGGGAGCTACAGGAGCCGACCAAACCAGAAAAGTCATAGGCTTAGAAAAAGCCAGGACTGTCACTAGAGACAAGCCCTACTGTGGGAAGATGGAAGTCATGAGAGATATACTGTGGACACTTGGTATTTGGGAGTTAAGACTGAATGAATGAATGAGAGAGGCTTCCCTAGTAAAAGATCCCTAGCAGAATTCTTAAAAATTATCACACTTGTATTTGTGTGTATGGGCGAGTGTGTATACATACACGCATGTGCACACGAGTATGTCACTGCACCATTGTGGAAGTCAAAGGACTTCTAATATGTAGGTCCTGGAGATCAGACACAGTCATCAGGCTTGGCAGCAGTTGCCTTTACCCTCTGAACCATCTCAATGTTTTTGAGACATGATCTGATGTTATCTTACCCAGGCTGGCATCAAACTTGCCATCCTCTTGTCTTAGCCTAAGTAGTTAGGGCTATAAGTATGTGCCACTGTGCCTAGCACAGTGTCCCTATAGAAATGTAACTGAAGTATCTTCCTGTCAGTACTACAATCTTACTTGATTAAAAGTAGCCAGGGCCTGATACAGTCTCCCACTCAGCCCAGGAGATCCAGTCAATCTATGTAAGGCTCCATGGCCAAGCTATGGGCTTCCAGGTGTGGCTTACCTGTGTAACCGAAGTGGCACCTTCTCTCCTAAGCTCTTGTCACCGTGAGGATACTTCCCAGGCATGCTCCCCCGCCCCAGGAGTCCTGGGGCTAGATTATAGTCCAATGTGTGGTTCTGCAGTTTGCCACAGTTAGACTTGTCCAGGCCACAGTCCACTTCCAACTCCTTCTTCTGGTTTGTGTTCTTGAGCTGGGCAGCAGGGATTAGGTTGTCCTTCTGGAAATCTGACAAATTGTTCATGGCTTCCCTGCTGTCGTCATCCGGCCTCCGAAGCCGCAGCTGCCGCACAGCCACAGCCACCATGACCAGCAACACCAGCAGTACCACCAGCCCCACGCCCAGGGAGACAGCCACCCAGGGGAAGCTGGGCGGCAAGCCCACGGGAAACTCGCAGCGGCTGCCCGCAAAGCCATAAGGACAGTTACAGATGACGTTGTTCGGGGAGAGGCCAGGGTAGCAGGTGGCCCCGTTGAAGCAAGGTCCTGAGGCACAGGCGTCGTCGGCTATCCGCACCTCACAGCGCCTGCCCGAAAAGCCAGCAGGGCAGGTGCACAAGGGCCCGTTCTCCAGATCGTGGCAAGTGCCCCCATGGGCACAGGGACTTCGGGCACAATCGCTGATGTGCAGTTCGCAGTGGGTGCCTGTGAATCCAGGTCGGCAGCGGCAGGTTCGGCTTGGACCTCTGTTCAGACACTGGCCTCCTGTAAGGACCCAGGACCCAGGTCAGCATTAGCCTGTGAACTCCCCGGTGAAGGGAATGAGGTGAAGGGAATGAAGTCATGAGCTCTTCTACCCCCGTGTGTTCCGCCTGCATGGACAGAGAGCTCTCTACAAAGAGAACTGTACAAAGACCCCAAAGCCCTGCGTTTGGGGTGATCCTGATTCTCCATGCCACTGTGGACTATTGGATAATAGTTACTGGCATCTTCCAGAATTTAGGGTAAGACAGATGTGCTTGGCTTGATCTCTCTAGCAGGGGATCTGACACCTGTAGCTTTACCTGATCCCTTAGCCTTGGTTTCTTCACCTGCTAAACTGGAGAATTTGATCCTTTCACAGGTAGCTCTGAGGATCAGGTAGGGAAGACGAAAGATAGAGTAGTACAGACCGCGTACAGGAAGTGCTCAGGCAGGTGCAATTACTATTTAACTTAATCTTCACACCAAAGACACTTAGTTTCGTTTCCCCATTCAGGAATGATAAAAACCTGGCTCAGGGGAGTGAGAACAGACCGCATTGCCACTGCCCCTTGCTGGCTCCTGAGTGGCTGCCTGCCTGCCTCATAGACCATCACCGGTTGACTAAGTGCACAAAGATTACCAACGTGTATTCCACATTCTTTGTGCTACACTCATTCTAGGTGAGTTGGGGGAAGATAAGGTACAGAACTCGGACCATCACTAGCCTCCCCTGGAGAAGGGATGTGAAGCCGCCTCCAATGTCCTTATTACCAATTCAAGGCTTCCTGAGGAGGGTCACAGGCTAGCCAAGGCTCATCCATGGAATAAGAATGGAAGTCTGTAGATGGGCACTACACCTCACCTACAGCCTATCGCTGACCTTCTCCAAAGCCCTACCCTCCATAATGCATAAAGCTCTTCACCCTCCAAAGCAACGAGGAGCCTATTTCAGTCATTCTGCCCACAGTAGCAGACAGGTCTCTCTCCTCTGAATTCTCTCAGGCCCTCTGGCCCTGGGGCCAGTTCAGCAGGTTAGTAAGGTGACAGGAAGGGCTTACCATTGGCACAAGGGTTGCTGGTACACCTGTCTACTTTCTTCTCACAGTTGGAGCCAGTGAAGTTGGGGGGGCATTCACAGGCATAACTGGCCCCCTGGTTGCGCTCCCGGCAGGAGCCTCCATTAAAGCAGGGTGAGTCCGCACAGGTCAAGGTACTATGTTCACAGTGCTGGCCATAGTAGCCCGGGGGACACAAGCAGTGGTAGCTATTCTCTTGGTCCTGGAGAGAGAACATAAACAGGCTAAAGTCAGGCCCGGGAGATGGGACAAGGGTATATGAGGTCGGTGCCTAGCCTCTGCTTGTCCAGAGTGCCCATCCATGCATGCATGCATATGCAAAGACTGCCTAGATGCTGACTGGTTAGACCTGCGCCTTCCTGCGCTGATGTGGGTCTCACCTTACAGCTGCCACCATTTCGACAGGGGTTGCTGGCACACTTGCTGAGTCCCAGCTCACAGTGCTCACCAGTGTAGCCTGGGAGACAGGTGCAGGTATAGCCCCTCGGCCCACGGTTGGAACACGTCGATCCATTCTTGCACGGAGAGTGGTGAGTGCAGTAGTTGAGATCTGTGCAGACAGGAAGCAACCGGCTGAGTGGGAGCAGGAACTCTCCCACCTCCACGCAAAGTCACCCTGTATTTGGCCCAAAGAAGCTTAAACTCAAAAGTTTCCCAGGCCCAGGCATCCCTCCTTTTTCTCTGCCAGTGAAATCCTGAATGTTAAATGGTCTGAAACGACATATAGACTGTATAAATGTAACAAAAGTTGGAAAGAAAGCACAATTGGTCAGCATCCTGCTGGGTAGGCTCACAACCCTGCCAGCCAGAGCAGGATGAAGAAGAGGCCCTAGCCAATGAGGAAGCCAGGAAAGGCTTCACAGAGGAGGTGCATGGCTGGAAGGACTAGAAGGAGAAGTGAAAATTCAACAGGTGGAAAGGGGGGGGGGTGAGAGCCAACATAGGCAGGACCAGGCATCCTCTAAAGGAGGTGTTAAAAGTGTATTTTGAATGATAGCTATTTGTTTTCTTGTTGGAGGAGAACAAGGAGGGAGAGCCAGACAAAGCAAACAGAGGGATGGTAAGGGTTGTGTTTGTATACAGTGAGTATATGACTGTGTTACCTGGGAGCAAATGTGGATGGCAGAAAGGGAAAGGGGTGTGTGTGTGTGTGTGTGTGTGTGTTGGGAGTAAAAAAAAAGGAGGGAAGTTTTGTGTGTCACAGAGAGAGAGAGAGAGAGAGAGAGAGAGAGGCGGGGAGAGGAGGAGAGGAGAGGAGAGAGGGAGGGGATGGGAAACATGCAAGGACTGAATTCTGAATTCCATGCTGGCAGCAAGTCAGGCCCTAGGCAAGCTTTTTTCAGCCTGGCAAACCCATTCCCCATCCTCTCCAGGCCTGTGTGGTGTTGCCATGGCAGCAGGCACAGTGCTTGACCCCGAAAATGGGAGGATGCAGCTGGCTACAGGGATGCAGAAGAAAAGGTTCCCTCTCTAAGGCTGGAGCTCAAAGACTCCTATGTGGGCAGAAGAGTGGCAACCCTCAAATACCAGGTAGAGACTATGCAAGCTCAGGCAGCTGCCTGGCAAGTGTCACTGAGGAAAGGCAGGTGGCTGCGGCCACACTAAAAAGGCAGTTACATGTTCCCTCTACCCAGAGGCCCGGATTGGCCACAGCCCAGGGGCAGCCAGCGGGCACACCCCACCAGACAGCTGTTTAGGGGAGAGCTGGTCAACAGCCTTGGAAGGTGAGCAAACACTCGGGGGGTTAATAGGTAACTACAAGGCAGAAGGAGGAACAGCGCTTAGCTTCCCTTTCTCTTCAGTCTTGCTAGAATTTATGAGTATGAGCTGCAGGCTGCCAAGCTGTTACTCCTGTTCCCTTGGCTCTTCAGGACCTGGACAAGAATGTCCCGCCATCCCATTTTAAGTCAGTTGTAAAGAGCCTTGCAAAGCAGTGAGCTGGCTGGGGCCGAGCTCACAGGCGGAGTGCTTGCCTACTATGTTAGATACCCTGCGTTCCATCCCTTATACCCCCCACCCCACCCCCGCCAACACACACATGGACAAGTCCTGAGACCTGTCCTTGAACAATAATAGGAAAGTCACTTATCGACCACCAAGAAAGGTGTCCAGTCACCATCTCTAGTTTCAGGCCCTGCCACCCCATCTCTCCTTCCCTCACTCACCTTGGTCACAAAACAGACCTCCCCAGCCCTCCTCACAGGCACATTGCCAGGGGATGCTGCAGGTGCCATGACGACAGCCATTGTGGGGGATACATTCATTGCACAGGCGACCCTGCCAACCTGGACGGCAGCTGTTAAGACAAGAGGGAAGCCCGGTGTAAGGTGGGAGACCTGCTCACAAGGGAGAGCCCCCCCACACACACACACTCCCGTTTCCTGTCCCCACTTACATGCACTCGTCTGGCTTGCTGCAGTAACCATTCTGCTCATGACAGCCAGAAAGACATATAGCTAAGGAAAAGAAATAGAGCTGGATGAGGTTGGGGTACCATGGACTCGGAGGCCTCAATCTCCCGTCCTGCTCTCCTGGGCTCACTTCCTACTCTTGGCCTCCAAGAGGCACCATGGTTATCGGAAAGGGGACCGGGGACAAGGGCGTGGGAGAACATCACGCTGCCTGGAATGAAGAATAAGGACCCTGTAGGCTTAGGCACACTGGGGAGGAGGCTCTGAGACCAAGGGTACAACACCCCCAGTGGTCCTGAGACCCAGCTAGTAGGCAGCACAGAGCCTTTCTGAGGGAAGTTGACACCACTGTATAGTGCTTTCTTGGGAAAATCCCATCCCTTCTATTCCAGCGGGGGGCCTGGCTGCTTACGCTGATCACAGTACTTCCCAGTCCAGCCCGGCAGGCAGGACAGGCTGCCATCTGGCTGGCACTCATAATGTCCGAAGTGGTCATCGCGCTTCTTGCACAGGCGAGAACAGCTATCTCCATAGTAGTTATCACTGCAGATGACCCGGTAAGAGTAGCGCAGTCTCGTGAGGGTGTCGTTTTGCTCGGTTGTTTGCCAGTTCTTACCCACAGCAAGGGAGCCCCGGATGGTGATTTGGCTGATAAGTGAATTTCCTGGCGAATTCTCTGCAGAAAGAGGCTTCGGTCAGAGAACCTGATTCAGAGAGTTGACTGCTGCCAACTGTCTCTTTAGTTGTGACCATGGTGGTCAGTTAACAGTCTAATTATCTAGATTAACCCCAGCTGCCAGCAAGCACAGGCCCGAGGGTCCCAGAATCTTGCTACTTAGTTTCCCTGGGTGTGTGCATGTGCAAGGGGCTTGATAGCATTCAAAAAAGGTACAATAGACGGATGTTAAGATATCCTAGGGTTGTGGAGGCAGATACGGAGGGGAAAGAGGAAAAGAGGTCAAAATGGAAAAAAGAAAAAAATTTAAAAGGGGGAAGTTTTCTGGTTCGAGAATTGGGAGCAGAGGGTTCTTTGGTGCCGGTTCAGGGGTTCTGTTCTAGAGGTTTTTCTTTTCCTTTTCAAAGTGAGAATTGTTGTGCTGGTGAAATATCCTTTTCCTCTGTGTCAGAACAACATCCCAAAGCCATTATTCCCTTTCCAAAGGAGCGGAATTCGCAAAAGGTGTAAAATACAGGAAGAGGCCCGTCAGCGGCGCTGGCAGCCTCGGCCTTTCTCACCGCCGTGCTCCCCGCGTTCCCACGCCAAAAATAACCCGCAGGAAACGCAATTGTGCTCTGAGTCCAGGCAGCGAGCGGAATCCGAGCGTCCAGCGCGGGGCGCAGCTCCGGCCAAGCTAAGCGTCCTGGCCCCCACCCCCAAGCCTGCGTCCTCCCCCCACCCCCGCCTATAACTGGTTAACTCTTTCGGCACTGTGTGATGTCGCCCCCCTGTGGCTGAGGAGTTTGATACTCACCTGGTCGCAGGTCGTCTCCCGGTGTGTGCCAAGCTTGAATGTTGAGTGAGAAGGTTCCCTGGGAAGCAAAAGGGGGGTGGGGGACATAGTGATAGCGACATAAGTAGGGCGGGAAAGGAGGGGTGCCTCGCAGCAGTCTGTTTAATTAATCTAATTGCAGGATACAGTTACGGAGCTTGGCTCAACATAACTGGTGCTCCGCGCAGCGCAGCGCGCGAGCTGAGAAGGCAGGGGAGGGATGAGGGATGCGGGAGTGTAAGTGAGAACCGCGGGTGGGCGGGCGGTGCAGCGTCGGGGTTTTGGTAATGAAATTTGTATCCCAAGAACTGGGGAGGAGGAAAGGGAAGAAACTGGGAAGAAAGACTAATGAAAGCCTCTCCGGGATGATCCCATGAGAGAACAAGGGGGCGGGGGCAGGAGAGAAAGAGCCATTAGGGCTCTCCCCAGAGCGCTTTGGAAAGGGGCTCTGGTGTCCGGGCGCTCCCTTCTTTTCCCTACGGTGATCTCCCAGTGCATTTAGGTTGTCCTTACCGGCCAGGTGAAGTTGAAGGGCAACTGAAGAGGATTGCGACCACTGCCGCTATTCTTGTCCCTGACGAGGAAGGAGTTGGTGCCCAATACCGGCGTGGAGACATTGCCAAAGGTGCAGGGTCCCTCGGAGAAGGTTGCCTGGAAGTGCTTAAGGCAGATGCGGAAGAAAGTCCGGCAGCCGCGTTCGCAGGGCTGCCCACTGGCCAGCATACCGCGCTCGTTGGCGAACTCCTGCAGCCGCAACTGGAAGATGCCGGAGCCCGCCGCGCGCTGCTGCACAGGGACGGAGAGAAGGAGGGAGGAGAGCGGTCAGGCTCAGCTGGCGCCGGGACACAAGCCCGAAGCGCTGCGGGAGGGGGCGGAGAGGACACGGGACATTACCTGCGGCCACAGTACCGCCAGCAGCAGTAGCGCCCAGCGACAGGCGCTCCGGGACGCAGGCGTCATCCCTTGGGGTGTTCTCTCCACTCGGGGGGCCTGCTTGTTTAGGGATGTCGCTCTCCCTCAAGTCCGTCTGCCAGCCGAGTTCCTGAAAAGCTGATTCCCCTCGGGACGCTGCTCCCTTGTCGCCTTCTCGAAAACTCCGCTGCTCGATGCCTCGGTAGGTAATCCAGGTGAGGGCGACTGGGCGGTGGCTGCTCTAAGTACGTGTCCTGGAGCAAATCCTAGGATCTCAAGCGGGCCTGTTGCGGGAATTCACTGCATCCAGGCGGCTTTGGCTGGCGCTCTTGGCTTCGGGTTCCTGGTCTGCGAGCAGCGCCGCTACTGAAACCTGCTCGCGCCGGAGCCTTTCTTATATATATTGGCTCCTCTTCGCAGCCTGTCAGTCAGACAGACTCACGGTCACTCTCCCCTCCCCTCCAGGCCTCTAGTGGCTACAGTCCCAGCACCCACCGGAGGGGGCCTCCGCCCCCGCCGCTCCCCCTGTCAGCCAGCCAGTAGGGCACAGGTCCCCGCCCCTCTTCCAACTTCTGGGCTCCCAGCTCTGCGCGTGCCCGGCGAGCCGTCCTTAGAGATCGTCTGCTTAAAGGCTGAGACCCTCGCCACCAGAGGCTAGGAGGGTAGCCCAGTGATGCGGCGGGAGGTGAGGTTTCCGAATGGTCCTGGGGGTGGAAGCGCTAAGGGGTCCCCGTAGGCGGTGCACCTGATCCAGGCATTAGATAGCTTCAGTCCTCTAGCAGGTGGGGAAAGCTTAAACTAGGAAAGCGAAAACCAGGGTCAGGGGATTCGGATCTCCTTTTTCTTTCCAGACTTTAGGTAGCTCGTGCCTCGCTGGCCTCCAGTCTATGTGTGCTCACCCACCACGCGTCCCCAGCACCGCAGGGAAGCCATCGGACGCGTTAACCTTTCCGTGGCTATTCCGAGCAAGGCAAAGGGCCAAGCGTCTAAGACTCTGGTCTCCTTCTCTGCACCTGGTAGGCGTGTCACTCTCAAGCAGCGGGGCGTGCCCAGCGCGTGCCTTCTCTCTTTGTCCCCCACCCCCACTCCCTCCTGGCTCGTGCTCGAGCCAGGACTAGTGGTCGGAAAGAGAGGTGGGGGGCGTGGTTCTCGAAGTAGTGGGGTGTGTGGGGGGCGTCCTCAGCTGTATGGTAATGAGGTTCTAGTCTTTCCCTCAGTGACTATCTCACCTGGGTCGCGCTTGGCTCCATAGCCCCATCCTGGCCCCCACCCGCGTCCCCTAGCTCCGCTGGAGTAGGGAGGAAACTTGCTTAATTCCAGTATTTCCTTGGGCCACTTGAGAGGCAAGGTGAGAGAGCTTGAGGCTGAGCAGGCCTAGATCTCTCTGCATAGGGCAGGATGTAGGGTGGAACTGGAGGCGCATAGAGTTGTTTGAGTTTCGGGCGGTTTCACCCATGTCGCACGCGCGCCTCTCCCGGGTGGCCTCCGAGCGCAAACCCTGCAGCTGCTTTCTCAGAACCCGTCATGCTCCCCCGAGGCCGCAGAACGGGGAGGGCTGGCTTCTCCCATTTTTTGGGGGATGGGGTACTAGATCTCTCTCCTCTCCCCTCTCTCCTCCCTCTCTCTCTCTCTCTCTCTCTCCCTCCCTCCCTCCCTCCCTCCCTCTCTCCCTCTCTCCCTCTCTCCCTCCCTCCCCCTCCCCCCTCCCCCCCACTACACTGAGAGCGGTGGGAGCCCTGTAGCTTCAGCTGTCAGCCGGCCCGCGTGGTGATAGCTGGCTGTCGTCGGACGATAAGATCAGTGCGGGCGGGGGTTGAGGGGAGCAGGGACGCGGCTCCAGCCCCAGGGAGGCTGTGGTAGGGGGAAGTGGAGCCCAACAGCTGCCAATGACGAACATGGTCTGATTTTTTGACTTGGGTGGTGGTGATGGAGGATTGGGGGGGGTGTGAGAAACATGAGGTTGTGAGCGTGGGGTGGGGGTGGGGTGAGGTGAGGCGACAGGCTCCGGGGTCCCCCACGCACGGCCACCCCTCCCAGCCACCATCTGGCGTGAGCGGGTTGGCGTGGGGAACCGAGGTGAGGCGGGGGCCGGCAGATGGGCCCAGGCTGCACTAGCGAGTTAATGTAGGTTATGGGCAAGCCAAGGCCCAGGCCCGAGGGAGGGGGAGCTCGGGGCGTACCTCCCGGCGGTCCTGGCACGTGGACTTACAAATCCTCTCTTTCTGCATCCTCTTTGCACCGTAGACCTGTCTAGAGTGCCAGAGGGTGCTCCCTTTCTCTCTCCTTGGAGCTGGGCATGCAACCCCACCTGGCTCTTAGTTTTCATCTCAAAATCCTAGCCTGGGAGTTAGAAACTCTAACGCCGGCACTTGCTTGACTCTCAAGGGAGACATGTACTTCCACACGGGCTATGACTCTTGGAAGTGGTCTACCCTCACACACATTAGTGTGCCAAAATATTTGGCAAATAGTGAAGGACCAAACAAAAGTTGGAATCACCATTCCA
Organism: Tokudaia tokunoshimensis; assembly: GCA_036184795.1. Taxonomy (NCBI): domain Eukaryota; kingdom Metazoa; phylum Chordata; class Mammalia; order Rodentia; family Muridae; genus Tokudaia; species Tokudaia tokunoshimensis. The sequence continues at coordinate 94,041,960 of BTHU01000004.1, read as the reverse complement.
ACTCAGAAATAGACAATGTAAATCATCCACTTAGAAAGTTTCTGACCTAGAAAGGAAAGTGTTAATTTTTTTTTCTCTTCACCAGAAGCACCTATTTACAATATTCTTAGCCTTGGGTCCCTGCTAGAGTTCCCATCTGCTGGGATCACTCTTTACCCACATTGCTAGGCACAAGGGCTCAAGCGGTGGTGCCCGGTGTCTCTCCAGACCACACAGCTGGAGCCCTTCTCTCACTCCGTAATTAGTACAAGAACCGACTCTCTGCGGAAGAAAGACAGCACCCTTCTGGTTACTCAAAGGAACGGAAGGTTGAGAGGCTAGTAGCAGGCCTCTGGTTAGGACCGTCTGACTCCGACCCTGATGTAGATGCTCCACAGGTCTCTAAGCCATACGACCTGGGTTCCCATAAACTACAGCCCTTTCTTGGGCCAATAGCTTCTCAACCCACAGCACCCTCAGCATTTCTCAGCTCTGAAGCCCGAGCAGCGGGGAGGCCAGGCAAAGCCTTTCTCCCTACAAGTCTTCTGCTTCTACTGTTCCCTCCTGTTGGCCACTGTGCACGCTACTTCTCAGTTTTTCCCATTATGCAGAACCAGCCCCCGGAACTGGAAAAAAACAAAACAAAACACCAAAACTGTCTTCCAGCCGTGTCCACAAAACTGGCCGCAGGTTACTGGGGTGCGGCTTCGGGCCTCCTTCCTAGCTAGAAGCCTACAAGCGCTCCCCAGGGCCACCAGCGCAGCTCGGAGACCTCCAGCGCGGTGTTATCTCTCCTTTCGCCCGCTACCCTTCCCAGGGGACAGCGATCTGGACCTGGCACATTGCACCCGGGCAGAGGAGAGGTGGGGTCTGGGTTACTGCGCCCTAGAACAGGCTGGGGGCGGGAAAGAAGGCCTGCCTGGGGCGGGGCACTTAAGCCTTGAGAGACACCGCTGTGGTCGCTGCGGAGAAGGGGCCACGTGCTGGGAGCCGCGGCTGGGGAGCCGCACAGAAGGCGGGGAGATTTGCAAACTGTTGCTGCCACATGGCTGCTTCATTCGATCCATTCACATTGAAATGAGGCCGGCGCGTGCCTCATCTGCCGCAGGGCGCTGCCACGCGTCAGGCTGGCCCGCCGCGTGCCAACTGGGGCAGTGGGGCTGGCAGAGCCTGGCAGCCGTGGGGGCGCAGCTCGGGCCTTGAGGCCAGGAGGGGGTAGGGGAAGGGAAATGAACTACTCTAGCCTCTCAGGCGCCGCAGATTCTCGGACCTTGGCCCCGCATTTAGGAGTGAACCGACAGAAAGACCCAAGACGAACGGTTTCAGAGGGGGGCCGGGATCGATGCCGCCGCTCCCCGCAGATGCGCCCCGACAGCGCTGCTCTCCATCTGCCGCTGCTCGCACCTGCCGGTCAATAAATCGATTTTACAATTTAATGCAGCAGCTTCCCGCCCGCCTCGGACAGATGCCGCCGCAGAAGCACCTCCGCCCTCTCCCCTCCCCTCGAGGGGCGCCAGCGGTTAGGAACCGGTTTCCCGCTTAGCAAGCAGCGCCCCGCGGCGCGGCGCACTTTTCCCTACTGCAGTTTAGAGAAACTGCGTACTTGGAGTTTTTGCCCAGGGTCAGAGTGGATTCCCCAGAGAATAGGTCTGAGGCTGAGAGAGGAGAGAGGACGATGACGACTTAGCATTGGCCTCGAGGACTGGCTGGGGGGCTTCAAGGAAGGAACAGGATGCAGGAACTGATGATAAAATCCCAGGGCTAGGGAGAGAAGAGGGGCACCGTGTTGTAAGTTACAATGGGTTCTGAAGTTCGAAGAGGAGGGCCGAGCAAAGCCTGAACACTGAGGTGGCCTGGGGTCTCAGCCCATTCTCCCCTTAGTCTGGTGAAATGAGTGTGACTCGGACTTGACCGGGAAACTTAACCACGGCTCTACATCTATCCTTTCATCTCTGCGATTGATAAAAGCGACCGGGAAGGGTGAAGGACTGTATTGGGCTATGCATTTTGCCAGACTCAAAGAATAATTTAGTTCCTTTCTTTCCAACTAGGCAACATGAAGACAACCAGAAGTCACCGCGGAGGCGGGGCGCGAATGAAATTCACAGGTAGAGGAAAAGACAGATTGACACATTCCTAAGGGAAGAGGCAAGAGGCGCAGAATGGAGGAGGGGAGAGAGCAGAGAGTGAACAGTCATGGTTTCCGGGCCTTTTTTTGTAGAAGGCCTGTGGTAAGGTTCTTGACTGAACAACCTGGAGAACAGCTGCCTGGGCTTTGACCTTCTAGAGAAAACCTTCCCACTGAGACAACCCTCCTGCTGAGGGTGGTCTTTCAGAGCAGTGGCCTGCAGAAAGGAAGAGGTGTCATCCTTGAATGGATCTAATCAGTGAGGGTGCTGGGCACCCGGAGAGAGGCTCAGCTTTCCTCATGCCTCCAAGAGAGCCCACCTCCTGGTTCACTGCCTGCTGACTGATTGTTCATGCCTGATGACCCAACATATGCCAAATAAAGGATCCCCAAGTGGGCAGGATTACTGGGCATGGTAGAGTACTGCTTGGGTTTCTCCTAAGAACAGGAAGGCCTCCCACCTCCTCCTCTGGGTTCCCAGGCACTAGGGCCTGGAGTAGCTTCATACTGTTTCCTTGACCTTCCAGCACATGGAGCCTGGAACTGAGGGGAGTTCTCTTTCTCAATAAGAGCATCTAGGGCCTGCAGAGACAGTAGGCCTGAGAGGAGAACCCAAGGATTCCAGAAGCTTCCTATTGACTGTGCATGCTGAGTGGGAAGCTTTCTTACGGCCTCTTGGGTGCTGGTTAAAGAGAAAGAAGGTGGAACAGGACTTGGCAGCTGCAGAACTGAGCTAAGCCCGGTGGCAAGGGCCAACCTGATGATGACCCCACAGCTGCCTCAGCTACATCTGCGAAACCCAGGAGATGCCTGGAAAGCCAGGGTCAGGATCACCACAGCGGGTATTTCCAGCCACAGAGGAGGCGGGGGCTTAAGGCAGCCTCTGTGGCATCTTGCCCAGAGCCCTGGTTTCCCCTTCCCCCCTTCCTTCCTGTCTACACTCTACCAATGGGCAGGGAGGCATGGGACAGGAGGGAAGGCTCAGGACTACCTCGCTGAGGAACCCGGGTTTAACTGGAAGTAGTGTTATCCTGGCACATTGAGGTAGAAGAAGGAGGATTAGTTCAAGGCTATCTTTAATTGTATAGCGCCTTCTAGTTTTCTGGAGGACCCTAGTGTGGTTGTTAGCACCAGTGTAAGGAAACTCACATCTGCAACTCCAGATCCAGGATCTCTGACTCCCTTTTCTAACTTCCTCAGGGACTTCCACATGGCACACACATAGAAACACTTGAAAAATCAAAATAAAATCAGGAGGCAGAGGCAAGCAGCTGAGTTCAAGGCCAGTTTGTTCTGTGTACAGGAGAAGGTCCAGACCACCAAAGATTATATACTACGATCCTGTCCAAGGAAAAAAATCCTAGCCATGTGTGGTGGCACATGCCTTTAATCCTAGCACTTGGAAGGCAGTGGCAGGCAGATCTGTGAGTTCAAGCCACCCTGGTCTACAAAGCAAGTTCCAGACCAGCCAGAGCCACACACAGAGAAACTCTGTCTTAAAAAACAAAACAAAAATCTCGAACAGAAAACACATGTCAGACTGGAGGCCTCCTGAAGGTGTTCGTCAGTGTTCTAACAGCCATTGCCTCCGATCATCTGGGCTGAAGAATGTACGGGTGGAGGGGAGCGGCTCACTCTCTCCACCTAACTTCTTCATCCTGTGGTTTCCAGAGAAGCTGCTTCATCTGCTCGTCCCCTACCCTTGCCAGGCTGACCTCTATCTCCCCTTGCCAGGCTGACCTCTATCTCCCCTTGCCAGGATGACCTCTATCTATCTTTGCCAGGCTGACCTTTACCCTTGCCAGGTGACCTCTATCTCCCCTTGCCAAGCTGACCTCTTATCTACCCTTGCCAGGGTGAACTCTATCTATCTTTGCCAGGGTGACCTTTAACCTTGCCAGGCTGACCTTTACCCTTGCCAGGCTGATCTCTACCCTTGCCAGGCTGCCCTTTATGGTCCTCTCTACAGGCTTACTTTCTCTGGGATCTTTCCTAGGGCTAAGCAGTCCAGATCTCCTCTCTCTTTACAGCCCTCCTTACGCTTCCAGCTCCCCTTAGCTTGCAAACTCATCCCTACCTGACCCCTGCGAGTCCCTGGGTAGTTCTGTGCCCTTCACCTTCTCCCATGAATACCCAACTCATCTCTTAGAAGCAACTCTGCCCTTTCATTTGCCGACATGATCTCTGATCTCTGATCCCAACTGCCACCCAGGACAAGCAAGAGGTAGGGGATTGGGCCACACCCTTGTCTTTGTCTACCAACAGGAACCTAGGAGTGGGGTTTACTCAGCCCTAGTGCCCCACGGTCTCCTGGAAGGAAGGGTTAGGCCTGAACCAGGAAGTACTTTCGCATATTTCTCACATAGAGAGAAAGAGACTAGGGAAAGAGCCTGGGGACAGGTGCCAACTCTGAACAGCTGCTTGATCCAAGAGGTCACTGTCCCCTGGAGAGAGAGCTGACTTCCATGGTCAAATAGGTGATGGGTCTGAAGACAGTGGCTGGCTAGCCCTTTCTCCCAGCACAGTCAGAATAAGAGGAAACGGGCTTCAGTGGTGGCAGGAAGGATTTAGGTTAGACATATGAGAGAACTTCCTGTGTCAGAGTGTCTACACTGTGTATCCTAGTTGCTAATCCAGGTTGAACTCTCCCCTGGAGTTAATGAGAATTGCATATTGATGTTTGCTAATGAATAACTTGACCTGTCTGGGGTTAACAGAGAACCTCCTGCCCAGTATCTAGGACAATGCACAACATGCCACTTTTCTTTCCTGCAGCCCTGTGAGGACCACTGTATGAAAATCAAGGTTTGGGTACTGAGATACTTGAGCTATGGTGAGAAGTCAGGGTCTCCACTATGTACAGCTAACTCTGTGTAGTCAGCAACAAATAGCAAGACCTCAACACCTCTGACCCTTCCCCGGGGCCTTGCTTCGTCACAGGACCACTGCCAGTGGTGGAGTTGTCTTGGCATCTGAGAACCTCCATGTGCCTCTTGCCCACTTTCCTCTCTGCTCCTACGGCCCTGATACCTCCTCTTGTCACTGCAGCACCCAGGTAGCTGAGACAAGTCCATCAAGAGTGCAACCAAGAGCCTGGCTGTGTAGTTCCGGGGTAAAGCATGTTCTTAGCATGCATGAAGTCCTGGGTTCAGTCCATAGTAGAGCATGTGCGCACACACACACACACACATACACACACATATACACACAGAGCAGGTATTCCTGGCAGAGTTGGGTAGAGGACAGAGAGTTAACTTGTGATGTTAGATATGAGCTTAGTGGTCGGGGTATGAAAACTCACCAGGCAGATGAATTCAGCCTCCACTGAGCAGAGGTGCTTGTATGGCTTCGCCCTGGCAGTGCTGTACAGAGAAGTGTGTGGGGCAGTGTAGAGCAGCCAAACACAGAAAGCTTTCCTGTATTTGAGGCTGGGGACCAACTTTACTAAAGTGTCCAGGTCTGGTCCTGAGTTGACAGCTTCCATGGGTGGATGGCTGGGTGGTCTAAAATGCCAGAGTCCTAGTGACCTGCTGGGATTAGTCCCCATGCCTTCTATGCAGGCACGGTTCCAACCTCTCACCCGCCCCCCCAGACACATTCCCCTCTTTTTTAAATCGGCCTCTGCAAACCTGCTTCTGGCTTGTCTAGCTTCTGTAGAGTGGAGGCAGAGCCTGATCACATACTGGAGCGCCCCGATTCCTTCTATTTCAGTCACAGGCTGTCCTGCTTGATGACTGAGACTTGTCTAACAGAGGAGAAAATGTTTACTTAAGCCTAGAATCCACAGAAGTATTTTGGGAGAATGACCTGAGGCCATATATCTGGACATATCTATACATACGCTTAATGTTAGCCGAGGTCTCTGGAGCACTTAGACCTGTTCCATGCTGTTTAAGGGCTTGAATACTTCCCACCCAGGTTTCAACACTTTGCAAGACTATCCCAGTCTCTTTAGAAGCTTTGGTTATAGAAAGAACACTCGCTGGTTGATCTGCAAGTTCTACTGTGATCAGTGTGGGCAGCTAGTTTGGGAGAGTTGTTTGGTCTGGACCTCCATGATGTCTTCTGGAATGGAATAGCAGAGGACGTGTCCACCAGTCTCTTGGGTCCAAGATATCTCTCCTGGGTTCCAAGGACCTGTCAGCTCCACCTGCTCTGTGCTCAGAGGAAGGGCAGCTCAAGAATATGGGAAGTCCTGGTCTGTTCCCAGCGTGGAGGTGGGGCAGTCAGTCAGGCTGCAGGGTCAGCCTTTCTCAGCCTCACTGGGGTGCCAGGCTCAGGTCAGCCTGTCACACTGGCCAGCTCACCCAAGGCTGAGATCATTGCCCTCCATGATAGCCTCCACCCCCAGCTGAGCTCACTACCATTGCCTTCTGGGGGACATTGTTGTCTCCCCGGCCCCTCCCCAGGCTCAATGAGCTGTTTGTTGGCATGTCCGGTGAGGGTAAGTGAGGGCGGGCATGGGGCGACCATACACAATGGGGATTCCGTCCATTCTGAGGTGACTGCGGGAACCAGGCCGGCTTTGTCCCGGGGACCCTTATTCCCACCATTTAGGAGCCGGAACTTCAGGCGGAAGGCCCTGTAGTATAAGAACAACAATGTCGTCACCCTGTCTGTAAGGGAGGGTGCTGCAGGCCTGGCCTCCTATGTACCCAGGGGAATCTGCAGCCTGGACATTACAGAACGGGGCACTTAGGATGGGTCCTGGCGCCAAGGCTGTGCCTCAGATCTGAGGGAGATTCAAGCAGACAAATGGAGACTCCTCACCTGCCTACTGGCCTATCTGCAGTCTGTGGTATGCATGTGAATGAACTCCCTGACGTCCCAGTGCTCAGCTTCTTAGGGGAAGTCAAAGTGCAGTGCAGAGTTGGAAGCATCCTGCAAGCCATGCTGGTGTGGTAGAGAGGAGTTGAATTAGGGGTAGCCTGGTCCACAGCTTGCCCTTCAGAAGTGGCTCAGGTTTCTCAGACAACAAGTGTTTATTTTCAGTGGGAAGGTGGGGGGGGGAGGGGATGGCACACGACAGGACGTCACAGCATTTCCCTCCTGCCTGGTGCTGCAGTGGTTCTCACAGTCTGGGCACTGGTGACATCACCGGCCTTTCCTCCTCAGCTCTGGCCTTCTTGCCTCCCTCACCCCACCCTGAGTCCTGGCCAAGCCACAAGGTTCTTAGGCTCCTGTTTCCGGTGAGGGCACTTCTGGGTGGGCACTCCTAGGGGGAAGGAGAACAGTGAATAGCACAGGTTCCTCAGCTCATTGCCCAGGCTGAGCCCAGAGATAGCCCTTCTGTGATCACCCCTGTGAGACTGTGCTGTCCCACCCGGGGCCTAGTTCCAGTTCGATGCTGGCCCTTTAAGGGTCTTGGGAAGCCAGAACAACAGGAAATCCAAACGGCCTCATTAGGCAGCTCCAAGCTCAGCACAGTAATTAGCGCCCTGAAAACAAAACAAGGAAAAGCAGGTGGTGGTCCCCCCCCCCATCTCTGCCGCCCCTGGCGTGGCCTCTTAGTACCCATAGCTGGGCAGCTGGGACAAGACCCCCCACTTCTAGGCCCCTCACTCCAAGCTTCTGAGGTCTGGTCCCCACTGCCCAGGCGAAGGGTCAGGGTGAAGCTTGTGGAGCCAGGCTGCATGCAGCGCCTTCGCCAGGGACATGTCCCTGGGGACACACACTGGGACTTCCCCTTGACCACAACCAGGTGGCCACTTGTCCACAGCATCTTTCACCTGTTTGAAAAATACTGTGATGGGGGACTGGGGACCGCGTCTGCTCTTCTAAAGGGAAAAGAGAGACCCAAAATAGTCCGCTCATGGAGAACACAAGGTCCAGTCCCTCCAGGTTGCCTTCAGGCGAACAGGACTGCTTGAGCAGAGAGTATGGCAACTGATGGGCTCTCACTTGCAAGTCCTTTAGATGCCAAATGCCTGGGCAGGAGTCAAAGAGGACCTTAAGTACTTCTTTTTGGCCAGGGTTCAGGTGACATCCCATTCTGTCTTTCTTTTTCTCCAGCTCTTTGCTGTAAGGGGAAGCCATGCTGCCCTGCTCTCGAGATGTCTCCTTCAGCTGGACAAAGCGCCACACTCCACCAACCACCCTGGCAGGAGCCCTGGGGAAGGTCTAAGGGACTGTAAATGACACAGCTTCCTTCTGTCTGACAAGGCCTTTGAGAACAGGGTGGCTAACTTTCTGAGTTCATATCCCGCACAGTCTTTAGCAGGTGACCGGGCACATACTTATGCACAATACAAAGTGAGTTGGGGTTGGAGAGCTGACTCAGCAGAGAACTCATGGCTCCTGGAAAGGACCTGAGTTCAGTTCCTACCACCCATATGGAAGCTTACAACCCTCCATAATTTCAGTGCCAGGGACCCCGATGCCCTCTTTCTGACTTCTGTGAGCACACAGTGTGGTATACATGCATACATGAAGGCAAACTGTGACTCGCATAAAATGTTTTTCAAAAGTGAGCCGGAAATCACATCCGACTCTGAGGACTTCAGCGAAGCCCAGGAGTTGGCACAGCAGCCTGTCACATAGCAGCACTGTGTCAGGGTCACTCAAGCCCCAGAGAGATCACAGCATTTATGTTTTGTGCAGAACAACGGCTGAAGGTAGAAGGGCAGGGGAGATGTAGGTAGCTTCTGAGAACAAAGCCGGCGTGACCCTGAATGTGGCAGAGCTGGGCTGCGCTGGGCTGGAGGCCCCATGGGGGCCAAGCTGAGCAGGTTGAGTGAGGTTGGTGGCCAGCCTGTGGCCACTGAACGAGACTGTAATTAGACTGTGGGTGGGTTTCTGGTCACACTCCTGTTGGTTGAGAACAAAGGCCCTAAGGCTTCACTGCCCAGGGGGAAGGAGAAGCAGAGGGAGGGACGGGGGGGGGGGGGGTAACCCAGAACCTGCTATTGGGCAGCTGGCCTCCAGCTGGGGCCAGGACCTCTGCAGACACCTCCAGAGATCACCAGGCGACGACATGGCCACTTCTGAGGGGCTCCTCCTGGATCCAGGAGTCCAGTTCTGATGGTGATGATGGCAAGGAGAGAAAGCGACAGGGTTACAGGGCCTAGAGCAAGGCCACACGGGGAACAGCTGGAACAGCTTTCTGGAGATTCTGATGGGCCTGGTCTGAGATAAGCCCTAGGGGTAGTTGTTTCTAAAGGCATCCCCTGGGGTGAGGTGCCCACCCTTAGTCTATAGTGCTCAGAGGTCACACCCACTCACTGGGCTCAGGAGCCAGTGCTGCCCCAGAAGACACAGGCAATAGAGTATTCTCACCCAGGGGCAAGGAGTAAGACACCCAAGAGTATCCATCTCTTTTTACCCCTGTGGAAAGTTACCCAGGGAAGTGGTTGTGGGCAAGGAAAGGAATGTTGATAGGGCCCCAGCGGCTTCAGTCAGGTGGTCACTTGGACTCTCCTGCTCACTCACAATCCCTTAGGGCCTGTAGCTATCTCCTGAGAAAACAGGTCCAGGAGAGGAGAGGCAGGCTCAGAGCACCTGAGCAGAGGGGCTGAGGGGCTAGAGTTCTGTGGGACGTGACCCTGTCATGAGTCACTTCCCGGATGTAGCTAACCGGCCCAGACTTCAAGGTTTTGGGGGGTGGAAATCTTTTTTCCAAGTTCCTCGATCTGTCATCCCCCTCCCCCGCCGGCCGGATAGGACTGGACCAGTGTCCTTAGGGTTCCCACTCAGCCTTCCAACTCAGCCCTTCTCCACTGAGCTCTCCCTGGACATTGTTCCCGCCTCAGGAAGTCTCTGATGCCCTGCATTGGATTTTGTTTTCCTTGTTATCGGGACAACTAATATTTTTTCCTGTGTGGAAGGGGGGGGAGTAGGTATGGGGGGGAGATTTTCCCAAGCAGATTACAGCTGTCAGGGAGGGGGAGGGGCTGGAAGCTGAGGCTGCCCTTCACTCTCCCTTTACCACCCTCCCAGATCTGAGCTTTTGAATGAAGGAGGAAGTCTGGTCCTCGAGACGGCCTGGCTCACTGGACACAGGGGGCAATTTTGACTGAGCTCTGGACTGGAAAAAGTGCACACCCGTCCTCTTCTCAGCTCCCTGCTAGAAGTGTTGCTTATGGAGATACCCCACCAACACATACACACACACACACACACACACACACACAAACACACAGACACACACAGACATGCACACACAGACACGCACACACACACACACACACACACACACAGACATGCACACACAGACACGCACACACAGACACACACACACAAACACACAGACACACACACACACACACACACACACACACGAAAAGTTGCTAATGGCAAGCACCTCTATTTTCTGTAGCTTTCACAAAGCCTCCACGGACAGCAGACTAGAAAGCTAGGCTACATGTTCAAAGATAAGGAGAAGGTCCTGGGTTGGCCTTCTCCCCAGAGTGGCAGGGAGGTGGTCTTCCCCTCTCCCTGCACACATGGGATGGGACTCCCATGTGCCTTGGGAACTACAGCTTCCACGTCAGAATTCCAAACCACCAGGCAGCCTTGTGGCAGACCATAAAGAAGAGCGAGCACACACGGAAATCTCAACTCTGCCAACCAGTGTGGCTCGGGGCAATTCGCTGTGCCCTGCTATGTTTTAGGCTGTGTGTCTCCAACATAGCCATATTGATTTTCTGCCTCACTTACCCAGATGGTCTTGTTGTGAGGACACAGATGAAAATGATCTGATTCACTGTCAGAAGAGTCTCCTGACTGGACATGAACTGGGTATAGTGGTTCAAGTGAATAATTCCAGCACTCAGGATGCTAAGGCAGGAGCTTGGGCTACATAGTGAGTTTAAGGTCAGCCTACACTACATGGTGGGGGCTGGGGAGACAACCCCACATCACCACCACACAAACAATGAAAGTTGCTAACAGCAAACACCTCTATTTCCTATAACTTTTATGAAGGCTTCACAGAAAACAGATCAGAAAGCAGGAGCAGACACCATGAATGCTGTGTGCATCCTTCCTTGATAAACTCCCACTTTCTTATATTTTTGAGGCAGTATTTCACATATTCCTGGCTGAACTCAAACTTGTTTTGTAGCCAAGAAAGACTATGCATTTTTGGTCCAGTTTATTGAGTGCTAGGGACCTAACCCAGAGCTCTGTGTATATTAGGTTAGCTAGCCCTCCACCAACTGAACTAAGTCCCCAGAGCAATAAACTCCCAGTTGTAGCACTGGGGGACTTAGTACTAGGGTAAGGCTGCCTGGGTCTTTGGGGTGGAGAACCTACAGAACTCCAGCAATAGGGTTTTGCTTATGATGATTAAGTCCCCTTCAATTTAATGACAACTGAAAGTCAGGGAAATGGCTCAGGAGTGAGGATGCTCCCCATAAGACCTGACAAGCCCAGTTTGATCCCTGGAACTCACACAGAAGGAGAGGTCCTTTGCCCTCCACAGGTATGCCAAAGCACATGCATTTGTGTGTATGCACATACATACAAATTCTGTATTGAGTGTATGTATGTGCATACACACAATACCGAAATAAATAAAGGAAACTGTCAATACGCAGGACTTCAGGTGTGACTTTCAAGATCACAGTCTGCAATACAAGAAGATAATTGATCCACTCGTGCCTTGTAATCTTCAAGGTGATGTTCTCCCTCCATAAGCAGCATGGATACCATGCTGTGGACTGTGGACAGGACCTAACAAATCAGCTATCGGGGCTGAGGGTTTGTTTCTATTGAGACTTACTTTTTAGCTGAGATGAAAAGTGCAGCCCAGTGGCATTGTTTTTAAATTTTAGATTTGTTTTATTTTTACGTGTATAGGTGTTTTGTCTCTGCATATATGTGCACTATGTGCATGCCTGTTGCCCAGGGAGAGCAGAAGAGGATATCTGATACCTTGGAGCTGGAGTTAGAGTTGTAAGTTACCTCTCCAACCTCTTGAATTCTAGTAACATTTAACATAAGTCTTTCTTCCCTTCTCTCTATTTCATTTGTGGTACTTTATCACATATACTAAAGTAGATCCATAGCCCTTTCTTTAATAAAAAAAAAACTAATTTTATTTATTTATTTTTTTGAGCCAGGGTCTCATATAACACAAACTATCTTTGAACTTGTTTGGAGCCAAGGATGATCTTGAATTCTTGATGTTCCTGCCTCTGCTTCCCAGGTTACAGGTGTGTATCACCATGTACAAACTTAGCTCCTTTGAAAACTTTCATTTTTATTTCAGACAAGTTCTTACAGACCCCAGGCTGCTTTTGAACTCTCTATGCAGTTGAAGATGACCTTCAGGTTCTGATCCTCAGGATTCTTCCTCTTGGATGCTACAGGTATAACAATTCAGCATACCCATTGTTTGACCTTTGTGCTTATAAATATTTATACAGGTTGAAGATGTAGTTGTGGTAGAATGCTTGCCTAGCATGCTTAGGGCCCTAGGCTCCACCCACGGAGTCACAAAAATAAATAAATAAATAAATAAATAAATCTAAAAGTAAATACAAGGTGCTGGTTTCCCAGGTGTAATAGCTTACACTTAAAGAAAAAAAAAATCAGTATTGGCCTAGGACCCCCAAGACCAAGTTCTCAACACAAAAGAGATTTATTTGTCCCAGAGGGTCAGAGGGCACAGAATAAGAGATAAAGACAGGAGATAGAGGATGAGGGAGAAGAGAAAGGGAACAAGGGAGAGGAAGCAGAGATATTTGTCCCAGAGGGACAAAGGGCTAACTCTGGATACAGACAGGTATGGCACATAGGAAAAATGGCAGTTTATAAAGGTAAAGGGAGAACCCCATATTAGGATGAGGTGTTTAATTTTAATTGGGCATATTAATTAGGTGAGCCAAAGAGGGCTTTTAATTGTTGGACTTCAATACTTTGATAGTTGGACCTTGGTAGTCAGCCTCAGGATGAGGAAGAGGCCAAATAAGGGACTAGAACTTGGTGAGTAGCTTTAGGAATGGAATCTAATGGTTTTTAGCAAGGCAGAGGGAGTCAGGAAAAAGGGAAAGGCCTGCCGGAGTCCTGTTTGCAATGTTCTGGCTGGTTAGAATCCCTTCACCCCATCACTCAAGAGGCTGAAGTGACAAGTATCCTCAGGCCCAGGAGGTCAAGGTGAATCTGGGCAACATAATGAGATCCTGTCCCAAGGACAATAACAAAACCACACAGTAACTGGAAGCTTGAAAGATAGCTCAGTGGATAAGAGCACTTTTGTAACAGTTTCTTTTGAGTTTGAAACATTACATCCTATAGGAAGCTCATTAAGAAAGTAGCAACTCAAAATAGCTTCAGGAAGTCCCTGAAACTAACAAGATTCAACAAGACCCCGCTGAGCCACAGTAAGCTATAAAAGCTAAAAGTCACTCCAAAGGAATCAAGCCAAGCTGCAAGGGAGACTCAGACAAATCAACCTGCAAAAACAAAACAAAACAAAAAAAATACTCTTGAGACCAGGCTAGCTGCCCAGAAAAGGGTTAGATCAACCGAACCACTACGAAAGGACACTGTGACCTGTGTGACCTATGTGCTTAGGTTCCCAGCTTTGTGAGCTGTCATCCATGCTGGGGTGAACTTTGATGATGCAGCTGTCTTTGAGTCACTTCTGTTCCTATAAATAACCCTTCATGAATATTCCTGTAAGCAAATCCAATAGAACTCATTGGTGTACCAAGTTGGACTTTGGTGTTATCTGTACTTTGGTCTGGCATGGGTTCCCTATCTGATGTGTGTACTGCATCTTCCCAGGAGAAGTTTTGCCACACAATAACACTTGATGTGTAAGCATGAGGACATGAGTTTAGATTCCCAGCAGAAAGAGAAAGAGAAAGAAAAAGGACATTCAGATTCATTGACAGTCTCTGTCACATACATCACATACAACATATGTAATATACACCATATACACAGATGTGTGCATGCACACACATATAAGCAATCAAAAGAGGAAAAATTAAAAATCTTTGCTGGCTATGGTGGTACAAGCCTGTAATCCTAGCTGCTGGGGGTAGGGGTGGGGGTGGGGCTGAAGCAGCAGGATAGGAAGTTAAATGCCAGTCTTAGAAATTTAGTGAGTCTCTCACTCTCTCTCTGTCTTCATGCATTTGTGCATGTACACACACACACACACACACACACACACACACACAGAGGGAGAGAGAAAGAGAGAGAGAGAGTCAGAGAGAGAGACACAGAGAGAGAGACAGAGAGAGAGAGAGCCAGAGACAGAGAGAGAGCCAGAGACAGAGAGAGAGAGCCAGAGAGAGAGAGAGAGCCAGAGAGCCAGAGAGAAAGAGAGAGAGCCAGAGAGCCAGAGAGAGAGAGAGAGACAGAGAGAGAGAGAGAGAGAGAGATATTTGGGGCAATGGGACTAGAGAGATGGCTCTGATGTTAAGGCACTTTGTGTCCTCACAGAGTGCCTGGATTGGGTTCCCAGCACCCATATGGAAGCTCACAAATGTCTGTAATCCCACATCCAGGGAACGAATAGTCTTACCTCCTTTGACACCAGGCACACACGTGGCACACATACATACACACAGGCAAAGACTCATACACATAAAATAAAAATAAGTCTTTAAAAATAAACTAATAATTTGAAACAATAGCCTTTGAGGTTAATGCCATTTCTGCCCTATCACACTGACTATACAAGGAGGAGGGGCTGCTTGGGGTGCTGCACCTCACTGGTTCCCTGGGCCTACCTTCTCCCTGCCTCCCTCAGGCCAACTTAAGCCCCAGATGGTACCATGCAAAGTACAGCTTGTCTGGGCTGGGGTCCCTGAGGCTGCCCTGTATTCTGTGTCATCACTAGGAGAAAAGTCCCTGGCGGGAGGCGGCCTTCTGCTGGGAGGCCATTTCCCTAAGTGGCCAAGGTAAGAAGTGGGGGATTTCCAGTCCAGTGTGCGCAGCTGAATTTAGTTCTGGGGGCTCCTCTTTTTTCTCAAGTAGCCTAGGCTGGTGAGAGGGCAGAAACTGCAGTTCGGCAGAGTTTTCGGCGAGAGGGTTGTGGGAGCAGCAGAGTCAGCTAGACTCACAGGTCTCCAGCCCCCAAGTCTTCCTCTGAAGGGAACCCCAGGGTTGCAGGCGGGAACCACCAGACCCAATCCTGGAAGACCCCAACAAGATGTCCAGGAGTTGAGTGGGTCTGAAAATCCAGAGCGGTTCTTTACTCGTGGGCCTGTGGGGAGTGAGTCAAACCAATGAGGGCCCCGCCTAACCCCAGCTTCTGCCCCAGGGCTGCTGGATGGGTCTGGTGGTTAGAAGGGCAAGTCGAAAGCTCAGGCCAGGAGTCTCCTACCTAGCCAGCACAGGCTCCAAGGCTGCAAAGGGGCAACATGAGCCCATTTGAGTTGGGACTCAGTAGCCTCACATTCCAGACCATCATGCCCTGAATACTTAACTTGCAGAAAGGGGGACCTTTACCCTAACAGGATAACTTTTCACTACCATGTTGTACTCACCAGACTAAAAGGGTGGGTACAACCCTAGAGAATTAGTGGAAAGAAAAGAGTGAAGCCCTAGACTGAATGGCACACACGTGGTCCATCACCCATGTCAGCATGCTCTGGTCTAGACATGGGCTTAGGAAACAGCTTGGCCCTTTGGGGTCTCCCCTGCTTGGGCACTCACAGACTTCTTCCCTTCATACCCAACATGCAGTGTGGACACGTCTTTTCATTCTCTCTCTCTCTCTCTCTCTCTCTCTCTCTCTCTCTCTCTCTCTCTCTCGTGTGTGTGTGTGTGTGTGTCTGTGTGCACTCGAGTGCACGCGCTCCTGTATAAAGGCTTGTGTAATTGAGGCATGCCAAGTCAGAGAATAGCCAGGACTTGTGCAAGGGCCCTGTGCAGAAGAGAAAACGAGCAATCGTGTAACAAATGCAGCCAGCGTCTTAGTGCGAACCAAGCCTGGAGCCAGCATTGTAGGTGTAAACACCAACCTGCCCATGTGCCAACCGGTCCCCCTTGAGGAAGGTATTATTATCTGCAGTTTACAAATCAATAAACAGAATTTGCACCCAGGTCAACCTAAGGCCAAGTCAGAGCTTCCCACCAGGCTCTGGTGGAGTACTCCTCTTTAATTACACTGCATCTGTTTCTTGTCTCCGAGGCCTGATCTGACAGCCCGCACCCCCATCCCTTTGCCCTCCCTGCTAGCTGAAGTGGCTTGTTTAAGGCCTATGGATCTTGGGGACACTGAACATAAGACCTTCATCTATCAAGCCAGGCCCTGGTTCAGAGAGGGTCTGGCTGGTCCTGGGCGGATCAGCTGGGGTTGAGCTGGGCCAGCTGTTTACAGTAAACAGAAAGCTCTGGAGGAAGGAAGGAGGGGAGGGGATCCGGTCGTCATGGAGACTGGGCTGACCAGCCAGGCCTCAGTCCTGATCCACAAGGACTAGGGCTGCATCTTTGTGTCTCTAAAAGCAAAGGGGGGGGGGGGGGGGCAGGACAGCCTAGCAGGAAAGTTTGGGAGGCACTGAGAATACACTCTCTGTCAAGTTTTTGACATGTCACTAAGAAAAACAACCACTTACTGGGTTTTTACAAGGTGCTTGGCTCTAGGCCCTTTTGGATATTTTTTCTTATTTAATCAAGTGTTGCATACAATAACTATCTCTAGTTTATAGATAAGAAAACTCAGGTTCAGAAAGTGGGGTAGGGGTGTGGCTCAGTGGTATAGTGCCTGCCTAACCTCACAAGAATAGAGTCCTGGGTTCAATCCCTGTGTTGGTGGTGGTGGTGGGACAGGACATTGCAAGTAAGTTAGCTCCCTTCAAAAACAGGATTAAACAATTTAGTCATGTCCCAGGTCATGCTGCTTGTCACACTACTTGGGACACTCTGGCAAAAAAAAATCTTATTTTCTTCATTTCTTTTGGGGGTACGGGGGACCAAACCTAGGGTCTCACACTACTCACCTGTAGCCCCCATTCCTGCCCTTAGTTTTTAAAATTCTGAGAAAGGATCTCACTGAGATGTCATGATTGATCCTGAATTCACTCCATGCCCAGGTGAGGTGAGTCTTGAATTTGTGATTCAGTTCTGCCTCAGCCTCCCCACCAGGTACGCTTCAGAGTAAAGTGAGAGATTCTTGATGAAAATTCTCTCTACCAAGGCAGGTAAAGAGATGATCTAGGTAGGGAAACTTCAAATCCCTGAGTGAGTAGGGAAACTGAGTCCCCCTAGATGACAAGCGGACTTTCCCACACTTGAGGCGTTAGTCAAAGAGATTACTGGGGACAGACCTCCTGTGTTCTAGCCCTAACCACTAGACCACACGGATTATCCCCAGCTTAAGCTGGGAAGGTCCAGAGAGAAACTCCCTTTCTAAGTCCCAGCCTGCCTGTAGGCTCTTCCTTACTGAACACGCTGGCTCTATGGGGGCCTCGCTAGGTCAGGGCACTGGGGGATGCTGGGGGGTTTCTGCCCACACATATGTTTTCCAGATTCCAGGGGATGAAAAGGAGGCCCTGAGGCACAGAAATGGGGGGTGTGATGACAAATTTAGACTGATTGCTTTTAGGAAAAAGCCAAGAAACCCTAAAAAAATAAAAGCGAAAATTCCACTCGAAAACCGAAGGGAATTCTTTGATTGTGAAACTGCCGGCCAAGGGGCACAGCACAGTTGAACATGGAACAGCGTCAAGGGACTTTGTTCAGAAGGTCGGGAGGGAAGGGGACTCTGCCTGCTGTTCCTGTCTTGTTCCTTGTTGCAGTTTGGGACAGGGATGGCAGGTGGGCAGGAGAGCCCATGACAAGCAAGCGAGAATCGCCAACAAATGTCTATGCCAAAAGCCTCGCTGGCTTGAGTTTCCCCACTGAAGGTTCTAGTGGATTACAGAGAAAGGCCCAGGAAAAGAAGCGCGCCAAGTGGGAGCCTTCAAAAAGAGGACCAAGGACAGAAAGTAAAGGAGAGGACATCTGTCTGGAATTCAGTCTGCAGACCCAAGAGTCAAAGATCAAAGAGGGATGAGGGGGACTTCCTGAAGCTCTCAGGGGAGTGCCTGCCAGCCAGGCTGTTGTGCAAGCTCTGGGCTGGACCACCAGGACAGGCTGGCAGAGGGGCTGGACCTGGTCAGTGGCCAGAGTGATGCTTGCCCAGCCCTGAGCCTGAAGAGCTGGAGTTGTGCCCTGTGCTCCTCTTGGAATGCAAGACCCTGTCGCCCTGGGGAGCATTCCTATGCCACCTCAGGGTTGCACTCTGCATGCCTGAGAGAGTCTTCATTTTGGTCTGAGACTTCTCTGTCCTAGAGTCACTATTTTACCAGAGAAACCTGAAAGGCCTTCCCAAGCAAGCCTCTTTTGAGATAAGAGGTTTGTGAAGCAAGAGTTGCTATGGGGAGCTGGAGAGATAGATCAGCGGTTAAGAGCACTGACTGCTCTTCCAGAGGTCCTGAGTTCAGATCCCGGCAACCACATGGTGGCTCACAACCATCTGTAATGGGATCTGACGCCCTTTTCTGGTGTGTCTGAAGACAGTGACAGTGTACTCACATGAAATAAATCTTTAAAAAAAAAAAGAGTTGCTATGGGCTTTGAGGAAAGGGGGCACCTGGACTGCTCAGGTACCAGGCTTTGCTGCACTCAGTGAAGCTTTCTATGGGCTGTTGAAGGTCTGTTATATTCTCATCTTGCAGGAGAAAAAACTGTCTTCAGGGGTGTGGTTAGGCTGATAAACCCAGGGGAGAGGCTTATATTTACTCTTTCTGGACCACCTCCAAGGCCTCAGCTCAAGCCTTTTTGGCTGGTGATGGAAGTTCAGTGGGTAAAGGTGCTTAATACCAAGTCTGACAACCTGAGTTTGATCCCCAGGAACCACATGGTGGAAGGAGAGAACAGAAAACCCTTTGAGGACATTTCCACGACACTAGCTAAGGTTTCAGAGCTCCAGCCGCCTCTGAGAGCCAGGAACAGGAGGAGTTCTGAGCTGGGGATATGATGAGATAGACCATATGGGGGAGGGGTGTAGACCATATCTGAGGTTTATCCCTGTGAAGAAGTGAAGGGGGAACCAGCCTGAACTGTGAGATTGGCCCATGGTTGGGAGTTAGGAGCAAGAGTGCGATGCAGAGACAATATGACACCTGCTATGTGCCTGGGAAGCACATTTGGCCATAGCAGCCTGGAAACCAGGAACAGCATCCACCGTCCTGGGAGTCGAACCAGCAGCCTCTCTCCCTTTCCCTGCCCTGGCTTGGTCTCAGTGGGCATCAGTTGCTGGCCACCAACCTGGGGTGTTTAACATTCTGTGATATCTTGGAATGGGTACTGGCTGCTTGCCTCAAGGATTACTTCAAGGCAAGAACTGAGCAAAGGCAAAGTTATTCAGGGAGAGGAAGCCACCAGCCATGAGGCACTTGAAAAGTGGAATCTCTTCCCTCCAAGGCTGCCCCCTCCGCCAGTTTTCCCGTTTGGAATCTGACCAGGACAATGTGGCCCCTTTCCTGGTGGCTCATGGAGCCTCCTCTCCATGCTCAGGTGTAGGAGGAAGCAGAGGGCAGGAGATACCCACGATGCTCCATAGCTACCCACTGGCATCCTCCTATCTCACTGCCCCTCTGGGCCAGCTCCTGAAGTCTTGTTTATCCTCAACCTGCTGCAGGGACAGCCTTGCTCCCAATGAGAAAGGCTGCCAGCAGGGTCTTTTGTGGTGCTGCTCCCGTGTGGTACTGCCTAGGGGCCCCACCATGGGGGCAACAGATGGACCTATGGTCTTTACAGAACAATGGTGGGGGAGGGGCCTTGGCATCGCCTGCCCCAAACAGGAAGCTTTGACTGAGCTTCAAAGGACTGGCAGGGCCAAGGGGCTGAGTGGTGGAGTCAGTGCCAGGACTGGAGTCTGTATGCATTGCTTGCTGCCCTCCAGCCCAGAAGCATGGGTAAGAGACAGTGGCCAGGGCAGCCAGGGTTTGGGCAAAGAGCGGCTTGCACTGGCAGGACACCAGCCTCTGGCCTGACAACAGGTTAGAGGGCAGGGGCTTGGAGGCTGGGCTTCGCCCTAGTTCAGGTGCCCCTTGCCATTTGAGATGTCAGGTTTTATACACAGCCACAGTTGTTCCCCCTCCAATAAACAACCACGAGGGGAGGGCTGGCACCGGGCCTGTTGCCCACTCCCTCCCTGCCTCCTGCTCCCAGCTGCTCTGCTCAGAGCCTTTTCCTCTCCACTTCCTGTTCACACAGGGGGGGGGCGGGAAGTGGAGGGAGGAAGCTAGGGGGTGGTGTGGAGGGGGGGCCCATTGAATAAAAGGAATTAACCGTTTCCCTCCTCTGACCTCTGGGAATTTCCGCCTGTGAAAGTGTCTGGAAGAATCAGTAGTGCTGGAGGAGTGGAGAGGAGGTGTGCCCCTTTTTGCCCCCTCCCCCCACCCAGAGGTGGTGGGGCCAGATAAGTCCCTCTGGGCCCCTAATCTTTTGTTTCCCTGGCGCCAGGGGATGGGGGAGCAGCGCCAAAGGCAGTCAGGAGCTTGGTGGCTTCGGAGCCCCCTCCCAACCAACAGAGTTGGTGCCAGGCTCTGGCCTGAGACCTGAGCCTTAGAGAGGAGGGGCAGGAACCAGAGAACTGGTATCCACGAAGCAATGACCTCACACCCAGCCTGAGCCCTGCTTCTTCAGTGTTTGGGCTGGTGCCCTTGGCCAGTGCACTTTGGGGACAGGAGGGAGGGCAGCTGCGGGGGTGGGGGGGCGCTAGGGCTGTGGATGGGCACACCCTCCGTTGGCCACACCTCTTAGGAGCTCTGGTTAAGAGCAGATCAGTCGGGACCCCAGTCCACAGCGACCCCTAGTGCCCTCGGGCAACTGGTGAGGCGGCCCCTAGGGCCCTGTCAAGGGCGGGCCTCAGGAAGCACCTGCTCCCCACGACCAGAGGCCGCCCTCAATCTCCCCCAGGTGGCTTCCTTGTTTACAGCCCTCCTGCCCTAGTCTCAGCGTCACTGCCTGTGGCCACTCCTCCTATTTCCAGTGACCTCCTATTGCCAGGCTCCAGAGGCAGCTCATTCATCTTGGCCCCTGCCTACACAACAGCTCCCTCCCCCTCCTTCTTTGGCCCCTCCCCAGGCTTAGGGCCAAAGCCCTAAGGGCCTTCACTCTGCTCTCTATTCCAAGTTAGCTACATTTCCACGGATCTAAGAGCTGTGGCTTCCCGTTGCCCTGACTCACCGGAACCCCATTCTATCAGTGCCAGGGAAGACTCGGGCCTTTTCCCAGGAAAGAGGAAGCAGCCTAGGACCAGATGGGCTGTTTAGTATAAGACAGAAGGGGCAGGGGCGTCCCAGGCTGCTTGAGCCAAACCCTCTGGGAGAAGGGAGCAATAGGGCAGTGTTTGTTTAACTAACATGTATTAGGCCCCCATTATGTACAAAGACAGCAGTTCCAAGCTGTTTATCTAAACCACAAGTAAGCAAGCAGTTTGGTGGGAGACCAAGGTTTTACACTCAATACCACATTGACCATGGTGCCTCCTGTTTTATAAGTGTGAAGAAGCCTGAAGTCACAGAGAGAGGAGATACAAGAAACTTCTCCCAAATCTTCCTTTAGAGAGTAGGCTTAGGATGCCCATGAGACAGAGGGTGCCTCCCCACCTGCTCCTCTCCTTGCATTGGAAGACAGGATCTTTGTGAATCATTGTGTAGGTAGCTCAGCCCTCTGGGTTGGCAGTGACCATGGGAGATCTTACTGCTCTAGGGGGTTAGGGAACTTGGCAGGGCCAGATACAATAAGAACCAGATGAAATTTCTGAGACAGGATTACATTGGAGGAGAAAAGGGACATTTATAAGCTAGATCAGCTGGCCTCTTGCTTAGGGACAGGAGCACTCACGTCACATTCTGGGCCAGCTGATAGATTCATATCAATCAAGCCAGACAATGCACTATGAACACCTGTCCAGAGGGCAAAGTCTGTCCCCGCAAGGGCCGACTCCAGGATGCCCCATGATGTAGCTTCTGACCCCAACTAAAACTAAGAAAGTGTTGTCTCGGGGTGAGGAAAGGCAAAGCCACAGGAGCAAGATAAGGAGAAAACAGATCAAATGCCACAGAGCTTCACAGTGCCTATAGCAGAGCCAGGCCCCAGCTGGCAGGGGTCCAGTCCATCAGAAGGACAAGCAGAATATAGACTGTGTAAGGGGCACTGGAGAGAATGAGGGACTTACAGCTATAAATGAGGGTCAGAACACACCTCCTCAAGGTTCAGGGAAGACTACCGAAGAGGCAGAAAGAGCAGAAGGGAAAGTAGTAGTTGGCACCCTACGTTCTGAGCACTGGAGCTCAGAGCAGCTGTAGACCTATACAAGGTCTGCACATGGCTGGCCCAGTCTATCTACACTGGCACGGAAGGACCTATGCTCAGTTATGCAAACACCGGTAAAGTGCCTGTTCTCCTGTAACCAACCTTAACGAAATTCAGTGAGGCGGGCATAGAACTACACCCAGTATGCTCACCTGCACACAATACAGACCTGACAGTGGAAGTGAGGAAGACTAGAGAGGAGGAGGAGGAGGAGGAAGACAACGCCAATGCTGCCGCCACCGCCACCAACAACGAGAACCAGTGGGAGACAGGGAAAGGAACTGAGCATGACTCAAAGAACCCACATGTTATATATAACATATGCTAACAAAAACCACTTGGAGAATTAAGGGCTTAGAATCCTGACCAAGCAATGGGGACTTCTAGAAAATTCTTGCAACAACTAGGAAGGAATTGGCCGAGGAAGCATTAGTAAGACTAGTTATTTATGAGAATTTGTGCCCCAAGGTGCCAAAATTGGATGAATTCTGTGAGCAGCAGCGCCACCTGCCAGCCAGAGGGGAGAATAGTTCCAGGATTTAGGAAGAGGGACTGGAGTCTCTAGACTTTAAAGTCAAAGGAACCTGATTGTCCTGTCTCACCCCAGTGAAGTACCTTGTGCCAAGGCTTAAAGGCTTGCAGGACCCTGGAGTTTTTTTTTTTTTTTTTTTTTAGACAGGGTCATACTATATAGCCTTGGCTGGCCTAGAACCTGTAGTCATACTGTGTAGACCAGGCTGGCCGTGACCTGTTCTATGGCACCATGCCCAGTGCAGGCGGCCTTCTTGTAGCATGTATTCCATCCCTAGCTTCAGCATCAACACAAAGCCATCAAGTCCAGAGACACCACTGCAGCGCGATTTAATGCTCTCCGCGTACTGCTATCTCCCCTCGCCCTAGGTGCGCCCTCAGCCACATGGTCACCTCAGCATCTCCACATGCCTACCCTTAGTACCACCCTCTCCACAAGTGCCTAGGATCTGGAGGGCTGCCTCTCGTTCCTGGGTTGCCTAGTTGAGGCAGAAGAGGGCGAGCTGGAGGTCCAGAGGCTATGGAGTGGCAGAGGAAGGAAGGACAGCGGCTACTCAGTCCACGGGAACAAGCTGACAAGAACAGAGGAACTGTTAGATGTAGTGGGTTAGCTCGGGCTGCCTGGGGGGCGAGCAGCTCTAAGACAGGTCTGAAGCACAGCTCACAGAACACAGAACGTGTTCACGCCTGAAACCTCGGGGCTGAAGCTTGGCTCCAACACCCTTGCAATCACAGACCCGGCAATCTCAAGGACTGAACACCAACCGGGGCCTGGCCTTCTCAGGAGGGTCTGGTAGCTGTATCCATGTCCGTCCACCCACACGGGGACCCTTCCTATAGCCAGCTAAGGTGTTCCTCCTCATAGCGCTGGGGATCAATGAAGGGCCGGTCAATAGAGCGAATCATCAGCTCCCCACAGTACACACACTCGGCAGCCACCAGTTCATCTAGGTCAGCCTTGAGCTGCTCCCGGCTAGGCCCCACAGCCGCAGCCCCAGCTTCGGCCTCCTTGGCCTTCACGGAGCCTTTGGTCGGAGCAGGCGCAGCCCCAAGCTTGCGCTGCAGCTCTTCAAGCCTGGCCTGCTTGTAGGCAGGAAGGCCAGGCCTCACGGCCTGCAGGAGACAGTCAGCGTGGAACATGTGGCCACAGAGAAACAGGTAAAAGGGTCGGTTGAGCAAAGGGAAGTCACAGGTGGAGCATTTGTCCTGGGGCTCCACTGCGCCATAGCGCCCGCGAAGCTCCTGCAGGTCTCGCCGGATCCGCTGGGCACTGGCTGTGGCCTCTTCCATCTCGCGCTGCAGCTCCTGGATATGGTGGTTGTAGGCCTTGAGCGAACTGCAGATCGCCTCCTTGAAGTGGTCGATTGTGACAAAGTCAGGAAAGAAGGGCAGCACATCCTCGATCTTGAGCAAGGGGCAGCTGGCCAAGCAGGCCATGGCTGTCCGAACGTCCTCCTCCTCCTGCACCACGTGCCGGGCGATCTTGAGCCACAGTTTCTTGCGAAGCTCCTCATCTTCCTCTGGCAAGTCTGCACACTGCTTGGCCAGGTCCACGTCCACCTGTGGGGAAACCACGGGTGTCAGGGGCAAGCCACGCTCCACCTAGCATCAGACTACTGGAAAGACAGAAGGCCACAGAAAACGGGCCCCGAGGAGAGGGCCCAGGCAGGATTCTCTGCACTCCAGGTACCAAGAGGCGCAACAGAAACCTGTATCCATCTGCCCTGTCACAGCTATGGAAAGGCTATTTTGTTGGCAGGCAATTTTAGTGAATGTAAAAGATCATCTGGTGATGTCTAAAGCACGGGGTGCACAACCCATAATCTAGCACCCAGGAGGTGGAAACAGGAATGCTGGCAAGTTTAAAGCCAGCCTGGGCTACGGCGGACCCTGTTTCAAGAAGTAAGGCCAGTCACATAGGGGAACTATTTGAGCTCTTGTGGCAATGTTCTTGGGTTAAGGCTCAGCCTGGGGCCAGCCTGGGCTACACAGGGATTTCCAGATCAGTTTGGGATCCACAACAAGTGAGACCCTGTTTTAAAAACACAAACAGGGCTGGGAATATGGCTCTGTGGTTAAGAGCACTTGTTGCACGTCATTAGTTCAGGTCCCGGCAACCACATAATGTGGTCTTGCACAGACCTGTAACCCCAGAGTGGAGATAGATCAGTGGGGCTTGAAGGCTATCAGTGAAGCCAAAAACCCAGACCCTTCAGGTTCTGAGAGAGACCCTGCCTCCCAGGGATAAGGCAGAGTGAGACAGCTAAGGACAGCACATGCCCTTCTCTGGCTCCTACCCTTGTGTCTGCACCCCGTGCACACACACACACCAACGAATAAGCAAATATTCCTTCCCAGCAATCATGATTTGAGAGATGTGACTTACTTTTAGCACCTTCTCCCTCTGCTAATGTCTATACCACTCACCATTCTGTGTGCTTATTTTATTTTACTTATTGGTACCTATGAAGGCCAGAAGAGGCCATCAGGTCTTCTTGAACTAGAGTTATTTGTGAACCACCACGTGAATGCTGGGAACCGAACCCAGGTCCTCCGCAAGAGTAGCAACTGTTCTTAACCTCTGAACCATATCTCCAACTCTATTGATTTTTTTTGTTTTTTTTTTTTTGGACAGTGTCTCACTATGTGGCCCAGGCTGGCCTAGAACTCACTGAGTAGCCATTATCATCAGCTCCTGAATGCTTTATCTATACAGTATTAATTCATATAAGATAAAAATACTCTTAACATTACCTTCATAAATTCTTTTATAATTATTTTTCTTTCATTATGAGGGAGGGGTAGGTATGTGCATCAGAGTGCAGTGTGCAGGTCAGGGGACAATTTGCAGTAGTCAATCCTCTCCTTCCACCATTAGCTCTGGGGATAGAACTTAGCTTGTCAAGCTTGTACGAGTGCTTCTACCTACCGAGTCATCTTGCTGGCGCATTATCACCATTTAAAGGATAATCTAAGGCAGAGAGGTATAGAAACCAGCCCCAAATCACACAGCAAGTTGGCGAAGCCAGAATGTGAACCCCAATGTTTTAGTTTGTGTTCTTTTTCCCCTCTCCCTCTCCTGCTAACTTTGTTTTGGTTTTATTGTTGTTGTTGTTGTTTGTTTTGAAAGACAGGGACTCACTGTGTTGCCTAAACCGTGACCTTTCTGCCTTAAGCACCCAAGTGCAGGGATTACAGGCAAGAGCACGCCCCTCAGACTCAGCTCTGAGTCTTTTTCCACCTCTGCATTACAGCGCCTCTCTTCACCTCTTCACGAGAAGCCAGCAAGCGCTAGCCTTACCTCCCCCAACCTTTCAGGGTCTTCAAGTTACTCCTCTCCCGGTCCCTCTCCTGGATAAAGTCAACATTTACCTGCAGGGCCAAGTCCACAGCCTCCTCATACAGCTCCAACACCTTATAGACGTGCACACAGGCGCGGTGGTGGCCGTGCTCAGCACAAAGTCGAAGTGCATACTTGAGATCGTAATGTACACGGTGTGGGCTAGCCCCAGCTTGTTCCAGATAGGCCAGAAGTGAGGCTGGCTGGCCACGGGCATACAGTGACAGCAGGTAGTTGTGAATGGCCTGCTCGGTCTCACCAAGCACATTCACGCAGAACTCCATATAGCGGATGGCTTGGCTCACCTGCTGGGCCTCACCACCCTGGCTATAGTTCACCAGGGCAGGGATGAGCTGCCGGGCATCCAGCCGGCTGCCCATCTCAATCCAGGCATCTACTAGCTGGCGAGGGATATGTCGGATGAGGATGGGTGAGAATTTGTAGAAGAGCTGGGGGTCACGGTGGCGGGCGAGCACAGCCAGGGCCTCCTCATAGGCCTCATGCTGGCAGTGGTATGCGACCACCCGTTCATAGTCCTGCATGATCACTGCAAAATACACCATATGCTCCGTGTCCCCATGACTGGCGAGCAGCTCATGGATAGAGGCCCGGCTGGCAAAGAGCCACTCTTTGTGCCGAGGGCTACTGAGAAAGGTACGGAAGCACTCCCGTGTATCCCGGTAGAGATTCAGAGCATCTGGGTCACCCTGCAGAGCACCGAGCCGGCTCAGGAAGAGCTCCGTCAGCCAAGTGGTCAGTAGTGTGGCCTGGGTACGCTCAGTCGGCTTCAAGCCGGCCAGTTTCCGCTGCAGAAACTCAGCCAGCGCCTCCTCTTGCCGGGCCTCCAAAAACTTGAGGGCAATCTCCTCGAAATAGCTCTGGGTCAGAGCATAACAGCGGGCGCTCTCCAGGTAGCGATGCTGGCGAAAGCAGAAATCAGCCTCTCGGGCCAGGACCGTGTCCAGGCAATCAGGCCGCTCTCGACAATACTCCTTGGCCAGGTCAAAGCGGTTCATATCCAGGTAGGTGCGCCAGACATCCCGAGCCTCACGTTGCACATGGTAGCGGAAGACTGCGCGCTCAGTGTAGGCCCATAGGTGACCTGTGGACGAGTCCTTCACCATGTGCCTCAGTGGTCCAAACTTCTCCAGGAAGTGATCCCGCAGCACCACCTGCCCTGTTAGCGTGCACACAGCCTCCACCCGGTCTGCCAGCAGCAGTAGGAAATGGAACTGGGTCAGGACGATGGCTAAGGGTGGACTGGCCCCAGGCCCAACCCCCGCTGGGTATTCCCACACTCGCTCCTCACTTAGCAGGGAGTCAGGACGGCCGCAGTCCAGTGAGCCATACAGCACACCATCTCCCATCATCCAGGCGAAAGCGCGAGGCGCAGAGCGTAACTTAGGGGTATAGAAAGCCAACTCACTATACCCCAAGTTGCTAGGAAACTCACGGAACGGGGGTGGGTGGTCTGCATAGGCAGCAAAGAGCCCTGAGAAGCCTTGGACCTCAGCATCTTCTACTGCTCGGCCTATGAACTGGAAGAGGCGCTGCCGAGTGGTGGCAATGACAAAGCCTCGGCCGTCAGGGCCACGCTCGGCCTCAAGGGAGCACACAGGTGCGGGACCCCCTTCTTCATTTAACACGTACAGTGGACGGAAGTAGAGATCCGGGGCAGGGCCAAAGAGGCCGCCTTCGCTAGCTGAGAGCTCTGCTTCAAAGATCTGCCCTTGAGCTGTGCCGACCAGGATGGGGCCAGTGCTGCTCTCGCTGCCCAGGGCTTTGTTCCAGCCAACGCTCTCCACCAGCTGCCCCTTCCAGCGAGCCAGGGGCCGGGCCTTCTGTCCATTTCGGTTCATGTAAAGGACCTCGGTGCTACTCAGAGCAACCAGCAGATGAGAACCTGGAGCGGATGGAAGACGACACTGAGTGGATCTCACGGCTCCCTCCCTGTTCAGATCCCACCCATCTACCAGTGAACTCTCACAGGAAGCCTCCACAGATCTCCAGTGCCACTTACCAGTATGGTCCAGGAACATCTTGTGGACTTTGGCATCATCCTTGCGTCCCAGTTCCACACGGTTGGGTTCACTTGCCTTGCCCAAGTCAATGCTGGAAGGGTAAGAGTTACAATGTCACTCTCAAGAGAAGTCCCCCTTCTTAAAATATTTATTTATTTATTTATTTAATGTGTATGTGTTGTCCATGAATGCATGTAAGTGTATCATGTGTGTGCAGAAAACCATGGAAGTCAGAGGACAGTACTGGATCCCCTAGAATTGGAGTCACATATAGTTGTTGGCTGTCATTTGGGTACTAGGTCCCACATGAATGTATGAATGTATGTGCTGCATGAATGTATGTGCTCTTAGGCATTGAGCCATCTCTCCGTCACTTTCGAAGTTCCCTTTTAGATCACAGACTTGAAAGTCTAAGTTTACATAGACACAAAGATTTATTTATTTTTATTTATGTATATGTCTTTATGTGATGCATGCCACACATGTGGCGTACCTGCAGAGAGCAGAGGGAGGAGTTAGATTTCCTGAAGAAGGAGCTATAGGCCCAACATGAGTTCAGGAATAGAACTTGGTTCCTCTGGAAGAGCACAAGCCTCCTAACCACTAAGCCATCTCTCCAACCCAAAAAATTCTCAGAACCCTCAGCATGAGCTACAGTGATGGCTCATTCACTAGTCAAGAGTACGCACTGCTCTGGCAGAAGACAAGAGTTTAATTCCCAGCAGCCATGTTGGGTGACTCACAACTGCAAATTCCAAACCCAGGGGATCTGATGGGCCTGGCCCGCACTGGCGCCTATACTCGCCTGCACGTATCGACACACATGGACTATTTAAAAAGTAATAAAATAAATATTAAAAAGAATGCTCAGCTCTAGAACCCCCTACTTCACTCTGAGGCTTGCCCCAGGGCTCAAACCTGGGAAGACACACAGGCTTACCTCAAGTGCGAGGCCGAAGGGAGCAAGGACAGCGGGTTGACAGTTACTAATTAGCAAACCCCAGGTTAACCTGGCATCTCAGTCTGCACTGCAACTTTGAGAGGTGTCTTGTTTCAGTAATGGCTTCCTTTGAGAATTCTTTCCAAGGGAGGCCCAGGGAGAGGTTAAAGATGTACACCACCACCACCCAGCTAGTTTTATGCAATAAAAAAAAATTGTGTGTGTGTGTATGTGTGTGTGTGTGTGTGGTGTATAGACACATGTGCCTTTGTGTATGAGTTGAGGGCAGACGACAACTTGCAGGAACCACTTTTAACCTTCTACCATGTGAGTCTAAAGGTCCGAGGAATGTTATCAGGTAGTCAGGCTGGGCGCAGGCCCCTTCTCCAGTAAATAACTGTGCCCATCAGGATGTTTTAAATCTTAAGACACTGCCAGCTTAACTTTTCAAATGTTTTGCAGGTGTGTGCCACCATAAATGGCAGTCATTACTTTTTTTTCATCATACTTCTGATGCTGGAAATAAAACACAGGACCTCAGTGTGCCAGACACGGCAGCCCGTTTCCCTCAACTTTGCCAGCACTCTTTACTACTAGATTTGAATTCTACCGACCTAATGGGTTTTAATAATGTTTCTACACATCTTTAGTTCTAGTACTTGAGTGGTGTAGATGGCTGGTTAGGGAGTCACAGTCTTGAGCTACAGGAGACCCTGTCTCCAAAACAAACAAAAAAAAAAACAACACAAGATATCTGTGATGGAGATGTGTATACATGGGAGTGCTTTCCTAATGAGAATAAAGATCTTGGTTCAGATAAACAACTAAAGCATCTTATTATTACTATTTTAACTTTTTTGTTTTTCTTTTTTTAGACGGGGTCTCTCTGTGTAGCCCTGGCTGTACTGGAACTCACTAGCCCGCCTCTGCCTCCTGAGGGCTGGGATTAAAGGCATGCACCACCTCTGTCTGTCCTAGTGTGTGAATGTTTTGCCTGTGTGTATGTGTGTGTACCATGCACCCATCCCATGGAAGCCAGAAGAAGGTGGCTGCCCTGGTAGTTGTGAGTCACCATATGGGTGCTGGAAATTGAATTTAGGGCCTCTATAAGAGCAACCAGTGGCCGGGCGGTGGTGGCACACGCCTTTAATCCCAGCACTTGGGAGGCAGAGGCAGGTGGATTTCTGAGTTCGAGGCCAGCCTGGTCTACAGAGTGAGTTCCAGGACAGCCAGGGCTACACAGAGAAACCCTGCCTCAAAAAAAAAAAAAAAAAAGAGCAACCAGTGCTCGTAACTACTGAGCTATCTCTTTGTCCCCTATTATTTTATTTTTGAGGTAGGGTCTCATGTAAACCCACCTGGCCTTGATCTTACTGTGTAGCCTAGGGTGACCCTTATTTTCTGGTCCTGCTGCCTCCACTCCCAAAGTATAAATACATTTCTGGGGTGGTGAGATGATCCAGGAGTTAAAGGCTCTTGCCACGCACCTGATGTCTGAGTTTGATCCCTGGGTCCCATGTGTTAGAAGGAGAGAAAGGGGCTGCAGAGATGGCTCAGCAGTTAAGAGCACTTAATTCCTTTTTTGTTTTATTTTATTTTGTTTTGTTTTGTTTTGAGACAGGGTTTCTCTGTGCCTTGGCTGACCTGGAACTAGCTCTGTATATCAGTCTGGCCTTAAACTCACAGAGATCGGGGCTGGAGAGATGGCTCAGTGGTTAAGAGCACCGACTATTCTTCCAAAGGTCCTGAGTTCAAATCCCAGCAACCACATGGTGGATCACAACCATCCATAATGAGGTCTGATGTCCCCTTCTGAAGAAAGCTACAGTGTACTTACATATAATAAATAAATAAATCTTTAAAAAAAAAACAAAAACCCTCACAGATCTACTTGCCTCTGCCTGACAAGTGTTGGGAGTTAAAGATGTATGTGTGCTATTATACCCAGAATAGAATATAATTTAAATATTCATCTTATTTAACCGTGTGTGTGTGTGTGTGTGTGTGTGTGTGTGTGTGTGTGTGTGTGTGCGCGCGCGCGCGCGTTCTCTCTCTCTCTCACAAGTGCTCACAGAGGCCAGAAGAGGGCACTGGATCCCTAGTGCTGGAGTTATAGGCTGATGGACTCAAGTATAGGTGCCAGGAAGCAAATTCCAATCCACCATATTTTTTAGGACAGGGGCCTCCCACTGAATCCAGAGCTCACCACTTTGGCCAGACTAGCTAGCCTGCAAGTTCCTGGGATTCACTTGTCTCTCATTCACTCCAGAGCTGGGGTTACATATTTTGCCAAGTGCAGCTTTTTACATGGGCTCTGGGGATCTGAAGCTGGGTTCTCATGCTTACAAAGCAAGCACTTTACTGGCTGAAGCCATCCCTGAAGTTCTTGCTGGGTGGGTGCAGTGCTTGTGGGCTTCGTTTACGCTCCCCTTTCTTGTATACTTGTCATCTTACTAGTTTCTAAGAGGTTTGTTTCTTTTTAGTCTTTCTGAGATAGGGTCTCTCTATGCAGCACAGCACTGGCTCCCAATCTTCCTTTGTCAGCCTCCTGAGTGCTAAGGTTACAGTGCCACACACTTAAGGCTGTCTAAAACTGGCTTTCCCATGGCCCAGGCTGGCCTCAGATTCACAGTGAACCCAAGGATGACCTTGAACTTCAGATCCTCCTGCCTCCACCTCCCAAGCATTGTGAAGACAGGTGTGCACCACCATACCCAGTTTCTGCTATGCTGAGTATCTAATCAAGGACTAAGCACGCTCTGCAAGTACACTTCCAACTGAGCTCCAGTTATCTACAGCATTTCATTCTGCAGTGCTGGGAATCAAACCCAAGGTCCCAGGAATGCCAGGTATCCACTGACTTCACCCCCTCCAGGTTACTGGGCCACAAGTCCAACACCAGTTGTTATAATAACCATCCATTCTGGGGTTCATCCTTGTGAGACAGAGGTCTAACTTATTCCAGATGGCTTCTCCCAAATAATAAACAAGTTTGCCCACACGTTTGCCAGGTAGTGGATATACTTCAGGATTCCAGACTGTTCCAGTGATCTGTGTGGCTAACTCACTCCAGGGGGCTGAGACCACCTTTCACTGTTGAAAGACCAGAATGATTAGCTGACTCATTCAAGACCAAGATCAACAGCATAGCTGGAATCTGAACATAGGTTTCCCTGATCTTCAACCACCACCATACTGGTTCTCTTTGGGAAGGAACAGTGTATCTCCTGAAAAGCTATTGTTTCACTTGCTAGAGTATGGAAGAAGACCCTAGTCAGGTAAAAGTCTCCATATATTACCGGAGCAGTGTATCCTTGCCCAGACTCATGCAGAGCTGACTGCAGGAGACAACAAGGCTGGTGATTCGCTCCGAGGGGGTGAAGTCAATCCGCTGCTTTGTGAAGATGGGCACCTCCTTCTCCAGGTGGGCATTTACATACCCTATAGGTTTGGAATGAAGAAAAAAAATTAAAAAGGCATCCAGAAAAGGGCAGGGCAGCCCAGAAAACCCAGAGAAACCACAGTGTTAGCTGATACTTCTACTTCCCAAGTATACTCCTACCCACAGAATCTTGGTTCATGAAGAGTTCAACATGAAATAGCTTTCTGGTTGTCTTTATTGGTAGGGTCCTGGGCTCCTCTCACACTTGTGACAGTAGTAAGGGATTGGTTTTCTGTGCCTGAGATGAGGTTGTATCACGACATACATGTTCCCAGTGGTAATGGGGATGGGGTGGGGAGATGGTACAGGGAGGATGGTTTCTGCATTCACCCTCATGGTCTTTGGTCAAGAGAATAAAGTCCCTTCCTCCCTGTCCACAAAGTACGGCTCAGTGAGTCTCCATCGTATGTAGGGAGATCTGGGAACCCAATCCTATCAGTACTGTTCATAGGCTGCAGTTGCTTTCTCTCTAGTCCGCTGCAATATTCTCATAGTGTGGTTAACCCTGCTCTCCTACATTCTAAACTGCTGCCAGCTTTACCCCAGGACAATCCTCTCCATTGTTTCTGTTCAGACAAAATTCCCTTTAGGCTCGAACCTCCTTCACCTATAATATTCATATTCCACCAAGCTCTGTGCTGATTCTGCCTTCTCTGCTACCTTGAGACAAAGTCTGGTGGGAACACACACACACACACACACACACACACACACACACACACTCCAAAAGCTAAAAAACGCAAAGACCCAGACACGAAGAGAATCATGGGACCTATTTTCAGTTCTCCCAAGAGTCAAACTGCAGCCCGGTAGACAAGCGTTGTAATAAGAACTTCCTTATCTGAGCCCAAGTTCCCTCTTTTGAAGGACCTTAGTGTTAGGCCTGGATCACGCGGCTGCTCCTGTGGCTCTTTCAAACTTCGACCAATGACAAGCTGGGCAAGACAAGTGAGGCCTGGGGCTTAGATCTTAAACACAAGCCGCAAGTTCTTGAACTTCCCTCCCCCGTAAACGCTACCATAACAGAAAGGGGCAGAGGCGGCCTCTTCTAACTTACCAGAATGCGGGATGCCCACGCTAGGGCAACCAGTCTGCAAGACGGCCGAGCGGGACAATGAGTCCTCATACTCATCCAGAATGGACGCCATGGCAATCAAACTCTGGGTCTTTGGTCTGGGGCCTGGGGGTCACAACTGGGACCCCGGTCGTCCTGGATTTCAAGCTGTGCTTCCCCAGCGTCTGACAGATCCTGAGAACCTTTTAAAAATTTTCGCTTTCTCTGCATAGGACGAGACGATCGAGGAGCCCCAACTAGAATATGGTGCAGTTTTGCACCCCAGCTCCTGTCCCAAGAGATTATAGGCTCCCCTTAGCAGATGCCAGGTGATCACAACCTCGCCCAGGCAGCTCAGCTGACTCCCGCCCCCGTGACGCGTACTTATGACGTGCTTCCGGGATTTCAGACGCGAGTATTAACTGGAGTCCTGGGCATTGGAGCTTCCACGAGGAGGCGTTGTCGGAGACTCGGGGCGGCGGGGGCGGAGCCAGCGCTGGGCCCCGAGCAGCTGGAGCCCTTGCTGGCGACCCTGCTGCAGTTCCTCCTGCTGGCGCTAGGGGGCAGCCCGGGATTTCCCAGCGGCGCCCAGTATCAGGCTTGCGCTCAGGCTTCACTCCCTCAGATTGTCACTTAAAGGCCGGTTGTTTTCCATCTGCTGCACTACCTCCTTTTCCTCAGTCGAACTGCTGCCTCAGTCCACCTCCACAGGCACAAGCAGAACAGTCTTAGTGTCCCTTCTTTCGCCCCAGGGGCCCCTGGCTTCCAGACAAAGTAGTTGAATGGGTCAGAAGTGTGGCTCTTGACCCATAAGCACCTTGCCCAGCAGGTGTAAGACCTGGATTTTTTTCCTACACCGCAAAAAGAAAACCATACAAAATTTAATCTCCAGCAGTAGGAAGACTGAGGCAAGAGGATTGCTAAGGACTGGGCTACAGGTGAGACTCCCAGAAAACAAAACAGGAAGAAAGAAATTGACAACGCAGCAGAGCTAACGTCAAGCCAATGTGCCGGGTTAAGTAAGCTGCCTCATAGTAGCTCCTTAGTGTAGGGGAAGAGGCAAGGGTACCCGGGAAAACTGATGCACAGGCTGCTTTCAGGCTCTCTATCAGTTGAATGATGTTGATTGTCCTTGTCTAGACTTAGGATCAAGCCCTAGTATTAGAAAAAGAAAAGAAAGGGGGATTATATATAATCATCAGGAAAATCACAAACAAAAACCTATAAACCGTGTAATGCTTGGGGGTGAAGAGAAGGACAGTAGAGAAAGTGGGGCTGGCTTTGGGCAGATTATGGAAGCTGTTATGTGGTCCACTGTACGATATAACTGGGGATACGATCTGATGTCAGTACTAGAAAGCAGGTGTTTGGAAGGGACATGAGACCTGAGGCAGAGGACAGACCTTAAGTATTCATCCGGGAGATAGAGGACTGGGAAGATGGGAGATCATCTCAGAGGAAGGCATCATAGACTTAGTGACAGGTCAGATGGCAGATGGAGGCGAGTGTGGGGACAGCTGGAGACAGTGGCACTGAAACTTGTACAAGGGACAGAGGAGGAGCTGAGTGAGAGGGGGTAGAGGTCACATGACTGAGCTCAGGGCACTGGTAGGGAATTGACTGGGGAAGCCCCAGCATTACCAGTAACCTGCTCCAGGGCAGTCACCAATAACTCACTAGTAAATGTTTATTATCAGACATTTGCATAAACGAACTCTCTCATGTCTCAGTTTCTACATTTATAAAATGAGAAAAGTCTCTTAATAGTGTGCGTACAGTCGGATGTTATACAAATCACTGGGTGCTGAGTTTGTGTTTAGATGTTGACTAAATGCAGATCCAGACCAGAAGAATTAAACCCAATGCCTCACAAAAACTACTGTATGAGAACTACATCATGGGTCACAGCCTCAGCCTTGGACTTTCTGTTGAATTGAAATGGTTTAGATTTTAATGAAATTGGAGGCTATGGATCTGGCTTTCTTGGCATACAAGAGGGCTTGTCTGGTTTCATAGGATGAGACTCTCAGCACAGCACTGAACTAAGTGTTGTGCCTATAGTCCCAGGAGTCAGGAAGTGGGAATGGGAGGGTTAGAAGCTAAAGGTCAAAATTATAAGAGAATAAGAGAGAACAAGAGAGGAGGGGGAGACATACTAAAAGATTGATACAACACAGAGAAGGTTAGCATAGCCCCTGTGCTTGCAAATTCTTGAAGCATTCCATTTTAAGAAAGAAAAAGAAAAGGAAGGAAGGAAGAAGGGTAAAATTTTTTAAAGAGGAAAAGAGTTCATCTTGAACTACAAAAAACAAAGTAGAGGCCAGCCTTATTTCAAAACCAGGGAGGGCTGGGGAGATAGTTCCGTGGGTAAAGTGCTTGCTGAGGAAGGAGTGGTAGCAGCCACATTAAGGCAGCTATCTGGTGGGGTATGGTGACACACACCTTTGACCCCAGCACTCAGGAAGCAGAGTGTTTAAAACAACAACAAAGCAGGCATCTGAACCCCAGCACTGCTGTGAGACCAGACAGGGGACTCCGACACTGACTGACCAGCCAGTCTAACAGTAAGTGAGCTCCAGGCCCAGTGAGAAATCTGTTTAAAAATAGAGTTGCCAGGCGGTGGTGAGGCACACCTTTAGTCCCACGCAGGCAGATCCCTGTGAGTACCAGATCAGCCTGATCTACAGAGCGAGTTCCAGGACAGCCAGGAAAACCCTGTCCTGAAAAAGCAAAACCAAAAAAAAAGAAAAAAAATGCAGAGCCAGGCAACTCTCCGTGAGTTCACATTCAACCTGGTCTATATGGTAAGTTCCAGAGGTCCTGAGTTCAAATCCCAAGAACCACATGGTGGCTCACAATCATCTGTAATAGGATCTGATGCCCTCTTCTGATGTGTATGAAGACAGCTACAGTGTACTCACATAAGCAAATATATAAAACAAACAAACAAAAAGTCCCCTGAGCCTGAAGAGTAGAGGTCCGGATTCAGGCCCCAGCACCGATAACAAGACTGGGCCCAAGAGTCAGACTGTTAGCAAGTAGAGGACAAGAGATAACAAAGCAATAAACTTATTACTTTCATATAGACTGAATTATCTTTTTACTTTTAAAATACGCGTTTTGTAGATTTTGCTTTTTGGGACAGGGTCTTATGTTTCCCAGGCAGACTTAGAACTCACTATGTAGCCCAGGATGGCCTTGAACTTACCAGGTATCTGTGAAAATGACCTTGAATTCCTGATGCTTCCTGAGAACTATGATGTAACTCTTACCACCGTGTCCAGTTTGTTATTACTGTTGTTGTTTGAGACCGGGTCTTACTCTGTACCCCCAAACAAGCCTCAACCTCATGGCAGTTCTCGTCTCTTGCCTCCTGAATGCTAGGACAGTGGGCCTGAGCCACGGGGCCAAACCTTAGACATTATTTTCTTTTTTCTTTTTTTATATCCAAAATGTTTATTGGGGAGGTTCCCACTCGTCTTGAATCAGGGGCTTTCAGGGCTGCTTCCTCCTGAGGGAGTGTCCTTCTGTTAGCCTTGCTTTTCCACCTTTAGGCTGACAGAGGACAATGGAGCAGCCAACACACAAGACTACCGTTTGCGCGTGGCTAAAGACCGTGAGGATTTTATAGCATCCTGGGCATTTCACATCCATAAAGTAGGAATTGGGGCTCTGCACCAGACGCTTTTTCTTGTGTTTCCTCTTCTCCTCCTCTGGAGAGGGGTGAAGGAGATCCTTTGAGAGAGGCCTGTTCTCATAGGGAGGTGGTCACCACCAGAAAGGCTAATGTGTACCCCAGGCTAGCATTGAACTCGTGATCCTCCTGCTTCTGCCTCCTTCAGCAAATCCTACTGGCGTGCTCTATTATTTTCTTAAGTTTACTTTTCCTTCACCCAATTCTTCGCTGTTTGTTTGTTTGTTGTTTTAATTTAAACTAAAGGACTGGTGAGATGGTTAAGCAGGCAAGAACACTGTCTGCTCTTACAGAGAAATTGGGTTTGGTTCCTGGCACCAACATGGTGGTTCACAACTAGCTGTAACGCTGGTTCCAAGGGCATCTAATGCCTGTGCACATACTTTCATCTGGACAAATACTCATATACTCATCAAAATTAAATAAATCTAAAAAAGTAATTACATTTATTGATGCCATGCACATGGAGGTGAACGAGGGCGTGTGTCACAGGGTGCGTGTGGAGGACAGAGGACAACCTGTGGCAGACAGTTCTCTCCTTCCACCGTGTGGATTCCAGGGATCCAACTCAGGCCATCCAACTTGGCGTCAAGTGCCTTTATTGCCTTTATCCCGTTTACCCGATGAACCATCTTCCAGTCCCAGAATTTCTTTTCATCTGGATCACAGAAGACAAGACCCTGAAGGTTACTTTACCTGACAAATCTGTTTGATAGTTCTCAGGCAGGGTTTTGCCCTCATCTGAGAAAACCATCTTCGGCCAAGAAAGAGCTGCTGTGAGAGTCCACTCTCACAGAGAACCCTGTGTGGGCCCGTTCTAAACACTCTTGGAAAATGAGCTCATCCTACAGTGTTAGGAAATAGGCACAGTTTTATTTTCTCATTGGAGGGAGAGGCTTGAGACAGGGTCTCATATGAACTGTGGCTATCCTCGAACTGATTATGTGCTCGATGACCTTGAATTCCTAGCCCTCTAGTTTCTTTCTCTAGAGTCCTGGGATTTTAGGCCTGAACATGCCTAGTGAAGAAGATACTCTTTCAATATCCTTTTGCAGATGCTTTGAGCATACAATGGCCCAGAACATGCAGCACCTTTCCAAAGGGGAGGAGACGGAGTAAAGTGGAGGAATACGGGACCAAAGCAAATCTGAAACCCAGAAAGGCAGACTCCAAATCCTGTGACTCCTAGTCAAGGGCCTTGCTGCCTACAACATACTTCTCCCTCCTAGGCTGATTCCACTTCCTGTACACAGCTCTCCCTAGCAGGTCCCCTTTATCTCTGGCATGTCCAGCATCTTGTAATCTCCAGAACAGCCCAGGGCTTCTTTTCACAGCCTCAGACAATAGCCTTCAGGGCTAACACACAGGGACTTCCCTGCTACATACCTGGCCTCAGCAGCTGTGGAAGACTATCCCACAAGCTCCTTTCTCCTTCCTGACTGTAAAGCCAGAACCATGTGAACAATAGCACCACACATCCCAATGCTGGTTTCCGATGGAACCCAGTCCTGTTAGGTTCACAATTCCAGCAGCTTTAGTTTGTTGTTGCTTTTTAGGAGCAGAAAAGTCATTAAAATTCTTGTTTTCACAGGTTGGAAGCTTAGCTGGATAGAATCTGGCTCTGAGGTCACCTGTCCCTGTATGTCAATTTATTCTGATTCTTCAGGCCATTTCTGAGCCCCGTCTTCTTAGTCACACCACTGGAAGTCCAGTCAGACTGACCAAGTTGGTGTGGGAAGAGGGAATCTCAAATGAGAAACTGCTTCCATCAGAGTTGTCTGTAGAGCTGTGCATAGTTGGGCAAACCCTTAATGCCAGCATCTGGGAGTTCCATGACAGCCAGAGCTACACAGGGGGAAGAAGCAAGCTGGACAAGCCATGGAGGTAGGCCAGTAAACAGTGTCCCTTCACAGCTTCCGTTCCTTCCTGCATGCTCCTGCCTTGAGTTTTTGCCATGGGCTCCCATAGCGTTAAACTGTGACATGGACATGTAAGCCCAGCCAAATCCTTTCTTCTTCAAGGTGTTTTTGACTGTGACGTTTATTCAAGCAATAGAAAGCAAACTAGAACATAAGCCCTCTTTTTATAATGTTACTGATTTTTCAGGCTGGAGATATGTCTCAGTAAAGTGTGTAAAAGTAGACCCTGTGGTATGCATCTGTAACTCCAGGACTGCTGTATGGAGGGAGACAAGCAGGTGCCTGGAGCTCCAGGTCAGACAGTATAGACGAATCAGTGAGCTCTAGGTTCAGTGAGAGTATTTGTTTCCATAAATAAATAAATAAAGTTGAGAGTAATAAAAGAAGACACCCAAGACTGACCTCTGGCCCACACACAGGTGCACACACACCTGCATGCATGTGTGCACACACCCACATGAACATATATAGACAATACACACACACACTGCTTAGTTACTTTCTCACAGTCCCCATCACATAAGAACACATGTTTTACTGTTTACTCCAGAGATTTGAATAGACTCCAATGGTAACAGGCCATGGTTCAAGAGATGTCAGGCCAGTGGAGCCAGTCTTTAAGGGAGAAGCAATTACAAATTTGGCTGTGCTGTGACTTGGCTGTTTGGTCAAATGCCTGTGGCGTCAAAGAAATTGTGACTGCTAGTCTCATCACCGTTTGGCCACCCATCACCATTCCCTTATTACATCGTAGATAGTAGACGCCCGTCAGGTGGGATGCAGCTGTTTTGTGAATGAATCACACCAGATTTTCCTTGCTCTCAAGTTGCTTACATGAGGTGGGCTCACAGGAAACATGAACTGACCTCTAAATTAGTGAAATCTACAGAGAACCTTTCATAATCCTGCAATTCAGCATTAAAAACAATAACAACAAACACTTGTTGTGTTGAATTTCCTCTTTTCTGTTTCTTTTTTTTTAAGGTTTATTTATTTTATGTATATGAGTACAGTGCTGCTCTCTTCAGACACACCAGAAGAGGGCATCGGATCTCATTACAGATGGTTCTGAGCCACCATGTGGTTGCTGGGAATTGAACTCAGGACCTCTGGAAGAACAGCCAGTGCTCTTAATTGCTGAGCCATCTCTCCAGTCCGTCCTCTCTTTTCTGCTATAGATTAATTTCAGATGATTTTTTTTATCTGCAGAAGTAAAAGATTCAGGAGCCAGAGAGATGGCTCAGTGGTTAAGACTGGATCCCGCTCTTGCAGAGAACCCAGGTTTGGTTCTCAACATCTGTGTGGGTTGACTTACAACTCCCTGCCACTCCAGCTTCTAAGGAGATGTGCGCTCGTGCGCACAGACACAGACACACAAAATAAACATAATGAAAACAAGGGGTTAAGAGCATTTGCTGCTCTTTCAGAGTGTTCCTGGAATTTCTAACTTCAATAAGTCTATATGAAAAACACACAATGTAGTTATTATAATTATAAGCTATACATCTAGATTGGGCAGATCAAACACTATACTAGCTTATTCCCCAGCTATAAGACCCTCTTGTTCTCGTGGCTTCTCCAGGCCACGCAGTTCTGGTCCATCTTGGCTTCTCCTCCTCTTCCTCCATCCTCTCTCCTTCTCTTCTTGTTCGCCCCTCTCGCCCCCACTTTTGAACCTCCAGTCCCACCTTTCCCCTCCACTGCCCAATCACAGGCTCTAGCCTTTATTGACCAGTTATAATGCGGAGCCAGTTTATATGACATCACCTGAGTATGTGACAGACTGCTAGTCGGAGGCAACCTGTCTCAAGGAAGCAGAATTAACATCAGCATACAAACAGCATCAGACCAAGCCACTACCTCGGAGGAGGACCAGAATTCAGTTCCTAGCACCAACTTTTGCCTTGAAACTGCGAATGAATACAGCTCCAGGGCATCCCACACCCTCCTCTGACCTCTTCCCCCACCCAGAGATAGAGTCTCTCTGTGTATCCCTGGCAGTTCTGGGACTGATTCTGTAGACCAGGCTAGCCTCAGACTCACAGAGATCCATCCACCTGCCTCTGCTTCCCAAGTGCTGGGATTAAAGGTACCACATTTACCTGTTTTTATTTGGGGAGGGGGTTGTTTGTTTTGTTTTGTTTTTTAATTTAAATGAGAGTCTGGAGAGATGGCTCAGTGGTTAGGAGCCCTTGTTGCTCTTGCCAAGGGACAAGGGTGTAAGTCCCAAAACCTACATGGTGGCTTATAACTGTAACTCCAGTTCTAGGGGACCCAATGTTCTCCTCTACCTCTGCAGCACCAGGCACACATGTAGTGCATATACATACACACAGAGGAAAACATACAGGTAAAAATAAAATAATGGGCAGGTAAGATGGCTCAGTGGATAAAGATCTTTATCCACATGTGCACCGTGGCACATATATAGCCCCCGCCCATACACATACACGCATACATATATCCCTCACATGCAAAATGTAATTTTATTTGAGACAAGGTCTCTCTAATATGTAACTTTTGCCTTTTGTGGAACTCACTTTGTAGACTAAGCTGTCCTCAGAGACCTACTTGCCTCTGCCTTCTGAGCACTGGGATTAAGGGTGTGTGCCACTGTGCAATGTGTGTGTAATTATTTCAAAAGCAAAATGTTCAGAGGCAGCTGTAGTGACACACATCTGGGACCACAGCACTCAGGAAGGATGTGGCCAGAGCTCCCTGTGTATCAGAGGAACAAGAATCTCATCTAGTTTAATGTACTCTACTTTTTTTTTTTAATTTTTTTTTCCTCCCTCCCTGTACTCTACTTTTGTTGTGTTAAATTTTACCATTTTTGGGCTGGAGAGATGGCTCAATGATTAAGAGCACTGACTGCTCTTCCAGAGGTCCTGAGTTCAATTCCCAGCAACCACATGGTGGCTCACAACCATCTGTAATGGAATCTGATGCCCTCTTCTGGTGTGTCTGAAGACAGTTACAGTTTAGTCATATACATAAAATAAATAAATATATATTTTTAAAAAATGTAACTTTATTGAGATCAGGTCTCATATAGCCCAGGCTGGTCTCAAACTTGCTATGTAGCTAAGAGTAACCTTGAACTCCTAATCCCAGTTTTTTTTTCTCCCTTTTTAGACATTCTCCATATATAGCCTTGACTGGACTGGGTCTCACAGAGATCCACCTGTTTCTGTTTCCCAAGTGCTGAGATGAAAGGTGTGCACCACTCTGCTTGACACATTTTAATTTTTTAAATTAATTTTTATTTTTGTGTGTGCATATATATAGACACATGGTGCCATGACATCTCTGTGGAGATCAAAGGACAGCTTGTGGGAATCAAGTCCCCCACCACCACG
The DNA here is from genome assembly GCA_036184795.1 of Tokudaia tokunoshimensis. Lineage (NCBI taxonomy): Eukaryota > Metazoa > Chordata > Mammalia > Rodentia > Muridae > Tokudaia > Tokudaia tokunoshimensis. The sequence goes on along the minus strand of BTHU01000004.1, from coordinate 93,999,285 downwards.
TGTGTCAGGAGGGTCACACTCAGCTTGTCCCACTCAGGACCAGGTCCCTTGAATCCCTGAGCTATCTCAAGTAACCCCCTTTCATTCTCCCTCTTTCTGTCTTTCAACTTTTAATTTTAACTTATTATTATTATTATTATTATTAAAATTACTTATTTAGATAGTTAGTTTTCTCCTTCCACCTTTATGTGGGTTCCAGGGATCAAACTCCTGTTATCGGATTTCTCTGGTAAACACCTTTACCTGCTGAGTCATGGCACCCCTACCCTACCCCCACCTATCTTTTCAAAGACTTTATTATTTATGTGGATGAGTATTACCTGCACATATGTATGTATGTATGCCACATGCATGTCCAGTGCCAGTAGAGACCAGAAGAGGGCATTGGATTCCCTGGAACTGGAGTCACAGATGGTTGTGAACAACCATGTGGGTGCTGGGAATTGAACCCTGGTCCTCTTCAAGAGCAGCCAGTGCTCTGAACCACTGATCCATCTCACTGCCTCCTCCCCTTTCTTTCTTCCATTTTGTTTTGAGACAAGAAGTCACGACAGCCTCAAATTCATTAAATACCAAGTCTGGCCTTGAACTAGATATGGGACTGAAGCTGGATTTGAACTCCTGATCTCCTGCCTCTCTGGGATTATGGGAGTACACAGCAATACCCAGTTGAGGTGGCTCAGTGGATAACAGCACTTGGCTGCTCTTCCAGAGGACCCAGGTTCAATTCTCAAGCCCACAGGGCATCTCACAACTCTCCGTTAACTCCAGTTCCGGGGCACTTGATATCTTCTCACCAATAGACATAAAGGAATAAAATTAAATAAAAAGTTCTTTTCAGTCGTATCTGGTGCAGTTCGTCATACCATCCTGGGATTTGTGATGTCAAGCGGACCAGCTTACACTCTCTGCTGTAAGCTTTTGAGTGGGAGAGTGACAGGAAGCTCGGGAGCACTAGAGATGAACAAAAGTGAGGCTGAGAGGCCGTGTTAAAGAACACTGGAAAGGTGAAAGCTTGGAAAGTAAGGCTGGAGGGCCAGGTGGGTGGCCCATGTCTATAAACCCAGCCCGGGATTGTCATAATTTGCCGTCGGCCTGGGTTACATAGTGAGTTCCGTGCCACCCTGGGCTACGGTGTGTTTCTTCTTACTCATTAAAATTGAGAAAATAGTTTCAGCAATCGTCAGAAATAATAGGGACCTGAGTTAATGGAAAGGAGTCCCTTTGGGTGAGGCTCGTTTTAGGCACATACAGTCTACAGAGCTCACACGATGGTCCCGAGGACCTCTGTGAAGCGAAGGGGTTTCCTCCCCGAGTTCTCCCGTTTCTGTGGCCTCACGGGCGACGGTTCCTTCCGGTTTACCACCTTTTCCTTCCGCTTGGCTTCGCGTTGGCTTCACGTTGGCGGTATCACCTGGTTCTTAACGCTTTTGTGCAATGAACTCGACGCCCCAGGTAAGGCCACCTTTTTGGTAGGCTTCAGCCACCTAACCTGAGGCCAGCAGGGACCGCCGTCCGGGTTTGTGTTTTGTTTTGTTTTGTCATGGCAGGGAGGGAGTCCGTGGAACATTCCAGGGCGGCCTGGCCTTGCCTGGTCCGGTGTGGCAGCAGGCCTCGCACAGGGCAAAGATGGTGCTTGGCTGAGGAATGGTAGCGACCTTAGCCATGGTTTGTGTTCAGTCACTTGTTTCTGTAGAACTGTAGAAAGTTCGGGAAATGTTTTGTTTTTTAGTTTCATTTTTTTAAAATTTTATTTTCTATATTCTTTGTTTACATTCCAAATGATTTCCCCTTTCCCAGTTCCCTGCTCCCCGAAAGTCCCATAAGCCCTCTTCCCTCCCCCTGTTCTCCATTTGCCTAAGAATTTCATGAATTCATTGTTTTTAATTGCTGAGTAGTATTCCATTGTGTAAATATACATAGAAAATATCTCTGATAAAATTGAAGAAATATATAGAAAAACACGTTAAGATTGACTATTTCATGGAAAAATTATACAGATAAAATGGTAAGCATAAAAATATTCCTAAATTGATTGAAAGTGGAATTATGAATATTTTCTGATAAAATTGAAAATCTACATGGAAAATATTTCTGATAAAACAAATGCTTCTCTTGGCAAAGCTATGATTGTGTGGGGCCACCGGGCCACCGCAGAACGGCCTTGTTGCTAGGGCACTAAAACCTGCCCCTCCGCCGTCCTGGGCAGCTGCCCTCAAAGATTTTTTTTTTTAATTGTTTTTAGTTTGGTTTGGTTGTCTTATTCTTTTTTGAGACAGAGCTTCTCTGTAGCTCTGACTGTCCTGGAACTCACCCGGTAGACCAGGCTGGCCTCCGATTCACAGGGATCTGTCAGCCTCTGCCTCCCTAGTGCTGAGTGTGTGCCACCAAGGCCCAGTTTTTTTGTTTTTTTTTGGGGGGGGTTGTTTTTGTTTTTTGTTTTTTGTTTTTTGTTTTGGAGACAGAAGCCCAGGTTGGCCTGGAACTCTTAGCAACCTTCCATAGCTTCACCGGAGTGAGCGTCCAGCCCTGGCTGGATGAGCATTTTAATTGACAGCTCTTAGCTAGCCTTTCAAGAGTATTGGGCAGGGTTTAAGGACACTTAGAGATTGGGGCAGATATTATCAGCTGGCTAGAGGTGGCTGGAGAGAAAAGAAAAGTGGAAGCTAAGAGTAAAGGACCCTTGCACAGGACGTGGAAGGACAGTATAGAAGCGGGGGGAGGGGGCGGGGGGGTTGGGAGCTAGAGAGTTCCACAGTGGCATCTTAAATGCCTGATAACATGGTGCACTAAATAATAATACCAAATGCTCTTGTGATCCAGTTAACTGGAAAATGTAATTTGTACCTAATGATTGTATCACTGCTGTCATCGTCATTAAAATGCTGGTAAATAAGTGTTAAATATATAATGCTTTCCTTTTTAATTTAATTTTTATTTTTATTAGATGTACGTCTTAATTTATTTAGTGTGTGAGTGCTTGTGCCTTTGGGCAGCAGGCCTGTGGAGAGCAGAGGACAGCTTGTGAGAGTCATGCTATCATGTGGGTCCCAGAGATTGAACTCGGGTCTTCCGGCTTGATGGCATCTTTACTTGCTGAACCCATCTCAGCCACCTATACGATTTTTTCCCCTTTCATCTTCTTTATTTCAAAGCTGTTTTGATCTCTGGGCTCATTCTTGACAGCAGGCTTGAGTAGGGATATGGAGTCTACAGAAGAAAGACTGGATAAAGTGGATTGTATTTCCAAAACTTTTGTGTGGAACTAAAACACTTCTTGGAAACTGTAGGGTTTTTTGTTTTGTTTTTTGTTTTTTGAGACAGGGTTTTTCTGTGTAGCCCTGGCTATCCTGGAACTAGCTTTGTAGATCAGGCTGGCCACAGAGATCCACTTGCCTCTGCCTCCAGAGTGCTAGGATTAAAGGGGTGAACCACCATCACCTGGTTTGTTTGGCTTAAAAAAAGATTAAGTTGTATTATTATGTATACAGATATTTTGCTTGAATGTATATATGTACACCATGTGCGTGCCTGGAACCCTGAGAGGTCAGAAGAAAGTGCCAAATTCCCTGGAAATGGAGTTGTGCTGGGACTTGGGATGTTGGGATGCTGCCCTGTGGATGTTGGGAATGGAACCTGGGTCCACATAGAATGAATACATCTAAATAATAATGCATTTAATAAGGTAAATATATTTAAATAAGATAAGGAGCAAACAGAAATGCCTGATATCATGATACACTTTAGTGTGGGCCTGTGGCTTGTTGGTTCTGAGGAGAGACTGTCACTAGTTTCTTTGAAATCCTCTAATTCTACAGTTCATCTTTTGGACTTCAGTGTATCCAGTAACAAAACAAGAACACACACACACACACAAACACACACGCACTTCATGTTTGTTATCAGTCAGGGCAAACAATAGCATTTTTGCAAGTCTAGAGCCTCATACAACTATACTGAACATTCTGGAAGCAAAACATTGTTTCCATAATTCAATATCAGGACTACAGTGCATTTGTTTGTTTAGGATGGTGCTTGTTTTAGAAGAGTTTAGATTAACAGAAAAATTGAGAAAGACTGCCGGAGGCATTTTTATGTACCCCACACCCAGGTTACTTTAATTATGAAATCTTACACTAGTATGGCATATTGACCATTTTTTCTGTTTTTATTTCTTTGTGTGTGTGTGTGTGTGTGTGTGTGTATCAGAGAGAAACAGATAGACAGACAGACAGACAGTGCGTGCTATGTGTATGTGGAAGAGCCGACTACTTTTAGGTGGACTCTGGGAATTGAACTCATCATCAGGCTTGCCCAGCGAGCACCTACCTACTGAGCCACCTCTGCAGCCCTGTTTTTATTTATTGGGATGCAGTCTTGCTATGTAGTTCATCCTGGGTTGAATTTACAACCCTCTTGCCTCTGCCTCCTAGCTCCACTGGTAGAGCGTTTGCCTTACAAACACAGGGACCTAAATCCCAGCCCAAGAACCATATACAGATGCCAGGTGGTCAGTCTCTGGGACTTGATGGCCAGTCGTTAGCCTAATTGGTAAGCAGTAAGCCAATGAGAAACAAGTTCCATAGGAGGTGGACAGTGTTCCTGTGGGTAATGCCTGATACAGTGTCTTCCAACCTCCACACACATGCATACATGTGTATCTACTCATACACATGTGCATACGTATTTTTAAAAGCTGGTATTTAGTCTAGGTATGATGGTACAAGTTTATAACCCCAGCACCTAGGACACAGAGGCAGGAGAATCAAGAGTTCAAAGCCATCCTCTAATACATAGTTAATTCAACACCAGCTTGGGCTATGTGACACACTATCTCCAAAGGAAAAAAAAAAAGATTTATTTCCTGTCTCCTTCAAGGCCAATTATTTAAAGACATTATTTGAAATTCTTATTCTTGGGCTGGAGAGATGACTCAGTGGTTAAGAGCATGGACTGCTCTTCCGAAGGGCCTGAGTTCAACCACACGGTGTCTCACAACCATCCATAATGAGATCTGACTTCCTTTTCTGGAGTGTCTGAAGACAGCTACAGTGTACTCACATATAATAATAAATAAATCTTAAAAAAAGAGGAGTCTGAAACTTAGCATATATATATAATTCTTATCCTTACCTTATTTATGTATAAATTATTTGTAGTTATCATTTCATAAATATTTGTCTTATACTACGTTATAATATTGCTTTACCTTGTTCAAATATCTCAGTTTGGACCATCACAGACTCTTCCAGTGGCTTCTTGTTCAGATGCACGAACTATATTTTCCCTGTCATGTTTGTCTGTTTAGCACTTCCTGACTTTCTGTCCACATATGTTCTAGGCTCCTTTTATCTGTTCCTGATGTGTCCTAGAACATACCATTTATCCAAGGCATAATTTTGGTGCCAAGTTGTAGTCCTAGCAAATACATTTGGAAGTTGGGGCAGATGCAGCAGGTAGGCAGGAAGACACAACCCCAACACCTTGAAGAGGACTTTCCCAGGAGTAGCAGCCAGAATCCCAAGACTTCATCTGAGAAATAGATGACTCACCAGCTCCCAGGTTGTCTCCTCCCTCCCCCTCTTGCTGACAGGACTGTACCTAAACCAGCTTACACAGAGGGACCTTGGTCAGAAATGGCTCCACCCATGAGACCAAGGAAGAATGAATGGCCAGTCTCAGAGTAAGGCAGAACATTTACTCCTGCCCAGCAGATGTCTCCCATGCTTGTCCCATAAGTGTATTATTTGAATGTCTTTAAAAAGAATTAAAAAGTATCACCCTTAAATTTACATTTTTAATAAAGCTTTTTTTTGTTTTTTTTTCCTCTTTGAGACAGATTCTCATATTTTCCAGGCTGGCCTTCAGCTTACCACATAACCAAAGTTCAAAGGAGACTTTGAACTTCTGATGCTCCTGCCTCTACCTCTTTTTTTAATTATTTATTTTATGTATATGAGTATACTGTTGCTGTCTTCAGACACACCAGAAGATGGTTGTGAGCCACCATGTGGTTGCTGGGTATTGAACTCAGGGCCTCTGGAAGAGCAGTCAGTATTCTTAACCACTGAGCCATCTCTCCAGCCCCCTGCCTGCCTCTACCTCTCTATTTTATTATTTCGAGACAAAGTCTTATTGTGTAAGGCAGGCCTAGGAGGACTCAATAAGTAGGCCAGGCTTGCCTCAGCCTTACAGAAATGTGCTCTGGTATTGATTTGTGAGCACTAGGATTATAGGAGTGTGCCTTCACTCCAGATTATGTCCTGCTGGGACTAGAACCCAGATCTGGCTTTATTCTATGGCAGACCTGCTGCCTCTGCCTCCCAGTGCTGGGATTACAGGTGAGTGCCACCATGTCAGGCTAGACATCTGGTATCCTAGATGTCTCTTTACGATTCACTGCCTCTCCCTCCCCTTTGCATCTTGTCCTTTCCCCAAACTCAGGAATATCTTCCTGCCTGTGTGAGAGTGTCTCTGAGAACTCTGTGCGTGCAGACAGATGTGAGGACTGCTTGTAGAATCAGAGGGAGGATTCTCAGCCCGGTGTGACTGGTTCTGACTACTCTCCCATTTGCTCTCTAGTTGACCTTCCTAAGGCTGAGTCTGTAACTTCCAGGACAGTAGGTGGCCAGGAACAGCATCTGCAAAAGGGTAATTGTGATGGGCTTTTATGACAATGATAATATTAGGTACTGGGCTGGAGGGATGGCTCCAAGCTGCCCTTCCGGAGGACCTGAGTTCAGTTCCCAGCATCACTCGGGCAGCGTGGTAACCGTCAGTAACTCCAGCTCCAGGGGATCCCAGGTTCTCCTGGGCACTGCACTCACATGCACATACTCATGCCCATGTAAGATACACTCAATCACAAACAAAATCATTATTTAAAAAGGATAACAAGGTATTTGGGGAATTTATAAGTATTCAAATGTATGGTGGGTGTGCTGAAGAAATGTCCCAGCAGTTAAGAGCACTTGTTGCTCTTGCAGAGGACATGAGTTTAGTTCCAAGCACCTTATGACTGCTAACAACCTTCTGTATCTCCAGTTCCAGGGGATCTGACATTCTATTCTGGTCGCCATGGGCACTACATGCATGTGGTACATAGACATACATGCAGAGAATACACCTATACACATAAAAATACGTTTAAAATATTCAAAAATATATTTGATAATGACAGTATAAAATCCAATATGAAGTTCCACACCTTTTGTCTGGATGGCTATTCTATCTGTATGGAAGTTCATTGGCCATCGGTCATCTTCTCGGCCCGGACGTGTGTGTGTGTGTGTGTAGCTAAACATTAAACATAGGGCCTCATGTAGTCTAGGCAAGCACTCTACCATAGATTACATCACCAGCCCCTATAATAGACGTGTATATATAGTGTTGTTGTTGTTTGTTTGTTTGTTTTGAGACAGAGTTTCACTCTAGTCCTGACTGGCCTAGAACTTACTTTGTAGACCAAGTTGGCCTCAAACACACAAAGATCCTCATGCCTCTGCTCCTCCCTCTGTTTCTGCTGCTCCAGTGCTAGGAATAAAGATATGGTCCAGCCACCATGCTGGGGTATTTGTCTATTTGAGACAGGTCTCACATTATAGTCCATCTGACTCCGTATGTACCACAGAAGATGGCCTTGAACTTCTGATCCTTCTAGGGTGCTGGGATTAGAGGAATGCACCACCAAGCCAGTGTACTGGGATCAGACCCAGGGCTTTAGATGCTAGGCAAGCACTCTGAGCTACATTCTCATCTTCAGTCTCAGTAGATTGAAAAAATACTTCATTAATAAAATTACTATACTGATGTTTAATACTTGTACTAATATGTGTATAAAAGTGTTTTTAATTTAGAAAAGATTGAATGTGATGTGTTTAATTTGAACATGCAGTATTATGGATTCTGTAGTTGCATCTTCTAAATTGTGGATTTACCAAACTATCATATGCTGGGTCTTTGTCCTTGTACCTTTGTGGAGCCTGGTTTTCATATATCCCTTTTTTCTCTGAATGCTTTGCTCTTCCTGAGGGTTCTGCAGAGGGGGAGGTTCCAGGTCGGTGGGCGGGGTCCGGGGCACTAGGGACATGCAGATGAGGTGGGCGGGGCCCAACATATATACTTTCTGTCAGCCTCTAGCGGGCGTGCCCAGCTTGGACAGAGTGTCAGCGTCCGGCTGCGGAACCTGCTTCCCCGAGTGCCGCGGAGCCTGGTCCGGGCTGGCCCCTCTGCTACCCCGGGAGCGGGCCATGCCGCCGCGGGAGCTAAGCGAGGCCGAGCCACCGCCTCTCCCGGCCTCGACCCCTCCTCCGCGGCGGCGCAGCGCCCCTCCGGAGCTGGGCATCAAATGCGTGCTGGTGGGCGATGGCGCGGTGGGCAAGAGCAGCCTCATCGTCAGCTACACCTGCAATGGGTACCCCGCGCGCTATCGGCCTACGGCCCTAGACACCTTCTCCGGTATGTTCTATAGTCCCGGGGCCCCTGAGGTTGGGTAGGGTTGTGCATTCAGTAGCCTGCTGGCGGGAGGGCACGGAAGACCCCGGGAGCAGGCCCGGAGGTGGCGCTGGTGAGGCCTGCCTGGAGGGACGAGGATGCTGTGTCTAAGTCATGCTTTCCCCTCCCCACCTCTGCAGTGCAAGTCCTGGTAGATGGAGCCCCTGTGCGAATCGAGCTCTGGGACACCGCAGGGCAGGTGAGAACCTGGGTGTAGCCTTCCTTGGGCAAGGGGTTGGAGAGGGTTGGAGGCTGGGAGGATCCCTGCATGGAGTAGGTATGGAGCAGGCCTTGGGCTTTAGTACTTTTAGGTCTCCACCCCCAAGAGAAGCAGATTCTGGTTCCAATGTGGAGGGAATAATGTTGCTAACGACTAGCTTTGCCACCCCAGGAGGATTTTGACCGGCTTCGTTCTCTCTGCTACCCGGATACCGATGTCTTTCTGGCTTGCTTCAGCGTGGTGCAGCCCAGCTCCTTCCAAAACATAACAGAAAAATGGCTGCCGGAGATCCGCACTCACAACCCCCAAGCACCTGTGTTGCTGGTGGGCACTCAGGCTGACCTGAGGGACGATGTCAATGTACTAATTCAGTTGGACCAAGGAGGCCGGGAGGGCCCAGTACCCCAACCCCAAGCCCAGGGTCTGGCTGAGAAGATCCGAGCCTGCTGCTACCTTGAGTGCTCGGCCTTGACACAGAAGAACTTGAAGGAGGTGTTTGACTCGGCCATTCTCAGTGCGATTGAACACAAAGCCCGCCTGGAGAAGAAACTGAACGCCAAAGGTGTGCGCACGCTCTCTCGCTGTCGCTGGAAGAAGTTCTTCTGCTTTGTTTGAGCAGCCATGGCAGTACAAGAGATAGGCAGGTGGCCTGAGACTTCTGGACCCTGAGACAACGGGTACTGGCAGGGCCTGGCCAACCCCTGGGACTTAGTTCTCTATTGAACACAGGGGACATGGGCCTCAAAGCTGTACACCCTGGTAAGCCAGGGTGAGCCTCTGTCCTGTGCAAGGACTGACTGATTTGGATTTCTTTGGTCAAGACTCACAAGAAAATCCCAGCACTTTGATTTTCATGGGATAGTTCCATCAGCGTCAGTGTCGCTGAGCAGCTTGGGATGTAATTCTCAGTTTCTTATCCTGGGGCCACAGGTCAGTTTGGCTGAGTGCAGGCCCCTCCGGGGTCATCACCCTCTCCTAGCACAGGTGTGAGGAAGCGAGGGAAACAGTGGGCATCTCGGAGGGCTGCGGCTGGTCAGCCTTGATTTGGAGACGGTTGAGATGGGGTATGAAGAAGAGGCCAGTGAGAGACTGAGAGGGAAGACAGAAAGTGAGGTGAGTGATGGGCAGGAGGCAGATTAGAGGCCTGGGCCTGGAAGGAGGAAGACAAGAAGAAAAGAAGGGTGGACAGCTGTGGAGAAGGCTGACACCTGGGCTGCCCTCACGCCCCAAGGCCAGGGAGGACAGGACTGCTCCCTGGGAAGAACTGGGTCTCAGGGCTCCCCAGGCACTGCCCAAACAGGCTGGGCTAGCAGAGGACAGGAAGTGAGAGTTAAGGCCCAGCAAAGGGAGGGGGAGGAGCTGCAGTAAGAGCCTGAAGGAGGAAGGGGCAGGGACTGTCCCTTCCCCACGGTCACAGCTTAGAAGGAGCTATACAATCTGCAAATAAAACCTTCCGTTTCTGAAGCTGCTGTCTGGTTTCCTGGAGTGGTCAGCCCGATGCCCCTTCATAACCTTTGCCAAGGCCCGACAGCCTTGGTAGATGGATTGGGAACTGAGGCTTGGTTGAAAGGTGGGGGCTGGATCAGATGGGACAATGTGATGGGAACTGGACTAGGGGGAACAGGTGTGGGGCTCCCTGCTTGGGGCTTGGTTTACTTGGTTCCCAGGAGAGCTAGCGTGGGAAGCAGCCTGGAAACGGGTTTCCCCAGGTGTCAGAGCCAGAGCTGCTTTCCCATGACCTCATCAGGTAGGTGGGGCCCCTCCCTTCTCCCCCTCCTTTCTAGAGTGTGATGCTCAGCTTTGGGACTCTAGGACAGTCTCAAGCCCTCTAGCCTTTCTGTTCTGTTCTTTGAATCGTTTTCAGGACCCAGGGTCTGGCTGGGAAATGTCACCCCAGTGTGAATACTAAGGAAAACCTATACAGCTTTAAAACTCAACCACTGGCCACCGCTTGTGGCCTTGGGTTAGTTGGACCAGTCTTCATCCTTGACCATACATACCTACTGCAGGCTAGGGTGCTGGCTGTGGGCAATGTGAATAGAGGTTTGACCCAGGAATCTTGTGTCCATGAGAGTTCACTGGCAGAAGGCATGGAGGGGAATGAGAATCCAAGGACGGGAACTAGGAGGCCCATTAAACTGTATTTTGAGGAAAAACAAAACTTATTTTGCCTTAAGGAAACTGTGATCTGGAGACAAAAAAGGTAATATGTAACTGTGGTTTCGGGAGCAGCATAGAGTTAGGTGTATAGATAGCACCTATACTTCTATAGAAGTATTTCTGAGGTACACCTAGGACACCTGCTAGGCACCTGCTGTGCCAGGTGAGCACCCATTCCCATCCCTAATCCACTGGGGCCCAGGCCCCTCTCCAGGAAGCTACAGGGGTGGGTGGGTGGCGTGTATATGCGCGTGCACACGCGCATCACCAAGGGACAGAAATACTAGCCAAGTGAAACCTTAGGCAACCCGAAGTTCAGTTTTAGCCAAGAAAGCCTCCATCCCTAGAGCACCAGCCACCTTCTTTGTTTCCTTGTTTTCTTAGGTGGTGGTGATAAGCTGCATTATGACAGATAGATCCGTGGCCAGCTGCTACCCTACACCAACCTGGCATGGTCCTTTCTAGGACAGAGAGAGACCCAAGTTCAAGATTAAAAGTTCAAGTCCTGACACCCATCAGCACAGGCAAATGATAGTCCTGCCTAGCGTGGAGCTCACAAAGCTCCACTTGCCTGTTTCCCGAGTGTTGGGATGAAGGCCAGCCCTACCACCAGCCCATTCCCCTGGATGAAAGGCCAGCCCTACCAACCAGCCCATTCCCCTTTTTCATAACTCAGTTTCCTTATTTGCAAAATGAAGTATTCTTGGGTAGAGACTGTCAAATTGTTCCAAGGGCTCTTGGGACTGTGGGACAAAGAAACCTGACTTGGTGGCCTTGGCTCCACCAGCGCATGTGCAGTCTGGTTTCTCTCATGGTCCCAGCATCTCTGAGTCACTGAGGCTGCAGCCTCTGTGCTCAGGCTTCCTCTCATGACAGTGGCTGATCCTGGTCAGGACCTACTGACTCACTACTGCATCCATCCCTGGGCCTCCCTGGCGCCTCCCTCCCCCAGCGCTGTAAACACTTCTGTTCTCAGAGAACTCCCAGCTCTTCACTTGGGCCTCTCATGCCTCCCCAAATCTGACAGCAGTCTGGACCAGCGCCGTTTGTCTTAGTGATCCTCAATGATTTCCTGTCTTTGACTAAGTTTTGGCTTTTGCAAGATCTAGTTTTTTAAAATGTCCCCTTGCCCCTCCTAGGTGGCCTGCTTCTCCTCTGACCTCCTGCAGAGGTGCTGGGCTGTGTGTGTCCTCACAGCTGCTCAGCACAGGGAAGGCACACTGAAGATGCTCCCAGCTTTGCCAAGGAGACCTCACTCAGACCCTGTGGGCTTGGGCAGCTGTACCATTCATTGTCCCTTAGCTGTTTAGACTCACCAGGATCACTCCAGCCCCAGGTTTGTGTCACTGAGACTCAGAGCATGAGGCTTGGACTTGTGCAGGACAAGGATGGCCAGCTCCCAATCCTCCCCCTCTCATGCCACCTCTGTGGAGCACGGCATTGCTCTACTTCCTGACACGTTCAGTCCTGAGGATCAGGATCAGGGCTTTGCTCAACTGAAGCAAGCATTCTACAGGAGTCTACCCTTACAGGAATAGTTATTATTACTTGGATAAAATCGCGTGTTATGTACAAATGTATATACATATATGCATGTAAGTGTATATGCAAATACAATGTCTGTGTCTATGTAAATTTTTTGAGATGGGGGTCTCACAGGTTGGTTTTTCTATTTTTTCATTGTATTTGCTTATTAATTTTTAATGATTTTGTCAGCATGTATTAGCGATACATAATAATTGGTTTCATTTTGACTTTTTTGTTTATTTTTTAAGTCAGGGTCTCTCCTGAAGCCTTAGCTGTCCTGGAACTCACTATGAAGGCCCCAGGCTGGCCTCAAACTCACAGAGACCCACCTGCTTCTGCCTCCCGAGTGCTGGGATTTACCAGGTGTGTGTTACCACTACCCAGCTAGCTCATTATGACATTTTCATATATGTACACAATGGATTTTTACCGTATTCAATACACACACACACACAAATACACTGCTAACATTTCTTATCTCCCTCCCCATCCCATTAATTCTCTTCCTGTTCTCAACTGGACCCGTGTGTGTGTGTGTGTGTGTCCCAAGGAGTTCGCTGTTCCACATACACAAGAGCAGTGGATACAGTACTTAAGAAAATGATGTCTGGAGCTGGCAGTGCCAGCGCACACCTTTGATCCCATGCTAGAGGCAGAGACAGGCAGAGCTCTGTGGTGTGAGGTCTTTCTGATCTATAGAGATCAGGGTTGCATAGAGACCCTGTCTCAAGACAATCAAACAAGAGAAAGCCTCACCCATCATATTTGGTTTTACTTTTTTAAGATTTTTTCATTATTTTAGGTGTGTGTGTGTGTGTGTGTGTGTGTGTGTGTGTGTGTGTGTGTTGGGTGTGTGTGCTTGAGTGCAGTGCCTTTGGAAGCCAGAAACATCTGATCCCACCGGAGTTACAACAGCTGAGCCATCTCTACAACCCCTTCCCTTTTAAATAAATGTTTCACAGACTTGTATGTCATTCTTTCATAGAGACTGTGCTAATAAGCCCTGTATCTTTCCAGTGATAGTATATGTGTTGCTGAAAGGTACAACACCATCTTTTTTATTGAAAAGATTTTTTTCATACAATAGACTCTGATCATGGTTTCTCAGCCCTGCCAAGTCCTCAGATCCTCCCAACCTACCCAGCTCCATGCCCTTTCTCTTTCTCTCCTTAGAAAACAAACATGCAAACCAAACAACAATGACAAAATAAAACCACCAGATACATACACATTCACAAAAGCAAAACCCACCAAAATACAAAATCAGTAACCATAATACATAAGCAAAATGAAAGTAAGACAAAGGGCTGGAGAGATGACTCAGCAGTTAAGAGCACTGACTGACTGCTCTTCCGGAGGTCCTGAGTTCAAATCCCAGCAACCACATGGTAGCTCACAACCACCTGCTATAAGATCGGATGCCCTCTTCTGGTGTGTATCTGAAGACAACTACAGTATACTTACATATAATAAATAAATAAATAAATCTTTAAAAAAATAGTAAGACAAAAAAAGATGCCCAAATGAAGCAACATGAGACAGAAAATGTACAAAAACTCAAATCCCTGGACCTGGTATTGAATCCCTGTAGTCACAATTGTGGTTGTTTTGTGTTGGCCATCTACTGCTGGGTAAGGTGGGCAAGGGGCCTGCCCTAAAGTGTGGCTAATATACCCACTGAACCTCCCTTGAGAAGACTAATTTTTCTTTTACAAGTGGATATCAGTTGGAGATAGCTTCTTGGGTAGGGATGGGAGCTCGTGTTGAATTGTCCCTTTTAGCACTTGAATCCCAGCTGACTTGGACTGTGCAGGCCCTGTGCATGCTGCCACAACCTCTGTGACTTCCTAAGTGTCAGCCCTGTTGTGTCGGAAGACACTGCTTCCTTGGTGTCCCCCATTCCCCCTAGCTCTTGCCACCTTTCTGCCTCCTCTTCCTCAGAGCCCCCTGAGCCCTGGGGAGGGGCACTAATGGAGACATCTCTTTCAGGTCACTCGCTCACCGCACACTGTCCAGTTGTGGGTCACTGTGTTAGCTCCCATCTAGTGCAAGAAGATGCTTCTTTATGATGGCTGACCACGGCACTGATCTGAGTTCCAGCCTGGACTGGCCTCATATTTACTCTTTTTGGGTCTTGTGAAGCCCAGGCTAGCCTGGAACTTGAACTTCTGATACTTCTGCCTTCACCTCGACTCAATACCATGTCCGGGTTATGTAGTACTGGGGTTCAGTTCCCACAGAGCCACTGCCTGGTGTATGCCAAGTAGTGCTCTACCTGCTTAGCTACAGTCCTGCCATTCATGTGTTTGTTTGTTACTTACACTTGCCTATTTATTCTCAGTATATTGCCCAGGTTAGCCTGGAACACGAGGACCTCCTGCTCTGCCTCCAGAGCAGAAGTAAATTAGTTCCACCATCCTTCCTTCCTTCCTTGGCTATATTTAGGGGTCTTGTGCACCATGCATAAGTGATCTACCACTGAGCTGCATTCCCAGATATCTGCCCACACGCTGCTCCCTTTTCTCCTCACCTTTTTTTTTTTAAGATTTATTTATTGTTACATGTAAGTACACTGTAGTTGTCTTCAGACACACCAGAAGAGGGCGTCAGATCTCATTTCGGATGGTTGTGAGCCACCATGTGGTTGCTGGGAATTGAATTCAGGACCTTTGGAAGAGCAGTCAGTGCTCTGAGCCATCTCTCCAGTCCCTCACCTTTTATTTAGAGGACAGGTTCTTGTTCAATCTCCAGGACCCACATAGTAGGAGAGAACCAACTCCAGCAAGTTGTCTTCTGACCTTCACTTCACCCTGACTTCAACATCTTTGGCTAGATCCTCGTCTAGCATAAGTCACAGCTATGCAAGTTCCTTTGGTTGGTTGGTTGCTTCCTTGCTTTAGTTCTTTTGTGTGTGTGTGTGTGTGTGTGTGTGTGTGTGTGTGTGTGTGTGTGCAGGATTCATGGGTCATTGAGAGCAGAAAAACATGTCCTCTATCTTTGGCTTGGTGACCCCCCACCCCCCCACCACCATATAATCTGAAGTAAATTCCTGAAGAAGCACACGTTTATATGTGTGTGACTGGGAGAGAGAACTTATCTCTGTTGGAATATGAGTAATGGATCATGAGTATTCAATAAATCCTAAATGACAAATGTGTATACAGTTTCACATGTGTACCTTTCTCTGAGTGGCTGACTTGGATAAGTATCTATGTTAATGTGAATGGCCATCTTTTTAAAATGTTTAAATTATTTTATATTTATGGGTATTTTGTCTGAATGCATATCTAATGTGCCTGGTACTCTTCAGGGCCGGAAGAAGATGTCAGATTCCCTGGAACTGGAGTTATTTGTATTGATGGTTGTTATCTGCCTTGTGGGTACAGGGACCCTCTGAAAACCAGCCAGCACTCTTACTAGCTGAACCATCTCTCCAGCCCTAGCTGGCCATCTTTACTTAAAGTGTGCATATGTCTGTATTTGCATCACGTCTGCCCTCAAGAGTGTGTGTTATATAGAATTGCATTTGCGGCTGGCGAAGCATGAGGGTCTTTGTGCTCGTGTCTAAGCAAGCATCTGTGTCTCTGTGTTAGAGCTCAATTCTACCTGTGGTGCCTTCTGGGAGCTGGGTGTGCTTGCTCAGCATGGGCTGGTGTGAATGGAGCACATGCACCGCTGAAGGAGCTGTGTCCTCTCTATCGAGTAAGAGCAGAGTGGTGCCCGGAGCTGAGGTGACGCACCCTCCCTGGTCTCTGCACTCTCCTGGGAACCAGCTTACCAGTGAGACCGTGAGACCGAAAGCAGACTTCATCAGGAGCACCGGCCCCTTTTGCAACCAGCCCTCGCCCCAGGCTGTAACCACAGATCCTATTGCACAGGTCAGACCTGCCCACTATGACTGGCTGCCAGGAAACCCAGCTCTTAGCAGGGCTGTGCCAGCAGTGCCCTCCTTGGGCTGGGGCCAGATCCCTGCTAAGGTGAGCGGGATATAGTAGAGGGGCCTCATGAGTCACGGTGAACAGTAGGGAGTGACTTCCTGGGTCTGGGCACTGTTGCTTTCTGTCCCTGTATGCAGCAATTCTTAGGCAATCTTATGTCTATCAACTGCCTGTCATGGGTTTCCTGACCTTGAATCAGGCCTCTTGTCAGAGTTCTGCATGGAGACTGAAGGGTCTGCTCTAACAAATGGGTCTGAAGCCTAGAAGTGAACACTATTTTAATCCTAACACTTGGGAGGAAAGATGCAGGAGGATCTCTATGAGTTTGAGGCCACCCTGGTCTATATAGCTAATTCCAGAACAGTGTATATAGAGAGACCCTGTTTCAGAGAGAGAGCGAGAGAGCAAGAGAGAGAGAGAGAGAGAGAGAGAGAGAGAGAGAGAGAGACGAAAGGAAAGAGAAAAAAGAAATGGGTCTCTTGGAGGGCATAGCTGAACAGGCCAGGGTTCTAAGGGTCTGGGTGGGCCTAGGCTGGGAATAGGGAAGGGAAGGCAGACCTGGGTGAGGGTGAGAACAGGTCCTATCACTGAGCTATCTCCTCTCCTGCTGGAACATTTTTAGGGCTTTCTTTCAAACTGAGTGAGGTTGAAGAATGGGCCCCAACTAGGATGGCTGTGGGACTCACTGTCAGACTACAGGGCCTTGGATAATAGCTTGGGTGTACAAGCACCTATTTGTAATCCCTCTGGAAAAGGAACTCCATCATCATCATCTTCATCATGATCATCTTCATCATGATCATCAGCATCATGATCATCAGCATCATGATCATCAGCATCATGATCATCAGCATCATGATCATCAGCAGCAGCAGCAGCAGCAGCAGCAGCAGCAGCAGCAGCAGCAGCATCTCCAAGTCTCTTTGACCCTTACCTGCTGCAGTGTTGTCTATCTCCCCAGGTGTCCAGATGTCTCTTCCCAGTCCTAGACCCCAGCATTGAGGGGCATCAGGAAAGGGACATTAGGCCCTGTGTGGGCTTAGGAATTCCCTGGGGCCTTTTGGAACTAGAAAGCAGGTAGCCAGATCCCTCCCAGGGACACCTGTCCCTTATTGCTTCCTCCTTCAGGCCTGTACTCTGTGTGACTAGATTCTTCTGCCTGCCTCCCTCTTCAGCTCTGATCCTGCTAACACAGCTGTTCACAGTAGTTGTCCCTCCAGGAGACACTGGTGAGATTGTTGTTCTCCTTGCAAATCAGGAGACCCTTTATTCTGGAGACTGTGTACAACCCAGCAACTCCCTAGATCCTTACCCTCATCAATAACACACACACACACACACACACACACACACACACACACAGAGAGAGAGAGAGAGAGAGAGAGAGAGAGAGAGAGAGAGAGAGAGAGAGAGAGAGATTCGGCCTCTAGTTCCAGCCCCATCCTGACTTGCTGGGTGACTTTGGGAAAATTACTGCCTTCCCTCTTGTCTGAGTTTCTAGCAGTTCTGAAGTGGGGCTAATACTCTCTGCCCCTCCCTGGCTCCCAGGGGACCGGCAGGGATAAGCAAGATAATAGCCGAGAACTGATTTGGAGGAAGCTATTCAGTGCCAACTAAGAGGCATCGGAGCTGGTCTGTGTTTACATGGGTGTGGAACTTTGGTTCCCAGCCTCCTGGGGCTTGGGACCAGCCCTGACAGCTTCTTGGCTCTTGGCTTCTTTGTCCCACTTCCAGAGAGAGGACAGAAACCGAAGCTGAACAGCTGTCTACAGATGAGACTACCACAGCGCAGACTTTGGGGCTTTGGAACACTGGCTCCCCAGCCTGGTTATAATTCCAGACACTGGCTGTGAGATCCTAGGCCTGTCACTGCCCCTCTCTGTTTTAGCTTCTCAACAATGACAGCCTCATGATTCTGGATTTGAGAGGAGAGGACCCTAGAGCCTGTAATTGAATGCTAATGTCACTAATGTGGAACAGGAAAAATCTTGTCATCTAACTCTTATCTTCTTTATTTCACATGGTCAACATGGCCAACCCAAAACCATATATTATGTGCAGAGGGGGGCATCTGTAAGGAGGTGTACGGTCAGAGAGAAGTCTCAGGGAAGACAAGCTGAGTGAGGATGAGCTAACCATGTAGGCTTCTCTGTCAGTCCTTGCTGCTTCTACCTGCAGCCTCTCCCTGCATCTGAACCTCCCATAGCCTGATGCTCTTTCTAACACCCATCCCAGGCCTCTCCTCAACCCCCTGCCCTCTGAAGCCAAGGTGAGGCTTCCTCTCACCTTCCCTGACACCAAAGAGCCTCCAGCCATGACTCTACCCCTGCCTCTCTTTCAAGCATCTGTAATGGACAGTGACCTGTCTCAAGCCTGGGAAGGTCTGAAGTCTGGGATTGCCTGGTCATTGACTATCATACCTGCCAATTATGTTTCCTGCTGCATTCCTCCTCCTCCCCCTCCCCCTCCTCCTCCTCCTCTTTGGTTCTCTTTTCTTGCATCTCCGCATCTGTCTGATTTCTCTCATACTCCTGGGTTACCACTCCCTAAACTCAAGACTTCCATTACCTCTGCCAAGCACAGACCCCTCACCTCAAGAGGGGTCTCAATGGTCCCATAGCAGAGCTGCCCAGAGCTCCTCCAGGTGGCCCAGACACAAAGACCTGGGTGGCTTTGCCTCACTCCTGACCTCTGTTTTACGTTCTTAGTTTGTTCTTGTTTTGTTTTTGTTTCTACTCCCTACCATGTTATTTCATAATTTACAGACCCTGTTAAGCAGCCTTGAATCATTCCCCTGTAAGGTCAGGCAGAAGTAAATAAACAACTGATGCTAAGATCAAGGAAACCCATCTCTAGGCTGGAGAGATGGCTCAGAGGTTAAGAGCACTGGCTGCTCTTCCTGAGATCCTGAGTTCAATTCCCAGCAACCACAGGGTAGCCCACAACCATCTGTAATGGGGTCTGATGCCCTCTTCTGGTGTGTCTGAAGACAGCTACAGTGTACTCATATATATATATATATATATATATATATATATATATATATATATATATATATAAAATGAATAAGTAATTCTTAAAAAAAAATAAATGAAAGAAACGCATCTCCATCTGCTGACTGTGGCCTGTGCCCTCTCTGTCTAGTTTTCCTGAAAACACACACTCCTACCCGTTTCTGTTGGTGGCACTGCCACACTGCCAGGCTCCCAGCACTGCAGATCTCAAGGCTCCTAGGACTTATGCTGTCCCTCTGCCCAGCCCAGAGTCAGTTCTTGGAGTGTTCCTTTTCCTGGGCCTCCCCAGCAGTGCAGCACGGCCTTCCCTTCTGTAGTTCAGGCTGGCCTAAAATTTGCTATCCTTCTGTCTCAGCCTCCTAAGTAACTGGAATTACAGGCTTATGTCATTAGACCCAACTCTCGGTTCTTTTCCATCCCCACTTTCTCTACCCTAAGGAGAGGTCAGTGTTTGATGATCTGTTTCTTATCTATCTGAACACTTAGTCAGGTGCAGTGGTGTATGTCTATAATCCAAATGCGTAGAAGATAGAGGCAGGAGAATCAGGATTCCAGGCCAGACTCAGCTACATAGTAAGATTTATGCTAGCCTGAGCTACTATGTGAGACCCCATCTCACTCCTCTCATCCCACAAAAGTAATAGCTGTGTATTGTAGACGGGTTTGAAGATGCCTGCTGGGTCCAGGTACAGTGCTGTGCACTGATATTACAGTACCAGTTACTCAGGAGGCTGAGGTGGGAAGACTGCTGAAGTACAGGGAGTCAGGGTCAGGGGAACTCTACTTTTAATAAAAAATCACAACTGGATGTGGTGGTGCATGCCTTAAATTCCAGCTCTCACACAAGTCAGAGACAGGCAGATGTCTCTGAGTTCCAGGACAGTCTGGTCTATAGAGCTAGTTCCAGGCCAACCCAGGCTATATAGTAAGACCCTGTCTCAGACAATGACAGGAGCTGGAAGGATGACCCAGTGGTTAAAAGTTCTGACTGCTCTTCCAGAGAACCTGGATTCCGTTCCCAGAACCCATCGTAACTCACAACTGTCTGTAACTCCAGTTCCAGAAGATCTAATGCATTCGTCTGGCCTCAGAGATCACCAGGCACGTAAATGGTGCACAGATATATGTGCACACACATACATAAAAGAAAAAAGCTGGT
The DNA here is from genome assembly GCA_036184795.1 of Tokudaia tokunoshimensis. Lineage (NCBI taxonomy): Eukaryota > Metazoa > Chordata > Mammalia > Rodentia > Muridae > Tokudaia > Tokudaia tokunoshimensis. The sequence continues at coordinate 93,978,774 of BTHU01000004.1, read as the reverse complement.
GTGTGTGTGTGATTCGGATGCTAAAAAGCACACACACATACACACACACACACACACACACACACACACACACACACACACACATGCACGCACGCGCGCACGCAGGAGGCAGAGGTAGGCAGAATTCTAAGTTTGAGGCCAGCCTGGTGAACAGCCAAGGTTACAAAGGCAGAGAAACTCTGTCTCAAAAAAGCCCAAATGAACAAAACAAACAAACAAAAAAACAACAAAAAAGAAAATAACAAAATGCAGAGTGAGGAACAAGCAGGAGGAACAAACACCACCTTTCATTTTGTTGGTAATTCGTGGACATTTGAGTAAATAGTTTTTCAAGTTGTCTGTTTGCTTTTTAAAACCTCTATGACAACGGGCCACTTTCTTTCCTGGTTCGTCTTCGGTTTTTCTGGTTCTGGGCTCCACTGATACAACCTACCCCACCCCCAGGGCTTCAGCTGGTGGGGAAGGTGACAGTTGTCAAAGCCTGCGGTCAGAGTGGATTACACACCTCTCTGGGTGAGAGTCAGGGTTTCTGGGTTCAAGATTCCCAGGTGTGGCTCCCGACAGTCCTTCCCTGGGGAGTGTACCTTCTCAGGCCCTAGTCCTGTGCTTGGGCAGGGAATGATCTTGGTCAGCAGGGCAAAATCAGTCTTTGTTCAGGGCTCTTTGCTCAGATAATAGGCTGAACTTAGGGGGAAATAACAAGGTTTTAAATTTTAATTGTTTTATTTAGTTTTTTTCAGACAGGGTCTCATGTGGCTTGGGGGGAAATAACAAGGTTTTAAATTTTAATTGTTTTATTTAGTTTTTTTCAGACAGGGTCTCATGTAGCCAGGATGTCTGTCTCTGAGTTCCAGGACAGTCTGTTTGTGACCTCAAACGTGCTATGTAGCTGAGGCTAACCTTGAACTTCTGTTCCTTCTGCTCAATACCTCCCAGGTGCTGAAATCACAGTGCCACACCAGACAACAATACCGTCTTGTCACTGTTGGTTTGGACTTCTAGGACCAATGCCTTCTGGAGATCTGTCTGCAGTACAGGGAGGCAGAATTTTCCAAAGTTGAATGCTCAAGCTCTAGATTGACAGGTCCCCCAGGAAGGGGGCCATAGTCTGAGCAGGAGACTGTGGGTTTTGGAGGGATGTCTAGAGAATCGGAAGAATGAGTCGTGGAGGGAATATCTTTTTCTGTAGAAATGCTGAGGCACAAGATACAGGTGTTTATAGTATTTCACACATGAAATCCTTTCTCCTGTGTGGGCATCATATGTAAACGTGAAGTTTGTATGATGCCATTTGTCTCTGATGTCCAATGAGTATGACTCCGATTCTCCTAATATCATTTGCTCATTCTTTTTTTTTTAAGATTTATTTATTTATTATATGTAAGTAGCTGTCTTCAGACACCCCGGAAGAGGGCATCAGATCCCATTACAGATGGTTGTGAGCCACCATGTGGTTGCTGGGATTTGAACTCAGGACCTTTGGAAGAGCAGTCAGTGCTCTTAACCGCTGAGCCATCTATCCAGCCCTTGATGCTCATTCTTGAAATCAGATCAAACTGTTGTAAAACTCACTGCCAGGAAGTTACTCTTGTATTGCCCATCTTTATAGAATCCAGCCAGTCACCCACTGTGACAATCAGTGGACGTTTGGGAACGTCACCAGGGGATTCCGGCATTCTGAGCTCACAGGCTTTTCAGCACTCCTGGGAGACCAGCTCTCTCCTAGCAGTATTTATTGTGGCACATGTAAAATTCAAATGACATAAAACTTTGTTTTTCGAGATACGGTATTTATGAGTAGCCCAGGCTGTTCTCAAATTCACAAACTTAATGCCTTTATCTCCTGGTGCTGGGAGTTAGGCACACACCTTTGTGCCTGGCTTTAATTTTCCTTGCAGGTCTAGCTTGGGGCACTAAGTGCAATCATACTGTTATGCAATCACCATTACCCATCCCTAGAATTCTTTTCACTTTACAGAACTGAAATATTATACCCATTAAATCTCTCCCCACCTTCCCTAAAAGCATAGCTGTACTCTGCATCTCTACTGGAGTCATACAATATGCCTTAAAAACTCCTAGCTTTTTTCACTTATCCTAATCTCAGATTTCATCTGTGTTGTAGCATATCACAATTGCCATTTATCCCAAGTTTGCTTTCTGTTACTGTGATCTGGTCCCATGATCAAAAACAACTTGGACATCTCAGTCACAGTCCAGGGCAGGAACCCAGGAAGGGTCAGAGATGGGAGGAAGCTGCTTACTGACTTGCTCTGCTACTTTCCTTATAAGCCCCAGGCACCTGTCCCGGGATAGCAGAGCCCAGAGTGGGCTGAGCCCTCCCCCTTCCAATCATTAATCAAGAAAATGCACCTACAGACATGTCTGGGGTCCAAGCTGACGGAAACAGTCCCTCAGCTGAGGCTCCCTTTTCTGGGTGACTCTGGTTTATATCAAGTCCACAAAAACAATTCAGCATATCATTTATCATCTATCGATTGATTGATTCATTCATTCATTGTGGAACTGGAGATTGAATCTTGAACGTGCTAGGCAAATCCTTCCCACTGGGCTACATCTATCTTCTGTCCCTTGTTTACCTTTTATTTTGAGACAGGGTCTCATTTAGTTGTCAGGCTGGGTTTGAACTCCCTCTGTAGCCCAGAATGGTCTGTTCATCCGTCCGTCCGTCCTTCCTTCCTTCCTTCCTTCCTAAAGACAGGCTCTCTTACTCTTAAAAGTTGTGATTGCTATGCTAAAGTGTAGCTCTCTATAGTTAATGGCTTCTGGCAGGGGAGCAGGTGGGGAGGACTCAGTTTTTTTGTTTTGTTTTGGTTTTTGGTTTTTGAGACAGGGTTTCTCTGTGTAGCCCTGGCTATCCTGGAACTCACTCTGTAGACCAGGCTGGCCTTGAACTCAGGCTTGCCTCTGCCTCCCAAGTGCTGGGATTAAAGGCGCCACCACTTCCCCGGCAGAGGACTCAGTTTTTTTTAAGGGGCTGGCCACTGGGAATTTGGCTATGCTCCAGTGAGTATATGGGTAACACAAATTTAACTTTTTTCTTCTTCTTTTTTTTTTTTTTGTGGGGATAGGGTCACAAGGGTTTGGGAACAGACCTGGGAAAACTGCGAAGTGTGATCAGAGTACATGATATTGAAATTCCCAAATAATCTATAAAAATATCATGTTGGAGGAAAAAAAGGACTCTTCTGTTATGTAGCTTTGGCTGTCCTGGAACTCACTATGTAAAACAGGCTTGTCTCAAACTCACAGAAACCCACCTGTCTCTGGCTCCCTAGTACTAGAATTAAAGGAATGTGTCACCACATCCTGCCCCTTGCTTCAGAATGAGACCCTGCCTGATGGAAATCAAAGCAAGTCTGCAGAAACAGCGCAGTCTATAAAATGCTTGTCATACAAGCTCAAGGAATAGAGCCTAATCCCCAGAGCCTATGTAAAAAGGCCAGGAACGGGGGTGCTCGCTTGTACTCTTAGCACAGAGACAGACAGGATCCTGGGGACACTGGCCTGCCAATCCAGCCTAATTGGTGAGCTCTAGGCCAGTGAGGGAGCTGATCTCAGATGAGAAGGTAGACAATGGCACCTGAAGAAAACCCAAGGCTGTTCTCTGGCTTCCAAAACCACACACACATGTGTGCACCTGCACACATGCATAGAGAGAATTAAACCCAGACAGCTCTTCAGAATCTTCACTCCTCTACTTCATACCTAGTCTGTAAAGCCCTTTCTTTCTTTCTTTTTTTTTTTAAAGATTTATTTATGTATATGAGTACACTCTAGCTGTCTTCAGACACACCAGAAGAGGGCATCCGATCTCATTACAGATGGTTGTGAGCCACCATGTGGTTGCTGGGAATTGAACTCAGGACCTTCGGAAGAGCAGTCAGGGCTCTTAACCACTGAGCCATCTCTCCAGCCTGTGAAGCAATTTCTTGGCTTAATTTTTCTTTTTGGACACAAGAGTCTTTCTATTTTTCCCAGGGTTAATCTTTTTTGTTTTTTTCCAGACAGAGTTTCTCTGTGTAGCCCTGGCTGTTCTGGAACTTACTCTGTAGACCAGGCTGGCCTTGAACTCAGAAATCCATCTGCCTTTGCCTCTGAAGTGCTAGGATTAAAGGCACGTGCCACCACTGCCCGGCCAGGTTAATCTTTATTTATTTTTGAGACAGGGTTTCTGTGTGTACCCTGGCTATCCTGGAACTCACTCTGTAGACCAGGCTGTCCTTGAATTTAAGACATCTTCCTGCCTCTGCCTCCTGAGTGCTGGAATTAAAGGTGTGTGGCGCCACTGGCCAGCCTCCAGGCTAATCTTTTTTGTTTGTTTGTTTTTGTTTTGTTTTGGTTTTTGGAGACAGGGTTTCTCTGTATAGCCCTGGCTCTCCTGGAACTCACTTTGTAGACCAGGCTGGCCTCGAACTCAGAAATCCGCCTGCCTCTGCCTCCCAAGTGCTGGGATTAAAGGCGTGCGCCACCACTGCCCAGCCAGGCTAATCTTGTAAAAAAATAACTAAAGTGTGTGTGTGTGAGTGTGTGTGTGTTTTCTGGGGATTGAGCTCAGGCAAGTGCTTTTACCCAGAGACATACTGAAATCACTCTCTACCCCCTCTCTTTTTTATATTTTGAGACAAAGTCTCACTGGCTGGCCTGGAACTTACTACGTAGACCAAGCTCGTGGAGATCTGCCTGACTTTGACTCCTAAGTGCGGGCATTAAACACCCACACCACCATATCTCTAATCCCTTTTAAAAAGGGGCTGGACAGTTGGCTTTGGGGCTGGTGCACTTGCTGGTCTTCGGGAGGATCCAAGTTCAACTCCTAGCACGTCAGGAAGCTCACAACAGCCTGTAATTCCAGTACCAGGGTTTCCCATGCCTCTAGCCTTCATATATCCATGTACAGACATATACACCTACACATAAATAAAAATAAATCATAACATCATCTTACTATTGTGTGTGATGTAAACACGCCACAGAGTTAAGGGAGATGAGGGTTACCTGCAGATGGTTCTCTCTTCCACTTTTTATTTAATAAATTTATTTTAAATAAATTTATTTATTTAATTCTTTGAGTCAGGGTCTCACTGTGTAACTCTGCCTGACCCGAAACTCACGATGTAGATCAGACAGCTGTCCGACTCACACGTGCTGGGGGTGTATGTGTGCCACCCTGTCTGGCTCTTCCACTTTTCTGTGAGGTCCCAGGATCAAACGTTATTGGTCCCAGGTATCAGACTTGTGGAACTTTTACCCGCTGACCTATCTCACTGATCTACTTTCTCTTTTTCTTCCCCAGTGTGGGGAACCAAATCCAGAGCTATGCATGCTGGGTAAGCACTCCACACCTGAGCTGTCTCCAGCTTCAGAATCTTCACAGTTCTAGCAGCCTCTTTAAAACAGCAGTTTGCTGAGTACTTCATATACACAACTGGGGTAAGACCCAGCCCCTGCTCTAAGGATCTCCAAACATTCCAAGGCAGACACAGGGCGGAGCCACAGTGAGCCTAAGACTTAACAAACTTGTTAAGTTTTTGAGACAAGTGCTGCATGGGGCAAAGGTGCTTTTCTTGAGGCAAAGCAGTACCTGAGGCATAAGCAACAGCGGGTGCCAAGCAGGGAATCAGGAAGGCATGACAAAGCATTATTCAGGTGGGGATGAAACCGAGAGCAGAGATCCAGAGATAAGGAGCGAGTTTGAGGAGAAATGGTACGTGCGCCCCCTAGCGGCTGCTGCGAGATCCCGCCGCCTCTAGCCAGCCACTGCAGGCAGGCTGGTTAATACAGGCGTTTTGCCTGCTAGGCACATGTATCTACCACTCCCAGACAGGCTGCTCGTTTCAGACTAACACTTCCTAAGCACCTGCTGTGTTGATCACTCCTCCTAGAAAGTGGATAGTCATTAATCATGTCATTAATCATGCCAGCCTGTACTTTATAAAGAATCAAGAGGAGAACGTGTCTATTTTGAGCCTCAGTGTGTGTAAATGGTTGCCAGAATTGAGGGTTAAGTGAGAAAATCCCATGCCCTGTGAAATGAGACAAAAGGAACAAACTCCACCCCTGTGTGTACTGGGCCCTCGCTGGGTAACTGCCATTAACCGAGGTCACAGAGGGAACACGGCATGCTAGAGACAGAGATGACTCAGATGCCACCTGTGACTCCAGGAGCTCACAACCTAGCAGGGAGCTAGATACACAAACAAAAGAAAGGATGCCACATGCTCAGGGTCCTGTTGGAAACTCAGGGTGTGGAGCAGGGTGTGCCAGTCAAGGTTCTGAGCTGAGCTGAGCTGAGCAATGAGAAAGAACACAGCAGGTACAGAAACAGGTACCAGACAGACAGAAGGCTAGCCTGGTGGACAGGAAGGTAGAGATATGCACAGCCAGCAAGCTTGCTTACTAGTCCCTAACCTTTTCCTGGAACACGGGACCTTTGGGCCACCACCCTACCAGGGTTCAGATCCAGTCCTACCACGAGCCTTGGAGCTGGGGAACTCTATCTTTGCTAGCAAGCTCCTGCTATGAATGCCTCTAACAGCACAGGCCAGTGTGTTGAGCAAACCAGTGTCGTGTAAGGGATCTGAGCAGCAACCCGACAGCATTAATTAAATGTGTACGGACCGACAGTGTTTGGCACTCAGATCTGTGCCATCTCTTCAAGTCTGACTCTTTTGGCACCTCCAAGTGGCTTGAGCCCTGGAGAGGGGTGACTGAAGTCGCCTCAACTAATGGCAACTAGGGAGGAGCCTGGAGAAGGGCTACATTCCTGTAACTCAGCCACAGGCTCTCAGATGGGCAAGGAAGGCCTATGTCCAGTAACATGGTCTTCAGTGACTGCAAGGGTTCAAGCCCCCAACCACGGCTGAACCTTACCCCACCTGCGTAGGTGTGGTCCTGGCAACAAGAGAAACCCTGCACAGCAAGGTCAACACCCCCATGGCCCTCCACTCTGGTGGTCAAAGGTGACACTTTTCTCCACCCTGAGGAGTCAGTGCAGTTTCAGGAGAGGCAGGGAAAACCTGCTGGACGGGGTGGCCAAAGGCTGAACCAGTTGGACAGGAGTTCAATCTCCCCCTCAGCAACCGCACAAAACAGGGCTGAAGAGATATCTCAGTGGTACAGCCCCTGCCTAGCACACGGGCAAGTTTTACATCAGCACTGGAAACTAAGATGATGGGGTAGGGGGACGCAACAAAACACAACACTTTATTCTTTAATTTAATGTAATTTGTGGTGCGGTGTAGAGCGCTCAAGGTGACCATACGACCCTGGGGCCCCAAAAGCAATGATTTACAGCATAAACTACAAAGACACATCCTTCAGTGTTGGCCTGTGCAGAGTGGAGGGACAGTTGTGGAAGGCAGGGTGTGGCTTCTGACCTCTGACACCACTCAAGGTCCTAGCATCATTGGATGCAAATGGGCAACTTTGAACAAGACACAAAACATCAACTTCCTCTGGCTCCTGGACAAGCAGGTCCTTCTATGTACAGTATTCCTGGATCAAGGCTGTTCTGCTCTTCCCAGACTCTTGGGCCTTCTCCAGAACTGGCCTGAGTGCATCTGAGACTCCTCCAAGAGGCCCAGAGATCTGTCTTCTGAGACAGAATAAGTATGCCCAGGAAAGAGGTAGGAAGAGTTTGGTCCCCAAGTTTTCCCAGGTTCTAGCTTCTGCCTTGGCAAACAGGACCTGGTGAGACTGGTAAGAGTCCCAGGCTCAGAGAGGCTGGGTTGTGTGATTATAAACCAGATGCTCCGTGTCCTCAGTGGTGGAAACAGTGGAGCTGGCTGGTGTGGGAGGTGGGTGGTGCAGGGGTCTGTGGAAGTCCTTTCTTTGGTTCTTGAAGAAACAGTAGCCCAGGATGGCCAAGACCACTATGATGCAGACGACCAGAAACACAGCAATAGCTACCTCCCCGGAGCCTGGGGAAGGGCAGAATGAGGTGTTACTAAGGCCTATCTGGTCTGACACCCACCACCCTCACTCTGTGGAATGGACAAAGACCGTGGATGTCATGTGTAGAAGCAGATGAACACCCATTTCAGACCTTCAGAATAGCTGCTTCCAGAAGCCCAGAGGGTCTCTGACACCTGACAATTGGCAGGTAATTCACTGTTTCTCTCCTTTACCTATGTCAGGCCTCACTACTCAATGGTGCACTCTGGGTAACCTCAGGATCCTCTCAGCATGGCTGGGCATTCACAAGCAATCACATGCTGCCAGTTCCTGAATTGACACCTACATATCCAGGCTGGTGACAGGACAGACTAGGCTTACCTACACTGGGAATGGAGCCTTCCCTCCGAAGACCAAACACATCCTTTTCTGTAAAGTGACATAGAGAAACCAGTCGGCACTAGGTAAGTCCTTAGACTCAGCTGTTCCAGTGCCACAGCCCCCTGCCACCCTCTCCCACGGCCATCAAAGTCGCTTATGGAGGAGGGCCTAGCCAAATCTTCCCCTTTAGCCCACTACTGTCACTCTGCTCACTGGAGATGCCACGACAGGACTCAAGACACTGCTGTTCCTCCTCAAAGTTGTTCTTGTTCCCGTAGCAACCACCATAGGTGAAGCGGGCACAGCGCTCACTGAATGGGTTGTAATACCAGCGTGGGATGTTCTCCTTGCAATACCCAGTGTCTGGCAGCTCCGCACAGTACCCTGTGGTAAGGGAGCATGCAAAGGGGCAAGTGAGCCCACAGAGCCCCCTGCTGCCACCCTTCGGGCCCCACATGACTGTAGCTCAGCACCCCCTATGCCAGGCTGAGGGCAGATGTGGCTTCATGAAAGGCAAGATACACAAACTGGATAACAATCTTAGGCACCAAGAGAACTACTACTTAGTCTCTATTTTAAAGATACACTTGGTTACATTATTTGTTTACCTATGTGCGTGTGCACAGGGAGGTCACAGGACAACTACCGGAGTTGCTTTTCAACAGGATGAATTCTCAGGATCAAACTCAGGGCATCCGGCTTAGTGGCAAGTGCCTTTATCCCATCAAGCCATCTTGTCGGCCCCAAAGTTTTCTTTTGCAATGTAACTTTTCTGTGTCAAGGTCTCTGATTCCTACCACCCAGTGATTTGAACTTTTAACAGAAGGGGTGGGCTTTAGGAAGAAGGAGTATCAGCTTAAGCAGAGGTTCTCATCACCTGTGAATGAGCTTTCACCTCAAACGGCTGGGAAACAGATGCTTCCATCATGATTCACAGCAGTAGCAAAACTAGCTAGGAAGTAGCAATGAAAATAATTTTATGGCTGGAGATCCCCACAACAGGAGGAGCTGTAGTAAAGGGTTGTAGGGTGGTTCAGAACCCCTAAGCTTAAGTTGTTTGGAGGTTGGTTTTTTTGAGATAGATTTTCTTTTTTTTTTTTATTGGTTATTTTATTTATTTACATTTCAAATGTTGTCCCCCTTCCCAGTTTTTCCTGAGGTAGACTTTCATTGTGTATCCCTGACTTGAACTCAGAGTTCTGCCTGCATCTGCCTGGGGTTAAAGGCATGCGCCACCATGCCTAGCCAATTTTTTCTTTAATAGAGAATCTCACTGTGAATCACAGGCTAACTCTAAACTCTATTTAGCAGAAGCTGACTTTGAACTTCTGATCTTCCTGCCATAAGCCATCAACACCAAGCTATTATCTTTATCAAGTCACGGCAGCTTTCCATGTATGGCAGCGCTATGAACTTTCCTGAACACATATGATTTAGTGATATGTTCTACATACAAGTCTGCAGTAATGGAAATAATCAGACAATGAGTGTTTAGTGGTGTCTGGGAAATGAGCTAAGAGAGCTCGGCAGGAGAGCTCAGAAGGCCCTGCCTGTGTGTCCACAGCAGTGCCAGAACTTGTTTTGACACAGAGGAACAGGGGACTCACCTTTGTCACTGAGGAAGTGGATATTCTGAAGCTCATCAAAGCCGCTGGTGTCTGCAGAGATGAGAGGTCAGAGGCTAGGGCCAACCTTGGGGAACCCAAAGGCTAAAGGAGAAACTGTTAGGATCCCCCCCCCGCCCCTGCCCCATCTCCTGTCCCCAGCTCACATTTTTCACAGGTGGCCTCGTCGGAGCCATCAGGGCAGTCTGGCGTGTCGTCACACTCCAGGAAGCCATCGATACAGCAGCCATTGCTACAGCGGAACTGGGTGGCATGGCAGCTACCAGAGCACACTGGGTGGGGGTGGGGTGGGGTGAAGCTCAGGCAGAGTGTGTGCCAAGGGCCCGTCATCGACCTGGGCCTCCCCAAGAGCCCACCGTTCACCACCCCTAGCTCCTCCTATCTGTAAACTGGGGAGATCCTGACAGGAAGCTGCTGAGTTGGAAGGGTTAGGTGTTTGTACACCATTGCGGTGGTGGGAGCTGAGCAAAAGCAGGTTTGACGGGAGTCTGATCATCATATGGGCTGAAGACCAAGACACGGGGGAAGGAATAAGGGAAGAAAAGAAGTAAAACCCACCTGGATGGTGCCTTTTAGGAGAGATTCCTGGGGGCAAAAACAGAGGAATGATAGGGGCGTGGCCAGACTAACAATGATGCCGGGGGAGAGGGGACCCCTAGTCCACTTCCCAGACCAGAAATACTGCCCTCCACGGACAGTGGCCAGAGCTCTAAAGCTGCCTCTCAGACCCACCTTGCACATCCTTGCAGGCTAGCATGCACTCTTCCTCACGAAGGTAGTTGTTCTTATTACCCAAGCAACCTCCAAAAGTGAAACTTTTGCAGATCTGTTCCTTGGGGTCGTAGTACCAGCGTGGGAAGGAGCCCCGGCAGCGGCCCACCTTGTAGGATGCGAGGCAATAATCTAGGTGGAGAACTTGTGAGTTAGGACCAGAGGGTTATCAGTGGGGCGAGGGGAGCCCCAGGTGCCCCACGCCCACTCCCAGTCACCTTCTGTCTGCTTGGCAGTTAGCACGGTGATCGTCAGGTTGGCCGTTTCCTCTAGCTCGTCGGAGTCAGTTCTCGTCAGTTGGAACAGGTAGGTTCCCTCCTTAAGTCCCCAGAGCTCCACTTCTTCTGGACGGGTTCTCTACACACAACACTGGTCGTGAAGCCTGGCCACTTCCCGACGTTCTCAGACAACCTAGCCATACCCCACCTCCCCCCGGGGGAGCACACAGATTGGATAGCAGATGAATCCTGCTCTCTTCTCCAGCCAACACCAAATGAGCCCGCGGTTGGCCCTTAGCCCCTGAAGGAGTCCAGGGGGCTGTGGGAAGGTCAGGCATCCAGCCCAGTGTCTCACCTCTACTCTGATATCATTGTCACCTTGCAGTAGGTGCCAGTCTGTGTTGTCTGCCTCTTTCAGTACCACGGGTTGCTGCAGCTGGACCTTCAAGTCTATGCCCATCCAGATTCGAGGGATCCGGGAACCTGCGAGAAACGGAAGTAAACTCAATTGTCAGTGGGTAGACTAAGGCTCTCTTGGTAAAAGAGTAGGTGGTGGCCAACCTAGGGCTCAGTAGCCTGCACAGGCACAGAGAGGGATCTCAACAAAGCCATACCTTGCTCTCTATGCAGTTGCATTATGACTAGTAGATTGTCTGAAGCAAGTAACTGAATACTATGTGCTCTATTATCTTATCATTTATGAAAAATATTTGCGTATGTGCGTATACACTGGGTTGGGGGGGTGAGTCTGTTCTTATTTTCTACAATAAGCAGGTACTTCTGCTGACTACTCAAAAAAGTTAAAAGTAACAATTTCTTTTAAAGTCAATCAAAAAAGCGTGTGATGGCCGGGCAATGGCGGCACACGCCTTTAATCCCAGCACTTGGGAGGCAGAGGCAGGCAGATTTCTGAGTTTGAGGCCAGTCTGGTCTACAGAGTGAGTTCTAGGACAGCCAGGGCTATAAAGAGAAACCCTGCCTGGGGTGGGGTGGAGGGGAGCATGTGATGAAAAGTCCTCTTTCCTCTGGGGCTTCAGGTGTAGCTCCATTGGTGGACTGCTTGCTTAGCATTGACACACAGCAGGATCGGACTCCCTAGTGCTAAACACAGCAGTGGTGACAGATGCCTGTAATTCCAACATTCAGAAAGTGGAGGCAGGAAGATCAGAAGGCTGTCCTAGGATACAGAGAAAGTCTGAACTCTGTCTAGGATATAAGATTACATTTTGACAAACAAACAAGCAAACAAACGGGTGCTTATGGGTGGAATGGTTCTGAGAGATGGCTCAACAGTTACAAGCACTGACTGCTCTTCTGAAGGTCCTGAGTTCAAATCCCAGCAACTGCATGGTGGTTCACAACCATCTGTAATGAGATCTGACGCCTCTTCTGGAGTGTCTGAAGACAGCTACAGTGAACTTACATATAATAAATAAATCTTTGGGTCAGAGCGAGCAGAGGTCCTGAGTTCAATTCCCAGCAACTACATGATGGCTCCCAAACATCTGTACAACTACAGTGTACTCATATACATAAAATAAATAAATAAATCTTAAAAAAAAAAAGAACATTGGCTCTTTTCCATCCATAACTCCAGTTGCAGGTTTTCTGATGCCCTCTTCTGGCCTCCATGGGCACCAGGCACAGAAGTAATACCAAGTAGTACACTAGACATACAAGATACACACACACACAAATAACAACACTAACAACAAAGGAATCACTCCTCCCTAGCCTAGACCATGCTGACAGTCTGGACAGAGGCCTTCAGCTGAGCCCTAGGGGAAACAACTCAGGTGGCCTTGGTGCTCCAAGGTGAGGGACTGTGGGACAGGTCTCCCATCAACTACAAGGAACTTCCAGGAGCCACACCCTTCCAGGACTTGACTGAGAGCTAAGGGTCCTGTCAGAGACATAAGCACAGAGATGGATTCCTGCTAAAAATGGGTTGGATGGCCCCCAGAACCTCTAGAACCCATGAATATGACCTTATTTGGAAAGAGTCTCTGCAAAAGTGATGGCGTAAAGGACTTCCAGGACATTACCTGGGATACCTGACACTGTAAAAACTGAAACGGAAAAGTGCTGAGCTATTGACTCACAGGAGCCAGGTTGGCCTCCAACTCCACCTCACTCGCCAGCGTTAGGGTTGGGATACTGCAGGGCAGGGCAGGGCAGAGCAGGGCAGAGCAGGGCGCATGCTCTATCACTAAAGCGTCTCCTTGCAAGCATAAGAACTTGAGTTCGATTCCCAGAACCCACATCAAAAACTGGATGAAATCCCAGTGCTGGATGGGGAAGCAGAGACAGGAGGATATCTGGGGCTCACTGGCTGGCCAGCCTAGCCTACTTGGTGAGTTCCAGACCAGTGGGAAATCTATTCTCAGACAAAAACAAACAGATGGATGGCACCGAGGAAGGGCACCTGAGATGGTCCTCTGACCTCCACACACATCCATACACAAATGTGTGCATTCACACACACCAAAATGCAAGAAACAGAAACCTGGCCCCAAGAAATAGAAAGTGGCACACACTTACAATCCTTCAACTTAAGAGTCTGAGTCTGAGATAAGAGGATTATGAATTAAGACCAGTTTTTCTCTACAGAGTTCCAGACTGCCCTTGAGTTCACAGAAATAGACCAACTCTATTTCCCATGTGCCACCACAATTGATTATGCAGAATTAAAAAACAAAGACCCAATATCATGAGTGACATGAGGCAGGAGAAGGCAGCAGAGTGGACTATCAGGCGAGGGAAGTGCCCAACAGAAAGGAAGGCAAATTGGTTTTGTTTTGTTTTTTACTTGATTATGGGGAAAGGGGGTGTTTGTAAACTGTGCTGAAGAGTTGGCTCAGTTAGTAAGGTGTCTGCCATGGAAGCAGGAGGTTCTGAGTTCAAATCCTCAGTATCTGTGTGAAAAGAGTCTTGGTGGGTTTCCCACATGTGTAATCTCGGCACTAGAGGCAGAGACAATATGATCTCTGGACCTCGAGGGCCACAGAATCAGTGAGCAGCAGTCTCTCAAAGAGACTCTGCCTCAAAAGCTGAGGCGTTACCAGGTGTCTATAATCCCAGCACTCCAGAGGCAGAGACAAGTGGATCTCTGTGAGTCTGAGGCCAGTTTGAGCTATGTCGTGAGACCCTGTCTCAAAAAGCAAAACAAACGAATAATTTTGTTATTTATTAATTAACAAATAATAGAATAACTAAGGGAAGTGCTTGATCTCCAGCCCCGCATCCATGTGCGTACACATGTGCACACATACATGCCACGCATGCACACACTAAAGTAACAACGACAACGAAAAGAAATAAAGTGAAAAGGAATTAGGAATCTGCAGAGCTGCTTCTGTGGACAGTAAGGAGGCCAGGCTGAGACAAACCTCAAGGCTTTTCTGAACACTAAGTCAGAGTGCTTGGATACACCAGGAGCGGCCGTCAAACATTAAACAGTGACACAGGAAGAGACTGGACAGTGGCTGGGAGCAGTGGAGTGGAGTTATGGGAGTCTGGCTACCCTAGTCCTTGACCTCGGTAATGCACATGAGGTCCAGGAGTCCTGTGGAGGGACCCAGGGTACCCTTGCCCTGGGCATCAGCATTTAAACATCTGATTGGAAGAGTTTCTATAAAGTAAGAAGGCTGGCAGGTGGACAAGGGCAAGATGTTCCGGAGGGAAGTAAAAGGGGAGAGGTCTGAGTCACGGGGCAGCCGAGAGAAGTAAAGAAAGATTAGAGAAACACCTGTGGGCAGACACTTGCAGCTTCTCATGAAAGGTTGTGGGAAAGGGGAAGGAAGACCCAGGGCTAAATAGAAGAGAAACCAGACTAAGAAAGAAGTGTGCTCCATCCACAGAAACGCTGAATCTGACCCACATTACACACACGCTGACTCAGGGGGAGGTGAGTGCGGGTGTTCCAGAGAGACCAGGGCTACAGACAGACAAGGGATATATTACTTAACAAAGCTGCTAATTTGGGGGATGCAGCAAGTGTGTGCTGGTCACCGCAGCAGGCCACTGCAGGCGTTAGCTCAGGTGGGCAGAATTCAGGCTAAGCAACCATCCTATCTTTAAATGGATAAAAAGCGGGGAAAAGATCACCTTTTGTGAGATGCGAAAATTAGGTAAAATAAACTCTGGGGCAGGCGGTGTAGTTCCGTGGCAGAGTGCTCTGACATGCGCAGACCCGGGCCTGATCCCCAGCCGGAGGGGGGGATGTGTAACTGTAAGCTGGAACAAAGCTTTGCTCCTACTTGTCACCTGTGTGGCTTCTCCATCGCCACATGCAATACCTGGTGTATAGCACAGAAAGCCTAAAATATTTACCATTGAGACCACTTACCTTCATATCTACCCTGCTATACCCAAGAGTTTACTCTTACTAGATGAGAAAAATCAATATGCGAGAGGCATGGCTCAATTTTTATCCAATGTGTTGGGAACTGAACTCTAGCGCCATGATTCAGTTTTGTTTTGTTTTTTCCTTGACACAGGGTTTCTCTGTATATCCCTGACTGTCCTGGAACTGTAGACCAGGTAAATTCAACTGCCTCTGCCTCCCAAATGCTGGGATTAAAGGCATGCGCCACCACCGCCCGGTCAAGATTCAGTTTTTAAGTGTTACAAGTGAGATTTGAACCCAGGGCTGTCTGTCTCCATTGCTCACACTCTATCTAATGTGCCACTTTTGAGCCAGTAAGATGGCTCAGCAGGGGGAAGGTATCTGCCAGCAAGCCTGATCTGAGCTTGATCCCTGGAACCCACACAGTGAAAAGAGAACAGATTCCAGTACGTTACCCTCTGACCTCGGCGAGTAGAAAGCAGACCTTGACAAGTAACCATACGAATAAGTGTAAAACCAAACCAAACCAAACCAACCAACCAACAACCAAACCAAACCAACCAACAACCAAACCAAACCAACCAACAACCAAAAAACCCCAGCAGTCCTTAGAGTAAAGGTGTGTTTTCACTAGAGTGGGAAAGGGGGTGGAGAGAAGAGAATCTATCAAAAAGACAGTAATATGTTCTCTCTCTGATTTAGACAGGGTCTCACTATGTAACCTGGCCTGGAACTTACTGTGCAGTCCAGGCTACCTTTCAGACCTGAATGCCTCTGCCTCCCCAGTGCCAAGGTTAAAGATGTAAGTGGTCAGGCCAAGGGAAAGTATTTAAATTCATCTCTTTCCTAAACCTTGCCTTCGGGTTTATTATTATTACCGAAGATTTGTTTGTCTAGTATGTATATGCTGTGTATGTGTTGTGGGCACAGGCATGCCAAGGCAAGTGTGTGGGGGTCAACATACACCAGTCAGTTTCCTCCCTCTACCAAGTGGACTCTGAACATCAAACTCAAATTGCTAGGCTTGGTGGCAAGCACCTTCCCCACTCGGCCATCTTGCCAGCCTGGTTTCACTATTATTCAAAGAGCATCACAGCATTCAATTAAAAGATGTGCTGACATACACCAAAGTTGTTTCCAATCCTTCATTGTTATAAATAAGGATACTGGCAAGCTATCGCACAGTGTATACACTAAGTCTACAGGTAGAGCTGTATCAAGGGTGGCTCTATAGCAGGTCATGTGGAGGGTAAGAGTGCTCAGAGAGCAACAAGATAAGGCCAGCCGTGGGGGCTGAGTCAGAGATGAGAAGACTTTGTGACGGGGTAATGAGTGGGAGAGATGAGGTTTCACAGGGACTCGGAGAAGGAAGGGTTGGCTGGGCCTAGTATCACAGGTCTGTAACTCCAATTACTGGAAAGACAGGGGCAGAAGGATCTAAGTTCAAGAACTATGCAGGCTGCAGAGCTAGTTCAACGTCGGGCCTAGTGGGATCTTCCCCTCCCCCAATCTCAAAGTTTCACAAAAAGGGCCAGGGATGTGGCTTGGGGTGGGGGTGGGGAACCTTGCTGAAGACGTGAGATTTGAGATTAGATTCAGGGTAAAATCAAGAAAGAAAGAAAAAAAGGGGGGTCAAAGAGAAAGCAGGGAACATGAAGGACACAAAAAGGGAGGGAAGAAGCCAAAAGAGGAACAGAATGTGGTTACCTGGAAACAGTACCACCAGGGGCTTGGCTGTATTTACCAGACCCTGAGTGATAAGCCTAGGCCAGGCAGAACCTGTTTTTATTATGCAAAAACTACCAGCTGTAGGAAGAGGGGGATGTAGATAGACAGGCTAGATCCACCTACCCCCAACCCCACTAAGTGAAAGTGGCAGGCAGGCACCAGACTCTGAATGAGGAGCAATCCCCCCACCCCCACACATACCTGCTCTCACCAAGCCCCAAGACCAAGGGGCAAATGCCCTACCCTACCCACCACTCCCTTCCTCCTACCCGGGAGAGAGCAAAGGGCTGGAAGGGCAATAAAACCAGGCCTCAGGACATAACCAGGGAACTATAGACTCCGCCTCCTAAGCTACCAGGCCAGGGTGAGGGGGACACAGATAACAAGGGGCTGGACTCTTCTTGCCTGGCCTAGCCACAAGCTAGGAAGAGGGATCCAAGCCACCCATTCTGGGAAGGATTCGTTCAACCAACAGCTTAGATATCCTGACACATCCCCTCTAGTCCACTTGGCTGATGGTGGAGCCACTGACTCGCAGCTTCTGGACCTCCTAAAGTATCCCTAATATAGCCTAGAATGGCCTGGAGTGCACACAACACCCGAGCCCTACCCAGCTCCTCAAATGTTCCAGGAAATCCCCATTCTATCCTATCTCACGCCACATGGACCATTTCTGGGGGTTTCCGAAAGAGGAAGGCTGGCCCAGATCCAGAGTTTCAGGTTCTGGCCGGGGACAGGACACCCATGTAAGGTTCTGTCAGAGAAGAAAAGGCACCACAACCAATAGGAGTCATCACCACCTCCTCTAATGCTGCTTCCTGTGGAACAGGCTCCAACCCTAACCATGGACCAACCTACCTCACAGATAGCATCCCCCACTTTCCAGAAGCCCCACCTCGGGTCTCCCCAGAGATCAAGGAGAACTGTTGGAAGGTTAGAGAAGAGCAGACTCTTAATCTACACTAGGTCCTAGGAAGAAGAAGCCTGGAGAGAAAGTGCCTGTTGAACTGGCCCTGTCCGGTCCTGTTCCCAGCACTCCACACTCCGGTTCTGTTAGCTGCTGGGTCTCCACCCATTTGAGGGCTAGGGTTCTACTACAGAGGTGGTCCTATGCGAAACAACAGGACTTCTGGAGTAGGCCCCTGAGGTGAGGCCTAGGCTTATCCTTTAGGGATGATATCCTGGGTAAACAATTTTTTTTTCTTTTCTTTCTTTTTGCTTGTTTGTTTTTTGAAACAGGGTTTCCTCTGTGTTGCCCTGGATGTCCTGGAACTCACTCTGTAGACCAGGAGTTATCTGCCTGCCTCTGCCTCCTAAGTGCTGGAGTTAAAGATGTGCACCACTATACCAGCAAATAATTTAACATAGGAGGCTCAGTTTCCTACTACTCTAAGAAGCAGATACAAGCAGCACCTCTTCCAGAGTGTGGGGACAGACGGGGACTTGCACAGTGAGTAAAATGTGAAGAGCCGGCAGAAGTCATAACTGTGACCCACTCCTGTCCCATAGCCCCACCTAGCAAAACCATCAGGCAGAGAGGATGAGAAAGTAGGCTGCCGCAGACCTGCTCACACCAACCTGCTCAAGGGCCAAAGACTAACGAGGAGGATCCTTGCTCCCCACTTTCCCTACATCACCGTGAGTAAACAAGGTAAACAGACAGCTAGGCCTACCATGTCCTAAGCAGGTACAGCCCTACGTGGCTCACGTGGACAGGCACACACACCTGCTGGGACGGCTGACATCCCTCACCTACCATACACATACCAGCAGGTTGACTCACCCCAGCAGCCCTCCTCACCCCTCACCAGAGAGCTTCTAGGAGACTGGCTCCACAATGCAGTCCCTCTCCCTCAGGAAAACCTTGACCTGAGTTTGTCCCGTGTTGTCTGGGGCCTGGCTGTATCACTGGTCCACCTGCGCAAGGCCAATCTATTCCCAGGGCAGAGACACTAACCTGTCCCTTATCCAGTCACCGGAGGAGACCATGGTCAGGCTTATTTTGTCAAACAGCCCAGGACAATGCATGGCCAGGGTGCCTTTTTAGTAGTCACTTGGGCTCATCGACATTCCCTGACTCAGCCTATCAGGGACAGAGGTAGCGAAACCTAGAGAATCACTTCACTTCTCTCATAGGCACAGCCTGGGTTAGGCCTTCAGCCTATAGTCTATAATCAACTCTGAACATCCTGACTTCAGGAGCCAGAACTTGGACCCTGAGAAGCCGTCCCTCCCCAATCTCCCATTCCCTTTGTTTACTAAATACTGCCTACTGTCAACAGAAGGGCTCTCCTCCCTAACTCCTTTTTGTTGCTGTCTTCGCCAAGACTCCATAACCTGCCAATCCCTTCAGGCCAGCAACCTTCCTCACCTCCAAAGCCTCGAGACCGCAGCTCGCGGTAGGAGTGGTAGAGCTCCTGGGTAAGATAGTTGATGAAGCCCTCCTTCGGAGCGAACTTGCACACGAACTTCTGCTCGTACAGGCAGTTCATGAGGAAGCAGGCAGAGATGGCGTCCTCGCCGCCGTCTGGCTGCAGCTCCACCAGCGCCAGGTTGCAGTTCTGAGTGGTGCAGCAGGCGCGCACACAGTCCCAGCTGCGGCGCACCGTCGGGGAACCCAGGAAGGTGGCCCCGTTGCTGACTGAAGCCTCGGTATCCAGCACAAAAGCCGGCACCCCGCTGGTAAAGCGGCTCAAGCAGGCGGCTCCCGCGGGAAGCTCAGGGGGGGCGGATGGCAGCTCGGTCTCAGTGCCCTGGAGGCCAAGCGCGCAAAGAAGCCATATGCAGACCGTAGAGATGCTGGCCTGCGCCAGGGGGCGGCCCGCCATCGTGCTCCTGGGGGCCGTCGCCCTCCTCCCCAAGGCGGGGGTCACCTTCACAGTGCGGGCCTCTGGATTCCGAGGGTGCTTGTGACCTGAGAGGGGAGGAGACAGAGGAGACACACCTGATCAGCTCGGGTAGGGGCGCGGGGCACTGGGAACCAGGAGGCGCACGCAGGCCGATCTGCCCACGCACACTCGGACCTGACCGCCGACGTCGGGCAGAGGACCTCTCGGGAGCTCGCGTACCCCAACACAGAGCGGACGTCCGCCAAACATGCTCCGAGCCCGCTGGGCGTCCGCCTACCGTCCGCCCCAGCTACCTGCGCAGGTGAACGGGGGTGGGACCGCCGAAGATCCCGCCCGGCTTCCGCCCGGCTCCAGGAGCGCGGAAGACTGGCTGTCTCCTCCCCCCCCTTCCTAGTTTCTGGTGAAACTGAGTCAGAGCGCGGGGCGGGACTGGCCTTAACCCTTGCGCCGCCGGCCCCGCCCACGCCGGTTGCACTCCCACCCGTCCTGCCCAGCAGAACTTCCGGCTGGACCCGCCCGGCGGCTCCGCCACCCCAGACCCAGCAGCAGCGCCCCTGGTATCCGGACGCCCGGCGGCGTGGGTGAGGCTCGTGTGCCCTGGAGGCGGCTCTAAACTGGCTCCACCGAGTCCAGCCACTCGTTGAGTCCCAAAACACCAGAAGTGCATCCCGAAAGCCCACTTTGGTTCTGCGACGCCACTGCAAGGTGGCGCAGGTGCGGTTGCCTCCGGCCTTCCTTTCCGGTTAGAGCCGGCAGTCCCTGCTCTTGGCTGGGAGCCTTTGGGAAAGGGTTGGAAGAGAAAAGTCGGGGAAGCTTATGCAAACGATTTCGCTGTCTGTGGCCTGCCCTTGGAACATCATTTCCAGTTTTCCAGTGTGAAGAGAACCCCAAAGTTAGGTGCATGCGTTTGTGAAAACCAGACCCTGGGATGCGTGCATCACTGGTGCAGCTCAGGACAGCCCTTCCTCTGCAGTAGTTGACCAACAGGTGATTCCCGGTATCCTGGCTTTCCTGTTTCACCCACAGGAGTTTATTCCCTTTTGTTTGGCCTCTCCCTCATTTGTATTAACATTTCCTTTTGAACTCTTCACCTTTTATTGGTAAATTTCCCCCTTCCCTGAATCTCAGGTTTACTCTCCCATTCCAAGGGGAACTCCCAGTGAGTAGCTGACCACTCTCTTACCCATAAATTCCCTGTATGGACACCTGGAGGCTCTAGCTCACTGAAGGGTTGAGTTAATATCTCACAAAACAAGGGACACCTTCATGACAAGCTCATTGCTTTTCCTAAGTGAAAAACATGCAGTCCTTTCTTCACATCATGGATGTCTACAGAACATCTACACTCATTTGTCCCGTTTTCTTTCAAATTAACTTATTTCTGAGAAGAAGTCTTGAAAAAATCTCTGATTCTGACCTCGAAGTCATTGTTTTCTGCATCATTTCCTAGTGTTGTGATTACAGAGATGAATCACTTTATCTGTCAGGACTTGTCTTATTTAGGACTACCCCCTCCCCTCGCACCTCCTGGAGAGACGGATCAACAGTTCAGAGCAATTGGTACTCTTGTGGAGGACTGGAGTTCAATTCCAGCATCCACATCTCAAGGCTCACAGCCTCCTGCAACTCCAGCTCCAAGGGGTCTGAAACCCTCTCCTGGCCTCCTCAAACACCTGCGCAAATGTGTTTATTCACACACACACACACAAATATATATATATTTTTAAGATTATAAACATTTGGCCTCCCGGTGGTGCTGGTGGCGGTACAGCAGCACTCAGGGAGGCTGGTGGATCTCCTGAGTTCCAGGCCTGCCTGGTCTACAGAGTCCGGTACAACCAGGGTTACACGGAGAAACCCAGTCCCAAAAAACCAAAACAACAAGGATTCTAAAAAGTGTTCCATGTATGAGTGCCCGTATGTTGTGTGCACCTCATGTTTGCCTCATGCCTGTTGAAATCAGAAGAAGACATTTGGATTCTTCTAGAACTGGAGTAACGTGGTTGTGAACTTCCACATGGGGGCTGGGAATGGAATCAAGTCTTAAAAGAAAGATTCTACGTCTTTTCATACTATTTTAACTTCCCCCACTATGAAAACACTTCCCCCTTGCTCACCTAAAGTAGTTTCATGTGTAGATCTTGCAGCCAAGGATCACTTTTCTTTACCAATTGCAAATCCTCCAGCTTCTCACTTTACGGATACTGGGAACAGAAACTAGTGGGTGTCAAGCCCTCTCAGGATCTTCTGGGGTTCCACAGCTGCTGGCATAGTGATGCCCTTAATGGGATGCTGGAGAAGACTCAATGGTTGTGCAGTCCCTGGGAACCTTCCCAAATAGCTTATACATAAGAGAATACCAAGACAGAAGAATGTCACCTTATCATAATACCACATTGCCAGAGTTTATGATTACATTCATTACATACATGATACTAAAAAAAACCTATATTTAAAGCTGGGTGTGGTGATACATACTTATAATCCAAGCATCTGATAGCAGGAAGCAGGAAGATCAGGAGTTCAAAGCCACTCTTGGTTAAAAATCAAGTTTGAGTCCAGCTGAGGCTGAAAGAGACCCTGTTCCAGAGAGAGAGAGAGAGAGAGAGAGAGAGAGAGAGAGAGAGAGAGAGAGAGAGAACTCTAAACCCTTGTATTTGAGCTGGAGATGGAACTCTCGCTGGTAGAACACTTGCTTTATATACACAAAATCTAGAGTTTGGTTCTTCAGCACTGCACAAATAAACACATTTATCAGGCACTGAAAATGTCCAAATCATGTTCCTAAGTACTTCCCACAAATTACCCAATGTAATCCGACCAAACCAAGGAAGTAGGTTCTGTTTTATTTCCATTGTACTGATGAACAAACAGACAGGTGAGCTAACATGTTGGGTCACACCGCAGCTAAGTGGCAGAGCGGGGCTGGGCTCCGGCGCGGGCCAGCTTCGTTGCTTCAGTTCCTAACCCTGGGCTTCAGTGTGATTGCCATTCTGACTTCATCTGCAAATTCCACTCTTCAGATTCACCTTGCCTGAAATAAAATATCATTTTCAAGTAATGAGCAGCCTTTTCTTTTTCTTTCTTTCTTTTTTTTTTTTAATGATGCCTATTGCTGTGGTTTCAATACGGTTTGGAAGCTCATGTTGAAATTTGCTATTGCTGTGGTGTTCAGAGGTGGGGCCTTTTAGTGGTAATTAGATCATTAAAGAGGAACTGGGTTAATCCTTGAAGGACTGGATGAGTTATCATGAGAACAGGTTATAGAGTGAGGCTGCCCCCTGCGCTTTTCCTCTTCAGTGCACACCCGTTCACCCTTCTCCATTGTTACGACCTTGTATCAGGCTGCTGCTAGATGTGTCAGTCAGATCTTGGACTTTGAGTCTCTGGAAGCTATTACTGAAGTTAATATTGAGTGTCTTCTTCATTTACTTGCTGCCTTATTTTGACACATCCCCCCTCTGCCCCCAACCCCTGTGTGTGTGCAGAGGAAGCAGGGTGCCTATGTGCTGCATGCCTGTGGAGGCTCGAATTTGATATCAGGAATTCCACCTCACTCACTGAGGCAGGATTACTCTTGCTGTCAGCGCACTCTGAGGATCCGCTCTGTCTCCTCCCATGAGTCTAGTAAAGCTACCTGGCCCATCTGGTATTTACGTGGGTTTCTGAGGATCCAAACTCTGTTTCTCACATTGGCATAGGACATGTTTTAACTGCTGAGCCATTTCTGTCACTTGACTGTGCTTTTGATATAGTGTCTCACTGAACCTGGAACTCACAGATTTAACCGACTAGCAAGCCCCAGGGGTCTTCCTGACTCCATCTCCCAACTGCTAGAGTTTCAGGTCTGTGCCCCCATGCATAGCTCCTCTTCCAAGCTTTAGAAATAGTTATGTTGGAGCTGGAGAGATGGCTCAGCGGTTAAGAACACTGACTGCTCTTCCAAAGGTCCTGAGTTCAAATCCCAGCAACCACATGATGGTTCACAACCACCCATAATGAGATCTGATGCCCTCTTCTGGTGTGTCTAAAGACAGCTACAGTGTACTTATGTATAATAAATAAATCTTTAAAAAAAAAAAAGCCGGGCGGTGGTGGCTTAATCCCAGCACTTGGGAGGCAGAGGCAGGAGGATTTCTGAGTTCGAGGCCAGCCTGGTCTACAAAGTGAGTTCCAGGACAGCCAGGGCTACACAGAGAAACCCTGTCTCGAAAAACCAAAAAAAAAAAAAAAAGAAAAAGAAATAGTTATGTTTCCCTTGAAAGAGCATGGGTGTCCATAATGAAGACAGGAACTGAGGATGCCATTGTTCATTCTTTTTAGCCTCAAGCCTCTCCCCCTTTTACATCCTCTCCTGCTCAAGCCACTCCCCTTTTTACAATCTCTCCTGTTCTCTCTGCACTAGCCTTTTTGCAACTGTCTATGGCCCTGATGTCCTTCACCTGCCTGGCTCCAGGAACTGATCTACTACAGAACATGTTTTGCCTGTATGTACTGAAGTTCATGTGCATGCAGTGGCTGCAGTGGCCAGCAGAGGGTGTCAGATCCCCCTAGACTGTAGTTATGAACATGAGTTATCATTTGGGTGCCAGGAACTGAAGCCAGGTCATCTGCAAAAGCAGTAAGTGCTTCTAGCCACTAAGCCGTCTCCATCCCCCCTCCAGCTCCCTTTTTTGAAATGAGCCAGGTGTAGTCATCGCACCAACAGTCCCAGCTCTCCGCTACAGAATGATTTCAAAACCTGTCTTAACGTCTTTTAGGAATCCAACTGAAAACCTATTAATTTTCTTGACTAGTGCAGAAACAAGGTGTATGTGTTTTCATGTGTGTGGATTAGCAAACACAACTTCACAGGTCTGAAGGCCAGGGGACAGCCTCAGTAGTTCCTCAGACATTGT
Source organism: Tokudaia tokunoshimensis (assembly GCA_036184795.1). NCBI lineage: Eukaryota > Metazoa > Chordata > Mammalia > Rodentia > Muridae > Tokudaia > Tokudaia tokunoshimensis. The sequence continues at coordinate 93,954,039 of BTHU01000004.1, read as the reverse complement.
CCCCTTTTTATTTTGAGATATCTCTCACTGGCCTGGAACTCACTAAGTAGGCTAGACTAACTAGCCATAGAATCCCAGGAATCTATTTGTCTCCACCCTTGTGTGTATGTGTGATTTGGTAGTTTGTACATAGGATCTCACGTAGCTCAGACAAGCCTTGACACTTTGAACTTGCTAAATAACTAAGAAAGTTTAAGATTTATTTATTTTATGTGTTATGAATACACTGTAGCTGTCTCCAGACACACCAGAAGAGGGCATCAGATCTCATTACAGATGGTTGTGAGCCACCCTGTGGTTGCTGGGAATTGAAAATGGATCTAGAGGAATAAGAGTCCATCATAGCTTGGGGGCAGGGCAACAAGCAACAGGCATGGAGATAGGAAGAGGAATCTAACATCTTCAAGCATAAGCCAGAAGCAGAGAGAGGGCCAGCTGGAAGCTGGGCAAGGCTAGGGACTCTCAAAGCCCCCAGTGACATACTTCCTCCAGCAAGGCTACACCCCCTCAGACTTCCTTCTGAGAACCAAGTTTCCAAATGGCTAAGCCTGTGAAGGATATTTCTCACTCAAACCACCACAGGCCACTATCATTAACTTTTATGCAATGAGAATAGGTAGCTGTGTATGGAGCCCCATGTCAGAAATCTTAACAAGGCAACAGGATTGCCACAAGTTCTAGGCTAGCCTGGGCTACGTAGTGAGTTCCAGGTCAGCCTCTAAAAATAACAGGTACCATATATATAAATCATATAGAAGTAGAAAAGTAGAAAGTAGATTACTGTTCGGGGTACTAGCAGAAAAGGTGAGAGAAAGGGGAGGGTATAGAGGAGTGAACGTGGTCAAAGAACATGATATGTTTAAAATGAAAATTCGTAACAAAACCCATCATTATGTATGATGAATATACACCAATAAAAATAAAAGACCTTTGACAGTCCGATAAAGAGCCCTCCACCAGTACTTAAAAAAATCCAAGGGGCTCAGCAGTTTGGATTGCATACTGTGTTTGCAAAGGACCAGAATTGGTTCCCATCACCTGCACTGAGTGGTTTACAGCTCTCTGTAACTTCAGCTCCAGAAAGTACTGGCCTCTGGGGGCACTTGAATTTGTGTACACATACCTACACCCACACACACAGGTACACACATACACAGAATTAAAACTAAAATCTTTTTTAAAATCCCAGCAGGATGATTGCAAGTTCAGGGTCACTTTGGGCTAAGTAGCATGTCTGGGACACACTGGCTAGCTAGTCTAGCACAAGCCAATAAGAGATCTTGTCTTAAAGGAGGCAGATTGTATCTGAGATGATCCTCCTACCTCCTCTATACAAGTATACACACACACACACACGCACACACACACACAACAAATACCACCACCACCAAAAGAGGGCTGGGATGTAACTCAGTAATAAGATGCTTCCCTGCTGAGAGTTTGAGGCCAGCCTGGTCTAGAGGGCAAGTTCTAGGACAGCCAGGGCTATGCAGAGAAACCCTGTCTTGAAAAAAAAAAGTAGATAAAATAAAATGCTTCCCTAACACGGATAAAGCTTGGGCTTGATTCCTAGTACCACATAAATCAGACATGGCTATGCATACCTGTAATCCTAAAATTCAGAAGGTGAGACAGAAAGATCAGAAATTCAGGGTCATCCCGTACTATACAGGGAGTTTGAAGCCCACCTGGGATACATGAGACCCTGACTTTAATAATATGTTTAAAATATTCCAGCCAGGCATAGTGTTATTTTTAATCCCACTCCACAGGCAGAGCTCTATGAATCCTAAGCCAGCCTAGTTTATATAGTGAGCTCCAGGACAGACAAGGAAGGCTACATAGTGAGACCTTGTCTAACCCCTCCCCCATAGAAAAACAAATAAAATATTCTAAATAACTGTATATGGTACTTTCAAAGATGTACTTATTTTATGTGTATGTTTCATCTGCATGTATGTACATGAACATTTGTGCCCGGTGCCCACAGAAATCCGAAGAGGGTGTCAGATCCCTTTGAACTGCAGCTACAGATGGTTGTAAAGCCACCATGTGGTTGCTGGGAATTGAACTTGGTCCTCTGCAAGAACAGCCAGTGCTCTTAACCTCTGAGCCATCTCTCTAGATCACCCCACCCCCAGTTGATTTTTTTGTTTGTTTGTTTTTATTTTTTGTTTTTTTTCCAGACAGGGCTTCTTTGTGTAACAGTCCTGGATGTCCTGGAACTAGCTCTGTAGACCAGGCTGGACTTGAACTCAGAGACCTGCCTGCCGCTGCCTCCCAGGTGCTGGGATTGAAGGTGTGCGCCACCACTGCTTGGCCTGATTTTTGTTTTTAAAGAGCAGTTTGATTAGAGGGAAGAGGTCAGCAGGCTGGGCAGTAAGTGGAATATTATTTGCAGCATGGGGAAATGTGTTCTGTTGTCATTTTGAGGAAGTTTCACTGTATAGCCCAGGCTGGTTCTGAATTCACATGGATCCTTCTGCCTCAGCCTTCTGTCTGGGTGCTGGAGATTATAGATGTGTGGCACAGTGCCCATGGGATGGTTTGAATGAGAACAGACAGCCCTCATAGGCTCGTATATTTGAATACTTGGTCCCCAGTTGGTAAAATTGTTTGGGAAGGATTGGGAAGAAGTGTGGTCTTGTTGGGGAGGTGTGTCACCGGGGGGCAGGTGTTGAGGTTTCAGGAGGCTTGTGCTACCCCTAGTGTGTCTCCTTCTGCCCCCTACTTTCGAACCAGTGTGAGTTCTCAGCCTTTCTGCCTCTCATGGCCCCAGCTAGTTCTTCAATCTCCTCCTCCTCTCCTTCCTCTTCCTGATAAACTATCATACTTGTAGCTGATCCACAGCTCACTTTGTGCTCAGGCTAGCCTTAAGCATGTAGCAATCCTCCTGCCTCATTTTCCCAAGTGCTGGGATTATAGGTGTTAGCCACCATGCTTGGTTTTTTTTTCTTTTAAAGACAAGATCTTGTTATGTAGCACAGGTTGACTTTGAATTCATAATCTTCTTGCTTCTGCTTCCTGGGTACGCTCCTGTACGCTCCCTGCCCAGCACTGGCTTTTTCCCAACGCTGCTTCTCAGGAGCCAACATATAATAGGGGAAGTCAATACACTGAGCACGGAAGCTTCACATCACTAAGGCAACTGTTTTAAGACCTAAAAAGAAGTTATAACAAAAATCAGGGACCAGAGATGTAGCTCTGTTGGTAGTGTTTGCCTAAATGTGCAAGAAGATTCAGACTGCATAAATCACTGTAGGCCTAACCCTGAGACGGGAAAACAGGAGGATTGGAAAATCAAGATGGGGCTGGAGAGATGATGGTTCAGTGTTGAGAACACGTTACACTCTTGCAGAAGACCAGAGTTCAGTTCCCAGCATCCATGGGGACTGGGGCTTATAGCGGGAAATATTAAAAATTGAACCAGCACGTTCCTGGGCTTGTGTCTCTAACTCTCAGCCCCAGCGGTCTGGGCGGCCACGCACTGGTAGGCAATGGCCGACCTGTTTTTCACTGACCCGGAGTTCCTGAAACGTCTCCACCCAGCTCACTAGGTTCGCAGTGGCAGGTCACTACCATGCCAAACCCGTACTTCAAACCCCCCATGATCTTTGTGGTGCACATCTGGCAAACTCACGCTTTGCTGAACCTTTCTCTCTTGAACCCAGACAAGCTGCTGCGGAGGGAAAACACAACCCAAACTTAGTTCAGAAACAATGGTAACTCAATCTCTGGGTGCAACAACTAAAACCTCATCCCGTTAGCCTTATTAAAATCTGATCCCTCAGGTGGCGAACCCTTGTGGGTTTGCCCTGATACTGGGGAAATTCTAGCAGCTACATCTTATCCCTCTGCTGTCCCGGTTCCAAATGGAAATAACTCTCTCCTGCTTTCTCTCTTCCTCCATCCAATCTGGAAGTCCCGCCTACTCGCCCAGTGATTGGCTTCTTTATTCATTAGGGGATTGGTTCACAAGGCCCTTTCGCAACAGGTATTGGTTAGATTTTTGTCAGTGAGGTCATTTGGAAAGAGGGCACCTCAATTAAGAAAATACCTCCATAAGATTGGCTTGGGCAAGTCAATGGGGCTGGTTTTTTTTTTTTTTTTGGTTAATGATTTGTGGGTGAGGACCCAGCTCACTGTGGGTGGTGCAAGAGCTGGTGGTCTTAGATGGAATAAGAAGGCAGGTTGAGCAAGCCATGAGGAGTAAGCCAGCAAGCAGGACTCTTCCAAGGCCCCTGTGTCAGCTCTTGTCTCTACGTTCCTAGCTTGGCTTCTCGTCACAATGTAGCTGTATGTGAAATAAACCGTTTCCTCCCCAAGTTCCTTTTGGTTCTGGTGTTTATCACAGCAAAACAAGGCAAATTGAATATGGATTTTCTTTGTTGTTATGAGAGAGAGAGAGAGAGAGAGAGAGAGAGAGAGAGAGAGAGAGAGAGAGAGAGAGAGAACAAGCAGATTAAGACTGGCGGCCTGGTCTACAGAGTGAGTTCCAGGACAGCCAAGGCAAGACAGAAATCTTGTCTTGAAACAACAAAAGCAGCAGCAACAAAAACTATGAACAAGAAGAAGAAGACAGGCAACTCACAACTGCCTGTGAGTCCAACTCAAGGGGACCTGACCCCTTTTCTAGACTCTGCAGTCACCTATATCCACGTGCATAGACACAAACATACATAAATCTCTTAAAAAGAGATGTTCAGGAGCATTTTCAGCTATGTAGCAAGTTTAAAGCCAACCTAGTGTGTGTGTGTGAGAGAGAGAGAGAGAGAGAGAGAGAGAGAGAGAGAGAGAGAGTAGGGCTGGTAGGATGGCTCAGTATGTAGAAGTGCTTGGTGACCTGAGCGCAGTCCTTGGATCCCATGTAAAAGCTGTTCCCAGTGCTACACATCTGCAGTCCATTACTCTTTTGTGATTGAAGACAGAGGCAGGAGAATCACCCAGATCACAGTCCTTGAGAGAGGCGGTTTCCATCATACGGAGGGAGGAGAGCGCTGCCTTCTGACCCCACACATGTACCATGGCATGTGCTCACCGGCATTACACACAATAATAAGTATATGTTTTTAATTAGCATGTACAAGACCCAAGGTGCAACCAGTTATTGGTCAGTAGTAGAGCTTCCTCAGCGTGTACCGAGACACACACACGCCAGATGATACCACAGAAAAAGACAGTCATTATCTCAAGGGAACTAAAGTCAAAAGTGGTGGTAGGAGTTGGGGCTTATGTCTGGAAAAAGGAGAAAAATTCTTCCTTTTTTTCCTATCTGTTTTTTTTAAGCTGTTCATTAAAATGAAAAACAAGACAAAACAAACCACAAAAACCCAATCTTCTCAAACGTTATTTAATTTTTTTTTTAAATAAAGGACTGAATAAATGAAGTAAAAGTGAAAGTACTTTTAAATGGCGAGCTTGTTTACCGGTCCAAGTCTTGATCCCTATGTGAAGTCAGGTCTGCGGGTGTCTTTTATCAGGAAGAAGCTGAATCAGGGGAGGGTCACATGACAATAAACTTGGTTTCCAAGAATGACAACGGACAGTGTAGGCCAGGCTACATAAATCTGCCTTTAACAATCACAGCAGCAGAGCTGATATCCAGACACACCCAGACACAGGGCACAGGTCCCACAGGGTCAGAAGTAGCCATCTATGAACTCTATGCACTGGCTGAGATTGCCTCCTTGGCGCCTCACCCTGAGTAGGAATCTTACAATGGCAGGAACCGGAATTATCCGACCACAGCTGCTCAGGCCTGCAGTAGCCTACCTGGTTCCTAGAAGATAGGATGCTGAGAGACTTCAGGTGATCGAGTCTAGTCACCATCTAGAGCTATCCATGGAAGACAGGTGGGAGCCCCATACCTTTCAGCACTCAAAGGCTCCTTCCTTCCTCTTCTCAAGACCTGCTAGCCTCTTGACCTTTGCTTGTTTGAGGTTTATGTTACTGTGGACTCCGCAGCTGCAGAATGGAGGCTGGGCTGTGGCTCTGAATGCCACTGGCTGGCAGAGAGAAGCTAAGAGACTCATTCCCAGCACTAACTAAAGGCCTATTGATCTTTGACCCCTGCCCCTCCCAAGAGCCTTGGCCCTCTTCCCGCCTCCTTTCTTCCTTGTGGGCCTCTCCCTCCATTCTCTATCCTCTCATTTTCCTCTATGCTCTTGCCTAGACTGGCAGTTTCCTCTAACTCCTTGCACCATCCGATCTTTCCATGCTGTCTTCAAGCCCTGCATCCTGTACATCTCCCAACCCTGGCACAGACAACCCAGACAAGAAGGTCCACTGGGCTTCTGAGAAGAGAAGGAGGGCATCGTCCACAGACTCAGAGTCAAAGACTCACTTGGACATTTCTAAGTTGCCCAGGTCCCGGAGACCCAGCCGACTGACGGTGAAGTATGACCGGAGTCATCTGCAGCGCTGGCTGGAGATGGAGCAGTGGGTAGATGCTCAGGTTCAGGAACTCTTCCAGGTGGGTAGCTTGAGGGGGCTGCTGGAGACTGTGGATCTGGGCTTGGGTCCTGAGGTTCAGAGAGCTTCCGAGGAGCCGGAGGGCTGATGTGAAATGGAGCATGCTTCTGCAGATGGAAGGAAAGTCTCAACCATCTCTTTAACCCCTTTGTGCTATGGAAAAGGCCTGGTTTCGTTTATGGAAATTCCCTAGACTCAGTTTCTGAGCTATATAATGGGGCTATCCATGCCTGATATATCTCTTTGCTAAGACTTTCTGAGATTTAAATGACAGTTGAAGAGTAAATGCTAGGCCGGACTTTATTGCTTTATGTCTCTTCCTTGTACATTCATGCATAAAGTTACATTGTCCAATACTGTCCCTATCAGTACCGTGGTTTTTAGTTTTAAATGAATTAAGATGAGATGAAATGCAAAATTAAGATCCCAAGTCACATAGTAATGGTTAAAGTGTCGACTGTCTCGGGTACCATATTGTCAGCACAGATGTGGACCAGTCCCAGTATCTCAGGATGTGCAACACAGAGTTAGACAGTGAGAACAGCCAAAAAACACTGACACCATGACCTCCACTGGCTTTGACTGTGTAGCTCTGGCTGCCTTTCCGCAACCTCAACCCAGGGAAGGATGGGTCTTGCCCCTGGTCATGGGGCAAGTAGTAAGTAGTCTCTTACTTAGACTCTGTCAACTCTGATCCCAGAGCAGTAGCAACTGCTTCATCAAGAATAAGGTTTTGAGCCGGGCTGTGGTGGCACACGCCTTTAATCCTAGCACTTGGGAGGCAGAGGCAGGCGGATTTCTGAGTTTGAGGCCAGCCTGGTCTACAGAGCGAGTTCCAGGACAGCCTGGGCTATACAGAGAAACCCTGTCTTGAAAAACAAACAAACAAAAAAAAAAGAATAAGGTTTTGACCTCTTTACCACGTCTTAGCCACAATGCAAACCTGGACTTGCATCACTTGATTTAACCCTCTCCCCAATTCCATTGGGTAGCTGTTGCCTTACAGTTGAGAGTTGAGATTTAGGGCTGCAGATACAGCTCAGTGGGTAGAGTGTTTGGATGAAGCCTGGACTCTGATACTCAACATTGGCATAGCATACATGGCTCATGGTGGGACATTCTTACAGGAGGCAGAAGATGGAGGCTCAGAAGTTCTGTCATCCTCAGCTACTTAGTTAATTCAAGACTACTGGAATACATTAAATGACTTGCTCAAAGTCATGCAGCTAGGGAGTCATGGACTAGGATTATAGTTTGGCCCCTGGCTAGAAAGTTTGGTACTTATTTGAACAGCCAGCCAACGGGGATTTAATCTACTATTTCGTGGGTATAAGCCCCATGGTTGGTTTCCAGAGACTAACCCACAAGACCAGGAGTTCTCATTGTTTACAAGAGTGTTTGTTAACATGACTGTCTTCTTCTGCCCTCCTTCCCTTCTTCCTTCCTTCCTTCCTTCCTTCCTTCCTTCCTTTCTCCTCCTTCCCCCTTCTTTCCTTCTTTGACTCCTGTGTTCAGGCCTGTGATTCTTGCAAGTGAGGCTTGTCAGCTGTCCTACTATGAGAGTAGAAAGGATGACTGATAGGGCCTAGTCAGTGTTGCAGCTCACTATGTCCTGTGCCTATCTGGCACACACATGGCTGGTCTGCTGAAGCATCCTTAGCTTACTTGTGGAGGGTAAAGAGATGCTTCAGAGTTGGGAACTAGAGAGGTAAGTTTTCTTGATTCCTATCTACCCTGGTTTTGCAGGGCACTGCCAGGACAGTCATCCCCACTTTACTATTTCCAGCTCCTTCCCACCAGCTAAGTTTTGGTTTCAAAGTGTTTCATGTGCCCTTGAACAAAAAGTCTCATATTTCAGACATCTCAGGGCAAGTCCTGCCAAGCAACCGAGGAAGGCAGCAGCCAAAGGACCCACTTTACAAGGCGAGGAGGGAGGAGGGAGGCTGTATCGTAATGTGCCCATAATACTGGGAAACAAGGCATGTGGGAGGACTGCTCCCAGGCAATGACTGGCATAAAACACCTGCCCTGTTATTTCCATGGTAACTGTCCAAAGGTGCCAGCAAGAAGGGACTAAGTGCCCAGGAAGCTCCAGGTGGCTGGGCATCTAAACAGAGGTCACGTATTTTGTGCTATATTCCCAATTCTTTTGTGTATTTTCATTCCCATGAATGAAAATACCCAGCTTCATGAATGAGCATACCCAGCTTCTATTCTATTTTCCCAGTGCCCCTCCTTGGCCTATCCTGCCCACCTTTGCTGTACCATTGGGAATGGGTACAGGGATGTGCCTCTTGTTTAATGACTCTCAACCTTCCTTCCTCAGAGGACCAATGTCCCCATGGGTGTGTGGCCTGGCCTGAGGTCTATGAGAAACTAAATCTAGGGATACACGCAATCTGGGGGTCCTGGGACTTCTGTTCTCTAGAAGTAGCCTGAGGATTTGGCTTAATCAACTGTGCATTTAAGGAGACCTCTCGTTAACAACGGGCTCCATACTCTACTTCTATGCCTCCCCTCCTTTTTTTTTAACCTTTTCACATCAGGCCCCTGAAAGGATTTGTCCACACTCACTTCTGACTTTTCCCATTCCCATAGCACTCAGTGCCCTGAAATCTACTGAGAGCTCAGCCTCTGCTTGCTAAGTGCTGCATTAAAGCTAATTTGCGTATCAGCAGGGAACACCGTGGAATCAAGAGTGAACTTCCTATAATTCCATGTCACTGGATATTTTCCTGGTGACAGCTGGAACACACTCCTGTTGAGGCAGTGACATTTTAAAACAACAACCTATTACATTTTTAACTTTGTAAAATGTTGTGGTTGTCAGACCTGGTGGCATAGGCCTGTAAACTCAGCTTCTGAGGAGGCTGAGGCAGGGGCACTGCAGGTTCAAGACTAGCCTGGGCAATTTAGTGAGACCCTATCTTGGAATGAAAATACACAAAAGAATTGGGAATATAGCACAAAATACGTAAGTAAGTCGAAAGCATTGTTGGGGCCACTGAGATGAATCAGCAGGTAAAGGCTATTGCCACACAAGCCTGATAACCTGAGTTTGAGCCCTTGCACCCATATAAAGGTGGATGGAGAAAACCAACTCCACAATATTGTCCTCTGACCATGGCACTTCCCCATCACACAACAACAACAACAACAATAATAATAATAATAATAATAATAATAATTTTTTATAAAGTATTATTGAACATAGTGGTACATGCCTTTAATTCAGCAATCAAGAAGCAGACACAGGCAGACAGATTTTTATGAGTTTGAGATCAGCATTTTCTATATAATGAGACCCTGTCTCAAACAACAACACCAACAACACCCAAGTACTGTCAGCGAAGCGTACAGTTAGCCCATCTGGGCTGTTCTCCATTGCTAGTCTCTATGGTCTGCGTGTGGACTGAGATGAGAAAGGGGATCAAACCAAGCAACGGCTGGCAAAAAGCTACTACAGGTGACAGTATCACAAGCTTACCACACTTGCTCATCTCAGTGGGGCTGTATTGTCTTCGATTTCTTTAAAACCTACTTTTAATAAGGGTTCTTAAATGCTTTAACCTCTCTTCTGACCCACCACCCATAAGAGGTAGTGGAAAAGAACAGTTATTAGGATATAGGAGAACTGTTTAGAAATAATTTTTTGGATTAAATCCAATCTGTGTTGTCAGGATATACACCAGCAGACCAGTTCAGTACTGTCGGGACAGCAAACATGAATTAGCAGCAGTTGCATGATCCAGTAGAAACAGTCAGGCCTCCGCCAAATTGGCACAAGTCAGTAGTGACCAGGACCAGCAGGGATGCCAGGAGAAGTTTTCTGCCATGCTTCTCTCAGTGAAGTGAAGATCAGTGAAGATATAAGACCAATGGTACATTGCAAAGCTAGCTATGCAATCCCCCATCACTGTCCATTGGGTCCTAGTTATACTCCCTCCAAACATCACATGTCTTCACATAGGTCTTGCCTTGTGAGTTAGCAAAGTTCCTTGAGTTAGACTCCATGTGAGTCTGATTCAGTTGACATCACTCTGCCAATCGGCCCAAGTTCAACAAAGCTGAAAGAACCGGCCAGAACACCACCAGAAGTTTTTTGGTGCATTTCTTTCTATGAAGTCATGATAAAGGATAACCATTAAGGAATGACAAGGTGTACCAATACCATCTAGCACCATCTACTGTCTATTGGGTCCTTCATAACATCATGCGTCCTTTTACATGTTTGCTTTAGCAAAACAACCTTTTGCCTGTGTCTGTTTCAGGAAAATGTTCCTTCATGTGTCTGCTTTCGCAAAACATCTCACCTGTGTCTGCTTCAGGAAAACACTCTTTCATGTGTCTGCCCCAGTGAAACACCATCAGACACAACTGACTTTCCAAAGAAAATAAATTTCCATTTCAGGGCTGTTATTCTCTGGGAATTCAAAACATATGTGAGGGGCTGAGGGTGGAGCTCAGTGACAGAGCATGTACTTAGCATGTGCAAGACCTTGGCACTAGGGATGAGGGGATTTGAAAGAAAAAATATTGGGATTGTGATATAATCCTCTATTATCAACATGCTCAACATATATTGGATACATAAATGGGATAATAATGGTTTAAGGGTCTTATAAAAGCAAACATAAACTTTTAAAAAATTGTATATGTGTGTATGCACATGATAGACATGTGTGGGAGTTCCTGAGACAGTGTGTAGAGGAGATAACTTGGGGAAGCTGGCTTTCTCCTTCCATTTTTATGTAGGTACCAGGGATCGAACTCAGGTTGTCAGGTTTGTGCAGCAAACTCCTCCGCCCACTCAGCTACCTCAATGGCCCCCAAATCCTAATTTTTATAATGATTTATGTTGAGACAGGATCTTGCTATATAGCCTAAAATAGCCTTGAAATCAAAACTTCAGAGTAGCTGGCGTCACAGGCAAGTATCCTCTGCCCTGGCTCTTCCCCTGCCTTCTGAGATTCTGATCCACAACTGTTAGATGATGGACGATGGGCAGGCCAAGGGTCTGTTCTACCTCCCACTCTGCGGCCACACCCTGGGCTGAGTGTGTGCACACATGTGTTATTATGCACATGTGGAGATCAAAGGACAACTTTCAGAGAATTTGTTTTCTCCTGCCGCTGTGGGCTCTGGGGATCAAACAGAAGTAATCAGCCTGTGGTAAGTGCCTTTATCTGCTGAGCCCTTACCCCCAGATAGGGTCTCATTGTGTAGCTTTGGCTAACTTAGAATTTGTAGGCTGGGTTTGAATCCAGGCCTGGCTCTGCCTTCTTAATACTGGGGTCAAAAGTGTATGCTGCCAAGACTGAACTTGGCTTGTGTGTGTGTGTGTGTGTGTGTGTGTGTGTGTGTGCGCGCGCGCAGGCGTGTGCATGCATGTGTGCGTGTGCATGTGTGTAACCTTGGCTGTCCTGTTGTCATGTAGCCAGGCTAGCTTAAAGATTTCACCAATTCTTTTGCCTCACCTTCCCAAGTGCTGAGACCAATTGTGTGCTCTCACATCTGACTGTATATTTTGTGTGGCTTTCTAGTTAGCAACTACATTATGAGAATAATCTAGTGCTTGTCACTCACTCCCAACCCTAAGCATCACGATTTGATGAAGTTTGTTTGTTTGTTTGTTTACTTATTCTAGGCTTTTTTTTGGTTTTGGTTTTGGTTTTGGTTTTTCCAGACAGGGTTTCTCTGTATAGCCCTGGCTGTCCTGGAACTCACTCTGTAGACCAAGCTGGCCTCGAATGCAGAAATCCGCCCGCCTCTGCCTCCCAAGTGCTGGCATTAAAGGTGTGTGCCACCACTGCCTGGCTTATATTTTTCAAAACCTACTTTAATAAGGGTTTTTAAACCCTTCAATCTCCCTTACAGCCCACCAACCAAAGATAGGGGAGAAAGATGGCTTAGGACAAGTGGGGCATAGACCTGGTTAGAGTAGTTCTTTGGGGCGATTCCGATCTTTGTTGTCAGCAGTCCAGTCCACTAGCAAAACATCAACAGGAATCAGCAGTAGCAGCTCAATCCAGAAGAAACCTCGAGGTTCCAGTGAAGTGGCAAGAAGCAGCCAGAACACAACCAGAAGTTCTTTGGTGTGTTTCTCTCTATGAAGTCATGACAAGTGAAGATCAGTGAAGAAAGCAAGGTGAACCAATGCCAGAGCGTCGTCTACTGTTTGTTGGATTATACTTATATTTTTTCCAAATATCAGGTGTCCTTTCAAACATCCACTCCAGCAAAATATCACATGACCTTTCACCAGACAGCTTCCAGAACAACACCGAGTGTCTGTTCTCAACAAAACATCCTTTCATAACACAGTTTCCAGTAAAACATCACATGACACAGCTGGGTCTCCAATGAAACTAGAAATTCCTATATTTATTTATTTATTCATGAGACAGGGTGTCATCTCCCATTTAATAGTCAAGGGTGATTTTATGTCTCTCTCCCAAGTGCTGGGGTTACAAGTGTATTCTAGGTATATGCTGGTCCTGAGGCCTGTATCCAAGGCTTTGTGCATGCTTGGTAAGCACTCTACTGACAGAACTACCCAGTGTCTGGTTACTTTGTATGCTCCAGATTTAGGAATGCCTTCTTCCAGGAATCTTCCTGAGCCCTGGGTTGGTGAATTTTTCTTCCCATAGACTCCTATGGTCATGTGTGAGCTCTCCTTCCCATGGACTCCTGTGGTCATGTGTGGCTCTCCTTCACATGGGCTCCTGTGGTCATGTGTGAGCTTTCCTTCCCATGGACTCCTGGGGTCATGTGCGGCTCTCCTTCCCATAGGCTCCTGTGGTCATGTGTGAGCTTTCCTTCCCATGTAACTCCTGTGGTCATGTGTGAGTTTTCCTTCCCATGGGCTTCTGTGCTCTCTTAAGGCATCAGTCTGTCACTATCTATTGTAACTGCTCTGTCAGTTGTCTGTAGGCTTTTCAAGGTCAGGATCATATTGTCTGTCTGTCTTGGTGTTATACTTCTAAGACTCATCTTTATCTTTGACATACAACTGGCCTTCATTTATTAATCTACCTGTTTGTTTGACTATATATCTAGCTATTTGTACTGGCTGGTTTTGTGTGTCAACTTGACACAGGCTGGAGTTATCACAGAGAAAGGAGCTTCAGTTGGGGAAGTGCCTCCATGAGATCCAGCTGTGGGGCATTTTCTCAATTAGTGATCAAGGGAGGAGGTACCCACTTGTGGGTGGTACCACCTCTGGGCTAGTATTCTTGGGTTCTATAAGAGAGCAGGCTGAGCAAACCAGCGGAAGCAAGCCAGTAAGGAACATCCCTCCATGGCCTCCACATCAGCTCCTGCTTCCTGACCTGCTTGAGTTCCAGTCCTGACTTCCTTTAGTGATGAACAGCAGTGTGGAAGTGTAAACCCTTGATAAACCCTTTCCTCCCCAACTTGCTTCTTGGTCATGATGTTTGTACAGGAATAGAAACCCTGACTAAAACAAATTGGTACCAGGAGTGGGGTATTCCTGTGACAACCTGACCATGTTTTGGGAAGGACTGTGGAAGGACTTTGGAACTTTGAGCTTGAAGAGCCATTAGGATGTTAAGAGCTCTGTGGGATGTTCTGTCGGCACTTGGGAGATAATGTTAAGAACAGCGCAGAAGATGGAGGCCTGGCTTGTGAAATTTCAGAGGGAAAATTAAAGACTCTTTTCAGAATTGTTGATGTTTTGATTGTGAAGATTCTGTGGTTTTGGTTAGCGGGGGCTGAAGAATCAGCTGTGATTAACAAGATACCAGAACCATTAAAGCAAGCCTTTGTGTTACTGGGACTATTGATGCTGGTTAGCTGGAACTAAGAAATTAGTAGTGATTAAGAAGAGACCAGCATCATTGAGGTGAAATCTTCTGGGAAGTGTTTTCTGAAAGCACAGAGGCTGTGTTCCAGAGATAGCCACGGTTGTACTTTGTGCTGTGGTTGGACTTGGTACTGTGTAAGAGTCACCCAGGTGGTACTGGTTTTGAAGGCGTGAAGGGGTCATGACGAACAGCTGAGGCTCAGCACTGTGAGAGGCTGTGGAAGGCCATTGGTGAAGGTACAACCTCAGTTGCAATTGATGGCCCAGGACTGAAGGAGTCATGCAAAGGAGTTGAAGCTTGGCACCATGAAGAGAGCCTATGAGAGGCTACTGGTGAAGCCTAGTTACAGAATAAGACAGCAGTGTTTTGGAGAGGCCAGTGCCATGAGATGACCACCAAGAACAGCAGCAGCAGTGGAGTACAGGTAGCTGGAGCCTAGAAGACAAGGTGTGTGCTACAAAGGGCAGAGCTGGAGAAGTGACCCAAGCTCTTGGAGGAGCCTGGAAGATCGTGAAATGGATCCCAGACATTGAACCATTGGAGTTTGAGTTTTGCTTTTGATTGTGACTGTGCCCTGATATTTTTCCCTCTTGAAGGAAGAAAGTATTTTAGTGGAGCTCACAGTTAAGAAACCTTGAATTTTTAAAATACTTTGAATTTTAAAAGATATTAGACATTTTAAAGGGATTGAACTTTTAATATGTAAAGACTGTGGGACTTTTAAAGGTATTTAGATTTTGGGGATGAATAAGAAAGTAAGAGTTGAAGCTTAATAGTGATGTGTTCATGTGTCAAGTTGACAAGGGGTCAATTCTGACTGGTTTTGTGTGTCAACTTGACACAGGCTGGAGTTATCACAGAGAAAGGAGCTTCAGTTGGGGAAGTGCCTCCCTGAGATCCAGTTGTGGGACATTTTCTCAATTAGTGATCAAGGGGGGAGGGCCACTTCTGGGTGGTACCACCTCTGGGCTGGTATTCTTGGATTCTATAAAAGAGCAGGCTGAGCAAGCCAGGGGAAGCAAGCCAGTAAGAAACATCCCTCCATGGCCTCCGCTTCAGCTCCTGCTTCCTGACCTGCTTGAGTTCCAGTCCTGACTTCCTTTAGCGATGAACAGCAGTGTGGAAGTGTAAGCTCAATAAACCCTTTTCTACCCAACTTGCTTCTTGGTCATGATGTTTGTACAGGAATAGAAACCTTGACTAAGACACCATTTATCGTGGCTGGCCTTGAACTCAGAGATCTGCCTGTTTCTGCCTCCTGAGTGCTATGCCATGACTGCCCAGCTGCCTTCTCTTGACAAACACATATAAAGTCCATGAGCTTTGAATGAAGTCCACTATACGTGAAAAAAGGGTGGGAGGAAGTCTAGAGCTTCAGGGAAAGGAGCTGATTCAGGCAACAGTAATTTTTTAAAAAATGCCAAAGTTCTTGAGTGCTAACAGTGGAAGGAGAAGGAAGGAAGATGAGGGTTCTTTTCTTTTTGCTACATTATTCGATCTGTTTTATTTATTCATAATTTATTCATAATTTACAAAGTCATCTTTATTGAATATAAACTGACAGGGAAGAAATGTGCCCTTTGACAGTGAACAAAATAAATACAGTGAGTGAGTGTATTTTGCCCTTTTTAAAATGTTACACCATCAAGTGTGTGTGCGTGGACATGGGCCTGTGAGTGCAGGGACCAAATGGAGGCCAAAGATCAGATTCCCCTGGAGCTGCAGCTATGGAGGTGTAAGGACATGGTGCTGGGAACCAAACTCAGCTCCTCTGGAAGAACAGACAGTGCTCTACCGCTGAGCCGTCTTCTCCAGCCCCTGTGACTGTGACTTTTCTTGTTTTGAGACAGAGCCTCTCTAGGTAATCCTGGCTGTCACAGAGCTTGCTATTATACCAAGATGGCTTCTAACTCACAGAGATTAAATTGAATCAAATCTAATCCAGGTTCTCTGGAAACGCAGCTAGTGCTCCTATCTGCTGAGCTATCTCCACAAGACATTTTCCCACTATGGATTCTAGGTTGGTCTGAAAGTCATGGTCCTCTGTCCTTAGCCTACGCACTGAGGGTACCTGAAGACCTCTTTTGGTATAACTCTTAACACTTTTGCACAAAATATAGTAGGTGCCTAGTAAACCTTTATCAATAGTAAAGTCAGTGGTCCTTGTGAGTTAGCTGAGGAGGGGGATCAATATGAAGATCAGCAGATGAAGGTGGAGATGGGTGAGTCCTGTCAGTAACTGCCATTCTAGCATCAGGTGCTCAGATACCTGTTACTGTCAACTAGGGTCAAGAAGATCCTTCTGAGCCTGAGATTGATCTGGAAGCTCTCATGGACTTGTCCACAGAACAGCAAAGGACTCAGCTGGAGGTAGGATGGGAAGCTGGGCTTGGAGCCTAGGGAGGGTTCTCGGGATGCCAGTGGGGGCTTGTGGGGAAGGACATGACTCTGTTCAGCTTGCTCTCTTTTATTCAGGCCATTCTCCAAGACTGCCCAGGCGACAGTGAGGTAAGGCACGTTCTGCTACTGCATTAGGAGCAAGCTTTAGTGGGAGGCTACTACAAATAGAGAGGAGCCTTTAAGAGGAATGCTCAGCCCTTGACCATTCCTTCTGTTTCTTGCTCTGGGGACAGTGGGAAGACAGATTAAGGAGGGTAGCATAGTGACTGTGATTTCCTGCCTTAATCTCAGTGTTTTCTCTCCCTCAGCCTTTTATCTCTGAGCTACTCAGTCAACTCAAGAGACTTCGGAGACTCAGCAGGCCTTCAAAATAATCCTGGAGGAACCATCTTCTGCAGCCTCAGCACTGACAGGATCCACAGGATTCTGGCCAGGATTCACATGCCTGACCTGGATACTGGCTGAAAGGCCTTCGATACAGACAAGGGCTGCAGAAGACAGAGAGACACTTGTATAGCCCACATGTGTGTGCAGCCACAGCTGGCTCTCCACTGGGCTCTCTGGGAGTCAGCTGTAGTTGTTGTCTAATACTTTCCTTGGCAGCCAAGATAAAACCTTTAGGAGCCCAGAATAAGGGAGTGTGGTGTGTGTCTATGTTGGGGATGGGAGAGGGGAAGTGATATCTTGGAAGACCAACATCCTAAGTCACTTGGCTCTATCCACATCATTAATCCATGCATCCATCCATCCATCTACCCACCATTATCCCCCATCCTCATTCCCACAGGTGTTGGGAATGCAAAGACAGAGACCATAGATAGCTTGGCTTTGAAGAGATTGGAATAGGGAGGCCTGAAGGCCATGTGGGTAAAGCACAGAGCATCCTGGTGTCACCAACAAGAAAGGCCTAACTGACAGAGACAAGTTTAGAATTCTGTCAGAGGCAACCGGGAACACGGCACTGAATCTCACAGCAAACATCTCAGGGGAGCATCCAGGGAGGCTGATCCCTCCTCCACACGCAGTGTAGCAGGCCTCTTTGGATTGTACTGTCTTCCTGGATTAGCTCCTGTGCAGAGCAGGAAGGAAAGAAGCAGAGGATATGCAGAGGAGTGAAAGGAACTGCCAGAGACTGAGCCAAGTAGTTGAAGACAGCCATTGTTGGATTTTTGAGATACACAAGTTGGGACAGGAGCCAGGACTTCTGTGAGTGGAGGAAGTATTGTTCCTACATTCACTACTAAGTACTAGACAGATAGAAATCCAACACGGAAGAGTCTTCTGGTTAAGTTGAGCCTTGCTGAGTACAAGACACAATTCCCTAGGTGAATATTCATGAATGAGGCTTACTTGGAATGAGACCACCAGGAGGTGGGACTGTCCTTGCTAGGAGCTTACAGAAGCTCAAGCTTTTCATGAATTCCACAAGAGTCTGCTTCTAACCTACTGTGTTCTTAGCACCTCTCATATGCCCCAGGCTCAGGTGCCATGAGGTTCTAGATAAAGAGGTGTTGGGCACCTGGAGTTATAGGTCAGTGGTAGAGCACATAGCATGTATGAGGATGTGGGTTCAATCCCCAGTAGTGCCAGTAAGAAACACAACTGAAAGGTTCTGGAGTGAAAAGATGAAGCATCCTTCTGTAGCATGTGCAAAGCCATGGGTTCAATCCCCAGGGCAGAAAAAAACATCTGCGGCCAATGCTTCAACACATTTTATTAGATCCACTATAGGCCAGGGCTGGGCAAAAGAAGCAGGCTTCAGGTATCATTCTTAGCTTCAGTCTGGTCTTCCCCACCTGCCTCTGATTGAGTCCATCTCTTAGAGGAGGGCCTGACTCCTTTCCTCTGGTCCCTCTAAGAGCCATTATCTTTCTTCCTTCCAGGAACTGGAAGCTCACAAAGGGCTGTGTTTACCATCAAAAGAGCAGGGTCTGACATCCTCCTGGATGCCCTGAGGCAGCCCAGGGTTCTTCCCAGCCTGCTGGTTGCCTGTGGCACTGCCACCTCAGGAGATCATTAGGTTATCCTCAGTGTTCCTGGCAAGGCGGTCGGGGCTGGTAGGGAGAAGTCTGATGTTCTTTAAGATCAAAGTTATCATGGCCCTCCCTGCAGAATAAAGGCGTGAATGGCAGACAACTTGGCAGCCCTCAAGTCAAGAACATTCTCCTCTCAGAACATTCTCCCAGCACCCACCGGAAGCACCGGGCACAGTAGAGGTCTCCATCACAGCCAGCACAGCGCAGAGTAGCATCCTCATTGCAGATACAGCACCAGGGGAGTTCTTCCTCCTCAGCTTGGGGCCCCTGAAGCAGAGACTGGGGCTTACTTAGGAAGAGAGGAATAGGGAACATAGAGATGGATCAGTGAGGCTGGTGGCAGCCTGTCTCTGGGAAGTGTAGGGCCTTGCTCACCTCAGTCTCTGCCTTGTAGGGTTGGGCCCAGGATCTTGGAGCTGGTTTCTCAGGGATGTTAAAGCCACTTGCTTCATCCAGGGCAGATTCTTCAGTGAGCTGTGAACAGGGAGGGAAAGAACTACTTCCTGCTCTAGGCACAGGCTTGTACTCAGTATACTTCACCTTCTACCTCCTTCCTGCCTACGACTGCATATTTCCTATTTCAAGACACCAGGAAAAACAGGGCCCCAGCTAGAAGGAGTGCTGAGGAATGACCACTCATGTGGCCCTGGAACAGAGGCAGTGCACGAGACCAGACAGCTGCTGTAACACTGAGCAAGGAGGCAGGGGCAGACCAGGGTGACTGGGTGGGTTACGGGGCTACCTGCTGCATGAGTCTCTGGATGGCTGTCTCTTCATCCTCAATGTCATCACTGTCTGGGAGGTGATAGTCCTGGAGGGTCACTTGAATGAGGGGCAGAAACACAGGAAGAAGTGAGGTGAGAGATTTTACCAAATGGCTTTCCTCTTGCCTTCTAGAACTGTTGGTTCCTGGGGGCACTTAGTTCAGAGGTAAGATCCAAGCTGCTTGCCTCCCTACCCCTGCCCTGCAAGGCTGGACAATCAGCCCTGAGGGCAGAGGTGAGAATGAGAAACATTAGCACCAGGAGGGACTGGAGGTTCCACTGCCCCAATATGGCTGCCTCAGAGTCCTCATTCTCTGCTCTGCCCATCATCTGTCACGGCTCTGCAGAGCACATGGCGTACTCTTTGGCACAGGGACCCTTTTATCTGCTTTAGCACCGTCAGGGAAAGTACAGTCTGTGGGGGCAGTACGTCTTGGCCAGGGGGCCTGAGTAAGGATGCTGGCTCGCGCTTTTACCTCTGCTGGGGTCCTGTTCCTGCAGTACAGCCAGTCTTTTGGCAAGCGCCAGGATCTGCTCCTGCCTGGTGTTCTCCTCCTGTAGCTCAACTGCTGCCTCAGCTAACAGCTTGTTCTTCTCTTCCTCCAGAGACTGGCTGGCCTGGCCCTGGGAATTTGTGTGCTGGTTCCTTGTAGCTCCCTTGTTGAGGTCATTCTGGAGGGAGGCTGCTGGAAGGGGTGATGCAGTTAGGAACACAGAAGAATTCTGGGATCTCATCCCACAAGTCTCTGAACCCATTTCTCAACTAGGTTTAACCATACATTTTCATTGATCAATCCTAGGTTTTTATTCATTCATTTATTTATTTTTGGTTTTTTTCAAGGCAAGCTTTCTCTGTGTAGTCCTGCCCTTCTTGTAACTCACTTTACAGACCAGGTTGGCCTTGAACTGAGATCTGCAAGACTCTGCTTCCCAAGTGCTGGTCCCAAGGTGTGTGCCACTTCCAAGTCTATTCATTTATTTTAAAGACAGGGGTTTGCTGTAGAATCTAGGCTAGCCTGGAACACTTACTTACTTTCTCTCTCTCTCTCTCTTTCATTATTCTCTCATGTATTACATCCTGACTTCAGTTTCCCTCCCCTTCCCTCCTGCCAAGTTTCTCTGCTTCAACTTCCCTTTCTTTTAGTCCCATGCCAGTTTGCCTTCCACCTCCCCTCAGAATAGAGAAGATCTCCCAGGGACACCAGGGACATTGGCCATCCACAGCAAGGGAGGAGGTAACCTAGTAGTAGGTAAAAGGTCCCACAAACAGGCAAGAGTCAGAGACAGCCTCTGCTCCCAGTGTTAGGAATCCCACTAGAACACCAAGCTACTCATCCATAGCAAATATGCAGAGGACCTAGGCCAGACCTCTACAGGATCCCTGAGTCCCCAGTCTTCGATCCCACGAGTCCCAACCAGTCCTTTCTGTGGGTCTTGGTCTCTTGGGGTGTCCCTGACTTCTCTAGCTCCTCAGATCCTTCCTCCCCTTCCTTTGTTGCACTCTCTGAGCTCCCTCTCATGTTTGTCTGAAGTATTCTGCATCTGTTCCCACAGTAGCTGGATGAAGTCTCTCTGAACACTCTAATGATGATTTTGCAGGAATAACAAACTGTAGGTCAAAGGTTTTGTGTCTGGGTTGGTGCCCCTATCCCACCACTTGATGGCCTGGAACTCATGATCCTCCTGCCTTTACCCCACATTTCTATGAGTGCAGAGTAAACCATTGTGCCTTGGAAAACTAGTAATTTTAGTTGTGTTTTTCAAAGACATCACCCTTGGGAGTGACAATTTTGGAATTTTGCTTCCTTTGGAAAACACAGAAATACTATGTTTTTTGTTTTAATTGCCTATATGGAATATAGGGCTGCTTCAGATTTTCAATAGCAGCTGACTATGATTTGCCTTGTGCTCTAGCAGGGATATGATTTTGCCAGTTACAGAATGTTTCTGCAAGTGTGTGACATTTGGAATTCTGGGGACTTTTCAGAGGGTATATAAATGTTACACCCTGAGAGGTTGCTGGTGGGTTTTTAGTTGTTGTGGTTTTCTACTTAGTATGTAGTAATGTGCAGAGAAGAAACAAGAAGACGGAATTAGATATTCTTAAGACAAAGAGCAATCTTGTCCCTAAGGAATTTAACAGCCCTAAACAACAGGAAGATGTCTACCTATAATGTCGCTGTTTTTCAACCCTTTATTCAGGAATCTCTTTCCTTTCATCTCTATCATTTTTCTCTATCATCTAGTGTTGGAAGTTTAAAGGGTGGAAGAAAAAGGGCAGAGAAGAGAAGCACCTACAATGTAGCAAAAGACAGCTACACACCTCCACACAGATTTGGGTGGTTATTCTATGGCTAAAGGATCAGAATGAGGGGCTAAGTTTTCCAGACTGTCTTTCAGGGCTGGAATCAGCATTTTCTGGGAACAACAGGGAGAAGTCATAACAGAGACAGCTAAGTTAGATAATGGGCAGGAAGACATTTGATAGTAATCCATACATCAGATGAGTGAGGTTATCCACAGAGACTCTCTTCAGTAGTTTATCAATCTCAGTTCCACGGATACATTTAAGGGCATTTTTTTTCAGGGGTGCGGAGCTGACAACTGGCACGATAGGGTGCCCAACAGCATCCCCATCTTCCACCAAGAGAAGCCAGGAGTACTGTGAACTGTGATAATGAAAATGTCTTTAACCAAATCCAAAGGTGCCTAAGGCTCAAAATCACTCCTAGTTGGAGCTACCGCTCTGTAGACTTCATTACCACTCTCCAAGAATCTTCTATGATGTCAGAACACTGCCTAGCACATCCTAGATCTACAGTCCATGATGCAATCCTGAGCTCATGTGGGCAGCAAACAGTGGAAATGGTGCGAGGAGGCAACTCATCCTAACTCTTTTCATTGAAGTCTCTTCCTCATTGTCAGTGCAGTCAGTCACTGCAGAGAGTACTCACTAAGTACTTATTATGAGCCAGGCACAGTCCCAAGCACTTACTATATTGTTTCATTTATTCCTCATGACTTCTCCTAGGACATAGGTTTTTGCACACTTGAGTTTACTGTTGAGAAAGACTCAGATGGTGGTGGAAGTGGAATTCACCATCTGATTCTAGAGCCAGTGCAAGAGGCCCATGCTGGATCCCTTTGGAGCAAGCACTCAGTAAACAGAAGGTCTTTAGTGTTGACCATTCTCTGACTTACATTCACCTCCCAAAAGGGTGAGCAGAAGAGGCAGGACATGACTTGGGAGACACCAAGGGGACAAGTTACCTGAGGCTCTTGGTTGGCAGCTTTCATCAATAGCCACCTCAGCTGTCAACTGTGTTAGCAGATCCTGCGTCTGCTGGGCCTGGGTCCTGGTATCTGGTGCCTGGTGTGCCTGTGTAGAGGAGGGAAGCTCAGTGGGGAAAGGGGTGTGGGGAAGGCCACACCTAGAGTGCAGAAGTTTGAGTCAGGGGTGGATGCTGAAGAGTTTTCAAAGCCCAAGGAAAGGGATGAATTCAAGTCCACATAGGTGAGTCGGTCTGGCAGCTCCCAACAGGACTGAGTATCCACTCTTTGCTGACGCACTCAGTCCTGCTGCTTGGCCTTTGTCCTTTGGCTTAGGAGCAGGCTTAAGGCTCAGGAGGTAGGGGTGGGAGGCTTTACCAATCCCTGCAAAGCACAGGATCATACATGTATCTGGGCTTGTGAAGGGTGCTTGCCCTAGGAAATCCTTTTCTCCTAAGCTGTCACACTCACCGGTCTCACGGTGTGAGGAGGTGGGACTCTGCCCTGCAATGCTGCAAGCCGATCCTCCATCTCCTGTGTGGAAGGAATGGGGCCCTGGGCTTCATCCTTGAGTGCGGCTAGCCGTGCCTCTATCTCTGCTTGTGAGGGTACTTTCTCTGCAGTTGGTAAGGAGAGGATTTGTAAGGGCCAGAGGAAGCTCAGACCTCAGTTCTGGGATGTGCCTTTTAAAGGTCCCTGGCCCACTCCCACTCACTGGGCTTGTTTTCCTGACGAAGCCGTGCTAGGCGCTCAGCGATGGCTTGGTCTTTGTGGGTCAGGCCTTGGCTCTGAGAAGTGCTGGGCTTTTTCTTGGCTTCTAAGGCCGCCACACGCCTGGGTGAATATGAGGTAGAAATTCTTAAGGAACCCATTCCAATCAACCTGAGCCTCCACGGGCCATCTTCTGTGGCCTCTATTCATGTGGTGCCTCAGCTCAACCCAGATGACCAGCAGGAGGGTATGCCTGAGAGGGAAAGAGCTCCCAAATGCCTTTTCTGATAACTGGTTAGTGAGCAGCTTCCAGGGTCCAAGAGGGAAGCCAGGAGCCTGGAGGTGGGCATTCTCTCTGTCCTGTACCCATTTGTTCTGGAAACTGGAAGGAGAGATGTGGTAGTGGTGTCCTTGTCTTTTCCCAGCCCCGCTTGTCTTCTTCTCAGTACTTACTTCTTATAGTTCTGAGGTGGCGACCACTTGGAGGCAGTGTCAGAAGACCCTCTAGAGAGAGGACACCAGAGGACATTGGTGTTAGAAGTCCTGCCCTCCTCCCCATTAGTAATTTCTACCCCAAATACTTCCCAGACAGACCTCTGGCCAGGGAGCACAAGGCCACAAGGCCTGACCAGATACTTATTGCCATGTCTGCCTGAACCCTTGCCCGTGCCCATCTCTCACCTGGTCAGGACTGTGTGGCACTGCTTGCAGACTTTCTGTCGTGTATTGTCAGCCCGGGGTACCAGAGCGCTGAAGCTAAGACAGCCATTACAGAAGGCTCGGCCACAATTCTTACAGCCATACTATAAGAAAACACGAAGTGGGGGGGATCATGCCTCACCCACCCCACTGGCTCTTCTGAGACCCTCTAAGCACTCACAGAAAGAGGGAATTGAAGTTGTGACCAACTTTTGGAGGAAGGAGGAAGAGTGGGATCCCTAGGGTGCTGGCAGAGATGGGTTCAGCAATCCCTTGGTTTTCGCAGTCTTGTTCAAATCGGATAAAACTTCAGGCAAAATTCACATGCTTTCTCCCGTTTTCAATTTCATTACACCATGGGGGTGTAATGCAAAGACAAACAAGGCCCTGTGTGTCAGGTCACTGGCTCCTCAACAAAAAGAGAGTTGAGTGCAGATCCCGTGCTTTTCCCTGCTTGGGCAGAGGGTGGGAGGTTTGCCGCAGGGTAGGGCTGGTACAATAGCTTCAATTATTAAGTACTTAGTGTGTGCCAGGCACTAAACTTGCACCTTAAAATTCATCATCTGATATAGCCACTGTCATTCACATAGGTCATCATATTTGATCCCGATGTCCACAGTATTATCTGTTTTAACAGGGGTTAGAGAAATTACATGACTGTTCAATTAGATCATTCTTTGAAGAAGACGGGACAGCTGAAATTTGAACTAAAAAATTGATATGTAAGCGCTCCAGTCCTACACACCATGAATTCATCCCATTTCCTTCCCATTAACGCTTTTGCGGCTTACAAGGAGTGTGTGACAAGTCTGTGTTGAGACCAAGGCTTTTTCATTGTGTCCTGGGGAGAAGAGAAGTATGGCAATCTCTCCTGGGTAAATGCAAACTGTGGGTGAGGCAGGTTTCAGAACAGAGAGCAGCAGGCATGGTATGACGTTAAAGACAGAGATGGAGAGAAGGGGAGTGGACAGAATGCAGGTGGCAGATAGTTCACTTGGAGAATTAAAAAAAAAAAGTGTAGCTTTTGGAAAGTTTACAATTTCTAGGGTACTTTCAGCTTCAGCACCTCACCGAAGCAGCTTTAAATTTTCTTAATTTACATTGTTTCTTTGTGAATGTATGCGTGCAGACATGTGCATATCACGGCATGTGTGTGGAGATCAGAGACTAACTTTCAGGAGTTCTCTCCTTCCACCATGTGGGTCCTGGGGTTCGAACTAAGGTCATCAGGGTTAGCAGCAAGTGCTTTTACTCACTGGACCTCATCAGACCATCATCTTAATCCCGAAAAGGGGTGGGCATTCGCCCCGCTTTACAGAAATGTTAACTGGGTTACTTCATCAAAACCACACAACTGAAAAGAAGCCGTCGTCAGTCTTTAGCCTGCAAGTCCCTTCCCTTCTCCCCGCGTCCTCCCTTGGCCCTTCAGCTCTCAGAGAGTAGTACACTCGCCTCCTTCTTGAAGAGGGTGAACTTGACAGCACAGCCGTAGCACCTGCTCTCCATAGCAGTTCTCGGCGCTGCAGAATAGACAGGTTAGCTTCTCACCAGCGTAGTGCAGGCCTCTCAGACCCTCAGGTTGTGCAGCCCAGTCCCACACACCCATCGGCGCTGTCCAGGGGCGGCCCAGTGCGGGGAATTCTGGCTCTCCGCTCACCAAGGCGCTGGCGGCCGCGGAGCGCGGCATGCTGGGAGTCGTAGTTCATTCTCCACTGCGCGCTCCTCCACAGCCCGTCGAACCTGAATCGGGAGGAGCCATCCCAGGAGGCTTAGCGCGCTCTTGGGCGGGCTCGGAGCTAGTAACCCCCGCCCCGACGCGCACGCTCAGACTCTTGGGAGTTGTAGTATCAACTCAAGTTTCGGCTAGAACCATGGCGGTGACCAAGGAGCTCTTACAAATGGATCTGTACGCGCTGCTGGGCATTGAAGAGAAGGCGGCAGACAAAGAGGTGAGAACCTGATAGGCAAAGCAGCTCTTCGGTCCTCGCGCCTGGCTTGCGCCTGGTTTCGACTTTCTATGCTCCGCCCTATCCTGGACCGGGGAGCGAGGGATGGCCAATGACTAAAAAGGGGGCATTTCCTGAAAGGCTTGAGGACCTCGTAAAGGTGGGAGGCATTGAGGACTCTGAACTGTGTGACTGTGTTGTCCCTACTGCTACGCTGTTTGTAGACCGGTTGAACCTGAGAACCAGGCCTGCTTTTTTGCGCCTGCGCAGCATCAGTTTGTACGCTGAACGTTTTACCTGTGTATGGAGGTGTTTTCGTTTCAATCTATTTTAACTTCAGGTGGAGCCTAGGAAGTAAAGTCTCTAGGCTCTTCACTCCCTCCTCAGCCCTTCTAATTTTCTGGATTTGACGTTGAGGCCTAGAATCTAGAGAACTCGGTTTTCTTTTCCTCTTTTTAAGTATCAGATGTTCCAGTGTTCTCAGTGCGTGCTGCTTAGCGGGTTAAAACAAGAGGACGAGAAGGTTAAAGCAGGTGGTGTGGGGTTCAACTTATCTTTTTTAAGTGCTGGTTAAGGTGCCTGGGGTAAGACAGATCAAGATGTACTTAAAGTTTCTGTTATTTACTCTTAGATTGTGATGGCGATTGTTAACAGTACACACAGGGGAGTTCATTGGATAAAAATTAATGCCCACCAGGCTGGGCATAGTGGTACAAGCCTGTAATGCACTTGGGAGCTGGAGGGAGGAGAACCAGGAATTTAAGGTCGACTTCAGCTTCTTGTAGAGTATAAGGTCAGCTGTCTTAAGGGGGGTGGGGTGGGGAGAAAGATCTTATCAATGCACTTTATACCTCTGGATGGCCTCGACCAAGGATTGAATGCCAAGAGTGCTCTGGGGCAGAAAATCAGGGCGACTCGACTGATTCTTTAGTAAAGTTGTGGTCATCCTGCTCGAAAAGCTTCCTGACGATTTGGCTGAAGTCAAAGTGGATGTAGAAATACCCATAACACCCCCCTCCCCCACTTTGAAGCAAGGTTGGTGTAGCCCAGGCTGTCTTGAAACTTTCTATGTAGATCAGACTAGCTTCTTGAACTCACAGAAATAAATCTGCCTCTGCCTCCCAAATGTTAGGATTAAAGGTGTGTGCCCCATGTCCTGCTTTGGGGAGTCAAGCTTTTTACCTGAGTGCTTGGGACTCAAATTCAGATCCTCTTGCTTACAGGACGGCACTTTACAGACTGGGCCACCTCTCCAACCCCAGATCATCACCACCACCGCCGCCGCCTCCTCCTTCTCCACCACCACCTGTGTGTGTGTGTGTGTGTGTGTGTGTGTGTGTGTGTGTGTGGTCAGGTCGATGAAAATACTACCCAGTGCAGACACCCTATTTAAAAAGTATAAACAACAGGGGGGCTGGGGAGAGATGGCTTTGTGGTTAAGAAGGTATACAATACTCTTCCAGAGGATCTGAGTTTGGGGCATCTGTAGTCGATAGCCCCTGCAGACATCTGCACTCATGTGCACATACATGCACATACACAGACATATTTAAAAAGGAATCCAACTCAGTTTAGTTGGTCCCCTCAGAGAAGTTTTGCCTGTTACCCCTCAATCCCCATGCTGGATATGATCTTAGGACTTTGCTAGGCAGGTGTTCTATTGAGCTACAACCCAATCTTTTTGCCTGTTACTCTCTTTAATAGCTGCTGGCTCCCCTCCTTTCCAGCACTTTCTATTAGTCTGCAGTTAGGTCTGTTGTTATTTGCCTAATGCCTTAATCCTTTCTGTGCTTCTGCCTCTGGAGAAGCAGATCTGGGGTGGGAGAGTTGGCTCAGCCGTTAAAGGCTAGGCTTACACCAAAAGTATAAGAGAAATAGATCTGGTTGATCCATTCACTTCAGTAGTCCTGGTGACTGGCACATAGTAAGCTCTTAACAAACACTTGTTGAAGGAATGAAGAAAGCACTGTATAGAGCACTGTAATGACTTGACATGGGAATCAGGAGACCTAGAACAGTCAGTGTTGTTCTCTGGGCCTGGTTTTACCCAAATGTAAAATGAAGAATTAGGGTCAATGATGTGGTCAGAGGAAAAAAATACTTTCTGCCAAATCTAATGACCTGAGTCCAATCCCCAGAACTCCCATGATGGAAGAACTGACTTCTGAAAGTTGTCCTCTCATGCACACACACATACATAAGTAAATGTAAACTTTTTCAGTGAGGGATTAGGGGGGGCTAGAGACATGGCTCAGCTATTGTTGCTCTTTGGAGGACCTGGGTTCAAATCCCAGTACCCATAAGACAGCTACAATCCTCTGTAACTACAGTTCCAGGGGATCTGATATCCTTTTCTGGCTTCCACAGGCACTGCATAGATGTGCATAGGTGTACATAGATGTGCATAGGTGAGCATAGATGTGCATGAAGGAAAAACATTAACAGAAAATGAATAAAAATGAAGAACTAGGGAAAGTTATAGCTTTAGAAGTCAAATAATCCATTATTCTTTGTTTTAAGATTTATTTATTATTATATGTAAATACACTGTAGCTATCTTCAGACACACCAGAACAGGGAGTCAGATCTCATTACGGATGGTTGTGAGCCACCATGTGGATGCTGGGATTTTAACTCAGGACCTTCGGAAGAGCAGTCAGTGCTCTTAACCGCTGAGCCATCTCACCAGCCCCCATTATTCTTTTTTTACGATTTTTTTTATTTATTTTTGTTTGTTTGTTTCAGTTTTTTGACACAGGGTTTCTCAATGTAGCCCTGGCTGTTTTGGAACTCCTTCTGTACACCAGGCTGGCCTCGAATTCACATAGATCTACCTACTGCTGCCTCAGGAGTGCTGGGACTACAGGTGTGTGCCACCACACTTGGCTTATTTAAATTTTTTAAAATTAATTAATTTTTCATTTTTATGCACATTGGTGCTTTGCCTGCATGTCTGTCTGTCTGTGTGAAGGTGTTGGGTTCCCTGGAACTGGAGTTGCAGACAGCCATAAGCCACCATGTGGGTGCTGAGGCTGAGCCTGGGTCCTCTGGAAGAACAGTCAGTGCTCTCAACTGTTGAGCTGTCTCTCCAGCCCTATTTAAATGTTTTGTTGTTGGTGGTGGTGGTTTTAGATTTATTTATTTTATGTATGTACACACCAGAAGAGAGATTCAGATTCTATAATAGATAGTTGTGAGCCGCCCTGTGGGTGCTGGGAATTGAACTGTGGTCCTCTGGAAGATTAGCCAGTGCTCTTAACTGCTGAGCCAACTCTCCAGACCCTAATTTTTTTTTTAAGATTTATTTATTTATTATATGTGAGTACACTGTAGCTGTCTTCAGATACACCAAAGAGGGCATCAGATCCCATTACAGATGGTTGTGAGCCACCATGTAGTTGCTGGGATTTGAACTCAGGACCTTCGGAAGAGCAGTCTTAACCACTGAGCCATCTCTCTAGCCCCCACCCCGCTGCCCCCCTCCCGCCACCCCCCTCCCCCTGCCCTAAGTGTTTTTAATTAATTTTTTTTTTTTTTAGATTTTAAGCTGGGTGGTGGTAGGGCACACCTTTAGTCCCAGCACTTGGGATGTATCTCATAGTTTGAGGCCAGCTTGGTCTACAGAGTAAGTACTAGGACAGTCAAGGCTACACAGACACCCTGTCTTGAAAAACTAATATACAAAAAAAATTTTTTTTAATTTTAACTTTAGTTTTATTGTTTTTAATTATACATGTGTGACTACGTATAAGTATGTGCACACGAATGCAGGTGCCCACATTGGCCAGAGGAGTTGGATTCCCTGGAACTGGAGTTTTGAATCATCATGTGGCTCCTGGGAATTGATCCTAGGTCCTCTGCAAGAGCAGCAAGGGTTCTTAACTGCTAAGCTGTCTCTCCAGCTCCTATTTTATTATTTTTAATTGTGTGTGTGTGTGTGTGTGTGTGTGTGTGAGAGAGAGAGAGAGAGAGAGAGAGAGAGAGAGAGAGAGAGAGAGATAGATAGATCTGGAGTTACAGTTATGAGTTAGCTGATGTGGATGCTGGGAACTGAGCTGCTGTCCCCTGGAGGGGCCATATGCCCTCTTATCTGCTGTGTCATTTCTTCAGCCCTCTGTGACTATTTGTTTAATGGCTATGTACTCAGAATGGTTTTTACATGTAGGAAGTATTGTAACAAGCAAGCAAAACAAACAAACAAACAAAAACCCCACAAAACAACTCAATTTAAAATTTATGTCAGAGTGTGACTGGAGAGGTGATTCAGTGGTTAAGGGTAAAGAGGACCTGAATTTCGTTCCTGTCACCCACATTGAGTAGCTGACAACCTCCTGTAACTCTAGCTGCAGGGGTGTTGGGGGACACATCTGGTTTCCTTGGATACTCATATGTCTGTGTGGATAGCCACACTCAGACACATACAGGCTTGGTGGGTAAAGTGCTCACCACATAAGTGTGAGGACCTGTGTTCATCCCTAGCATATAATACAACGTAAGTGTGCCAGTGCACACCTGTAAGTCACCCTGGGCCAGTGCACACCTGTAAGTCACCCTGGGCCAGTGCACACCTGTTAGTCACCCTGTGCCAGTGCACACCTGTAAGTCACCCTGGGCCAGTGCACACCTGTAAGTCACCCTGGGCCAGTGCACACCTGTAAGTCACCCTGGGCCAGTGCACACCTGTAAGTCACCCTGGGCCAGTGCACACCTGTAAGTCACCCTGGGCCAGTGCACACCTGTAAGTCACCCTGGGCCAGTGCACACCTGTTAGTCACCCTGGGCCAGTGCACACCTGTAAGTCACCCTGGGCCAGTGCACACCTGTAAGTCACCCTGGGCCAGTGCACACCTGTAAGTCACCCTGGGCCAGTGCACACCTGTAAGTCACCCTGGGCCAGTGCACACCTGTAAGTCACCCTGGGCCAGTGCACACCTGTAAGTCACCCTGGGCCAGTGCACACCTGTAAGTCACCCTGGGCCAGTGCACACCTGTAAGTCACCCTGGGCCAGTGCACACCTGTAAGTCACCCTGGGCCAGTGCACACCTGTAAGTCATCCTGGGCTGGGAAGGGTGGACACAGGAGGATCCTGGGGTTTGCTGGCTAGCCAGCCTAGCCAAATCAGTGAGCTCCAGCGTTAGTGACACCTTGTCTCAAAAAATAGCTGGGCTGGGTGTAGTAGGGCAGGTCTTTAATCCTAGCATTTAGGAACCCCAGGCAGGTGGATCTCTGTGAGTTCAAGCCCAGTTTAGTTTACATGATCTACGTGTCTCAAAAAACAAACAAACAAACAAACAAAAAAAACATTCTGCTCACTGTTAGCTAGGGTTCCAAAGCCAAAATAAATACACACATACATATTATTTGAGGATGTAGAGAAACTAGAGTTGTTGTACATTGCATGTGGTATGTCTATTGCTTAAAGGGTTCCTCAAGATGTTAAATATCAAATATACGATTGCCATATGATAATTGTGGTGTTTTGAATTAGATGTCCCCCATAATCTCAGACATATGAACACTTGTTCCCCAACTGATGGCACTGTTTGGGAGAAGTATATCACTGGAGACAGGATTTGAGAGTTAAAATACTTTAGTCATCAGCCAGGTGCCTTTAATCCCAGCACTTGGGAGACAGAGGCAGCTGGACCTCTGAGTTCAAGTCCAGCCTGGTCTCTTGGTCTACAGAGCGAGTTCCAGGACAGCCAGGACTACAGAAAAAAACCTTGCCTTAAAAAAAAAACCAAACAAATGTGCTGGAGGAATGACTTAGCTGTTAAGAGCACTAACTGCTCTTCCAGAGGTCCTGAGTTCAATTCCCAGCAACCACATGGTGGCTCACAACCATCTGTAATGGGATCTGATATCCTCTTCTGGTGTGTCTGAAGACAGCTGCAGTGTACTCATAAAATAAATCTAAAAACAAAACAAAACAAAACCCCAACCCTTTGATCATTCCTAACGTATTCTCTCTGCTTACTTTTTGTGGTTCAAAGCGTGAGCTCTCAGCTTTGTTCAGTTGCCGTGCATGCCTGCTGCCATGCTTCCACCATGATGGTGATGGACTCTTTCCTCGGGGACCATAGCCCAAATAAACCCTTCCTTACATAAGTTGCCTTCGTTGTGTTTCATCGGGTTCTGATGGAGCCAAGGCTGTCCTTAAACTCCTGGGAGGTGGAGTATGACGATTCTGTGCACCTCAGATAATATTTGTCACTTTATATGTGGCTTATTTAGGGCAGTGTTTTCCGGAGCTAGCCGTGCTGTAGCTAATGTCAGAATTTCCTTCCATTTTAAGGCTGAATTCCGTTGTTTGGATGTGTATTCAGTCTGTTGATGGATATCAGGGTGGCTTTGCCTTTCCAGTGCTGTGTATAAGGCTCCTATGGATATGTACGACAAGTTTGAGTCCTGTGTTCTCTGTGTAACTCAGTGGTAGAGGGCTTGCCCTAAGGTTGATCTCCAGCACCACCACAAACAGAAAAGTGTTTTTTGGATATAACCACAACACAGAGCTGTTGGGCCGTGAGTTGGTTGTGTGTCGTCTCTTGGGAACTGTGGGATTGCCGTCTGCAGCAGCTGTACATGACTTCCCTCCTCACTGCCAAACCTGTTACTGCCCTTTCTCTGTTGGGCAACAAAGAATTGTACCACCTGTGAGGGTTTAAAACAATATGTGTTTTTTTGGTTTTTTTTTTGTTTTTTTTTTGTTTTTTTCGAGACAGGGTTTCTCTGTGTAGCCCTGGCTGTCCTGGAACTCACTTTGTAGACCAGGCTGGCCTTGAACTCAGAAATCCTCCTGCCTCTGCCTCCCAAGTGCTGGGATTAAAGGCGTGCGCCACCACCGCCCGGCACAATATGTGTTTATTTATATGTCATGTGTGGGTGTTTTACCTTCATGTGTGTCCGTGCACACAGTGCCTGAAGAAGTCAGAAGAAGGTGTCAGATCCCCTGCAACTGGAGTTACAGATGGTTGTGGGCACTTCCAGGTGCTGGGAATCAAATATGGGTTCTCTGGGAAAGCAGCCTGTTTTTGTTTTTTGTTTGTGTTTTCTTTGTTTCCAACTCAACTAACAGACCTGTTTCAGGGACTTTTACACCTAAATATTTCTGCTAGAACTTGCTTTGCTTTGGGCACTTTGCATCTAATTGACCACTGGGAGCTGCTTTCCCTAATGAGCTGTTTCAATTAATTGTCCCGCTTGGAGCGAGCCCTCCCAGCTGCGTATTATGTTAATTCCACTTGCTCTCTGTCTGCCTCTCCCGTGGGGTGTAAAATTCCTGGCAGCACCTTCCTGTTTTGTTTGCAGCAGTTCCTAGCTTCTAGAACCATGCCTAGCCCTTGACAGATGTTCAGTAAACACTTGGTGAATGATTGAATGACATTATACAGTGTTGTTTTCAGGCAAAGTGAAGTTAGTAGACCAAAAGTTACAGTATTTACAAGATTGTGATTCATACTGCACACTGACTCACAGAAAGGTTGTACTGAGTGACATTCCCACCAAGTAGGTTTGAGGTCGTCCATCTCTCTGCTTCAGTCCTTGACATTTGACAGCAGCACACCAGGTACCCAGTGCCTCACCTCAGGCAGGCACACCCCGACCCTTCATAAAGTCAAACTTTCTTTTCCTTCCTACACGTTTAGACAGAAACACACTTACATAAGGAGGATGGAGCCACTTCCTGTAAATGTTTCTTTTGGTGTGTCAGTCAAAGCTGGGTTTTGTACATAGCAAGCGAGCAATCTTCCACTGAGCTGTCTCATCGCCCGCAAGCATTTTTATTAAGTGCCTACTGGGTGTCAGGCTGTGTCTGGTGCCGATACAGATGTGAATTCTTGCTGATGAGCGGCCACTTGTGTTGTTTCTAACCTCTGTTCCTTGCTTCTGGGGCTATTTACTCTGAAATTTGAAGGCTAGTGATGATTTTCCTAGAAGCTCACATTTTCTTTTTAAAAAGACTTACAAAAAAAAAAATCATGTGTATGTGTCTATTCGTTGTTCATGTATACATGAATGCAGGTGCCTGCAAAGGCCAGAGGCAGCTGGATTATAGGTGGTTGAGAGCTACCTAATGCGGGAGCTAGGAAACTAATTCAGGTTTCTAATCAAATGATGATTTCTTTCTTTTTTTCTTAAGATTTATTTACTTTATGTATATTAGTACACTGTAGCTGTCCTCAGACACTCCAGAAGAGGATGTCAGATCTCATTACAGATGACCATGAGCCACCATGTGGTTGCTGGGATTTGAACTCAGGACCTTTGGAAGAGCAGTCAGTGCTCTTAACCTCTGAGCCATCTCTCCAGCCCCCAAATGATGATTTCTACAGACACATGCCAAGCATGAAGTGGGAGGTTTTCTAACCAATCTTCAGTAAGGTCAAGATTTACTACCGCTTATTATAGCTGTCATGGTCTGAAGGTGGATAGACATCCCTGTAGAACAGCCTGCACTGCTGTGAACTGTGAATGTGTCGGCAGTCTTTGTACTCACAGGCAGTTGTGACTAAGGAGAGGAACTTTGGAGTCAAGACTGCCTGCGTATGATTCATGACTTAGCCCACGGGTAACAGTAAACAGTTAACTTCTCTGTGCTTTGGTTTCCCCATCTACCCAATGGAAGTGATGGCTTCCTCCTGGTCGCATTGTTGTGAGTCGAGAGCCATACAAAGCACTTAGTACAGTGCCTGTAATCTCAGTGCCAGGTAGTTCTAGCTATTGTATCCTCACTGCAAGTTCTATGTTTTGGTTTTTTTTTAAAGATTTATTAAAGATTTATTTCTTATTATATGTTAAGTACATTGTAGCTGTCTTCAGACACTCCAGAAGAGGGAGTCAGATCTCTTTATGGATGGTTGTGAGCCACCATGTGGTTGCTGGGATTTGAACTCAGGACCTTTGGAAGAGCAGTCGGTGCTCTTAACCACTGAGCCATCTCTCCAGCCCCTATGTTTTGGTTTTTGAAACAGGGTTTCATGGAACCCAGGCTGATCTGGCATGACTGATCTTCCTGATTCTCCTTCCCAAATACTGAGCACCACCAGACCTAATTCATTGCATGTTTTAAAGTTAAATACTGGGCTGGAGAGATGGCTCAGTGGTTAAGAGCACTGACTGCTCTTCCAGAGGTCCTGAGTTCAAATTCCAGCAACCACATGGCAGCTCATAACCATCTGTAATAGGATCCGAATCCCTCTTCTGGTGTGTATGAAGACAGCTACAGTGTATTTACATAAAACAAATAAATCTGAAGGAGGAGGAGGAGGGGAAAAAACATGATCAAGGAAGGCTTCCCTGAGAAGATATTTTGTTTAAAACTTTAGGGAACAAAAGATTGGTTGGAGGCTGGAGGGATGGCTCAGTGGTGAAGACCATTTGCTGTTCTTGTGAACCTGGGTTTGGTTCCCCACATTGATGGTGTGGTTACAACCATCTGTAATTCCAGTTTCAGGGAATCACCTACACACGCACCAGGCACACATGGCACACAGACATAACTGCAGGCAAAACACCCATCAGTGGAGAAACAACCAACCAGAGGAAATCCTCATGATTATTTGCTAGTCACTGATCTACAGAGATTCTGAAACGTGTCAAGACTATCCACTGAGTATCAGGCCGAGACCAGGGTTCAGTGTCATAGTCTTTCCAGTTCTGGTGTGCCTTTGTCTTTTCTTCTGTCTGTCTGTCTGTCTGTCTCTCTCTCTCTCTCTCTCTCTCTCTCTCTCTCTCTCTCGATGTATGTATGTATGTATGCATGCATGTATGTGAGTGCTCTATCTGCATGTATACCTGCATTCCAGAAGAGGGCATCAGATCACATTACAGATAGTGGTGAGCCACCATTTGGTTGCTGGGAATTGACCATTTGATTGACCATTGACCATTCAGATTTATTTGTTTTATGTAAATACACTGTAGCTGTCTTCATACACACCAGAAGAGGGCATTGGATCCGATTACAGATGGTTATGAGCTGCCATGTGGTTGCTGGGATTTGAACTCAGGACCTCTGGAAGAGCAGTCAGTGCTCTTAACCTCCTAGCCATCTTTCTAGACCTTTCCTTCTGTTTTTAGCAACCTAGTCCTTCATTTGAAGCTTTTTGAAGGGTATGCACTGTTGGTCTGTGTTTCCGCCCACTGCTGGGCTGCCGGGCTGCTGGGCTGCTGATATACCGCTCAGGGAAGGCAAAAAATGAAGTCTAAGGTAGGGGTTCCAACCCGTGTTTCCGCGGGTGAGAAACAGTGGTGGCTGGGACAGATGCTGTGGTTCCTTAACTCCTGTGTACCCAGACAATGCTGGAGACCTTGAGGAGTTGGGAGCAGGGGTGGGGGCGTAGGCAGGCCTATGCTGAGTTGGGACAGAGCAGAATGTGGCTTGGCTTTGAGTGAGTGCCAAAGAGCGCAGAGGGGCTGCAAGTGAGGCCTGCAGGAGGTCTAGGCATGGCTGTTTAGAATGAAGGCTCCAGGCAGTCCTTGATGAAGGAGCCAGCCATTGCTTGTCCAAACTGTTTTATTCATGGCAGATAAGAATGCATACATCTTACCCAGGATGAACCAGAGATTAAATACCTCTTTCAGAAAGGGGTGCCTAGGAAGGGAAGCTCATTGGCTATCCACCCTGGGCCTATCTAGACACCTCATTAGCATGGAGAACTCTAGGTTTTCATGCTACAGCTGTCATAGTCCTCTTAGTGAGGTATTGTGCTCACAAGTTCCAGGGCAGGTAGTCTGGGCTGGAGCTGATTCCAACACCTCCTGTTCTCAATTATGAGATTTATCAGGGTTTTGAATCTGCTTCAACCTTACTGGTTCTGTGTGGTGGCACAATTCCACTTGCCCCTCAATGTACCTTGCTTGATCTTGACAGATATTACT
Organism: Tokudaia tokunoshimensis; assembly: GCA_036184795.1. Classification (NCBI taxonomy): domain Eukaryota; kingdom Metazoa; phylum Chordata; class Mammalia; order Rodentia; family Muridae; genus Tokudaia; species Tokudaia tokunoshimensis. The sequence goes on along the minus strand of BTHU01000004.1, from coordinate 93,917,034 downwards.
AGATAAAACAAAGTTCTTTAAAACATACTTTGATTAGTTATTTAGTTATTTTGGTGACAGTGTCTCATGTAGCCCAGGCTGCCTGCCCCCTACTTGTTTTATGTCTGAGAGACTGGTTCTGAAATCCTGATCTCCTAGTTTCATACTCCCAAGTGCTGCGGTTACTGGTATATGATTCCATGCTTCAGCCAACTGTATTTGTTAGTAGTTTTTTTTTTAAAGATTTATTTTTATTTTGTCTATACGTGTATCTTGCCATACACACATACACATACACACACACATCACATGCATACCTAGTGTTTGTAGAGACTAGATGAGAACATTGAGAACATTGGATTCCCTGAAACTGGCGTTATGTACAGTTGTGAGCCTCCATGTAGAGCTGGGAACAGAACTCCAGCCATGCAAAAGAAGCCAGTGCTCTAAACTGCTGAGCCATTTCTCTATAAGCTTACTGATCAATTTATTTAAGCCACAAAATTTTTATACTATAGAATGCAGTGCACCAACATTATTTCTTTTTTATTGTTGCTTTTTGTTTGTTTGTTTGTGTTTTTTTGAGACACATCTCACTATGTAGCTCTGAAACTTGCTCTGTAGACCGGGCTGACCTGGAACTCAGAGAGATCCTCCTAGCTCTGCCTCCCATGTATTGGGATTAAAGGCATGTATCACCATGCCCAGCTCAACATTGTTTCTTTAAAAATTTTTTAAAAATCATCAGGGGTTGAAGAGATGACCCAGCCATTTGAAGCACTGGCTGTTTTTCCAGGGGTCCTGAGTTCAATTCCCAGCACCCACATGGCGGCTTACACTTGTTTATGATGGGATCTAATACCCTTTTCTGATGTTTAGACGTAAAATACATGTGTGTGTGTGTGTGTGTGTGTGTGTGTGTGTGTGTGTGTGTATGTATATGATTTGGGTTTTTGAGATAGGGTTTCTCTGTGTAGCCTTGGCTGGCCTTGAACTCAGATCTGCCTGCCTCTGCCTCTCTGCCTCTGCCTCCTGAGTGCTGGGATTAAATGCATGTACCACCACCACCTGGCTAAATAAATACATCTTTAAAAAACAAACAAAACCCATGAGTTTTGAGGCCAAACACCAGAGAGCTGAAGGAGGGAGGTAAGATGAAGGTATGACTGGGGCGACCAGGAACAGGGCTTTGCCTAGTGTCTGTTGAGGATTTGACAGGAAATGGATCTGGGAAATGTGGTGGGGTTTGACCTAAATTGGATTCTTTGGGGGTCATTTGTGGATTTGGGGTGTTGTCTGCATGTCTCCGGTGAGAACCCCTCTAAGCTAGGCACTGAGAACACTTCACTGGAAGACACTCGGTCTTTTCATCAAGGTCCAGGCATGGTGGGTGGTGTTAGTACGCAGCCCTGGAGTCCTGTGGGTCTCTGTTTAACTCAACTTTGGCAGAAGCTCTGGTGTTTTGAAGTTACTCAGCAGCGTACTCAGGAAAAGGCACGATCCATTGTGTTTGGAAGCTGCTCGTTAGCATGCCCAGTGATGCCTCACATTTATGTGATACCAGAGAGCTTTCCCATGTCTGGTTCATTTGATGTGATCTTCAAAACAAGACTGGGAGGCAGGCAAGGACTATTAACTCCAGTTTATAGATGAGAAAACCAAGTCTCAAAGAGGTTAATTGATTTGCCTGGCATAAGGCAACAAATAAATGCAGAGCCCCTGCCCACACCTGAACTTTCTACTCCCCACACCCCAGGAGCAATTAAGGCAACCAGAAGTGGTCTGTGCTCCCCTACAAGACCCCTCCCCCATCTGTGTATGAGTGACAGAGACTTGACTGTGAGTAAAGCCGCCTGGCTTGGGTGAGCCCAGCAGGTGAGAACTGTGCACTAGGCTTGGGAAACACTCGACACCAGCTTTCCATTTCAAAGTCTCCACGTGTGCAGCCCTTTCCTTACTTGAGAGTGTAGAGGGTGTGTGTGTGTGTGTGTGTGTGTGTGTGTGTGTGTGTGTGTTTGTGTGTGTTTATGAAGGGGGTTTGATGAACTCGCTGTGGGAAGGCTCAAGCTCAGAGAGAGGAGTTCTGACCCCCGAGAGAGGCAGAGATGAGGCAGAATGGTTCTTGGTCTGGGGGTCCAAATCTCTAGGGGTTGAGCAGTCAATGGGGAGAGTGGGAGCAGCCAGACCCAGGCTATCTCGTGGATCTGGGGGTTAGGAATCAACAGCCTGAGACAAGAAGGTAGGAAAGGATTTGGGATCGAGCCTGAGCCTGAGGTGCTTAGGAAAGGTAGGAAGACAGAGAGGCCAGAGGGAAGGGTAGCATCTGAGGGTAAGAAGGAGGGCTCATTCCAGGGGCTGACTGGAAGCTGAGGACCAGGAAGGTGTGTTGGGAGGACTGGTAGGGAGGACTTAAACGTGGGAGTGAGAGGAAGATCAAAGGTGTACTGTGCCCCTCAGCCCATCCTGAGTCCATAGAGGCCAGGCTGAGCACAGGCTTTAATTGTTCCTGGAGGAATAGGTTCCTGTCCTGAGACCACACCATGGCATGGCTACCATGAGAGAGACCTTGGTGTGGGGTCCAGGCATACCCCAAATCACCTCGAACTCACCAGGAGGCTCACATTTTGGAGACATTGAGCTGAGGAGGCTGGTGTGAATGGCTGCGTCCCTCTTGTGTCCAGTCTCTGAGTGCCCGGACAGCTGAGGGTTTCAGGATTGTTTCTGTGTGAATGAAAGGAATGATGCTGACCAGTCTTCAGGCAGAGGGGACTGACTGCTGCCCATCAGTGTCCTTTGTTGTTGTTCTTTTGTTGTTTGCTTTTTAGACCAGGTCTCATCCAGCCCATGGCGGCCTCCTCGGCGTGAGCCAAGGCTGGCCTTGAACCTTGGATCCTTTGTTTCAACATGCTAAATGTTGGTATCACAAGGGTGTACCAGTATGCCCAGTTTGGTTGTTTTATTTTTTTAATTTTATTTTATTTTGCCAAGTATGGTGGCACACACCTTTAATCCTAGCACTCCAGAGGCAAATGGAGCTCTGTGAGTCTTTCTGTGTTGCCTTTCTATGCAACGAGTTCCAAGCCAGCTAGCTACACAGTGAGACCGCCTCAAACAAACGAACAAAACCAAACATGTTTGCATATATTTCTCCATGTGCATGCCTGCTGCCCACAGAGACCAGAAGAGACAGTCATTTTCCTTGGAAGTGGAGTTAGAGACCTTTAAGCTGACACGTGGGTGCTGGGTTTCGAGCCTGGGACCTCGGAAGATCAGATAGTACTTTTAACTGCTGAATTATCTCTCCAGTCCTTGTTTTATTTTTTGAGACAGTCTCGTATTGGTCAGGTTGGCCTTGAACTCTTACAGAGGGATGCTTAGATCTGTGTGCCCAGAGCCCTGTGCTGCCTTCCTTTCTGCCTGACATCGGACAGTCACATAACTCCTAGTGTTCCTGCTAGCAAGGAATGAGATGTCTACCTCTCTAAGCCTGGGGACAAATGAGTGTCCAGGCTGTGGTCACAGGCTGTTCTGAACTAGGGCTGCTAATGGCGTTCGATCTGATTCACCTAGATGCTCTGTTCATCCGTCCCTGTAGCCACTGCCTCCCTGTGTGTCCTTGACTGAGTGCTTCCAGCCGGCCTGGCTCTTGAGAGCTGAGTCTAATTACTTGTATCTCTTACTTACCTAAAGGACAGCCGCCTTTAAAAAAATAATGATCTGTTCTTTGCTGGGCACCTTTCTTTTAAGTTAATGATGGCTATTTCTATTTATTGGATCCCTCAGCCCTTGCTTTTCTGGGTGAGTCAGGAGGTCCTTTAACCTCAAGAGGTGAAACTAGAGACAGGAAGATTGTCAGAAGCTGTTGGGTGCCTGGGGCAAATCACCTGAGTGGCAGGAGCTTCGGCTGTGGCCACTTCTACTGGGCTGGGCTGCTGTGATTTGTGGAACCAGTTATGGCACTCTGGGAGGGGCCGAGTGCAGTTGCTGCCTTATTCCTTCTACCCCACCCCCACCCCGTGGGGTGGGCTGTGGGGAGATAACTTTTGGTTCCCACTGTGGTTGCCCTGGTAGTCTGTCTCCATAAGTTGTCTTTTATAGACTTTTGTTTTTTGAAATAGAGTCTCACTGTGTATCCCTGGCTATCCTGGAACTCACTTTGTTAGACCAGGCTAACCTCACACTCACAGAGATCCACCTGTCTCTGCCTCTTGAGTGCTGGAATTAAGGCATGTCCTGGCTCAGTCCTGGTTTTTGTGAGTGAAGGTGCTAATAGGTAGAAAGGGAAGTTATGAAATACTGGTGAGGGCTGGGAGAGGAGAGGCCAGGAGAGCACTCACCTCCTTCCATCCTTCTGTGGACCGGAATTAGTTGACTTGGCTGAGGCTTTCTAAGTGTTTTGATTGAAAGCAAATGAATATTTGCCCCTTTCTTTTTCTTTCGAAGATTTATTTTTATTTTATGTATGAGTACACTGTAGTTGTCCTAGGACATTCCAGAAGAGGATGTCAGATTTCATTACTGATGGCTGTGAGCCACCATGTGGTTGCTGGGATTTGAACTCAGGACCTCTGGAAGAGCAGTCAGTGCTCTTAACCACTGAGCCATCTCTCCAGCTCGTTTGCTCCTTTCATGCAACAGGTATTTGTTGCATGTCTCCTGGACGCTGTCTGTTCCACTGTTCTGGGTCCTGATGACACTCAAAATCCAAACTGAACAGCTACCACCACCACCACTAAAAACTTAGTCTGGGGTCTTTTCCTGCGGGGCTAGCGATGGCTCAGTAGTTAAGAGCACTTTCTGGTCTTCAAGGGGGCCCTAGTCCTCTAACAGAGGGCCTATGAAACTTGGTTCTGGGACTGAAGAGATGTCTCAGTGTACTCACGTACATGAAATAAATAAATAAATCTTGAGAGAGAGAGAGAGAGAGAGAGAGAGAGAGAGAGAGAGAGAGAGAGAGAGAGAAGCTTCCAGCACCCACAGCTGTCTCAGTTCTGCTCCCAGAGGATCTGATGCTTCTTCTGGTCTCTACAGTGCCTATACATACGTACAACACACACACACACACACACACACAGAGCAATAAATAAGTAAATGATATTTTTTAAAAAGCATTCAGAAGGAGGAAGCAGGAGATTAGAAATTCAAGGTCAATTTTTAGCTATGTAGTTGAATTTGATGCCAGTCTGAGATTCATTAGACCGTGTCAAAAAACCCAAAGCCTTCTGCAGATTAAAGTTCACTGGGCATGATGGTGCATTCCTTTAATCCCAGCACATGGGAGGTAGAGGGGCAGGTGGATCTCCATGATTTATAGTCTAGCTTGGTCTACATAGTGAGTTCCTGCCCAGATAGGGCTACATAGTAAGACTGTATCTCAAAAAGAAATGTTTAGCCGGGCGGTGGTGGCGCACGCCTTTAATCCCAGCACTTGGGAGGCAGAGGCAGGTGGATTTCTGAGTTTGAGGCCAGCCTGGTCTACAGAGTGAGCTCTAGGACAGCCAGGGCTACACAGAGAAACCCTGCCTCAAAAAAACCAAAAAAAAAAAAAAAAAGAAAGAAAGAAAGAAAGAAATGTTTAAGGTCCTCTGGGGCTTTTGGTCACCTGAGATCCTTGTCATGCTGGAGCCATGCCTTGGAGGCAGCTTGATTCTCTGAACCCTGAACTGCACAGGGTGGCAGGGTAGAATGCCCCTGAACTGTCACTTAGCTTCTCCTTTTATGAAGTGCAGGCGTTTACAAGAGCTGGAGAGACGAGGAGGGCTGGAGAGATGATGGCTCAGCGGTTAAGAGCACCAACTGCTCTTCCAGAGGTCCTGAGTTCAAATCCCAGCAACCACATGGTGGCTTGTGGCTCACAACCATCTGAAATGGGATCTGATGCCCTCTTCTGGTGTGTTTGAGGACAACTACAGTGTACTCACATGCATGAAATAAATAAATAAATCTTAAAAAAAAAAAAAAAAGAGCTGGAGAGACCAGAAGAACAGGAAGAAACCCATAGGTAAAGATGGAGACCACAGTCTGGCAGCTCTGTGGCTGCCGTACTGCTGCCTGAGCCTTTAGCCTATATCTTACATGGTATCTCCTGTCTAAAAGTCCCCTCCTTCCCAATCGTACCAAACTTGAGGAAAAATACTGTTTGAACTTTTTTCCATTTTAGGGAGGGTGCTCGGAATTGAAGCCAACCAGTGAAACCAGTGAGCTATATCCTTAGTCCTTTGTTACACTTCTAAAAATTATGAAGCACTCAGGAGACAGCAGATGGATTGCTGAGTACCAGGGTAGCCTGGTCTACAGAGTGAGTTCCAGGGCAGCCAGTATATACAGAAGCCCCGTCTTGAAAAAAACCAGATTGTCAGTGTGTGAGTATGTGTGTGTGTGTGTGTGTATGAGAGAGAGAGAGGGAGGGAGGGAGGGAGGGAGGGAGGGGTGTTTCTGCTGTCTCCAAGGGGCATGGCTCCTGAATGACAAGGATCTCAGATGGCCAAAAGCTGCAGAGGACTTTAACTGCTCCTTCTTGTTTTGTCTTTGTTTTTGAGATGCAGCAGGTTCCACGGGTCACACCCAGGTTGTCAGAACTGCTCAGCGAGTGCTTTCAGCCACTGAGCCATCTTGCTGGTCTCTGTTGGACTTTTTAGCCTGAAATCTAGCCTTATTTTTATTTATTTGTTTGTTTGTTTGCTGCTGGGGATTGAACCTAGGATCTTTGCATGCCAGACAATTGTTCTACCATTCAGCTGTAGCTGAGTTCTTAAAATCTTTATTATTTCGAAAGGTTTCACAAAGTTGCCCATTCAGGCTTTGAATTTTGTTTTGTCTTTTTGAGACAGGGTTTCACTATGTAGCTTTGACTGTCTTGGAACTCACAGAGATTTGTCTTCTGAGTGCTGGGATTAATTAAAGGCATGAGCCACCACACCCAACTAGGCCTTGAATATTTAATTCTCCTACCTCTGCCTCCGCAGTAGCTGAGAATAAGGTTACCAGCCCCAGCTTGAGTAAGCAGCATTGAGAATGGAGGCCACATGGCTTCAGGAGGGTTGTTGACCTGGTGAGAAATGCTTCAGCGGCCAGTCCAGAGGTCTGGACAGAGCTGGGATCCAGTTGTTAAGAAAGCACCAAAGTCCAGGCCAACTGGTTCAAAATCAAAACTAGCCTTCCAGCCCCAGCCACGGGGATGGGCTCTGCCCAGGGCAGGCTTAGCAGCCTAATATAGTAATAACTAGTAAATCCAGATGGACATACTTGACCAGCATTCTGCGTGTCGGTTTGTGGCCACCCTGGCAGGTCTCAGGCTGTATACCCAAGCCCTCTACTTTTTCAGGGAGAGTATTTCAGAGGTCCTGGGGCCAGCCATGGGCTGAACTTTAGGACTACCTCCTACAGAGGTGAAACCATGCCTGTCCATCCAGACCATTCAGGTTGGGTTCATTCCTGGACTTCCTGCAGTCTGACAGGCTCCTGGACTGCCGTAGTGGCTTACTGACTCCTGTTAAGGAGGGGGTAAGGAAGAAATTAGAAATTTGGGAACTTGTTTGTTTGGGTCTTCAGTACCATCCCACTGGTCTCTTCCTCAGCGTGCTGGGGTCCAAGGCATGTGCTGCCACACCCAGCTCTTGGGTTATTATTGAGAAGGGCTTCTTTGTCTCAGGCTGACCTTGAAGGGGCTCAAGTGTAGGGTAACTGTTGATCCCTCTGCTTCAGTGTCTCAGATGCTAGGCTCACTGCGATGCGCCAACACACCATTTTTAGGTTTTGGAACTCATGTGGAGTGTCGTGCTGTTTCCTTTAACCCTCCAGTAGCCTTAAGGAGTTGGCACTGAGACCAAGTGAGATTCAGTGACTTGAGTAAAATCTTGCTGTTAGTATAAAAAAGTCTAACTTTGAAAATATATGTCATATATAAGTATTTTTCTTGTATAACTTTTTTTTGGGGGGGGGGGGTTGAGACAGGGTTTCTCTGTGTAGCCCTGGCTGTCCTGGAACTCACTCTGTAGACCAGGCTGACCTTGAACTCGGAAATCCTCCTGCCTCTGCCTCCCAAGTGCTGGGACTAAAGGTGTGCGCCTCCACTGCCCGGCTCTTGTATTACTTCAACTCATTGTAGACAGTAAATATCAACTATAACCCTCTTCCATGAATATTTCTATATTTTTATCTGCCAGGGATAAAAGGTATGACTAGGCTGGGTATCATTGATGTTTCCGCAGTATTTGACTGGAGTAGATTCTGTATGTGTGCAGTGCTGGGGATTGCCCATGCTGCTACTAAGTTATATCTCTAGATAGAATAGGTTTTGTTGAATATAATAATTACAATAACTTCTCACTATACCAGTTTTCTCATGTGTCACAGGGGGTAATATCATCTACCACAACAAGATTGGTTTGTTCATGTTGATTCTTTTTTTTTTTTTGGTTTTTCGAGACAGGGTTTCTCTGTGTAGCCCTGGCTGTCCTGGAACTCACTTTGTAGACCAGGCTGGCCTCGAACTCAGAAATCCTCCTGCCTCTGCCTCCCAAGTGCTGGGATCAAAGGCGTGCGCCACCACCGCCTGGCTCATGTTGATTCTTAATTGTTGAATTTTTTTTTTAATATTTAAAAGTTTTAAATTTTATTTTAGCCTGGCGATGATGGCACTTGCCTTTAATCCTAGGACCTGAGAGGCAGAGGGAGCCTGACAGCCAGGGCCACACAGAGAAATCCTGTCTCAAAAAAGACCAAACCAAAAAACCAAATGCATAAGTAAATAAAATTTAAAAATTAAAATGAATCTTTTTTCTGTTTTTTAAAAAAGATTTATTTATTTTTATTTCTGTGTGTTTTGCCTGTGTGTATATTCTGTTCCTGGTGCCTGTGGAGACCAGAATATGGTAACTCTGGAGCCAGAGTTACAGATGTTTGTAAACTGCTGAGAACCGAACCCAGGTCCTCTGCAAGAGCAGCAAGTGCCCTTAACCACTGTGCCAGCTCTTCAGTCCCTAAAAATAAACCTTTTAAAAAAGCCTATATAAAAAGAAAAAAGTAAAACAAACAAAGAAACAAAATCAACTGGCCCTGTGGTGCATGCTTCTAATCAGCACTCGGGAAGCAGAAGCAGGAGGATCTGGAGTTCAAGGCCAGCATCTGCTGGGAGGTAAGTTCTGGCTATGTGACTATGTAGCCCTGTTTTGTTTTTTTTTTTAAAGACCCTTGCTTAGGTCTGAGGGTTCAGTTCTATGATCCAAATTAAATATCTTTTTTTTTCTTTTTAGAATATTTACTTTTTTATTTATATTAAGTGTATATCTGAGTATATGCATGTGTACCAAATGACTGACTGCAGAGGTTAAAAAAGGCTGTTGGATCTCCTAAAACTGGACTTACAGTGAGCCACACAGTCTGGGTGCTGGGAGCTGAGCCTGGATCCTTCCCAAGAACAGTAGGTGCTCTGAGCTCCTGAACCATCTCACCCAGCTAGCATCCTTTTCTACTTGTCGATAGCTGAAAATAGCTTTTAATTTTTGTGTGCGAGGTCGAAATTTTTTCTTTTTATTAATCATATGTTATGTATTTGTTTTTCTTTTTGGGACAGGGTCTCATTGTGTAACCTTGGCTAGCCTGGAACTCACGGAGACCTGCCTGTCTGCCTGCTGAATGCTGGGGTGTAAGCAGTTTGCCTCCATGCCCCACCCGTTTATTTTATGAATTTTTTCTTCATGATCTTCCTTCCCTCTCTCAAGATGGGGTCTCATGTAGCCCAGTTGGCCTCAGACTCCTGATGTAGCTGAGGGTGACCTTGAACTCTTGATCCTCCTGCCTCCACCTATAGAGTTTCTGTTTTGTTTTTGAAAGTCTCACCGTGTAATCCTAGCCTACATGGTTTGGAACTCATCATGTAGACCATAGCCCTGGACTCCTTGAGTTCTTGGCAACTCTCTCTGCCTCTCCTGTGCCAGAATTATAGAATTATGCCAGCTTCTTTATTTTTGTGGTGTTTCACCTCACTGAATAAAAAGGCAGATAAAGGGACTTAAAATATAAAAGAAAAGGGATGGGGACATCCTCTTGGGGAGGGAGGAGGGGGACAGGATGAGGAACTGTTGGAGGGTGGGCCTGGAGTAAGGGGTAAAGACTGGACTGTAAAAAAAGGTTAAAGATTGTGTGTGTCTGTGTGTGTGTGTGTGTGTGTGTGTAAAGCTGGGTGTAGTAGCACACATCTTTGACTCCAGTATTTGAGAGGCAGAGACAGATGGATATCTGTGAGTTCAAGGCCAGTCTGGTTTACATAGTGAGTTCTAGGACAGCCAGAGCTACATAGTGAAAACTTACCTTGGAAAAAAAGAAATACTGTATATATTTTCATACATATATGTACCTATGAAATGAAAATGTATATATATTTGAAAATGCATATATATGAAAATGGCTAATAAAGCTTGGCTTAAAAATAAAAGAGGTAGGGGCTGGGTCTGGTGGTGGCCATCTTTGTAATACTTGCTCTGAGAAGACTGGTGGGCAGATCTCTGACAGTTAAAGGGTAGGCTGATCTACATATCAAATTCCAGACCAGCTAGGTCAACACAGTGAGAACCCGGCTGAAGAGCACCAGTAAAATAAAAATAAGAGACATGCAGCTGTGGACTCAGTGGAGGAGCCAGACGGATTACACGCCCCCTGGAGGTCAGGAGTGCACTGTGAGACTGCCTGGCAAGCCGTCGCTTTCCTTACTGTTGTACTGGCTTTTAGGAGGGGAGGAATGTTTATGGTCTCATTCTGTAGCTTAGTCTAGTCCAGAGCTTCCAATTTTCTTGCCCCAGTGTCCTGATGACTGTGGTTACAGATGTGAAGCCTTTATGCCTAGCTCATTGTAATTTTTTAATAAGAGAGCTGGATCAGTGAGCATGTGGTCTGGGGTATGCACAGGTAGGCAATTGGGAAGGTGGACCAACGGGTGAACATCTAGTTCAATTTGGAAAACCAGACTAGCCCTGGCAGGTATGGGTGTGGGACTGGCTCAGCCCAGCAGGTGGCAGTACAACCTCAGAGATCCAGAGCTCCATAACTGGACTCTCCCAGGAGATGCTGCTGCCTGCCTCTGAAGGTCCTTATTTAGCTTGCTTGAAGGCAGAGGTAGTATTAGTTCCCTCTGAGAAACCTGGAAGCCAGAGTGCCAAGCTGCTGCTTCCGCTCCCTGGAGTTTAAGCAGCAGATAACCTATACAGAACACAAGTGAGACGCAGAGGCCTCAGAAGCAGAGTCAGCTTCTGTGGTCTGTACCACCTTTCCCTGGAAACGCATGAGCAGGCCATATGTGAAAGAACTTCTGGTGGCTGTTGGTTCACTTATTTTTGTGTCTTTTACCTGCATGCATGTCTGCATATGAATGCAGTGTCTCTAGAGGCCAAAAGAGGGCACCAGATCCCCTGGAGTTTAGAGTTATGGATGGTTATAAGCAACCACTTGGGTGTTTGAAAGTGAACCTCGTTCATTACAAGAGCACAACTGCTCCTAACCACTGAACTATTTCTCCAGGTTCTGCTTTTTAATTTTTGCAGATATAAGAAATTCTAGAGTTTGGTCTGGTGGTAGATATGGGTGTAATTGCAGCACTTGGGAGGCCAGGTAGATTTCTGAGTTCAAGGCCAGCCTGGTCTACAGAGTGAGTTCCAGGACAGCCAGGACTACACAGAGAAACCCTGTCTTGAACAAAAAAAAAAAAGAAAAAGAAATAAAGGAAAGGAAAAATAAAGAAAAACAAATTGTATACATAGTTTTGAGTACTGATTTTTCTCTCCTGATTTTTTTAAGCTGGATATAGAGGTGCTCACCTTTAATCCCAGGGCTCAGGAGGCAGAGGATCTATGAGGATTCTAGGACAGCCTGGTCTACAGAGTGAATTCCAGGGCAGCCAGAGCTATGTAGAGAGAACTTGTCCCAAAAAATAAAAATGAATTTAAAATTATCCTTATTTATCGTGTGTCGTGTGTAGGAGTACATATGTGTATGTGTGGTGGCTGGGGGCAACCTGAACCTATTAATTCTCTCCTTCCTCTTGGTGGGTTCCAGGGCTTGAACTCAGAATGTCTGACTTGACAGCAAGCGCCCTCCCCACTGAGTCATCTCTCCAGCCCCTTTCTCCAAGCCCCTGTAGTGGTTTTTTTGTTCATTTTGATTTGATTTCCAGATAGGGCCTAATGTAGCCCAGGCTGGCTTGCAACTTGTTATATATAGCTCAGGGCAACTTTGAACTCTTGATCTGCGTCTGCCTCCTTAGGGCTGGGCTTACAGGCCTGTACTACCGTAGCACCAGGCCACTGTCCCGTTTCTAATGGTCCCTGAAGGTAGAGGCTTGGCTAGCTCCACTAACTGCTGTTGCTTTGAGCATCTTTATATATTTAGTCATTCCTCTCATGTTCAATTCCTAGGCTGAGTCAAAGGGAAAGTTTATTTTACAATGTAACGGATAAGGTCACCAAAGTGGGTCAATGAGTAAAGGCTCCTCCTCAGTAGAGCGCCTGAGGGCCATATTGGGGACCCACATGGTGGAAAAGAAGCAACTCCACGTGCTGTGCTGTCCTCTGACTTCCACATGTACACTGTAGCATGGAAGTACACACAAGAACACTAGGTAAATAAAAATAAGTAAGTGTGATAGCTCCCGTGCCCACCAGCACCGAGTGAGGAGACTGCCGGACGTCAGTGGCAGCTCCTTCCATGGCCATCGTCTTCCTATCACAGGTGTCATGGTAGCTGTGAAAAGGGAGCCACAGCCTCTTTTAGGTGGCATGGGATTGATTGCCACATCGCTTAGGCTTTCCCATTGTCTCTCAGGGAGGGTGACTGATTATGATTTCTTGACTCTTCTAGGTGAAGAAGGCGTACAGGCAAAAAGCACTCTCCTGCCACCCAGACAAAAATCCAGATAACCCCAGAGCAGGTGAGCCTCTCAGGACCTGGGGAGGAAGAGACCTGCTCCCCTGACCTCAGCTCTGTGTGTCTGTACTGTGGGTGTAGACACACACATTACCTGCCTTGATCAGTGAAGGGCTTGGTGTCACAGGGTGGAATATACAGTCGGTTGTAAATGTACTTACCATTCGTTGTTGGCCTACTGTGTGCCAATATTGGCTTCTTTGAGGTATTCCCCTGAGGAAGCACACCGTCATCACATCTAGCTTCATTTCTTTCTTATTTTGTCCTTGTGTAGCTGAACTCTTCCACCAGCTGTCCCAGGCCTTGGAAGTGCTGACTGATGCTGCGGCCAGGGTAGGTACCACCATCTGTAACTGAATTGTCCCCAGTGACTAGAGACTGCTGCTGCCTACAAGGGACCTAATCTTATGCATCTCAGAAGCTAAGCAGGGGCAGGCTTCACGAGCTCTAGGATATGAGAGACCCTGATAATCTCGGTTGGGGCAGGGCCAGGAAGACGCCTGGAGCTCTGCCCTTTCTTTTTCTCTGGCTGACTCTGCTCTGTTTTGTTCCTTTGCTCGTTTTTTGGTCAGGCTGCATATGACAAGGTGAGGAAAGCCAAGAAGCAGGCAGCAGAGAGGACCCAGAGACTTGACGAGAACAGGAAGAAAGTGAAACTCGGTAGGTGGCCTTGCCAGGCTGGCCGGCCGGCCTCTGGCTTCCCTTAGCCCTTGCTGTTAGTCTCCCCCACCTTGCTTTTTAGAGCCTTTCCCAGGTCCTGACAAAACTGTCTGGGGAGGCTGGATCCTAAAGGCACTCTCAGAAGTGATATCGGTTACTGGATTTACTACTAAAGTTAAGACGCTTAGGGCTGGAGATGTGGCTCAGTGGTTAAAAGCACTTGTTGCCCAGGTACAACTCCTAGCCCACATGACAGCTCCCAACCATCTGTAACTCCACTTCCAGGGATCTGGTACTGTCGTCTGACTTCTGCAGGTACCAGGCATGCAGAAAACACTTAGCACATAAAAGTGACAATAAATATATCATTAAAGTCCAGAAGCTTGCCAGAGTGGGGACCTATGCTGAGCTTGAGTGAAGTCATGTTCTGACCTCCAGTGGAGGCTGCCTCTTTTCCACTCAGTCCAGTCCCTGGCTGCTAACCCCGTGCTCTGGGACAGTTCCCCAGCGCTCCAAGGGAGCAAAGTATAGTTGATCTTCTAAAGACACATTTTTCATGTATTTGTTTAGGGTGTGAATATACAGGTACATGTTGTAGAGCATCCTTAGAGGTCAGAAGACAGCTTGCGAGAACCAGTTCTCTGCTCCCACCTTGTGGGCTCAGGAATCCAACTCAAGTTATCATGCTTGGCAGCTAGCACGCGTGCCTGTCCTGTCATCTCACCAGCCCCAATTCAGCCATTTTTAATGAATTTATCAAACAAACAAGTGGGCTAGGATGTAGCTTTGTGATCGAATACTTGCTTAACATGTACAAGGTCAAAACTGAGATGGGAGGCAAAGGGAGGGAAGTTCCAGGTAGACAGAGGGAGAGTGAGTCCTAGGCCCGAGAGAAGGGTTTGTTACAGCAGTTGGCCTGGCACAGGGATTAGGATGTGGAGTACACCAGCAGCAGTCTGCCTGTCTGAGGAGAGGCCACTGGAACTCGGGCCACAGTGAAACTTGTCAGAGGAGAGTGAGGAAGGGACATAGTGACAACCTGAGTCCAGGGATGGGAGATGAACCAAAGCCGAGGCACGGCCAGGTCAGGCTGCGGTGCCAAGCAGCTCCACCCACAGGCCCTGGGCCGCTGGGACAGCGGCCACTCTGTTCCCTTCATGGGCAGAGCCTGCCCAGTCAGTGCGAGCTGTTTTAACTCTTCTAGACCCATGCCTGCTTGGCTGGAGCCCGTATCTCTTCTGTGTGTGTCCCTTTGCAATGAAAAGTAACTGGGGATGTCTGAGCACAGCAAGAGATGAGAGGGGTTGCTGTATGGGACCCATCCTGTTTGAGGTGTTGGGAAAACAGCCAGAGCTGGGTGGGCTGAGGCCATAGCAGGCATGCAGACTAGAAACTGGACCACTCAACCCTTGTGCCTAGACCTGGAGGCCAGGGAGCGCCAGGCCCAGGCCCAGGGGAGTGAGGAAGAGGAGGAGAGCAGGAGCGCCACCACACTGGAGCAGGAGGTGAGCACCCAGACCCACTGGCCTGAGGGTGAGCGGCTGCTGTGTAGGGAGAGCTCGCTCGCTGCCTCTTCTGTGGGAGCTGGGTGGTTTGTCCCACCTGAGGGAGCTGGGTGGTTTGTCCCACCTGAGGGAGCTGGGTGGTTTGTCCCACCTGCAGGTTGCTGAGCCCTAGCTTGTAGGTGAAACCTCGCAGGGACCTTTACAAGGTGAGCCAACCTGGAATTGGATCTGCACAGAATTGTCACCCCTCTGCCTCCTGCTCTGCAGATCGCTCGACTTCGAGAAGAAGGTTCCCGTCAGTTGGAAGAGCAGCAAAGGCTGATCCAGGAGCAGATCCGCCAGGACCGAGAACAGAGGCTGAGAAGTAAGAGCGTGCACTCCATGTCTCCTCCAGGCCGAGTGCTCCTCATGGTACTGAGTAGCCATGTTGACTGCTTCATGGAGTGGCTGTGGAGGTTCCGCCTACCAGACCCTGTGAATACCCCATGGTGTTCCACAGCGTCCTGCTGTGGCACACCAATTTGTAGGAGCCTTTGTGCTCTTGACAGGTCTCAGTCCCAGAACAGATCTTGAGGGGAAATGTTGGTGCTACTTGTTTTGCTATTTTATTGGGTTCTTATATCTGCCACCCTTCCCACCCTTATTCCACCCTAATCCCTTCCAACCCCCCAACACTAGGTAGGAGAGAGAAGGTTAGAGGGGAAAGGGGCGTAGTCCTTTATAGGCTACTCCCTGCTGGGTTCCTTGGGGCAAGTCTAATCTTTCTCGTCAGGATAGCTCCAACTTTTTGTCAAACTGCAACTACAACCGGGAGCAGCAGGGGGCAGCAGCCTCCACCTCAGGCCTGCTTGGGCCTCTCCCATTCACCCTCTCCAGAGGCCCTGGAGTTAAACTGCCTCCTGCTGGCAAAGATCTTGTGGGTTCCTGCTACCACCCGAGGGAAGTCAGAATCACCTGCTGTGAAGCAGCCTCGTGTCCACACCTGGCGCTAAAAGAAAAGCATATTCACATTCCATAACTAGGTTTTTAAAGAAACCAAAATTCTCACATTTCCCCTTTTAGTTCATAAAAAGACCTTTTCTCTAATATCAATAAACTATATACAATAAGAACAATTATAAGAGCTATCGAGAAAGAATTATGTTTACAATGTTCAGTCCATATTTATTTGGCAACCATGGAAAAAGTACTCTCCTATCCTGGTAAGTCCAAAGTTTTATACCTAAATTTCTTATAACTTGGCATTTTACCACCTTTAAAATATCTTTTTAGGCTGGGCAGTGGTGGCGCATGCCTTTAATCCCAGCACTTGGGAGGCAGAGGCAGGTGGATTTCTGAGGTCAAGACCAGCCTGGTCTACAGACTGAGTTCCAGGACAGCCAGGGCCTCACAGAGAAACCCTGTCTCAAAAAACCCCAAAAAACCAAAACAAAAACAATCTTTTTAGACCCTAAAACATTTTATTAGATCCTAAACAACTTTAAGTTTTTATGTCTTTAATTTTTAATTAGGAAAACTGTAAGACTATAACTATCCAGCCTTCACCCCCATCAGAACTCTGAGAAGGATAACTATTACCCCAGTAAACAGGAAGTGCAGAGCAGGCAGCTTCCAAAACTGTAGACATGACAGAGACAGCTGGCTGCCTGGACAGTCACTCATGGTTCCTCTGTATTATTGGGGCATCCAATCTTCAGCCTGCAGGCACAGAATATCTGACAGACTTTTCTGCAAAACAGGAATTTCGAAGGACTAGCCTACCTTGTCTCTACAAAATTAGGCAGTCAGCTTTCCAGTGTCCTGCCGTCCACAGTTTGAACAGCATTCGGACAGTGTTTTGCCCAGTGGCCATCTTTGAAGTAGATTGGGGGGTGCTGCTAGGAGCAGATGTGTCTCTCTGTCAGAAAACCCTTTTTTTTTTTTTTTTTTGGTTTTTCGAGACAGGGTTTCTCTGTGTGGCCCTGACACTCACTCTGTAGACCAGGCTGGCCTCAAACTCAGAAATCCTCCTGCCTCTGCCTCCCAAGTGCTGGGATTAAAGGCATGCGCCACCTTCGCCCGGCAGAAAAACCTTTTATCATTAAAATATCTTAAATGCCATATTCAGGCTGGAGAGATGCCTCTGGGGTTAAGAGCACTGACTGCTCTTCCAAAAGTCCTGAGATCAATTCCCAGCAACCACATGGTGGCTCACAAACATCTGTAATGGGATCCGATGCCCTCTTCTGGTGTGTCTGAAGACAGCGACAGTGTACTCACACATACATGAAATAAATAAATAATTCTTTAAAAAAATTAAATGCCATGTTCTGTAGATCTCTGAAGTATTTCAAGACCATCTATCTATAATATATCTGAACAGACAAACATTGCTTATTTTCTATCTATTTATTATCCCCTTAACTTTGAAAACTTATATAAGAGACTAAATAAAGCTTATTTCCATAATTAACTAAACTGGTACCTAACAAGACTATTAGTAAGATTATTTATAGGTGACTACTAACTTGCAATTCTAATTATCCTAAATAGTTTGCAATAAATAGTAGCTTTCATAAGACTAGAACTTTGTTTTATTTTTGTTTTGTTTTGTTTTGGTTTGGGTTTTTTTGGTTTTTCGAGACAGCGTTTCTCTGTGTAGCTCTGACTGTCCTGGAACTCACTTTGTAGAACAGGCTGGCCTCGAACTCAGAAATCCTCCTACCTCTGCCTCCCAAGTGCTGGGATTAAAGGCGTGTGCCACCTGTCCAGCTGAACTTTGTTTTTAAATGAGTTACATATGTATAAAACATTAATCAAGAATTGAACAAAATAACCTTAAATTTCTATCAATATATGATAATCCATACTAATATAAAATATTTGAGACTAGTAGGTTCAGTTATCTACCTTCTATCCTATCATCCTATATCCCCCACTCCTTTTTAAAATATACTTTTATCATTCCCTATTCCCCCTTCAGTCCCCCTAACAGGGAAAGGCCTTTGGGAACCTGGCCTCAGAGGAACTGAGTGGTCTGTGGCTGCCTCCGATCCCTAGGGTGTGTTCCTAGCTTTTCATTTGCAAGAGCTAACAGGCTACCTTCCTGAGCAGGCTATCCAGGGATGGGGTGGGATAGCATCTAGCTTCCTCACAAGACCCTTTACCAGGACAGGGCTGGCATCACCCTTGGACAGGAGTAGCCTGTATGGGTCAGTCCTCCATTTACCAGGACAGGGCAGGCATCACCCTTGGACAGGAGTAGCCTGTATGGGTCAGTCCTCCAGCTTGGTGCTTGCTACCTCTCCTTTGGGAGCTCTTGGACTCTGAAATTTTACTTTTCTTTTTCCAATATTTTTAGCAAGAACAGAAAATACTGAAGGCAAAGGAACCCCCAAACTAAAGGTGAGTCTGTGGTATCTGACCACAGTGCAGCAAGTCTCAGCAAGAACAGGTGCTTTCCTGTGGGTAACTACCCATCCTTCCATCATCCTGGGCCTGGACCGTAGGACTGCTTCTTAGAGTGTGCCACACCAAGTGGCTGTAACGTTGGCAGGTGTGGGCAAGGCATCCTCAAAAGCCTTTTGAGAAGAGTACTTATAGTGCACAGTGTCGGTGAGACTGATCAGGCGCTTCTCCCTTTCCACAGGGAACGTGGTCTGGGCGGTCTAAGTTGCCAGAGCCTGGAGAGCAGCGGAGTGTCTGCTTAGAGTGGCAGGCTCGCTCGTGTGCTCTGGTGTGGTTGATGCTGATGTTGTCTTTGTAGCTAAAGTGGAAGTGCAAGAAGGAGGATGAGTCCCAAGGCGGCTACTCCAGAGATGTCCTCCTGAGGCTTTTACAAAAGGTATGTGCCTGGAACATCTACCACCTCCTGTCTCAGCCCAGATCCCAGATGCCCTGAGCTTCACCTTTTCTTGCCTGTCTCATAACCATGGATAAGTCTAGAGACTCCCCTAGGCCAGTGCTCCCATCATTTGAGTGATCAATCATATGCCCCCCTGGTCCACTCTCCTTCCCTGCCTAAGCCTAGTCCTTTCCTTGAAGCACAAGCCTTAGCTGGCTGTGCTGGGGAGAGGAGGTGGCTGTTGGGCATGAAACCCCCGTGCTGTGTGCTAGCCTAGGACTCAGCCGTGCTGTGTGCTAGCCTAGGACTCAGCCGTGCTGTGTGCTAGCCTAGGACTCAAGCCGTGCTGTGTGCTAGCCTAGGACTCAGCCGTGCTGTGTGCTAGCCTAGGACTCAGCCGTGCTGTGTGCTAGCCTAGGACTCAGCCGTGCTGTGTGCTAGCCTAGGACTCAGCCGTGCTGTGTGCTAGCCTAGGACTCAGCCGTGCTGTGTGCTAGCCTAGGACTCAGCCGTGCTGTGTGCTAGCCTAGGACTCAGCCGTGCTGTGTGCTAGCCTAGGTCTCAGCCGTGCTGTGTGCTAGCCTAGGACTCAGCCGTGCTGTGTGCTAGCCTAGGTCTCAGCCGTGCTGTGTGCTAGCCTAGGACTCAGCCGTGCTGTGTGCTAGCCTAGGACTCAGCCGTGCTGTGTGCTAGCCTAGGTCTCAGCCGTGCTGTGTGCTAGCCTAGGACTCAGCCGTGCTGTGTGCTAGCCTAGGACTCAGCCGTGCTGTGTGCTAGCCTAGGACTCAGCCGTGCTGTGTGCTAGCCTAGGACTCAGCCGTGCTGTGTGCTAGCCTAGGACTCAGCCGTGCTGTGTGCTAGCCTAGGACTCAGCCGTGCTGTGTGCTAGCCTAGGACTCAGCCGTGCTGTGTGCTAGCCTAGGACTCAGCCGTGCTGTGTGCTAGCCTAGGACTCAGCCGTGCTGTGTGCTAGCCTAGGTCTCAGCCGTGCTGTGTGCTAGCCTAGTCTCAGCCGTGCTGTGTGCTAGCCTAGGACTCAGCCGTGCTGTGTGCTAGCCTAGGACTCAGCCGTGCTGTGTGCTAGCCTAGGACTCAGCCGTGCTGTGTGCTAGCCTAGGACTCAGCCGTGCTGTGTGCTAGCCTAGGTCTCAGCCGTGCTGTGTGCTAGCCTAGGACTCAGCCGTGCTGTGTGCTAGCCTAGGACTCAGCCGTGCTGTGTGCTAGCCTAGGACTCAGCCGTGCTGTGTGCTAGCCTAGGACTCAGCCGTGCTGTGTGCTAGCCTAGGTCTCAGCCGTGCTGTGTGCTAGCCTAGGACTCAGCCGTGCTGTGTGCTAGCCTAGGACTCAGTGCTCTGCCCATCTCACCTTTTCTGTCCTTTGTACCGTGGAAAAGGAAAATAACTTAGTTTCCTCTCCAGTCTTGCTCTTCTGGGTCCCTAGAAATAACTCCAAGATTGGGCTGTAGCCTAATGGGCCATGCTGTGTGTCCAGTTATACCTACTGTGACTCTCTTGTTCCCACAGTATGGGGAGGTTCTCAACCTGGTACTTTCCAGAAAGAAGGCAGGCAACGCCATAGTGGAGTTTGCAACTGTCAGGGCTGCGGTGAGTGCTGTTGGGGCTTGGGGGCCGCTGGCAGTCCTGTCATTCTGAGCAGGAGCCCAGCTTCATGGGTCCTCCTAAGTGGGTGACCCATACTTCTAGTGGATCTTTAGGCCAGCTCAAGAGTTGAATCTCCCCCAAAGGTCTCCTGGTTTCAGGATTGGATGGGAAAATGCTCTACCTAATTTTACTCTGGCCAGGTCCGCACTGCACCTTCCACCCTGCACCAGCCTGGCCCCCCCCCCCCCCTGTTCTTTTTTGTGTCTTCAAATCAGAAGGCGCATCTCCTCCACTCTCCCACAAGGGTCAGAACTTCAGCGTGCCACTGCCTGCAGGTTGCTGAGTGCCCACCTCTGCTTGGAGGATTAGAATGTTGGTTTTAGTCTTTCTTTGGGCTAGAAAGAGATTGGATGGGATGAAACTGTATACTCTGTTTGGCAGGAGCTGGCTGTCAGAAATGAAGTAGGCCTGGCTGACAACCCTCTGAAGGTTTCCTGGTTGGAGGGACAGCCCCAGGGCACAGTGCACCCTGGCCCCCCAGGACTGTCAAAGGTAAAAAGCCAGGAGTCACCCAGCTGGGTCTGCTTAGGGTTTGGGACCCTCATTTGCTCCACTCTCATGCTCTTTCTCCCCAAGTCTGGATAAGAGTAGAATGGGGTGGCGTGGGGGTGGGTTCACCAGCCCAGGCAGAAGACTGACTCCTGTTCATGCCTTTTCTCTCTGAGTACCAGAGGACATTGTTTTGTTTTGTTTTCTCTCCTCCTCCTCCTCTTCCTCCTTCTCCTCCTCTCCCACTCTTTCTGGCACTGGGATCAAACCCAGGGTCCCTCTCATAATTAACCAACACTGAAGTACACCTCCAAGGCTACACAAATGTTGGCCTTTGCTTACCCTTCATGTGTGTCTCCTGTTGGAGCCCTCATCCGTACCAAGAGGACTTTATTTGTTTATTCTCAGTCATGTGTAAAGGATTTTAGTGCTGGGTGGAGGGCAGAAGGCGAGTAGCTGGACCAGCGTGTCCCAGAACTTCCATTTCCCAGCTCTGTCTCCAGCTTCCCACTCACAAACTGACTCTAGAAATAACATCAGGTCCCATGTTGAACCTGGGGTGCTGTATCTGGAACCACACTTGTGGTGAAGTGCTAGCTTCCTAGTGACTGTGGGCCTGGGGCTGCCTCCCAGTCCTTAGAGCACCATGACTTGTTCATTCTGTCCTTCTTGGTCCGGTTTTTTAGCCTGACTGCAGAGGTTGGAGCATGGACTCCTTTCAGTCCTGTTGGAGGGCTGATTGCTTTTCCCTTCTCGGAAACAACCTGGGTACCTGTCCACATGTCTGCAGCTTCCCAGAGAGTTATCAGGATGCCTGCCTGAGATTGGAACCTTTGGGGGAGTGTGTCAGTCTTGGTTACTTTTCTATTGCTGTGACAGTTTGGTCACCAGGACCTAGGCAACTTAGAAAGCATTTAATTGGGGGGTTATGGTTCCAGGAGGTTATAGAGTCTGTGACCATTACTGTAGGGACCCTAACCCTAACCCTAACCTGGCAGCAGGCAGGTAGGCAGACACTAGAATAGTAGCTGAGAGCTCACATGCTGAAATAACGACCACAGGGCAGGGAGAGAGCTAACTGAAACTTCAGAGCCTGACCTCAGTGACACACCTCCTCTCACAAGGCTCCACCTGCTAATCCTTCCCAAACAGTTCCACCACCTGGGGACCAGGCATGCAAACATGAGCCTATGGTGGCCATTCTCAGTCAGTGCCCAGGTCCTGATGGAAGAGGAACATGGTAGCTCAGGGTCCTGTGGCTGTCTTTGCTCCTCTGTGCGTTCTTTCTTCCATCTTTCTCCAGCCTTCCACCCTTTCAACCCTCTAACACTAGATGGAGAAAAAAAAGGAAAGAGAGGAAGGGAAAGAGATCCTTGATTAGGAGCACCAAGAAACTTCATCAGTCAGGATAGCTCATTTCTTCTCGTTACTGGTTCTTCTTTGCACAAGACTCCTTAACAAGTCACCCTGCCTCCTAGGGCCCAGAATATATACTATATACTCTCTAAAAAGGCCCCGGAATTCCAAATGTCACACAACTGCAGAAACTATCTGCAGCTGGCAGCCCCGCCCCTGCTAGAGCACAAGCAGCGCAGTCCGTCAGCTGCTGCGGGCAGTCTGGGGCAGCCCCGTACCACGTGGGATTAAAATGAAAACAGTCATATTTCTGTAGTTTTGTTTTTTTTTTAAAAAAAGAAACCAAAGTTCTCACTACAGGATCCTAGCGTAAAAGAAGCCTTGTTCCCCACTAGTAACTTTCAGCATTTTACATCCAAGACCATACTCTGTAGGTCGTATTAGAAAAACCTTTATTGATTGCCTCCTGTTTCCAGAGGAGGCTTGAAGCTGGGCACCTCTGCACAGGCTCAGGAAGAGATGCCACAGACGTGTGTCACAGCTTCCTTTACACTTCTTTCACACTCGAGTGACCTGGAGGCCAGGCCCACACGGTCCAGTGCTTCTGGGCTCTAAATTCAGATCTGACCAAGCCACAGGGCAAGGTAGTAAGTAGCACAGTTTGTAGCCTTGGCCTGTTTTGGGCAAGGCAGAGCCCCACCCCTCAGCCCCCTCAGGCCCGGTGGAGGATTCTGGAGCCTCTTGGTGGCGCATTGTCCTTTCTCGAATCTGGTTATCCCCTCTACTATTCCTGCTGCCTTTCCCAGAGGCTCCCATGCACAGTGTCTGCGGAAGTTCCCAGAGCACTCCTTTGCAACTGCTGGTTCCAGGAGCTTCTTCCTGGAGTCCTGGGATTGCTCGCAAATCTGTGGGCAGCTTGAGTCTGCTTCTGATGGTTACACACTGTGTCTGGTCAGCACCATCCAGTGGACTTTGGTCTCACAGTGTCAATGTTCATGCTCTGTCATCCAGTACAGTAGCCGTCAGTTGGGTGTGGCTGTTGATTTAAAATGTGCCTAAGTGGACTGGAGAGATGGCTCAGCAATTAAGAACACACACTGCTCCTCTAGAGGCCCCGAGTTCAATTCCTAGCACCCACATCATCAGGTGGCTCGCAGCTGCCTGTAACTTTAGCTCCAGGGCGTTCAGCACCTTTGCCCTCTGCAGGTACCTGCATATACTTGTGCATGCACACACACATACATACACACACACACATAAAAGAATAATTTTTAAAAACATCTTTAAAATATGGCTAGAGGGCTGGCCTGGGTCTTGTTTTGGTAGAGTTCTTGCTTAGCAACAAAGCCCTGAACTGGATCCCCAGCGCCACATAAAAAAACCTGGGTGTGATAACACATACGTGTGATCCCAAGCTCAGGAGGTGGAGGTGGGAGGATCAGAAGTTCAAAGCCACCCTCACTACATATTAGACCTTGTCTCAAAAACAAACAAACAAAAATTGGCTGGGATGAAAAGTAACTGAAATTTTTTTTGTGTTTGTGACTATATAGTATATATATGTATGAATGTGAGTATGTGTGTGTGTGAAGTGGAGGTCACGGGTTGATTTCAGATGTCTTTCTCAGTTGCTTTCCATGTTTTATTTACTGAGGCAGACTCTCTTACGGTTATCTAGCCAGCCAGCTGCCCCTGGGATCCCTAGTTTCTGCATCCTGAGCACCACAATTCCAGGTGGGCTGGCATCCCTGCCCACCTTTTATAGGCGGGGACTGGAAGTCTAAACTCGGGCCCTCCTGCTTGCACAGCAAGCACTGTATCCACTGAGCCATTCCCCAGCCTCTGGTGCTGCCTTTTCAGTTTGCTTTTCCTTCATTAAACAGTCCTGAGCAGTCAGTGTGACTCGTCTGTTCCTGACTGTCTGACTCCCCACTTTCCTTCGTCTCAGTTAGACTGTCTTCTTAGACTGCCCTGTGACTTCTCTGTTGACGTGGTCTTTAGAAGCTGGTGCGTGCCACCCTCTGCTCTGCCCAGTCTGAGTCCTACTCCCTGACTCGCCCTGGGCCGCCCTGTCTCCACTGACCTCTGACTGGTTCCTGTGGTTGCAGGTTGTGGCTTCCTTTTCCTGGTCTCCAGCTTCCTTCAGGGCTCCTGCCAGAAAGTGACTCCCATACATTCCCAGCTGGTTTTTGTCCCTTCACTTGGGGTGACTTGAAGGATTGGTCAGCGGGCAGGGAGAACTGTGGCTTCCGGTCCCCACCTGTTCCATAGTCCACATTGTACCTTCCTTCCCTGGGTCCCATAGGCACCACTCCTCCAGTCACCCCAGTTTTTGCTACCCTCACCAGGTCAGAATTGGGGCTCGCTTGGGAATTGCTCCTTTAGTATCTGTAGAACTTCTTCCAGAAGTGAAAGTCCCAGGTCCAATTTGAAGGAGAGGAAAGGGTCACTGAGGTCTGGAGTAGGTGTCCTCGGGAAACGGGGAGTGTCCAAAAGGCCCTCCTCTGAGCATTGGTGAAGGGGCCCTGTCAGGGAGATTGCCGAAGGCAGGGTGGCCGAGTAGCCGCCAGCTGTGTAGGTTGCTGGGGGCTCCAGAATGTTGGGGCAACTGGAGCTCTCTCGGTAGAGGCGTGGAGGCTTGGGTGGGGCCAGCAGGGTGGCTCGGGGGTGCTCATCCCCCCACAAGGGCAGACGCCGGCCATCTGGCCTCCCTTGCAGTTCCCGGATGACTTCCCGGTTGCTGTACTCCTCGTGGTCACCACCAGCAGTGCTGGCCTGGCTAAGTATGCTGCCCTGTCGCTGCAGTCTCCGTGGCCGCCCCAAGGTGATTCGCTTGAAAAAGGAGGCATTGCGGAAGGAGCCTTTCCGCCAAGTCTCCATGGAGCTCCTGAGAGTCATCTAGTGGGTCTGGCATCTGAGAAGCCCCACAAAGGGGCTCAGCAGCAGCAGCAAGTGACCTTTTTGCTAGAGCGCTGAATGCCAGGAACCAGAGGGACACCCTCCAAGGGCTAGCAGCAGAGGCTATGCCTTTCTGCTCAGAGGGGTTCTTCGTTTGCGCCTTGGGTGGGGAGAGAAGACTAAGCAGGAGGGAGGTTTTGTCTAGGAGATGAGACTAGCACTGTGAGCTCCACCTGGAGAGCCTGGTTACTTGATTGGCGGCGTGTGGAAAACCCCAAAGGAAGCCCCAGTACTCACAGGGCAGAGCAGGAGCAGACCGAGGCTGAGGCTGGTGGGCAGGGCCGGGACTCCGGCAGGGGGGCCTCCTTCCTCAGGCAAGCAGCAGCTGGCCAGTCCCTGTTCACCCTCTCTCTGGTGGTCCCTGGCATGTGTCGATCTCCTGGCCGGCGTAGGGCTGCGCTCTCTCTGCCAGCATCTGGGGACTCTGATTAGTGGCTTGGCTGTTTGTGCCAGCGTGTGGTAGAGATGTGTTTTGTTTTCCGCTGACTCAGTCAGGTGGGAAGCCGGTTTCGTGCTCTTAGGTAATTGCTGCATCCACTGGCTGGGATTGGGGCAGCTGTGACCAACACCCCAGGGCAGTAGGACGCCTCAGATTCCTCTGGGGACTGGTCTGGGGACAGCCCTGCTTGGCGTGTCACCAGGTTACTTCCTTTCTAGTCAGTGCTCGGCCACCGTGACCTCAGCAGGCCCGCCTGGCTCCCTAGCCCCGGATGTCTCAGGGAGGAGCCCGGGGAGGCAGTGCTAATTGAAAGGCAACTTTTTGGAACAGTTGTTAGGGAAGAAAGAGAGGAGACCTGCTGGGGTGGGTGACTCAGCCCCCAGGCTGGATGACAGACTCTTATTAGCCAGGCCACAGGAATGGTGGAGAAGGATGTGGAGGGCGTGTTAACGGGAGCAGCCCCATGCCTGCACAGGGCTTGCTCCTCCCGAGGTGCTGGGGGCATGCCAGGGGTGACTTGAAGTTTTCTTGGCCGAGCAATACAAACTCGGGGAAGGATCACTGGCCTCCCCCACAGCCGGGACATCAGCACATCTGCTCAGCTTCCTTCCTTCCTTCCGTCTTCACCAGCAGAAGGCCAGTGCCCTGCTGCTCCTAGGGTGCTCCCAGCCTCTCTCTGCCTCATGGGGACCTTCTTATGGGTGGGACCAGGACAGCAGCCAGTGGTTGGAGGGAGGGTGGCTGGTAGGGGGTATTTCTAGTGGTGGGGGAGGTATAAGGGGAGGAGGACAAGGCTGTATATCACTTCCTCTTTATCTGTGCCTCTTTACTACAAACAAGTTAGCCAGGGACTGGCAGCCTAATTCCAGCCTCTCCCATCTTATCCCCTGGGTCATTGACTTCCAAGCCTTCTTCTGTGGAGGGCACCAGTGTGGGGTGCCCCCTGCAGGACATCACACTTGCAACCCCTGTCCTGGCTTGCCTCCACACAACTCTGCTGGGTTTCCCACCTCTCTAATCAGCTATAGGGCCACCAGTGGTATCACAGCTCCAGCTGTGCTAAGGGAGGCACTGATCTGACTCTTGACAGACTGTGGGCTTGGCAGAGCAGCGCTCTGTCCTAAGGCTGCTTCTCTTCCACAGCCTTGGCTCATTGGTAGCCTTCCTCAGTCCCCAGCACAGCTCACAAGATCATAAAAGAAAGCCAGGGACCCGGCGCTGTAGTCGTCTGGTCTGTGTCCTTATGAGGCAAGCCGGGCTCATGCTTGCTCTTCTCCTCTAGACTGGGGCCCTTGGAGGCTGTGTGTGGGGCCAGGCCCCCTTCTGTCTCCTCAGCAGAAGCCAGACCACAGGCAAGTGCTCTGGTCTGTGTCCAGCAGAGCCTGGGGATCCCAGCCCCACAGACATCCTCTGTTGGAAACCTGCCAGGCAGAAGCTATGGGCGGAGGGAGAGTGTCAGATAAAAGGCTGAGAGGAAATGAAGGGGGAGTGCCTGGCCAGCACACGGGAAAGTGATTGACAAGGAAGGACTGGCCTGAACCAGAACAGGGTGGACGGAGCCCTGGTGTCCTGGTAAAGGGAGCTCGTGGGAGCTGATGGAGCTGATGGAGGAGCGGCCGGGGGGCACAGGCCTGCTTTTTCTGAAGACTCCTGGGGGAGCTGGCATTCAAGATGTCTTCCTGCCCTTCCTCTGCCCTTCCCTCCTTGGCTTGGCTCTGTCTTGGCCCTGTACTGAGTCTATAATCTGTGGGGCTGTACCCTCTCGTCCTAACTGCTGTCTCTTCTGTCCCCAGGGCTCAGTGCTGTCAGAAAGGGACTATGAGAGTCTAGTGATGATGCGCATGCGCCAGGCAGCCGAGCGCCAGCAGCTGATCGCCCAGATGCAGCAGGAAGATGAGGGGCGGCCCACGTAGCCCCGCCTCCACCCCACACCCTTTTCTGAATCCTCACCAATAAACTTTTTAAAAAACAGTCTACTTTTCTTTTTCTTGGGCTGGGCTCTATTTGCAAGGGCTTCTTCCATGGATGGGGATAGACCAGTAGAGAATGGTACATTTCAAGAGTCACTGCACGGGCTGGAGAGATGGCTCAGCGGTTAAGAGCACTGACTGCTTTTCCGAAGGTCTGAGTTCAAACCCCAGCAACCACATGGTGGCTCACAACCATCCATAATGAGATCTGACTTCCTCTTTTGGTGTGTCTGAAGACAGCTACAGTGTACTTACATATAATAAATAAAATAAATCTTAAAAAAAAAAAACACTGCACAACAGAACTGGGGAACAACCACTTGTGAGAGCCCTTTATTGGCTTGGATTAGCTGTGTTGGGTCCAGGGACTGTCCTCAGGGTAGCTTCCCTTCAGCATGTGGCCTACAGCAAGAGCCGTGGTCAGGCCTAGCGGGGGGAAGCTGAAAGTGCCAGGGCAAGGCCTGTGTGCCAACCATCTGGAGCACGGTTCCTGGGCTCTTCACAGCCCACCAGTGTTGGGCAAGGGAGTTGACCATGTGGAAAGGGCTAGGCAGGGCAGACGGTGGCGCAAGAATGTGGGCAGGGCACATGGCAGTCCCTGTGCACGAGTCAGCTCCAGCAGGTCATTCCTTGTGCAGACACCACACCAGCGTCTGACCCACCCCTGTCATGCTTAACACGCGGAAGCCCCTGCATTCCAGCTTGTCCAGGACTATGCGAGGAGGGTCGTTGACGTAGTATTCGTAACTGTAAAGAGACCAGGAGAGCGTCACGAGGTAATACGGGCACAAGCCCTTATATAGAGCCAGTGTCCACTCAGTGCCAAGCCCATTTGCCTGGTGACAGCCTCTGTCCTGTTCCTTGCTACACACTTCTTGTTTTCTCTCAACAGTGTGATGAAAATACCATTACTCTTCCTCTCGACACATGTGAAAACAGGCTGGTTTAACTCTGCCTACCATGAGTAGCAGGCCCCAGAGTAGCCTTGCAGCTGCTGTGTTAATCTACTCTCTGAGTAGGCTACCCTTTGTGGCCCCTCTCTGGCTACCCTGCAATCTTGGAGCTGCAGATCATGTTAGCACCTGATAGCACCTGGATCCATGTGCCATTTGCTGTCACAGAGAAAGTTTGATTTCCCTTGATTTGTAAAGAGCATGAAGGATAAGGGGCCCAAACCCCAGGTTCGGCATCTTGAAGCAAATGTGGAATGATAAGAGATGGGAGTGGCTCCTCCGTGCCTTGACCAAGGGGTTGGGGGATCTGTTCGTCTCCTCTCTTCCCTTCTTGCACTCGGGTCTCTGACAGTTCTTCTCAGGATCCCTAAACCCACTTGGTGCTTCTCCCCCAGTAGTAGGGAGGGTGTGGTGGTTTGAATGAGAATGGCCCTACCAGCTCATATCTTTGAATACTTGGTCTCCATTTAGTGGAACTGTTTTGGGAAGGATAAAGTGTGGCTTTGTTGAGGGAGGTGTGTCACTGGGGCAAGCTTTTAATTGTCAAAGGCCACTCCAGGCCCAGTGTCTGCCTTCTGCGTGTAGATTAGACGTAAGCCCTCAGCTACTGACCCGTGCTGTGCCTGCCTGCCTGCTTCCATGCTTCCTGCCGTTTTGGTTATGGGTTCACTCAATGCAAGTCCCCAGTTAAGTGCTTTCTTTTTTAAGTTGTTTGATGACTCCAATGAAAATAGCCCCATAGGCTCATGTATTTGAATGCTTAGTTACTAGGGAGTGGAAGCATTTGAGAGGAATTAGAACAGTGGTTCACAACCACAGGTCATGACCCTGGGGGATATCAAATGACCCTTTCACTGGGGTCTCATCAGGTATTCTGCATATCAGATATCTACATTATGATTTGTGACAGTAGTAAAATTACAATTATGAAGTAGCAACGGAATGATTTTATGGTTGGGGGTCATCACATGAGGAACTGTGTTAAAGGGTCTTAGGATTAGGAAGGTTGAAAACTGGATTAGAAGGATTGGGAGGTATGACCTTGGAGGAAGTGAGTGGAAGGTATGACCTTGTGGAGGTATGACCTTGGAGGAAGGTGTGGGCTTTGAGGTTTCAAAAGCACATGCCAGGCTCTCTCTGTCTGTCTGTCTGTCAGTCAGTCAGTGTCTGTCTGTCTGTCTCTGTCTGTCTGTCTGTCTATGTCTGTCTCTGTGTCTCTCTCTCTCTGTGTCTCTCTCTGTGTCTCTCTCTCTCCCTCCCTCCTTCTCTCCTGCTGCCTGCAGATCAGGATATAAAGCTCTCAGCTCCTGCCCCAGCGCCTGTCTTCCTGCTGCCATTCTCCCCACCCTGACTGTCATGGACTAGCCCTCTAACTCTGCTTGGTCATGGTGTCCCTTCACAGCAGAGAACACTAAGACAGAGAGGGTGAGGAAGCAGGAGGAGAAGCAGTAGTGTTTAGACACAGATGATGTGAAGGAGCCTGAGGGAAGAGGCCAAGTGCTGGGCAGCCAGGAACTCAAAAGAGGACCCAGGGGTCTGTCTCTGGGGCTGGGCTCTGTCACGCAGCCAGCCTTTCAAGGCGAAGCTTGTCTTTGTTGATGGGATCCAGTTTTGAGCCGGGAGGACACGGCAAGAACAGTTCATTTCCAGAGCCCCAAACTCCTGGGACAGGCTGTCCCAGACTCCCTGAGGGTGAGCTGCTTGTGAAGAAAGGCTGGGGTTTGTGGGAAACTCTCTTTGGTAAAGTAGGGCCCTGTGAGGGACTGAGGATGAGAACAAACCCTCAGGAGCTATAGCCTCTGGGCTTGATGCTGTGTGAAGGGAAAAGCAAAACAAGGCCCTGCCGGGGAGAAGAGAAGGTGTGGAAGGATGCCACTACTTACAAGTTGTTTCCCAGGACACTTCTCTTGGAGGCCCCCAGGTGCTGCATCAGCTCCGGATCCGAGTGTTCATCACCCACCATGGTGGGGCCCACCTCCTGCAAGGTAAGCCGCGGTGACTGCTTAGCTGGGTGTCGGGCAGATGGGCACAGTTCCACTTCTCTTCCCCTCCCCACTGGCCCTGGGGAAGCTATAGGTGAAGGGGGAGGGTGGGACTGAAGGTCAGTGGAGGAGGAGCACAACTGTGAGGGGAGCACAGTGGGTCCTCCCTGACCTCCAAAAAAGCTGCCTGTTGCCTCTAAACACCGCCTGTCTGTAGTGCTTTCACCCCAGGTACCACCAGCCAAGTTCCTGTGTACTGGCATCTCCCGGAGAATACAGGAGAACATGTGTCCTCAAAATTATACACAGGCAGGTAAACATGCCAAATTACAACCAACACCAAAATAAAAAACAAACCAACAAGGAAAACATCACATGCTCCCAGCAGAGCTACTCATAACAGCCTAAAGGCAGAAACAGCACAATGCTTGTCAGTTGATGAGCTCAAGTGTACAGTGTGGCGAGACGTAACTGGGCCCTGATGGAGCACACCTTTGATCCCAGCATTCCGGAGACAGAGGCAGGTGGATCTCTGGAGTTCGAGGTCAGCTTGGTCTACAGAGTTCCAGGACAGATGGGCCTACACAGAGAAATCCTGTCTCGAACTTTCCCCAAAACAAACAGACAGACAACGACAACAACAACAACAAAAACCTCTATAAGAGAACCAAAGCAGGTGGGACATGCCTGTAAACCCAGCAATTGGGAAGCAAGGCTAGCCTCCAATACATAACAAACTTGAGGCTAGCCTGTGCTA
Organism: Tokudaia tokunoshimensis; assembly: GCA_036184795.1. Taxonomy (NCBI): domain Eukaryota; kingdom Metazoa; phylum Chordata; class Mammalia; order Rodentia; family Muridae; genus Tokudaia; species Tokudaia tokunoshimensis. The sequence continues at coordinate 93,885,587 of BTHU01000004.1, read as the reverse complement.
CATGAGACTCTGTCACACACATACACAAAACTTGGAAAGAATTTAAAAAAAAAAATTATTTGAGGAGGAAGACAGGTAAAAGTGCCAGCAACGCAGACTTCAACAGCTGTGTAGGTTTTCACCGCGCTCTGTGCACTGCCAAGACGTCTCCTGTGATGAGCCCACTGCTCCCTGCCCTGGGAGCTAGATTTGTACCCACTGCTGGGCGTCAGAAGAAGATGGCAGCGCGCCCTGCTGTTCAGCTGTGGGAGGGGACATCAGGTATCCTTTGAAAGGGGATTTAAGGGGACTTATAAAGCAGCCAGTACCACCTCCCTCCCACGCCCCTAGCTGAGGAAACTTCACCTAGAGAAGTGACCTCAGACTCTGGCGGTGCTTTCCCCAGTCCGCCTGCAGCCTCTCCACCTCTAGCCCTGAGTTCTCTCTGCATCGGAACTAGCCCTGCCTGGAGGGGCTACAGGTGCCGCCGCTTTGCGCGGCTTAGCGTGGCCTTTGTCTTCCTTCGTGCGGGCACTGACTGCAGCGCTTGTGAAGCGGGTCGTGGGTGTCCCCGCGGAACTCCCCGCCCACCCAGCCGCCTGACCCTGCCGGGTGTCCGCGCCATGGGGGGCGTGGTAGGCCGGTTGAGGGGCCTTTAGGTAAGTCCCTCAGAGTGGCTGTCGCAGTCATCCGCTCAGGTACTCACCATACGGATCTGAGTGCTGATGAGCAGATAGGGCATGGTGCGTGGCTGGGGCTGCCCGCGACCACAGTCCCGTTACTCCCTGCTCTGTCCGCGGGCGGCGCTTGGCGGCCGTGAGGACACTGCGCGGGCCAATCAGGAGCGCACGCCGCGGTCCCGCCGCCCCAGAGACCTGGAAGCAGGCGCGTCCCCGGGGACTCCACTAGCAGTTGTGGCCATGGCGTCCAGGGTGCCTGTCGCCCCTTTGCCCTCTTCCTGCAACACCTCCACGCTCAGGCTCCAAAGTCCGGCGAATGTCAGCCGGTTCCCGCCTGTCCGTACAGCGTAGTAGAGCGAAACTGTGCTGGGGACCAAAGGGAAGTGGGGACTGCGTGTCCTCACCAGGACGCGTCCCTTGAGAACTTAAGTGCACGAGGCTAGGCTAGACGCGAGTGTCAGGTTCTGCGCAGTCCTGCGTCCCGGGGACTGTCATTTTCAAGCGTGACTGCGTGTCCTTGCATGCCTATGGCCCTGCAAATTAAGTCTATGCATCATCTGGGCGCCAGTCCGCTGGCTGTAAAGGCGCGGAACCTGTTCAACTGAGGAGAGCCTCGGGAGCACACTCAGATCACAAGGTAACACCTGAGGTACAGAAACGTCGATCCCCGAGCCTGATACCCGGGGGAGGGCGGCGAGTTCACAGCTAGCTGGTCCACGCCCTCATCTAGAAGTTGACAGTTCAACATTCTTCAATCGACTCGTTCTGATTGGTTCCTTAAAAATCAAAGAAGAACAAAACACCCTGGAACACGCCCCGCCCCTGGTCTGGAAACCTGAACTTCTTACCTAACTGGTCTGATTTATTTATGTGATCCTCTTCCTGTCCGGTACCAGCTCTCGAACCCCAACAATTTAGCGAGAAGGATAAGACACATCTATGTTTAACAAAGAGCTCGTTAAAGGGGCAGAAAGGGATGGGCTGTAATTCAGTGGTAGAGGGCAAAAGCTGAGGCTCTAGATTTAACCCCCAGTACTGGGATGGTGAAGATAAAAGCTTCATCATGGAACCTATAAAGAACTCCTACAGGGGCTGGGATGTTGCTCCATCGATTCTATGGTTCAGTGAGTTTGATCCCCAGCTCCACTGGGACTGTGAGCGAGAATAAAATAAACCCTTTCACTCCTAAGTTGCTGGATTTGCTGGTGTGGTGGTGGTGGTGGTGATGGTGGTTTTTGTTTTGAGTATTTTATCTCAGCAACAGGAAAGTAACTAGGAGAGAGAGAAAGAGAGAGAGAGAGAGAGAGAGAGAGAGAGAGAGAGAGAGAGAGAGAGAGATCTGTCTCAAAACAATCACAAACCAAAACCAAATAAGGAAACAAAGGAACAAAACAAAACAAAACCCAAACCCTAAGCTGCCCCAGCACTTGGGAGGCAGAGGCAGGTGGATTTCTGAGTTCGAGGCCAGCCTGGTCTACAGAGTGAGTTCCAGGACAGCCAGAGCTATACAAAGAAAAACCAAAACCCAAACCCAAACCAAACCAAACAAAACCAAAACCCTCACCCTACCCCATAACAAAAAGAACCAGGAGGGAAACAGCCTTGGCAGCTGCCGTGACCACTCCAGAGCCATCTGGCAGGTAGTGACCAATAAGCATAGAACCAGGTCCCCAGAGCCCCAAGAGCTTCAGGAGTCCTGGAAATGCAATGTTTTGTCATGTGTCTTGTCTGTGTGTTCACAGACCCGTCGTGGCTCAGTCCTGAAGGTCGTAAGGCAGTTTTCAGGAGTTGGCTCTCTCCTCCCACTGTATGGGCTCAAACTCAGGTTCTCAGGCTTGGCAGCAAGCACCTTACCCCTGAGCCTGTAAACTTCATCTTTATACCACCAGACACTGCCTTACAGATAGGAAAGAAAAGAAGAAACAGAATTTGTAAAAAATTTCCAGGTTTGTGGTGCAAGGCTGTGGTTCCAGCTACATCAAAGACTGAGGCAGGAGAATCATTTGAACTTGGAAGTTAAAGACCAACTGGGGTAACAAAGTGAGATTCCATGGTGTGTGTGTGTGTGTGTCTATGTGTGTGTGTGATCTCTATTATTAGTACTCAGGAGATGGGGCTGCTTCAAGTTCAAGGCCAGCCTGTGTTGAAGTGGGAAATGTCTCAAAAAAGGTCCCCTGCCCCATAGGGCTGAAGAAATGGCTCAGAAGTTAAGAACGCTTGCTGCTCTTCCAGGGAGCCCTCCTTCAGTTCCCAGCCTGAACCCACATCAGGTCACTCACAACGGCCTCTAAGTCCTGCTCCAGGGGAGCCAGTGCCCTCTTCTGGCCTCCACAGGTCCCTGCTCATTCACAGAAACACAAACAATAAACCTTAGGGGCTGGAGAGACGGCTCAGTGGTTAAGAGCACTGACTGCTCTTCCAGAGACCTGAGTTCAATTCCCAGCAACCACATGGTAGCTCACAACTATCTGTAATGGGATCCAATGCCCTCTTCTTGTGTGTCTAAAGACAACTACAGTGTACTCACATACATAAAATAATTAAAAAACAAAACCTAAAGGACTTTTCTCCCCACAGAAAATGAAGAGGAAGAAAAGACTTTAAAAACCAAGTGTGGGTGAAGTGCTGGTGGTTGGGACTATCTGTCTGCTAAGAACATTTTTTTTTTTTTTTGGTTTGTTTTTTTCGAGACAGAGTTTCTCTGTATGGCTGTCCCGGAACTCACTCTGTAGACCAGGCTGGCCTCGAACTCAGAAATTCGCCTGCCTCTGCCTCCCAAGTGCTGGGATTAAAGGCGTGTACCATCACTGCCCGGCTTGCTAAGAACATTTCTATTGAGATCAAAATTGTGACTATCAAAATCAAATTTCACCCCTTGTGACAAAATCAAACCTCTCCTAGATAAACCAGACTGGGGTGACGGACACCTGTCATCCCAGTTCCACTTTGGCTGTGGTGGGTCGCATGCTTCCAGTCACCCACACAGGAACTCTTTGGATCCACTAAGATACACACACACACACACATCAAAGGAAGTTCTAATCCTCCCCTTGCTACCCCAGGCCCAATCGGGGGAGTGGCCAGTGGCCATTTACCTGAGGTCTTAGTTGAGTTGAACGCTCTCTTACGCTGAGTTGGCACTCTCCTGCAGCTACAGATCTGATCCATTTCCCACCTCATCATGGCAATTCTCTGTCTGTTCCTCTCTCCTGAGTCCTAGCCTGCACAAATCAAAAGGTCCTACTCTGTCTCCCTTTTCCCAGCCATTGGCCACTTGGCATCTTTTATTGATCAATCAAAAGCCAATTGGGGACAAGGACCATCAGCATTTGGACATACAGATTCCCAATCAAAGCATTAGAACGAATCCTCAACATCCCAGCACTCAGCTGAGGCATCAAGATGGAGTTTGAGGGCTGTCTGGGTCCCCATCTCCTCTGAGAAGCTAACCAGAGTCAGGTCTGCTTGAAGCTTGGGTGGGACCCTTGAAGGAGAGTCTGGGCTACATAGACAGAGCCTATCTACAGCAAAAACAAAACAGAACCCACACAAAGTCCCCAGGTATATAAAACTAAATATTGTTTTGTGATTTGAAACAGACAAAATAATCAATTTGAGCTTAGAAAGTACAAACAGAAAGACCCTTATGTCAGGGTCTTGGGAACTGCAAGAACCTTGGCAGACATAGGTTTAGATAGGCTCTGAGTCAGTGTCCCAAAGCAAGGATGGAAAGTGAAGCTTACAGTGAGAACAAGTTCTTACCTCATTACAAGATCAGTATATTAGTCAGCTTCATGTTACTGCCGTGAAACACCAGAGAACTTAAAAAGCAAAAAGGTCCAGTATGCAAGAGGTGAAAAAATGGAGGATTGGGAATTGAGGCCAACCTGGGCTACATGGAGAGACTGTTTCAGAAAACAAAACCAAAACAAAACATCTCGGCAGTGGGGAGTATGTACAGACGGAGGCTGGGCCTCCTGTTCCCCACAAGGGGTTGCTCCCCAATTCCCGCGACCACAGACCTTCCCTATACCCCACATCCTTTGGGCTTCATCATTTCCCAGTAATGCCACCCTCCAGACCCAGTCATTGACACCTAGACATTGAGATTCACTCAGCCAAACTCTAGCTATAACTAAATTGTTTAAGCACTTAGGAAGCTGAGGCAAGAGGGTCACCTTGAGTTGAGGGCCAGCCTCCACTACAAAGTCCCTGCCATAAAATAAGAACAGAAAGGCTGGAGCATTGACTCAGTGATTAAGACTATGTACTGTTTTTGAAGAGGACCTGAGTTCACCTCACACACCATCAGGCAGCTTTAACTCCAGCTTCAAGGGATGCCCCTGACCTCAGGCACATGCATGTACACAGACATACACACATGTACATGTAAATAAATGATAAAAAAATACACATGTACATGTAAGTAAATAATAAATATAAAAAATAAGATAAAGAGATAAAGAGAAACAACTTCCGAAGCTGAGAAAGAATGCAGAAGTTGTTGGACATGGACCGCGTGACCCACAGAACAGAGGGCTGTGTGAGCCAGTGGGATTGTCTGAGGCAGGAGTCTGGCAGCATCCTGATAAGCATCTCGAATCTCCAGGCACACTGTAATTATCAGCTGTTCCAGAGGCCTGTAGTTGAAGGGCAGGGTTCATGTTCTTCAGCAGAAGGAAGCCTAAGACATGCCTGAGTCCTGAGCCTTCAGTGGCATCCGGACTTCATTTTGAAAGCCTCTAATCCCTTCACTTTACCCTTCCCTCATTTCTCTTTCCTTCCCTCTTTCCCCCTCCTTCCATTCTTCCCTCCCTCTATCCCTTTCCTTCCCCCTCTCTCCCCTCTCTGTTTCTCCACACAGGAAGTCCTCCTAGGTAGCCCAAGGTATCCTAGAACTTGCAATCTTCCTGACTCAGTCTTTAGTGCTGAGATGATGGTCATGAGTCAGCACAGACAGGCTTGACAGGCTTCCTCAGTGTTGATTCCAAAGTGGTGTTCCATTTATTTCCACGAAATGTGTGGTCAAGTGAAAAAAGAACAGACAGGAGAAGTAAGTACACTGTGCAGAGAGTCATTACCTGTGAGACACCAAGATGGGAGGACAGAGAGAGAGAGAGAGAGAGAGAGAGAGAGAGAGAGAGAGAGAGAGAGAGAGAGTATTACAAATGCTCTTTCGTTCGTTTCAGGCAGACAGGCAGAGTCTCACTTTATATAGCCTAGGAAGACCTGGAGTTCATTATGTAGTCAGGCTGGCTTTGAACTCTGAGCAATCCTTCTGCCTCAGGTTTTCAAATCCTGAGCCTAAAAATATGTGTGTGTGTGTGTGTGTGTGTGTGTGTGTGTGTGATATGTATGTATGCATGCATTTATATGGATATTGCACATGTGGATAAAGGCTAGAGGTCAATGCTGGGCATTTGTGTACTATGTGTGCTAGTACATGGCTGTGTGCGTACACAGAGGCCCGAGATCACTCTCTTTTTATTCCTTTGAGACAGGGTCTCTTCCTCAACCTGAGGCTCTTGGTTGTTCCACTGCCTACTCAGAGCTGGAGCTACAGGTGTGCTTAGGCGCTGCCTTGGTTCAGCGGGACACTCTGGCATCCAAACTCACCTCATTTATTGCAAGCCATGCAACCATGGGCTACCTTTCCATCCTTACACCAACTGAGACTGCAGCTCATCCATTCGAGTAGGCTGACTGGCCATGAGTGCGGGACCTGCCTTCAGACCCCATCTTTCCTACCAGCTCCAGGTCACCTTGGCCAGGGTTTATGTGGGTACAGGGGAATCCAAACTCAGTTCCTCATGCTTGCATGGTAGACACTTAACTAAATCATCTCCCCAACCCCAAGACCTTGTATGTGCTTGTGTGCATGTGTGTGCATGTGTGCGTGTGTGTGTGTGTGTGTGTGTGTGTGTGTGTGTGTGTGTGTGTGTACATGCTAAAAACCTTAAAAATTATATACCAGGTAAGGCTACCATTGCAAGGCACTCTTTGGGCAGAGCCAGCTAGATGAGGCAGATGTTCTGTTTACCTCTCTCAGCTGGCTGTGGAGGACTGGGAAGGAGACCTAGGATGGTGCAGTGGCTTGTTTTATCACATTTACAAAACTGGCCTGCTGATGCACCTTAGCATAGAGCTCTGTCTGAATAGTCTACCACAGCACTAGCTGCCCAGGCAGCCTTACTCCTGCCAGATAACATCTTTAATATCTAGGAGGAAATGAATTCCCTGCCTGGGCTGCCTGCCTGGTCTCCCTGTCTCCTCCTTCCTGTCAGCTTTTGTGAATTGCTTCTGCAGTGGAGTGGGGCACCGAGGTGCTGTAGCTGAGTCTACCTTGTGAGTCTACCCTGCTCCCCTCCTCTCTGCCTTGCCCTTCCTTTGTCTTTTTGAGACAGGGTCTTATGTAGGCCAGGCTGCCTCAAACTTGGGTTGCTTCTCCTGCTTTGGCTTGGGATTGCAGGTATGAGTCACCATGCCCAATCCTGGCCCACAGGTAGAGCTCTGAGGACAAGTTTTGAGACAACCTTCAGGAATCAGTTCTCTTTCCACTGTGTGGTTTCCAGGAATCAAACTTGGGTGAACTGAGGCGTTCACCCTCAGCAGCCAGCACCCTCATCTACCCAATGGCCTCACGGGCCCCTTTTTTTTCTTTTTGAAATACTCTTATGTTACCTTGTGTATTAGTTTGGGTTTTACTGCTGTGAACAGACACCAATGACCAATGCAAGTTTTATAAAAGACATTTACTTGGGGCTGGCTTACAGGTTCAGAGGTGTAGTCCATTGTCTTCAGGCAGAAGCATGGCAACATCCAGGCAGGCATGGTGCAGGAGGAGCTGAGGGTTCTACACCTTTATCCAAAGGAAACCAGGAACAGACTGGGCATCTTCAGGCATCTAAGAGGAAGATCTCTAAGCCCAACCCTACAGTGACACACTTCCTCCAACAAGGCCACACCTTCTAATAGTGCCACTCCCTGGGACAAGCATATACAAACCATCACACCTTGTGTCCCATAAATATGCACAATTACTATGTGTCCATTTTTGTTCATTTATTGTTTATAGATGTCAATTTTTCTTCCAGATTCCTTACTCTATATTTTATTCTTTTTTTTTTTTTTTTTTTTTTTTGGTTTTTCGAGACAGGGTTTCTCTGTATAGCCCTGGCTGTCCTGGAACTCGCTCTGTAGACCAGGCTGGCCTCGAACTCAGAAATCCACCTGCCTCTGCCTCCCAAGTGCTAGGATTAAAGGCGTGCGCCACCACGGCCCGGCTATATTTTATTCTAATAAGAGTTTCCTCACATTTAGAATGAAGGAATGATTGCCCATATACATGGAAACCACTAGGATTTCTTCCATCAAAATTACTTGTGAAATCTGTATTATACATCAAAGCCCTCCCGTGTGAACCACATTCATAAGATTTTGCTTTGAGCACATAGTTTGTACTAAGACCCTGCTTTCCAAACTGCACACTCACAGCCTTTTGCTGTCTTCAGTTTGCCTTGCTTTCCTGATGCTATCCTGACCCCGATCATTAGAGTCCCAGACTTTATCTGAAAGGTCCTGATGCAACTGGGTCTGCAACATCCATACATCTGCTTGTTCTGGCCTGGAGATGCTATCATGTTAGCGTGGTGATACAGTCAGGCCTAGGGAGGCTGGACCTCCCCACCTTCACTCTCCACACAGCAATTCTGTGCTGTGTCCAACAGTTGTTGCTCTGACAGGGAAAAATCCACACCAGGCTGCTATCTCACAGTCTGTTTCAGCATCTTGTGGAAGATACTTAGTTCAGCAGAGAGCATACAAAGAGGGAAGCTGTGGCCCACAGAATATGGGGTTCAGTTTTAAAGCTCTGGGCTCCCCATCTCCACTCTTTGCCAACACACCAGAAAAGTCTGTGACAGGAGACTGGGGCCAGATTATACTCCTCACTCCTAAAGGGAACCTGTGAGACCAGGAGACCAGGGCTCCCCCCAGATCAACTCTGTTAGCCCAGGACTCCTCAGTTCTGCTCAGTGCTCAGGGAAATGGCTCTTGGAGTGACCTGGAGACCAGACTGAATCACTCCAGCCCCAGGTCACTATATTATCCAATAATTTTTTTTTTCGAGACAGGGTTTCTCTGTGTAGCCCTGGCTGTCCTGGAATTCACTCTGTAGACCAGACTGGTCTTGAACTCAGAAATCTGCCTGCCTCTGCCTCCCAAGACTAAAGGCATGTGCCACCACTGCCTGAATAAAATTAATATGTCTCATTTTTAAGAATAAGGAGAGGACAATGGCAGGTAGAAGGTGAATAAAATATGACTGTATACATGTACAAAATTTCATGATAAAACCCATTATTCTCTATGCTAACTAAAATATTAGTTCTTAGTTCAAGTGTCCAAAACCTGTGAGTATGGAGGTCAGGGGACAAGTTCTAGTGTTATGTTCTAGTCCTAGTGTTGCCTTCTATCTTGCTTGAGGCTGGGTCTCTGTTGCTGCTCTGCGGAGTCTCCTGTGTCCACAGCCCTTCTGCTGGTAGGAGAGCTGGGATCACAGACGCATGCTACCATGTCCAGCTTTTACATGGGTTCTAGTATTTAACATACATTGTCGTGCTTTGTATGTATAGCAAACACTTTACCCACTTCGCCATATCTACTGTTCATGCAGCCACAGTGTGATTGCAGGCGTTGGGGGTGGGGGAGCAGGGGTTGAGACAGGGACTCTCTTTGTAGCCCTGGCTATCCTGAAACTCACTCTACAAATCAGGATGGTCTCTGCCTCTGCCTCCCAGGTGCTGAAATTAAAGGCAGGCACCACTACCAATTGGCTCCAAAATGTTTAATAACATTTTAAAGGTGAGAGACAGAGAGACAGGTGGATCTCTGTGAGTTCAAGGCCCTCTTGGTCTACAAAGAGAGTTCCAAGGTAGCCAGTGCCATACAGAAAAACCCCATCTCAACAAACAAACCCCAAAACAAAAACAGAAAAAAAAATAACCTCAAACAAACCAAGAAACAAAATAGACAGTGGAGGGCTGGAGAGATGGCTCAGCAGTTAAGAGCACTGACTGCTCTTCCAGAGGTCCTGAGTTCAATTCCCAGCAACCACATGGTGGCTCACCACAACCATCTATAATGGGTTTTGATGCCCTCCTCTGGTGTGTCTTAAGACAGCTACAGTGTACGCATACATAAAATAAATTTTTGAAAAAAAAAAGTGGAATTATCTAGGTCAGTCCTCCAAAACCTGTGTCTGTCTTTAAATGGTGAGATTATGTATATATATATTTATATATACATATGTGTGTGTGTGTGTGTATTCATTCATATATGAATACATTTGGAGCCAGACAAATCTGTAACCTGAGAATTTGGAAGGCCAAAGCAGAAGGCCAGAGAGGTCAAAGCTTGGCTTTATGGCAAAGACCTATAATCCCAGCTTTTGGCAGAGCGGGGATTCAGAAGGATCACAAGATCCAGGTCTGCCTGTGCTGCAGAGTGAATTCAAAGCTAACTTCGGCAACTTGAGATCTGGTCTCAAAATTTAAAAATCTCCCCTCCCCCGCCCCCCCCCCAAAAAAAAAAGATTGGTGATGTGGTTCATTGGCACAGCATTTGCATAGCATTTGTGAGACCTTGGAGACCAGTCTGGGCTCTATAGTGATCCCCTGACTTAATAAAGCAGTAACAAACAAGACAAAGAGCAGAAATGGTATGTATCAGACTCAGTTTCTCTGTGTAGTCCTGGCTGTCCTGGAGCTTGCTCTGTAGACTATACAGTCCTGGCTAGATTCGAACTCGCAAGCGGCCCTAGCTTGAAGCAGATTTTTTGAAAACTGGTAGAAGTCCCAGAGATGTAGGGACATCTTGTCGATAACCAACAACTTACTCTAATTTCATCTGGCAGTGACTCTGTTGTTTAGGGTTTGACTAGAAAATCGGTAAAGGACTCGGCCGGAAATAAAGACCGTGTTAAGAAGAGGTGGGGGTGGGGTGGTAGCGTCCTTCAGGTATGGGCAGCGTGAGATTTGCAGAGCACATTCTGTGCCCAGCACCGGGAGACCCATGGCAGGGTAAAGTCCACCCAGCAAGTTCGGACTCTCGCTAGTCCGATTCGCCTTCGCCAGCTCAGGTATCCGAACAGCGTCCAACTGCCGATGTAGCCCCGCCCACAGAACCCAGGTGGGAGGCAGAGCCTTGTGCGTCATCTCCACGCGCGTCTTACCGTGCGCGGAGCAGGTGTCGCGGATTAAGGACGTCAAGATCATTGACAGCGTGAAGCCGTGGTACCTGCTGCTGCCATGGTGGCTGGCGACTGGGTAAGGGTCTGAGTTTGTCTCCTGCGGTTCGGCGTGGCTTCGTGGGGGGGGGGGGGGGAGGCGCCGGAAGGCCGAGGCTGTGCAGCCGGCGGTGAGGCTGCCATGTACAGGGTGCTGGGAGGCCAGGGGCGCAGAAGCCGGACTGCACTGGGCAGGGGAGCGTTGGACTGGCGCTGCTGCCCCTTGGCAGGGTGTCCGTCTGCGCCAGGGGCTGCGGCACCCGAGGGCCGGACCTGGGTGAGGCCGTGGCTCACGGGTTCTGCCTCGGGGGTGGAGGACCGGCCTCAGGACTCTCTCTCGGTTCGCTCCTGTTTCTTACGCCGGCTGCAGGTACACTATGTCTAGACTGGGGGCCCTGGGCGGCTCCCGCGCCGGGTTGGGACTGTTACTTGGTACTGCCGCCGGCCTTGGATTCCTGTGCGTCCTTTACAGCCAGCGATGGAAACGGACCCAGCGCCATGGCCGGAGCCACAGTCTGCCCAACTCCCTGGACTATGCTCAGGCTTCAGAGCGTGGACGCCAGGGTAAGAGCACAGGTCATTACTTACTGATGGCACTGGGGCTAGGGCTGTCTTTCGCAGAGCAGGTTGGCGGGGCAGTGGAAAGGCTGAATTTCACTCTTTTACGAAAACTTATTGAAAAGGAAAGCTGTGCCCTTTCCTCCGATTCCAGGAATGCTTGATGCAAGAAGACTGTAGCTTTCACTTTTAGTTCTGGTCATGCTCATGAATGTGATACCGAGGGCATTTGAGAAGTGTTGGGTGAGGGGTGTGTTAGACAGAGTAAGAGTCTGAAAGAAGGAGAAATAATTTCATTGGAATTAAAAGTTCTGGTGGCTTGAATATGTGTATCCAGATATGAAGGGTGTTTGGAGAGTAATCCAAGTTTTAAAAATCCCCTTTTTTTTTTGAAGAATGATTCACAGGGATTGTGTAACTTTCTGGACCTGGCCATCCAGTCCAGTGTATTTTCCACAGCACAGGCTGAGAGCATACTCATGCAACTGATGCCAAATGGTTGAAAGCCAGCAGTGACAGATGAAATGGGTTCCGTTTTGTAAAAAAATCTTCAGGTTAAGTCATTTAAGCAAAGCAGCTGGGACTTGGAATCCCACCCCTTATTTGGGTAACAGAGGCTCCTGTAGCCCCCGTGGTTCCGTGCTGACTGAAAATGTTTTCTCTGACCACTGTACTCATATATCTTCTGATTCAGTGCTAACTGGGAATGTTAGTTCTGCAAGAGTGTCTGCAGACTTATCACCCTAGGTTGCAGCTGTCAGTGTCTGATAACAGCGGTAACGTGGCACGGCCAGTGACCTGGCTTTCTCACTTGTACTTTGCTCATTTGTAATTTCTTAGTAGTGGTCAGGCCTCCCCTGAGGATGGGAGAAAGCCTACACATTCTAGGATTCTTCCTTGCTGTACCCTGAGCACTGCTGGCCTAGATTTCCTTTAACAAGGGATGTATGCATGTCTGCTCCGTGGGGCCTGCCTTCTTGAGTTCTTCCATATTGTATATTCCAGTCCAGTTGCTTTAAATGTCTACCTGGTTCCTAATTCATCCACGCTCAGATCAGGGTGAGCAGATTCATCTTTGTAACTGTTTTTCTTATGGAGTTTGGCCAGTTTTTTCCCATGGACCTTTTCTTGGTGACAGTTCATTCTCTTTTTGCTCCGCTCTGATGATTAATTATGGCCTCAAGAGAAGCAAATACTTACTATTTGTTGAGAGATCAGGATTTGAACAAACCCAGGTTTTGTTTTAATGGGTCGTTGGTATTGACTACCTGGTATTTAGCACTATAATGCCCGAGACTTTTTTTTCCTCTTTGTATTTTTGAGACAGGGCTTCCCATAGCTTAGGTTAGTTTCAAACACTGTTTAGCTGAAGCTAGTCTTGAACTCCTGACCCTCCTGCCTCCACCTCTGAGGTCACCACTCCTGGCCAAAGGTTTTCTTTGACTCTATCAGAGCAGCTGCCCCACCTTCTAAGTAACATCCTTGCAGGCATTTTATACTACTGCTGTGTTCTAAAGGTTCTTCAAGCAGATCGTGTTTCTTTAGAGACTTCGACCTTAAAGGTTGTGTGTGTGTGTGTGTGTGTGTGTGTGTGTGTGTGTGTGTGTGTGTGTGTGTGTTATATACATGTGTAGACACACCAGTGTGTAACCATGCCACAGCGCTTCTGTGTGGAGGAGCTGGTTCCCTCCCTCTACCATGTGGGTTTTGGGCATTGAACCTAGGTTGCCAGTCTCAGCAGCAAGTACTTTTGCCCACTGAGTTGTCTTGTTGGTCCAGATTTTTACGTTTGCTTTCTTTTTTTTCTGAATAGTGACTTGTCTATGACTTAGCTGTGAAATGTATACTCCCAGAGGCTCAAATTCTTTTCTATGAATTGAACTCCAGGAGAAGCAAATGGCCCGGCTAATGTCTCATGCCTTTAAACCCTACATAGTTCCAGGACAGCTGGAGTTACATAGACCCTATCTCAAAAAAATAGAACAAGAGGGCTGTACAGATGGCTCAGTGGTTAAGAGCACCAAGTGCTCTTCCAGAGGATCTGGGTTCAATTCCCAGCACCCACATGGCAGCTCACAACTATCTGTAACCAGGGGATCCGTCTCCATCACACATGTGGGAAAAACACCAATATACATAAAAACAAACAAACAGAACAGGAGAAGCAAGTGCTCTGGAATTCTAGGGTTGAACTGTTTTGTTTTCCCCTCATTCTATCTCATGGGTATCTCTGTCTCCTGTTCCCCTTGTTTCAGTGACACAGCTGCGTGCAATCCCAGGTGAAGCTGGAGATGCTGCTGTGCTGCCCAGCCTCCCACAGGAAGGACAGGAGAAGGTGCTGGACCGCCTGGACTTTGTGCTGACCAGTCTTATGGCACTGCGGCGGGAGGTAGAGGAGCTTCAGAGAAGCCTGCAAGGACTGGCTGGGCAGATTGTCGGGGAGGTCCGGTGAGTGCCGGGTCTCCTGCTCAGCCCTTCCTGGTGCCTGTGGCTTGTCAGCTGGAGTGTGTTCTGCTCTTTGTGGTTCGAAACAAGCCCATCCTATAGCGGCTAACAGGGTGGAGGAGGCTATACGTCTGGTTCCTTCCTTTCCCTGATTAATCAGCGTTGCTCCCCTGTGCCCTTTTGACCTATAGAAGCAGCTCAACCTCTCTTCTTCCCAGGTTAGTCTGCCAGGAGGTAGCCTGAGGCGCTGCCCTTATTCTCCTGAGAGCAAAGACTCAGAATTTTCTCCTTTCTTGATCCTTTAATGAGGGAGGAGTGAGGAAAAGACAGGCTGTGTGAGTCCTAATGTGCACTCTCAGCCGGTGCCTGTTTTCCAGATCTCATATCGAAGAGAACCAGAGAGTGGCTCGGCGGCGCAGGTTCCCTTTGGGCAGGGAGAGGAGCGACTCCACTGGCTCCAGCTCTGTCTACTTCACCGCCTCCTCGGGGGCGACGCTCACAGATGCGGAGAGTGAAGGAGGGTGAGTTGTCTCTCCTGGAGGAGTGTGGGTCCAGCTACATAGTACTTGTCAGAACACTATCAAGATCTAAAATAAAGTGCTGTAAATAATTTTGAAAAGTTGGGATATGACTGGATAGAAACAGCTTCTCCGTTTGTGTCATTCAGACCCGACGCAGGACTGCTAGTGTGGATGTGGTGCACATCTGTTATTTTTATGAGTTGATTTTTTAATATTGTTTTTAAAAACACATTTTCTTTTACGTGTTTATTTTGCCTGTGTGTATGCAAGTGCACTGCTCGTATGCCTGGTGCCTGCAGAGCCCAGAAGAGGGGCACCAGGTCCTGAGAACCATAGTCACAGATTGTTGTCAACAGCCATGTGTGTTCTGGGAACTGAGCTTGGGTCCTCTGCAAGAGCAGCAAGGGCTCTCCCATGCCAAGCATCTCTTCAGCCTAGAGGCTCTTCTTTTCATGACATTTTTAAGGGCATTTTTCTGGGTCATCACAAGTGTTTTAGAACTTCATTTCTTTCCTTGAGCAGCTGAGCAGGGTGCACCTGATCTGTAGGTCTGTCCTGTGCTCCCTTTCCTCAGGCATTGTGTCCTTGTGCTCCTCTCAGGGTGTCTGGTCCACTCGCTCTTGCGTCTGAACGCTGGCGAGGTGACTCTCAAGTGCTCAGCAGATCTGATAAGAGGATTTACCATGAAGTAGGACAGCAGCAAGCAGGACAGTCTCTCTCAAGTTTGGTCAGGGCTTTTTACTTTTAAATCACCCCAACTTTCTGAAACTTCGGTCTCAAGGACAGTCTGATATCATTGGCAGCAGCATCTATGTATGTGGTGCTGGTGCCGGTCACGCAGCAGGTCTGGAAGACTTAGAGGCTGATTTTTCCATTGGGTGACCTCTGTTGACCTTTGTTTCTCCTTAAGGAATAGACACGTCAGAGACTAGTGACGGCGTCAGGTCAGAGTGGCTGAGTTCTCCAGCATGTGCCTGTGGCAGGCAGCTGCAAGTTGTGCTCTTGAGCGACTCATCTCTTTCACAGGCGCACCTTGTAACACTAGCCACCATTTAGATCTTACTTCCTCAGTGTGGTAAGCACCTTAGTGACAGTTTTTGCCTTCATCCTCATGATAATCCTGTGACCCAGGTTCTGCTCTTCTGTTCCTCAGATGGAGACCTCGAGCTTTGGCACTCAGAGCAGTGTTATACAGCGTCCAAGCTCAGACTTAGCCCAGCTTCTGTAAATCCCTCTGTCCTAACAAGCTGGCTTATCTGTGATCTGAGGAGTGGCATGGTCTTCAGGGCACATAGGGCTTCTGTAGGCACGTATGTGACATGTAGCCCTGGCAGTTCTTGGTGTTGATTCAGACGCCCCAGCTCACTGCCCGGGAAAGGCCTGAGTGCAGCAGTAGTAGTGTGGTCTTGTTTAGGGGGCTGCTAGTTTTTCTTGCTTCTTCCTATTTTTCTCTTCAAGTTGAGGATCAACCCTTGAACCTCCCATATGCTAAGCAAGTGCTCTGCCTTGGGGTTATAGCCCCAACCCTTCATTTGACTTGCCTACAAAAATTAAGAATAAATTTACTGTTCCTTTTCATGTCCCTGCCATTGGTCTTTAATGGAAGATTTTTTTCCCCCTGAGACAAGGTTTCTCTATGTAGCCCTGGCTATCCTGGAACTTGAACTGTACACCAGGATGGCCCCAGAGATGTACCTGTCTCTGCCTCCTGATTAAAGGCATGTCCCAGTACTGCTTGGCTTATTGACAGATCTGATTTCTGTTTAGGTGTCTCTTGAAGTAAGTGAAGTATTTATTTGTTGGTGCCAAGGATTGAACTCAGGCCTTGGCATGTGTTATGCACAGCCTATTAATGAGTACCCCAGCCCAAACAAGCGGAATCCGTAGTAGACCGCCAGCCCTTGTTTACTATTATTATTGTCTGGATCTCTGATTTCTAGTTGTGTACTTGACAGATAATAGAACTAGGGTTTTTGTTTTTGTTTTGTTTTGTTTTTCAAATAGGGTCTTATTATGTAGTCCTAGCTGTCCTGGAACTCACTCTGTAGACCAGACTGGCCTCAAACTTACAGAGAGCCTCCTGTCTCTGCCTCCTGAGTGCTGAGATAGAACTGGTCTTTTTGTTTACCTAACAGTGCTCTGCCCGGAGGTGCTTCCTTAGCCCATGTTAGAGGAGGGGACAAAAATGACACATTTGTGTTGCAAAGAAAGAACTGATAGTGCTGGGACTAAGGTCATGCTTACGGAGCCTAACGTACTTGGTCACTTGGATGGAGACAGATGGTGGCATTTTAGTTCCCATGTGTTTGATCTATGTATACGTGTGTACCTGGAGGTCAGAGGAGGACTAGGGCATTCTGTTATATCACCCTTTGCTTTATTTCCTCCAGACAGGTCTACTGGGCCTGGGGCTAGGTTGGTGGCTAGCAAGTCCCAGTGAGCTTCCTGTTTTTGCTTCCCATAGCATGGGTTATGGGTACACAAGCCATCTGGCTTCTGAGGACTTGAACTGAGGTCCTCATGATTCTGCAGCAAGCACTTATTACCAGTTGAACCGTACTCCAGCCCTACTGAACCTTTTTTTTAGGCTTGGTATTTATGTGTGTGTTTGTGGCTGTCTACATTTCTGTGCACCACATACAGGAGATTAGAAGGAAGAGATTAAGAGATTAGAAGACAGTAGATTAGAAGGAAGGCACTGGATCCCTCGGAATTGGACTTGCAGGAGGTTGTGAGCCGCTCTGTGAGTGCTGGGAACGGAACCAAGATCTTCTGCAAGTACAGTTAAGAGTTTTTAACTGCTGAGCCATCTCTCCAGCTGAGCTTAAAGGTTTTTAAGATTGATTTTATGTGTATGAATGTTTTCTTTGGGGCTGGAGAGATGGCTCAGAGAGAGGTTAAGAGCACTGACTGCTCTTCCAGAGGTCCTGAGTTCAATTCCCAGCAACCACATGGTGGCTCACAACCATCTGTAATGACACCCAGTGCCCTCTTCTGGAGTGCCTGAAGAGAGCAACAGTATATTCACATACATTAAATAAATAAATAAATAAATGTTTTCTTTGCATGTGTGTATGTATACTATTTGTGTGCCTGGTGCCTGTAAGGTAAGAGGGCATTAGCTCTCCTGGAATTGGAGCTAATGGATGGTTGTGAGACATCTTGTGGGTACTGGGAACCAAACCTAGTTTTTCTGCAAGGGCAATAAGTATTCTTAACCACCAAGTCATCTCTCTAGCTCCTGGCTGACCTTTTTAAGAGGGAAGAACAGAAGGAGAGCTTTTCTCAAGCTCAAAGTGTAAAACTTAGACAGTTCATGATTGTTCGTTTGCTTTTACTATTTTTTTTTAAAGCTTAATACAGAAGAAAGACTGGGCAGTAACAAGAACACTATTAACAGTCCTCTTAACTGATGATTTAAAGAAATTATACAAACTTGTAGGGTCAGCCAAGTATGGTGGTTGCTGGTAATTCAGCACTCAGGAGTCTGAGGCATTTAGACCAGAAGTTCAAGTCCAGCATAGAATTACAGAATTTGAGGCTAGTTTAGAATACTTAGTAAGGCCCCATATCTCAAGAAGAGACATAAGTTAATCTCCTGGAGTCAGTGGGTCAGAGTAGGTGCCTTACTGCATGCGGTGCTCCCTGGGGCATCCTGGCCACAGGAGCAGGTAGGGCGACAAAGGGATGATGGCTTTCTTAGCTATAACTGCACTGGGCTCAGCCCCATGACTGATCTGTGGCACATGAAAGCTGCTGGTGGTGCCAACTCTGTGACTTAGTCGGCTGCTCTCTGGTCCTAGAGAATGACTTTTTCGTCATAGTTGTGGTACATGCCATATAGGTCAAAGTGAAATTGTGGGAGGAGGTCACAAACTCTGAAATGGCTTTAAGCATGTGTACCTTAGGGATGTAGGAGTTTCTTTGAGGGGTGATTTGGTAGGCTATTCTACTGAGAGCTATAGTTTCTGTTTCTCTTTTCCGAGACTGGTTTCTTCTGTGTAGCCCTGGCTGTCCTCAAACTCAGGGATCCGCCTGCCTCTGCCTCGGAAGCACTGGGATTAAAGGCGTGCGCCACCATCATCACCACCAGCTACAGTCTCTCTTTTTAAAATTCATTTTTATTTATAAATCCCTTTACATTTATTTAATTTCTTTTGTGTGTGCATGCACAGTGTGTGCCACAGTTGTGCAGTAGAGGTCGGAGGAAAACTTTGAGCAGTGGATTCTCTGCTTTCGTCACGTGGGTCCTGAGCTCAAACTCAGGTCGTCATACTTAGTACCGTGTGCTTTTACTTGCCAAACTGTCTTGTCTGTTACCCTGTATTCTGTCTTTCTTCCAGTAACAAACTTGTGCTTCCAGATGTTGACTGTTAATAGCAAAAGCAGAATCACTGTGCAGGCTTGTGAACTCATTCCCTGGGCACTGTACCAATCGTGGCTTGATATTGTCCCTGAAGAACCCAACGTGCCCTTAAATCCCAGCTTCCCTGGCATCCCAGCCATAGTTCTCATCTTTGTTCCTCGAGCCTTGTCATCTTTCCTTCAGGTCTTAACGTGGCTTATCTCTACTGCTGAGAGTCACAGACTTTGGACCTAGGCCTGCTCCTGACTCAGTGTCTCAGGCTCAGCTCTCTAGTGAGCCGTAGGAGGCCAAAGAAAGTAGTCAGCAGCAGGTAGACATTTGGGAAACCGAGTCTTTAATTCATCAGCTCTCGGTGGGAACTCTTTCTCTTGCTTGCTTATCTCAAAAGCCTTGGGGCATGGCAACCAGTGAAACCCTGTCTGGTAGATTTCCACAAAGATTGGAGGCAGAAGGTAAGGGGATGTTTTAAATAGTGTGAAGAACCTTGGCACATAGCAATTCTCTTTTTAGGCCCTTAAAACCCATCATTGTTGCCATGATGTAGGGCTTGGGCTTGGTGCGATAGGACTTGAGGTAGGGCTGAGGTGCAAAGCTCTCCCTGTCAGCCTTCGGCTTCTTGGGGCTCTGTTTGCTCTCCCCCAGGGGGCGGCAAGGTCCCTTCTCTCCTCTTTAGCTGCTTGGCTCTTCAGGGTTCTGGCCTTTGAGCCTCAGGGAAAAGGCAACAGAACCAGAGCAGTGCATCCTGGGAGTGCTGGAGGCACAATCTCCTATTTGAACTCCCTCAGCCTGGCTCTCTTCTTGTAGCAAAGGAAAACTTGGAGATTTCAAGCTTTCCCCAGCAGTTGCATTACTTTCCTACTTTACTTTGGCCCTGGCCAGGCAGGGTGGAGACCCTGGCTTGATTTTCTCACTTGGGCAGGTTATTGTCTAAGCTCAGCTGGATTTCTCTAGCTTGCCCTTGTATTGTCTCATTCCTCAGAACTCAGATTGGTTATGAAGTCTGGTACTTTTCCTTGGTCCTTTAGTCTCCAAGTTCTTACTTCAAACTCCTAGGAGGAAAGACCCTAGATGATCTTTATTTATTTTTTTTATTTTTATTTTTATTTTTTTTGGTTTTTCGAGACAGGGTTTCTCTGTATAGCCCTGGCTGTCCTGGAACTCACTTTGTAGACCAGGCTGGCCTCGAACTCAGAAATCCACCTGCCTCTGCCTCCCAAGTGCTGGGATTAAAGGCGTGCGCCACCACCGCCTGGCGATGATCTTTAAATATCATGCATTTTTGTGTTTATTTTCAAGACAGGATTTATCTGGCTGTTGTGCAACTCCATCTGTAGACCAGGCTGTCCTTGAACTGGGATTAAAGGCATGAGCCACCATTGCCTAGCTCATGTAGGTTCTTGTAATTGATTCTTTGGATGCTTTTCAGATAGAAAGAAGCTGCTCTAAACAGTAGTAGCCACAATGCTTAGACTGGAGCTCCAACAGTCTACTCCCTGGTGCCCTCTGCAGCCTCCTCATGAGGCTCTCTAGATTACAGTGCTTTGGCCTACAGCATTTGACCAGATGTCAGGCTGTCTCATGTGGGCAGGGACTCTTGTTTGGTTGATTTCTGTTGGCCACAGGGAACCTGCCTTTATTCTTCACTCCAGGGAGGAAGGTTGGCTTCCAAATGAAGTGTAAAATCTTCCTTGTGCTTCTTCTGGGGGGCTCTGAGATGTCTGTTTCTGGTCCCTGGAAATCCTCCTTTGTCCCAGGCCCATTTCTTGTATGATTTAACTAGCATTTCGTTAGCTGTTGGTGGACAGAGAACTAAGACACTTGGCTCCCTCTGTGGTGTTGACTCCTATCCTAGAGGTGTTTGCATCGTCCTCCTCCACTATTTGCATCTGGAAAGTGACTCTCTGCGGCTCTTCACCTTCCCCAGGCTCACTCCCCTGCTATTGAGGTTTGATTGTAGACTTGGTCACAGGTACAAATTTGAGAAAGAAATTGGAGAGCTGTGTGGGTGTTGCTTCTGCCTCAGAGGCTGGCTCCCACTCAGGGAGCTCCTGGCAGATGTGTTGTGCCTAGGAAGGAGGATTATCTAATCCCTAGCTCTAACACATCTTCCCCTTGTTGTCTGCAGTTGGAGTAGTGGCTAAACAGAGGGATTTTATATTTGACCCTGACCAGCACATAGCACCTAGCTGCCTGGAAAGTTCTTCTCTGATCATTTATTTCCCTAGCTTATAGTTCCAGTTTTCTCTTGAAGACTATTTTCTACCCTTATACAAGAAATGATCTGACTCAATGGACAATGCTGAATAGTCCTTCTGTGGCTGGAGAACAAACCCAAGTTTTGAGCTAAGTAATCCCTTTCTTTAACCCTGTCCTTTAATTCTCTGCCAGTTATACAACAGCCAACGCGGAGTCAGACTATGAGCGGGACTCTGACAAGGACAGTGGGGACGCTGAGGATGAAGTGAGCTGCGAGACCGTGAGGATGGGGAGGAAGGACTCTTTGGACCTCGACATGGAGGAGGCAGCTTCCAGTCCCTGTGTCTGCTGCCTTGGAGGATGGCGACTCCTCAGACCTTGAGGATGTGCAGCTGGTCCTGAAGCAGGCCGATGAGCTGCACCAGGGCAGTGCACAGAGCAAGCGGGAAGGCTTCCAGCAGCTGCTCAACAATAAGCTGGCGGTGAGGCTGCCCCTCCCTGGAACCTGATGCTCCCACGGATAAAAACACACCCCCGGGGTTTCTAACCCAACAAAGCAGCGTGGGAAAGGAGATGGGGTGAGGGGTGCTTCTGCACGGATCTGCTAGGTTGCTTAGCCTTTCCCAAAGAGGCCCTGAAGCTATTGTACTGCTTATTGTAGCTTCTTGCTTGGTTTTCTGCCTCCTGTACAATTCCAGGGAGCCCTGCCTCTCTACCAGGGGGAAAATGTGCAAAGGACTGGAACACTGGTGCCTCCCCCAACTCACCACACCCTGTTCCTTCAGTTTTCCTTGAGAGAGTTGAATCTGCATGCCCTATTTGAAATTTCTATTATAAGTGACATTGTGTAGGTCATTCAACAATTCCCTCTGGCTCACGGGCCAAATTTATTATGTAAATTCCTCCTTAAATTAGACACCACCCTCCACCCCTTGAGGCAGGTTTAACTAAGTAGCCCTGGCTGGCCTCAAACTCCTACAGATTCACCTTCCTCTGCCTCTTGAGTGCTGGAATTAAAGGTGCCTGCCACCATGCCTAGCAGAATTCTCCTTTGCAGTAAACAATTTCATGTCAGCCTAAACTTCTTTTGCTGTGTCTCATATTTTCTTGGAGTTGACCTTTCCTCCTGGCATTATCAGGAGACCAATATGTTCTTACCCTGTGATTGTGCAACTATCAACTAGAGATAATGTCTTCAGTTAACTGCCTGATGTCAGTGATTATACCACTGTCTTGGAAACTAACCTATAGTGTGTGGGGAAGACCAGGGCCCCCATTCTTCATGGCTGAGGAGACTCATTTATTCCTTTTTGGTCTGTAGTATGGAAGCCGACAAGACTTTCTGTGGCGCCTGGCCCGGGCCTACAGTGACATGTCTGAGCTTACTGAGGAGGAGAGCGAGAAGAAGTCATATGCCCTAAATGGTAAATGCTGACAGGTACCCGATGAGAGTTTAACCAGCTGACTGCAGATACAGCTGGCCCATTTGCTGAAGCCCAGGGGAACTACAAGATCTGTCAGGAAGGACCAGAATAGTATAGTTACTCAGCAGGGACAAACCACCTTCCAAGGCCCTTTGCTTCCTCTGCAGATAAGGTTTTTGAGATAGCACGGTCTGCTTTTCTGCTCTTCATAGTGAGCGAGTAGCATAGGTGTCCTGTTTATGTGCCATGGTCACATCAGTCTTTGCTTTGACTTCCCAACCAGAAAGAAGGGGTGCCATACTTTAACCAGAGGATGTTTTTGGCTGCTGCTTAGGAATCTCGAGTTAGCAGGGCAGAGATTCTGAGACAGTGTAGTATGTATGTGAGCACCTAAGAGAAGCAGTTTGGGAGATTGTTGCTGGCTTCTATAAGTCTGTTTCCTAAGTCTCTATTTTGGAAGCTAGAATTCAATTGAACTGTGCCAGTCTTAGGACTTGGCCTTGTCAATCATGAAGTGAGAGAATCTAGAATTTTTTTTAAAAAAAGGCAGCTCACACCATAATCCCAATTCTCGGGGGTTAAGGCAGGAAGACTGCTGTAAGTGCAAGGCAGCCTAAGTTACACTGTGAGTTTCAGGTTCAGTTATTTCTTAGTTTTTCTCTTCAAAAGTTTCTGCTTTCAGCTAGGTGTTGGTACAGTACCCAGCATTTAGGAGGATCATGAACTTGAGGCCAGCTTCAAATTCATATACGAGACCCTGCCTTAAAAATAAAATTCTTGGAGACTGGTTTAGCAGCTCTGGAACTGGCTACATAGACTGGGCTGACCTCCAACTTTACCAGCAATTCTTTACCTCTGCCTCTATCCCCTAGGGCTGCACCACTACACTCAGAGAAAACTTTGTGGGTTTTAAAGAGATGATTCAGCAGTTAAGACTGGCTCCAGTGGACCTAGGATCAGTTTGCAGCACCCACATGGTGGCTCAACGATTGTAACTCCAGTTGTAGGGGATTAGATGTCCTCTGGTGGCCTTTGTGGGCATGACACACATGTGGTGCACAGACATATCTGTAGGCAAAATATGCCTAGACTTTAGAGATTTACTTCCTAGATTTTAGGTGATGGTTCTGATCAGCATTTGTGCTGAAATTTGATCTCTTGGCACCAACAACTCAAAGGATTTCCTTTGACCATCTCTCCCCTCTTCCTATTGAACTTTATTCTTATTAAAAGTCTGAGCTGGATATGGCAACACAGGGCTGTGATCTCAGCACTGGGGAGGCCCATGGCAAGCGTAAGCTTGTGAGTTCCAGGCCAGCTAGGCACTTAGACGCTTCCCCCACCCCCAATCTTTCAGTCTTTCATGAAGATCTTATGAAGAGGATGGATTAACAAGCCTCCCCATACCTTTTTTTTGACTTTTCTAATGCCTGTAATGAACTTCTTGACACGTATGTACCATCATCTCCTGGATTTGGCAGACCTGCCAGTGCTCATCAACATAAGATACCTCTCTGTCTTGTAGTAGCTGAAAGCTTTTGTTTGTTTGTGAGACATCTTACACTGGGCTTGAGCTCCTGATCCACTCTCCTCTACCTCTCACTGCCCAGATTACAGGCACACATTACTGTATCCAGACAGAGTTTTTAATATAAATCCAAGATAGAACAAGCCAAATGATCATGGGTAGTCACTTTCCTATAAAACATTTTTTTTGACAGTGTCTTATGATATGGCCCAGGGAACTTGAGATCCTCCTGCCTTATCCTTCTAAGATCTGGGATTACAGGCATTTGCTTCACTGGGAAATTTATTTGTAGGCATGTATGCTATGGTGTACCTGTGGTTATCAGAAGACAATTTAAGGGAATAGAACTCAAGTTGTCAACCTTGGCAGCAAGTGCCTTAATCCACTGAACCATCTTGTCCCTCCCTTGGGAGTCGTCACATTATCAAGGTGTCTAATGGTCGGACATCTTTCTCCATGGAACAGTTTTTTTCATAGGAAATACAAATGTATTCCAAACAGTGCTCTGGAAGTTGAGCTGTTTTTGCTCTGAATGAGTTTTCTAAATCAGCTTTGTTGTTCTGTAAGACTCCCTTTTAACACGAGACTATTGACACCACTAGATGTAATTTTAATTTCTTCAGCTTACATACAATTATATTTGTTTTTCTTTTTGATTTTTCAAGACAGGGTTTCTCTGTGTAGCCTTGGCTGTCCTGGAACTTATTCTGTAGGTCAGGCTGGTCTTGAACTCAGAAGTCCACCTGCCTCTGCCTCCTAAGTGCTGAGATTAAAGGTGTGTGCCACCACTACCACCCAGTTTCTTTCCAATTTCCTTCCTCTTTCCTCATGAGAATGTGGGTGCACTCATAGCCCAGGGATTCCATCTCTGTCTCCCAAGTGCTGGGATTACAGGCAGGCTGCTGTGTCCATCTAGGACATGGATGCTGGGAACCCAAACTATAGTCCCCACACTTACACAGCAAGCACACCATCCACTTAGCCATTAGCCCTGATCCTGCAGATCTTCCAGACATTTTAAAACATGGCTTACTTATTTTTATGTGTACTGGTTGGCGTTTTGCCTACATGTGTGTCTGTATGAGGATGATGGATCCCCTGGAACCTGAGTACAGACTGTTGTGAGCTGCCATGTGGGTGCTGGGAATTGAACTTGGGTCTTCCAGAAGAGTAGCCAGTGCCCTTAGTCACTGAGCCATCTCTCTAGCCACCCCAACCTTTTTTTAGAGGACAGTTTCAATATATAATCAATGGTAACCTCAAATTTATGCCTTTCTGCCTCAGTCTCTGAATGCTTGGATTACAGGCTTTTGCAGCCTCAACTGGCTTTTTAAAGAATTTTATTAGCTTGGTGATGGTAGCACATACCTTTATTCTGCACTTGGGAGGCAGAGGCAAGTAGATCTGTGTTTAAGGCAAGCCTGGTCTACAGAGTGAGTTCCAGGACAGCCAGGGTTACACAGAGAAACCCTGTCATGATAACAAAACAAAGGATTTTATCAAACCACAAATACTTTCATGAATAAAATATAAACAATATATACAATCTTAGTGATACATAAACATCCTTAAGCCTGTTTACAGTCTTTTCAGAATAAGGTCTGCTGGAGACAATTTCTGTTGGTTCCTTTTTCATATCTGAAATGCAGAAATTGACTTCAAGAACATCAAGTAGGTATAAAAAGATGGTAGGCTGGAGCCAGGCATAGCTCATGTGGTAATCTCAGTACTTGGGAGCAGAATCTCAAGTTCAGGGCCAGTCTGAGCTACATGGGGGAGCCTAATCCTCAAAACAAAAATAAACACAAAGATAGCTCAGGCTCACACTGGTAGAGAGAATGCAACCACAGTGGTCATTCGTTTTCCCTGGACTGTTGCTTGTGGTGGTGCTCGGGGGCAGGCGTTTACCTTGCGTCTACCTGTGTTCCAGGGAAAGAAGAGGCAGAAGCTGCTCTGAAGAAAGGAGATGAGAGTGCTGCCAGCCACCTGTGGTAATAATGTCCTCGGGTCTTAGGAGGAGCCAGAGTAGGGCTATTGCTTCAAGAACCAGGAAGGGGAGCACTATTCTGAATTTCTGTAGGCCTCACCAAACCCTAGTCAGGGATCAGGGAGGTGTGCTTTGGAGGGTAAGGCAAGGGAAAAATACAAGGTGTATTCTGCTGTGGCTAAGAGGATTGAATATCTTTCCAACAGTCACTCTGGCCACAGCCTTGGTTCTACGCTCTGCTCTTCAGGGAAGCTGGGATAACTTGCATTTCCTGTCCTGCAAAATCTCTTTCCCCAGCTGTGATCCCTTGCTGGTGGCAGACATTGGCTTCTTTCCTTGGTTTGCATGAGAAAAAGATGGAAGCTTATCCCCGGAAGTTCAACAGTTGACTTATTAGCTTATTGGCCTAAGGCTATAGTGCAGTGGTAGAATCTTTGCCTAGTACACATAAGGCCCTGAGTTCCATACTCAGGACCACATAAAAATAAACCCAAAGACTCTCACAGTGAGTCCTTTTGTGGTCTCTAGGAGACACATTCTGCTAACAGGCATGTGCCAAGGCCTCATGTCTTGGGCCCTGATTCCAGCATCTGTCTTGGTTTTTAAAAAAGGTTCGTTCTTCCACTATCCTCTGCTTTTCAAATCTCTACCCTCAGATGTAAGCTGAGAGGCTGTGTTTTTCCATCTATGGCTGAAACTTTCCGTGCAAAGGTTCTGCTCAGAAGCCAGGTAACTTTCTAGGGACCATTGCTTTCCCTGGGCTCTCAAGAATGAAAATCTAGTCCTAAGGAACAGCAGTTTGGAAATGAGCCCCTACAAGTGTCCAATACAACCCCTTATCTCCAAGATATTGAGCAAATATATGAAGAAGAAACTTGGGTATGAGAAGATATCCATTGTCAACTGCTTCTAGTACTGAGTATTGTGGGCAGAGCTCAGGTAGAAAGGTCTTCTGGTGTCTATGTTCGGGTGGTGCTGGGGACTGAAGTCAGGGTCTTATACAGCGAGAGTTCATCCTATCTCTGAATTCAGTTGTCCTTTTTTTTGTTTTGTTTTGGGGGTAGTGAGATGGCGCAAGTAGATGAAAGCATGTGCAGGGCAAGCCTGGAGACCTGCTTCATCCCCAGAATACGTCACGGTGTAAGGAGAGAACTGGCTCCACAAAGTTGTCATGGACCACCACATTGCATGTCATGGAATGTGTCTGCAAACACATTCCAGGGTTAGAGATATAGTTCAGTGGTTAGAAGCACATAGTGCTCTTCCAGAAGGTTCCACTTCAGTTCCTGGCTCCCGAATCATGTGGCTCATGACTAACTGTAACTCCAGCTCAAGCAATCTGATACCTCAATGGACATGTGCTCATATGCACATAGCTACACACAGACAAACATAAAAAGATCTTGTAGAAAAGGGTTGGATACTCCTGGCTTTTCAAATGGCACTTGTCACTAAGCAGAGATCTTACATTTGCTAGGCAAGTAAGTACTTTACTCCTGAGCTACATTTCCCAACCCCAATAAGACAAAGACTGATTTGTTCCCCTGGCTGAGAGGATGTGGGGGGAAGGGCTAAAATAGATCTTTCTTTTTGTTTTCTATTGGTTCCCAAGTTAACAGAAATCCTTAAACATCTTATTTGACCATGCTGAGAACATAATTCTTCCTGCCTAATGATACACTACCTGTATGTTTCTTAACCTAGAGACGTCTTAATGCGCACACAGTCAGAAGGTAGTAACCTTCTTGTAGTTTGATGCCAACTTTTCAGATTGTGGTCTAACTCAGAGCCTCACACGATGGCACATCACTAAGCTGTAATCTATGTTTCCAAGTTGGAAAGATACTTGTGACCATGCTCTATGGAAATAGGGACATTTAAAGATCCAGGTCAAGACCTTGTCTGTGTTTGTGTTCTATACATGGGTTTTGCTTTGATAGCCCTTGCTAGTCTGGTACTTGCTATACTCTAGACAAGCTTTTGTGAGTGGAGTGATTACTGAAATGTGCTATCTCACCTGACTAAATGTTCTAACATAAAGGCGAGATTATTCACTCAGGGTGGGTGGTGTGCAGGCAGGGAGAGAAAGGGCATTTAAAAAAAAAACACCGAAAACCTAGAATTACTTTGGAGAATTGTTAAGCCTACCACTAAGTATTAACTGAGACCGTGAGTCTAAGAAGAAAGAATTATTTACAGATGAAAAATACATTTTTTGTTGTGCTTAAGAGCAGACGTGTAAATACACTGGGTGGTGCACACTGCACTGACAGTCCAGTCCTAGCCCCTGAGCTTGCTGCTTCCCCCTTAGGTATGCAGTGCTTTGTGGCCAGCTGGCTGAGCATGAGGGCATCTCGAAGCGAATCCAGAGTGGCTTTAGCTTCAAGGTGAGGACAGGCTTCCCTCCCTTTGCTGGCCCCGTCCGCTCCTTGCTCCCTTAGGCTGGCTTTCCCACAGCCTCAGTGCTTTGCTGCTCTTTTCTGAACTCTAGGTTTGATGTTAGTTTTTATTTTCTCCTCAGGAACATGTGGACAAAGCCATTGAACTTCAGCCAGAAGACCCCAGGGGTCACTTTCTTCTTGGCAGGTGGTGCTACCAGGTGAGCTGCAGTTTAAGGCCCAAGATGTCCTGTCACACCAATCTCCAGCAAGGCCTTCGAGCTCTTTTTGGCCTGGCTCTTACCCCCCTGAACTGCCCATGCTGCTTAGCCTAAAGGCTGCGATTACAGGTGAATGATACCGTGTCTAGATACTGCTTTTAATGCAGAACATTTGGTATTTAGCATTCCCAAACAAACTTTGTAATAGTACTGGTGACTAAATCTAATAAGTCACACGTGCTAGGTAGGCCCTCTGCTACTAAAGCTACATGTCCTAATCTAAGAAACTATATACATTTGTGTGTATGTATGTGCTTGCGTATGTGTGGGTGCACACATACCATGGGAGCATGTGGAAGTCAGAGGACAACCTAAGGAAGTTGGTTCTCTCCCTCACCTAGGAGTACTGCTCAGGTCTAGGGTCAGCAGCCTTGTATTGCTGAGCAGTCCTGGTAGCCTGAAACTGTTTTTTTGGAGATGGGATTTCATAGAGTCCCATTCTATCTGAACTGATTTCTCCTGCATCTAGGATGTCAGGATTACAAGCACATGAGAATTCACACCTTCATTTTTTTGATGGCAGGTTTCTCACTTGAGCTGGTTGGAAAAAAAAACAGCTACAGCCTTGTTTGAAAGCCCCCTTAGTGCCACTGTGCAGGACGCCCTGCAGAGTTTCCTTAAGGTATTAAGGGAAGGGTGGGTGGAAGCTACAATGTCTTATTCCTAGGACCCTTGATGGGGAAGAGGTGTTTCCTAGTTGGGGACAATTCTGTATTTACCTTAAGGGAAAATCAAAATTACTTTGAATTTATAAAAATACTTTCCCAGACATAATAAATCAATCTTGTGATTATTATATAGAGCTTTCTAGTACCTATACTTGAGCTTGAATTTATGAACCTCTTAATAAAGTGATTTTCTTCTTTTTCCAGGCTGAGGAATTACAGCCAGGATTTTCAAAAGCTGGACGGGTATATATTTCTAAGGTAAACTCACCTTTAACATAGACGGAAATACTTACGTAGTCCCAATAGATCAGACAATTGTTACCTCACAGCAGTCCTCTCACTCCTGCTTCCTAAATGTTGAGGGTATAGTTGTAAGTCACTATATCTTTTTTTCTTTGCTTTCTCACTTTTGAGACAAGGTCTTGATAGGTAGATCAGGCTGGCTTAGAATGCAAGAGATCCACCTGCTTATGTTTCCTGAATTAAAGGTGTGTACCGTCATTCTCAGCTTCTGGGCACATACATACACATGGGCCTTTCTGAACTCTGTTGTCTTTACTGTTCTTAGTGCTACAGAGAATTAGGAAAAAACTCTGAAGCTAGGAAGTGGATGAAGTTGGCTCAGGAGCTGCCAGACATCACTAATGAGGTAAAAAAAAATTTTTTTTAAAAGATAGTGTTTCAAAATGTAGTTTAGGATGGCTTCTATCTGACCACAGCCTCCCAAGTACTAGGATCACATCAATATACAACCTAGGTGGTAATACTTTGTGTGGGGAGGCCATGGCATATGGCCAGGACAACCTTTGGGTGTCAGCTTTCGCCTTCCACCTTGAGACAGTTTGTTATTGGTCACTGTGCAGGCCGAGGTAGCTGGCCAGAGTTTCAGGGGATTCTGTTTTCTTATCACCCTTAAGAGCACTGGCCACAATGGATGTTACTACACTTGGCTTTGATGTGCGTTCTGAGCTCAGCGCACTTACATCCTAAAACTAAAATGGCAAATGCTTTATTTACTGACATCTTCCCAGATGCCTTTTTGTGCAGAGTCTCCTACATGCATCTCTCCCAAGGGAGGAAACAGATTGCATAGACTCTTAAGCTATCATGGGAGTTAGGAAGACTGGTAACAGCTCAGTAAAACAGAAAAGGGTCCCTTGTCAACTTCTAGTGATTTGGGAAAAGCTTAATTCTGATTCTACACTAGATTTGTTTTCTTTGTATCCTAGGATTCAGCTTTCCAAAAAGACCTGGAAGAATTGGAAGTAATTTTAGGATAATAATCACATTTCAATTACTTGGGGGCTACTACTTAAATGTGGAAAAGAAAATCAAGTTACTTTCTTCCCCTGTGACTCCCACTGAGTTCAGGAAACCAAACAAGATGTCCTGGCCCCTGGAGATCTGACTACCACCATCATTCCTCAACTTTTTATGTTATCAGTTAATTTATTCTAATCTCCTACCTTAATTTAAATTGGGGATTCTTGAAACATCAGGATAGTATAGCCATAGGGTTTAGTGTGGACACAGCCCAGAAGGCCAAGAGCTGAGAAGGAAGTAGCAGAACTGTCTTCCAACTGCAGTGATGTAGACGTACTTCAAAGAGCCATGGCAACAAAGCATAGGATTTGTAATCTTTCTTGCTAATATTCAACACATTTATCATCCTTTAATGCCACACCCTACCTACGAGGACAAAAGGAGCTAGCGTAGCCCAGGTACTGCCCTCCTACCACCCATCATGTACTCTCTACCTGTATTCCTCCTGGGTGAGGGCTGGACCACAGGATCTGGAGCTTTTGGGATGACAGCACTGGCAAAGGGTCTATAACTATATTTTGAAAGTGATCTATCTGAAGAGGTGCCTGGAATATTTTTTGGTACAAATTTGAAATAAACTAAATTTGATTAGAAGGATATGTTCTGTTTCTCATATTTTTGACAACTTCAGCTCGTCAAACACTCTAAGATATTCATATGTGTGAATGTATTTCATGTATGCTTGAAGGAGCCCATAAGAGGGAATCAGGTCTGAAGCTAGAGTTAAAGCATTCGGAGTCACTTCTCATGAGTATTGGGAATCAGACTCAGGTAATCTGGAAGAGCAGCAAGTGCTCTAAACTGCTAAGCTATCTATCTCTTCAGGAGTAAGTTTTTCCTATAAAATTCTATAAAACTTCTAAGAAATTCTAATCTTTATCTCACTACTTTGTAAATAAGTCCTTTGTGCAAATGTTATAATTCCCCCAGAGAATAAAACCTCTGTTTACACAAAGGTCCCTCACTGCATTCCAGGAATGATGGCCCAGAGCAGTGACCCCTTTCCTCTTCCTTGCTATGTAGGCCAAGCTGCCCTGGAACTCAGAGATCCACCTGTCTCCTGAGTGCTGAGATTAAGAATACACTCCACCATACCCAGCTCTTCCACCATAAGTATTTGTTATCAGAGGCTGGAGAAATGGCTCAGTGGTTATAGTTACTTGCTGCTGTTAGAAGACCCAGGTCCAGTTTTCAGCACCCATGTGGTGACTAATAACATCTATAATTCCAATTCCCGGATATTTGATGACTTCTGATTTCCAAGAAGCAGGCATGCATACACACGCACGCACGCACTTGCGCGTTTATGCTCCCAGAGCAAGCAAGCAGTCTTAACTGCTGAGCCATGTTCCTGTCCATGGAGGTCCTAATGCTTCCCTGGCATTCTGGACCTTCTGTTTCTCTTATCTCCACGCCTAACTTAAAAACTATGATGGATTCTCCATCTCTTCACTCCTAGCAGCTGCTAACATTTTTAGCTTACCTATTCTATTGCTTTTCTCCCAAGCTTGAATAAAATTGCTTTTGAGTTTCCTTCCAAATCTGTTTTGAAATCCTTTTATTAATGAGACTCAATGACTCAAAAGGAGACCACAGGTTTTGGAAATATTCCTAATGTAGAGTTATTTGGGTAATGTCAGACCTCTGCAACACTAAAAACAAAGACCACAGGAAAGATACAGTAAATCAGTCTGGAATTCTTATTCTTAGGTTAAAGGATATAATGCAGTAACCTGAATGTAAGGGCTTTCTTTCAGGTTCACACCTTACAACTGTAGTGACCAGCCGGGCGGTGGTGGCGCATGCCTTTAATCTCAGCACTTAGGAGGCAGAGGCAGGCAGATTTCTGAGTTCAAGGCCAGCCTGGTCTACAGAGTGAGTTCCAGGAAAGGCAGGGCTGTACAGAGAGACCCTGTCTTGAGAAACAAACAAACAAACAAACAAGCAAAAAAGAAAAAAAAAAAAAAAAAAAAAAGAAAGAAAAACCAAAACTGCAGTGACCATAATGACACAGTACCAAAAGCTGTTATAGAAACCCTGTTTTGGCCGGGCAGTGGTG
Source organism: Tokudaia tokunoshimensis (assembly GCA_036184795.1). Lineage (NCBI taxonomy): Eukaryota > Metazoa > Chordata > Mammalia > Rodentia > Muridae > Tokudaia > Tokudaia tokunoshimensis. The sequence continues at coordinate 93,852,909 of BTHU01000004.1, read as the reverse complement.
GCACATGACTTTAATCCCAGCACTTGGGAGGCAGAGGCAGGCGGATTTCTGAGTTCGAGGCCAGCCTGGTCTAGTTCCAGGACAGCCAGGACTATACTGAGAAACCCTGTCTCGAAACCCCCCCCTCCAAAAAAACCCAACCAACCAACCAACCAACCAAACAAAAAAACCAAAACAACCAAAAGAGAAACCCTATTTTGCAATATTCAGTTTGTACTGGAATATCTCCAGCAAATAACACATCCACTGCACACATTTACTTTATTAGCAGCAGCAGAACAAATTTGCTTAAGTGAAGTCTTAGTAATTAAAAGAAGCATGCACTGAAGGGCTGATAGTCTAGCGTGCTGCATATAAGACTCCTTAATCAAAAAAAAATTTTTTAAAATTATGTGACAGTTCAGGCATATAATTTTTAAGTTTGCATCTTTCTTACATAGAAAAAGAACATGTAAAAACACCCATTCCCACTTACAGATCCTCAGGCATTTATTAGACCATTCTTGAGAAGTGAAAGAATACTCAGATCTTTCCAGGTTTACTGCTCTTGAAGACATAAGACTGTCCCCCACCTGTTATTACCTCTCCTCTAAACACCAAAGAAATCAGTTATTAATAGACTATAGAAGAAATAAACACTTCAGACCAGACGTGTTTCTGCTATCAGAAAGCTGATAGAACAGTTGTTTTCCCAGAAGCCATGCCCTGCAGTCACATCATGAGCCTGTGAAGAAGCCCAGTGAACAGTCCTCTTCGTTAGCCATAGAGTTTAGAAGCTTATCACAGGAAAGAAACCCTAATGAGTCAGTCCTTGGCATCTCCCACTCCATCTGCGTTAATGGCAAACATAGCTTCAGCTTCAGGAAGACAGGGAGAATCATATATTTTGCAGATTCTGGTTTCCCCTCTTCCTTTTCTCAGGTACAACCTGACCCAAAGACACAAACAAGAACACCAAGTTAGAAATAATACTATTCCTATAATAGAACTAATTGCTTCAGACATATGTAATTTCCTAAAAGGATTTAGGATCATTTTTAATGTATTTAATGTACCTCCAAAATGGAGGAATCTATTTCTGCCATGACTCTCTTATTGAAAAGCTCTATGAAAACAAACATTTTATAATTAGGGAGGCATATCAACTATTCATGTATCTTTTTTTCACAACTGTGAGATTTTAGTTACAAGTAAGTGTGTGGGGCCAGAGAGATGGCTGAGCAGTTAAGAGCACTGACTGCTCTTCCAAAGGTCATGTGTTCAAATTCCAGCAACCACAGGAAGGCTCACAACCATCTGTAATGAGATCTGATGCCCTCTTCTGGGGTGTCTGAAGACAGCTACAGTGTACTTACATATAATAAATAAATCTTTAAAAAAATAAAGTATCTGTATGTGGGTATGTGCCCATCAGAGACCAGAGTTATTGGATGTCCCAGAACTGGAGTTATAGGAGGTTGGGAAGCCCCTGATGGGGTGCTAGGAATGAAACTCAGGCTCTATCTACAACACTGGTGCATGCTTGCAACTCCTGAGCCATCACTCCAACTGCAAACACTCAAGAGCATGATAAATTCAGTGAGGCTACCAAGCATCAATACTGTAGCAGTTTTAGTAGGGTTCAGTGCAAGTGTGTTATCTTTACATCACAGTTTATATGATATCCATTTTGCTATCACCTTACCTGGTGGTTGAGGCATGAGCGATGATATTTCCTCCAATGGGTTTTTTGGGATCTGCAGCAAACATGGCTGCTCCATCCACTTGGGCTACCACCTGGTTGGTGATTACCACAGCTACACCAAACTGATGAGGGAAAGAATGTCAGTTTTGTGACCACAGACATACCAAGACCCTTAATGCTCACAACAAAGAAATGGCCAACTAATGTTCATCTTTGATAATACAAGGTACCAATGTTCTCAGAAGACTCCTGGAATTTGGAGCCACTGAAATTTGTAACCATTTCTCGTTTCTTTTCTATAGTTTACCTCATCAGCAAGTCGAAGCAGCATCCTCAGAAATCTGGCCAAATGCATTTGCCTGGCTGAAAGCTCTCCCCGACCTGAGTAGTCTGTTCTGTAAAGGGCAGTAGCACTGTCTACAATAAGCAGTGCATATCTATAAGAAACAAGAATTGTCAATTTTTTCTCCCTCACAACCCTACATTTTCTTTTAACTTAATTTATTTTATGTGCATTAGTGTTTTTGTCTGCATTCATGGCTATGAGGGTATCAGATACCAGACAGTTGTGAGCTGCCATGTTGATGTGGGAATCGAACCCCGGTCCTCTGGAAAAGCAGCCAGTGCTCTTAAATACTCTCTCTTGGCCATTAAAGACACCCCCCCCAACCCCCGAGACAGGGTTTCTCTATGTAACTTTGACTGTCCTAGAACTAAAGATATCCACCTGCTTCTTTTTCCAAGTCCTATACAACCACCACCTGACCCCATCCTAAGTTTTTACATGTATTGTCTATTTTCCACTTTTCTTCTTTTTCAGACTAGGATTTATTACTTATATAGCTGAGGCTGTCATGAAATTTATGCTCTTCCTGCCTCAGTCCCTCCAGGGTAAAACACGAGTAACTGACACTGACTTTCGAGTATGTGAACATGCACACGTGTGCGTGCACAGACACACACACACTTTTTCTTAAAATGTTTGTAAAATGTTCAACCTGATACATGGTAGACCATGGGGACTTTGGTGGATACTTTCTATTTTGGTTTTGGCAGACTTGACCAAAAGTAGCTCTGGGGCTTTTGTCTTTCACTATACTTGAGACTAAACACAGGGCCTCAGGCATCATAGAAAAGAATTTTTCTGGCGCATGCCTTTAATCTCAGCACTCGGGAAGCAGAGGTGGAGGCAGGTGGATTTCCGAGTTCAAGGCCAGCCTGGTCTACAGAGTGAGTTCCAGGACAGCCAGGGCTACACAGAGAAACCCTGTCTCGGAAAACAAACAAACAAACAAAACCACAAAAACAAAATTTTTTTTTTTACTAGTGATGTGACTAAAATCATAAAGTGTGTCAAAATAAGAACTGAAGGGGCAGAGAAGATGAAGTAATGAGTAAAGTACCTGCCATATAAGTGGAAGGATCTGAGTTTGAATCCCCAAAACCCATGTAAAGCCAGTCAAGGTAGCAAGTGTTTGTAATCTCAGCGCTTCTACAGCAAGATGGCATGTGTCTCTAGAAGCCTGTGGACCAGCTAGCCTGGTTTTCAAAACAGTGAGCAATAAAGAGATGTGGCCTCAAGCAAGGCAGAGAGTGATAAGTTACACCCAAACTTGTCCTCTCACCTGCTCATGTAAGCCACTTCATATGCACACCCACGCTCACATATGATTGTGTGTGTACACATAAACACAAACACATGCACACAAGATACACACAGAGTATTTTTACAGAAAGGAACTTGGAGCAGTATGCTGGCTGGTATGTATGTCAACTTGACACGGGCTGGAGTTATCACAGAGAAAGGAGCTTCAGGTGAGGAAATGGCTCCATGAGATCAAACTGTGGGGCATTTTCTCAGTTGGCGATCAAGGGGGAGGGCCCATTGTGGGTAGTGCCATCCTGGACTGGTGGTCTTGGGTTCTATGAGAAAGCAAGCTGAGCAAGCCAGGGGAAGAAAGCCAGTAAGGAGCATCCCTCCATGGTCTCTGCATCAGCTCCTGCTTCCTGACCTGCTTGAGTTCCAGTCCTGACTTCCTTTGATGATCAACAGCAACATGGAAGTGTAAGCTGAATAAACCCTTTCCTCCCCAACTTGCTTCTTGTTCATGATGTTTGTGCAGGAATAGAAACCCTGACTAAGACAGGTGGAAAGATAGCTCAGCTATTAAAAATACTTTCTGCTCTTTCAGAGAACCTAAGTTCGTTTCCTGGCACCCATACTGGGAAACATACCCACCACTATCTCCTGCTGCAGGGAATCTGATGCCCTGTTCTAACCTATATAAGTACTCTGATATATTAGACATACATTCACAGAAACACACTTTTAAGTAAAAATAAATCTTTAATTAAAATAAAAACCAAATTGCCAGTACATTAACAAACAAACAACTCCACTTCCAGGCATGGTGGCACATGCCTTTAATGCTACTACTTGGGGAGGCAGAGGCAGGAGGATCTCTGTGAGTTTGAGGTCAGCCTAGTGTAAGACAGCCAAGACTAGACAGACAGATCCTGTTTAGAAAACAAAAATAACCCTTAAAATGTGAATCTATCTCTATTCAAACTATCGTCCAGATTCAAGGAACGGGCCGCAGGCACACTTAGTGTCTTACTGAGTACATACCTGGATTCTACCATCATGGCTGACGCTTGGTAAAGGAGCTGGGTCTGATGGTCTGTGTTGAACCCTCGAGCGTATGCTACATTATCTAGGACATCACTGCCAGAGAGACCGTATCTAGAAAAGAGGAGATTTTTAGGCTGAAGACAGAGCTTAGTCAGGTGAAAAATTAATACCTAATATTTCTATCACCCACAAAGACAAGTAGCAGTATTCCTACTGGCTTTAAGTCCCACAAATATGATTCCTGTTCTATTAGAGGTATGGGCAAGCCAAATAGAGATGATAGCAACAATTACTTTAAACTAAAAGTGAGACCTAAGGATAAATCAAAGTTATTCTTTGAGGCCTCCTTATGAGAAACTTTCAAGTCAGAGAGTCAAGAACAACAGTCAGAATTAGCATGAACAAAAATAACAAACCATTCAAAAATTATGTTAAATGAATGACACCTTAGTATTTCTCATGCCTCAATGGTTAAAGAGCAAACTATGTATTTCCTATTTTCATAGAATGATCTGTATATCGCCATCTAAGACATCAATGCTCAAGACAGCTGAACTAAGGCACTCTCTTTTTCTCTGTCTCTCTCTGTTCTCTCTATGTCTCTCTCTCTGTTCTCTCTGTGTCTCTTACTATGCTGTCACCTGGCTGTCCTCGAACTCAAATATTTGCCTGGCCATGTCTGGAGTGGTAGAATTAAAGGTGTGTTTCAATATGCCTGGCCCAACAATTTCATTCTTATTGAGTAAGTAACAACAGGAAGGACTCCCTCTTTGAAGGCAGTAAGTTTGATTTATTCATCTGAGAACTTAACCAAATGCCTGTTGTAAATCTTTCTGAGATTTTGGGGGTGGAGGGTGGGGGCGCAGGTAATGACTATGTTTTCTAGGCTAAACCCAAATTCCTGGGCTTCAGTAACCTCAAGACTTTGCCTCCACAGTAGCTGGATAACAAGAGCCTAGAAACCACACTTTTCCAGCTTTCCCACCATCTCTAAAGTAGATTTGATTCTCTTCCTTTTGCACTTCTAAAACTTGGCTAGTGTCTAAACACTGGAGAGGAAAAAGTGGAAATAAAATTTGCTTTGCCACGTGCCCAATCCATTTTTGAGACCCCCGTGGTTCAAGGCCTCTAAAATTCTCAATTCTTTAAAATACTATACAAGTGTTAGCTATACACCTTGCTGGCATTAAGGGGTCTCTTCACTGAGAGCAAACACTTTCCAAGAGTTTTCATGAGTCTACACCTTTTTACTATTTTTTCTGAGGCAGAGGTGAAGGGACTGACACAGGGCAGACTGCAGGGAGACACATGGCAGAGAAATCCATCTCCTGGTTTCTGTATCTCGGGTTGGCCTGGAAATCAGATTCTCCTGCCTCTGTCTTTCAAGTGCTTGTGAGGGGCTATTTGCCCTTCTTTTACAAGGCTATAATAAACACCTTTCCAGTGTGTTTTGTATACTAATAAAGCACTGATTGATTTTATCCACACCCCATTGAGAAACACATGCAATCACTTTTGATCTCTTATTTAATAATTCAAAAAATAATGTTAGGGCTGACAAAATGGTTTAGTAGGTAAAGGCACTTGCTGCCAAGCCTAACTACCTCCGTTCAATCCCCAGGACCCATGTGGTTGAGTGAGAAAACAGACCTCTGTGGGTTCTCAGATCTCCACACATGTGCTGTGGTATGTGTGCAACCATATGCACACAAGCAAAATAATTTTTTTCTTTTTAAATTTAAAAGTTATTTAAATGAAATCTAATGGGCTCTAATTCTTTTTGAGCTTGTGTTCATGATCCTTTCATAAGGATAAAGAGTTACATAGTAAGATTGTCTGAGGAGGCAGAGAGAAGGGGGGGAGGGAGAGAGACAGAGAGCATGCATATCTTGCATGGTGGTATAGGCCTATAACTCCCAATACTTGAAGGTGGACGCAGGAGGATCAGGAGTTCTAAGTCAACCTCAGCTCCTCAGTGCATTCAAGGCCACCTAGGTCCAAGAGAGTGTATCAAACCACCTAGGTATGATAATGCATCATACTCTAACCACACCGGAGGCAAAGAGGAAAGTATCGGGAGTTTTCAGGACACCCCAACCTAGATAACACTTTTTTTTTTAATATCAAATCTGAGCTACATGGTTAGACTATGTCTCAAAAACAAAATCAAGGGGTACAAGTCATTTTGAACTTTATATTTAGTGCCATTGATCCATATCTTAGTTATCTATTTATTTATTGTTTTGGGTTTTTTTTTTGAGATGGTTTCATGTAGCTTTCAGACTAGGCTAGCCTTCAGCTCACAGAGATCTGCCTGTTTCTGTCTCTTGACATGGGTAACTCTTCCCCATACCACACACCTTTTTTTTTTTTTGTTCCAGTACTGAGAATTGAACTTAGGGTCTCATGTATGCTAGACAAATACTTTACCACTGTGTTATAAGTAGGTGCATATCTATGTTTAAGTCAGAATCATCTGTAATGACTCCTGTAGTTTTATAATGAGTTTTCAGTTAAGAACTTGGGCTGGAGAGATGGTTCAGAGGCTGTTCTTCAGAGGTCCTAGGTACAATTCCCAACACTTATACATCAACTCACAACTATAATATTCACCAAAGTCCAATTTGATATCCAACGCCCTTTTCTGGCCTCTGAAGGCACCAGGTACATACTGTGGTGCACGGACACATGCAGGCAATGCCCCCTCCTCACAAATAAATAATAAATAGATAAACAATGGAGCTCTAGATTTTCCCACATGAATCTTAATGAGTATCAATTTGCAAAAAAAAATTTGCTAGGATTTTGTGATATACTCTTGGATATAAAAAGATATTGGTGCTTACTGCCCTTGCAGAGGACCTGGGTTTACTTTCCAGAATCCACATGGTGTTTCACAAACATTTATAATTTCAGTTCCAAAGGATCTGATACCTCTTCTGGCCTCCATATGCAATTCTTGCACTTGGTACACAGTAATGCATGTAGGCAACATGCATACATAAAATAAAAACAAGTCTTAATTATGTGTATAATTACCATATCTTTTTGGTGAACTTATTTTTTAGTGACAAATATTCTTCCTGGGCAAGTGAGATGGCTCAGAAGATAAGGACTCTGGCCATCAAACCTGAGCTCAATTCCTGGAACCCACATGATGGATGGAGAAATTAACCCCTGGAAGTTGTCCTCTGACCTTCACACGCATACCATCATGCATGGGCATGCCCATGCCTATCCAGATACGCATATAACAAGTTTTTCCTCACCAGGCAGTGGTGACACACACCTTTAATCGTAGCACTTGGAAGGCAAAGGCAGGTGGATCTCTGTGGGTTCTGGGCCAGCCTTGTCTACAAAGTGAGTTCTAGGCCAGCCAGGACTATACAGAGAAACCAGGTCTTGAAATCCAGAAGTTTTTTCCCCTCAGCTTTACTAGTATTTTTTGGGGGGAGTGGGGGTGGGGGGTGGTGCTGGAGTCTTTCAGTTTCTCTTAGGGTTCATAATTATCTTTTCCAAGCCTTTTATTTTCAACCTGTCTTCAAAGTGTTTCTTTAGAAGACATATATAGTTGGATCTTGCTTTTTATTCCACCTGAGATACTTATAGATTGCTGAGAAAAGAATGTTTCCCATTAAAGATTATTGTTTTCAACCACACATAACTGGGGTGTAGTGTAATAAGACACATTTCAGGCAAGTTAAACTTGCTAAACTCTAGTAATAGGCTAAACACGTTCAAGTTTCGTGACCCACCTCTCAGCTACTGCTAGCAGTCGCTCCGGCCTAAAGGTGCCCTCGGTGTCAATGTACATGGCCTTTCCTTCACCTCCACCACGATCAATGGGGAGCTGGGGGGGAAAGAAACAGTGGAAAAACCCACTCTTCTGATACAGTTGCCAAGTTCCCCATGAGAAATCTAATCCCCTCCACTCCAAATAAGGGTTAAAACACTTTAGCCCTGAAAACATATACATATATTATACTATGTAACATATATTATGATCTCAAAAAATAAAAAACTATAATAATTTTAAAAAAACTTTAAAATAATGAATTTGGAATGGCAGCTCACATCTAGGAGGCAGAGTGGAACTCACTCTGTAGACCAGGCTGGCCTCAAACTCAGAAATCCACCTGTTTCTGCCTCCCAAGTGCTGGGATCAAAGGCATGCGTCACCACTGCCCGGCAGAACTGATTGGTCTTAACATGCAGTTTTATCTCATAGTTAGGACTGTTTCTAAGCAGTCCAACTCCGACAAAACACTAACTTCATGTGATCCGTGTCTGTTATTAGCTTGTATTTCTATCGAAAGAGAATATGTTCTTTTGCCTCTAATCGTCATTTTTGTTTGTTTGTTTTACTGTGTATGTATGTCTAGTGTTCATGAAAGCCAGAGTAGTATTTTGGACCCTGGAATTAAAGTTACAGGGTTGTGAGTTACCAGGATGTCCTAGGAATGAAACCTGGGTCCCTCTGGAAGTATAGGCAGTACTCTTAACCATTGAGCCATCTTTATAGACCCTGCTGTTTTCTTTTCTCTTTTAAATTACTTGTTTGTTTTTATGTGTTTTGCCTGAATGTATGTCTTATGATGCTGTCAGATCCCCTGGAACTGAAGTTACAGACAGTTGTGAGCTGCCATGTGGGTGCTGGGATTTGAATCCAGTTCCTCTAGAGAATAGCCAGTACTCTCAACCTCTGATCTCATACTATAACTCAGGCTGTCCTGGATCTTAATATGTGGTCCAAGCTGGCTTCAAAGTCATGGAGACGCATCTGCCTCCTAGATGTGAGCTGCCATTCCAAATTCATTATTTTAAAGTTTTTTTAAAAAATTATTATAGTTTTTTTATTTTTTGAGATTATACTATATGTTACAAAGATTAATATATGTAATGTTTTCAGGGCTAAAGTGTTTTAACCCTTATTTGGAGTGGAGAGGATTAGATTTATCATGGGCTTGCTGACTGCCAGTCTAGCCAAAAGACACGAGCTATAAGTCCAGGGAGAGACCCTGCCTTACAGAAGCAAAGTGCAGAGTAATAAACCTTCCCGTCTCTAAGCATGAACAGGCATATGCTCCTCAGACACACACACGTGTGCCAAATTTCTATTAAAAAAGACCAGATACAGTGTTTAATGAATTATGTCAGGTTATTGTTATACATATATTTTTTGAGACATAATGTGTAGACTGTGCGGCTAGTGCACTGGCTACTCTTCCAGAGGACTGGGCTTTTATTCCTAGCAATCACAAGGAAGCTCATAAGTACTTGCTGATCTGATTAGGCCGAACCCCAACAACTCACCTGGCATGTAACAGCCAACGTATGACAGATCTGTGTCTTCCCAGTTCGGAATTCTCCAAACATCTCTGTGATAGATCCCGTCTCAATTCCACCTATGAAATTAAAAAGTATATCACATAAAATAACTGTTTAGAAAGTACAATCATTGTAATGTTCTTGGAGCACACGGATGTTCCATAATTTAAAACTCCTATTTTCAATAATCAGCAATTTGTTAATTTCTTTTCTTTTGGGCTGCGCTCACAAGTCCACACCTGTAAGCCAACTATGTGGGAAGATGAAGCACAAGGATATAAGGTTCAAAGCCTGTCTGGGCAACATAGGATATTCAAGACCAGTCTGCACAATATAGTGAGACCCTGGGCCTGGGTATGTAGCTCAATGGTAGAATGCTACTTAGATAAAAAGGCCTAGATTCAACTCCCAATATTGCCAAAAATAAAATTAAAAAACAATAAGTCACCACGTATTTTTAAATGAGTATAGGCTATTTACACTTATCCCCAAGCCTCCCAGGGTTAACCTTACATTCCTTCAGCTCACAGTATGTTCACATCTTTCCATATGCACTCATTTGTGTTGCTATAGATTTTAGGCAATTTTAATGCATGTACAGCTTCAAGTAATTGCTACCATAATAAAGTTATAGAACCCAACCAAGAAAAGCCAACAAACTACTTCAGCAGTTTTAATATAACCCAGTATTTACTATTTCTTGTGAACCTCCTTGTCCAATGTTCTTAAATGTTCCATTCATACAGTTCTAAAAGCTTAGGAGATATGAAGTCTTATCATCCTCATCTTGATGAAAACAGGCATAGGCACGTTAAATAAATGTCACCAGGAACATCATTTACACCATTAGTCCAGTCAGTAAACACTAGAAATGGGAATGCTTTTATTTATTTTTTATGAGACAGGGTTTTATGTAGTTCATGGTACCCTCAAACTGAGGATAACATTAAACATCTAACCTCTTTCCCTCCACATCCCAAGTTCTGGGATTTCAGGCATGAGCCATTGTCTCTCTACATAGCTAGCCCTTGCTGTCCTAGAGGGAAGGTGATCTTTTTTTTTTTTTTTTTTTTTTTTTGGTTTTTTTCGAGACAGGGTTTCTCTGTGTAGCCCTGGCTGTCCTGGAACTCACTCTGTAGACCAGGCTGGCCTCGAACTCAGAAATCCACCTGCCTCTGCCTCCCAAGTGCTGGGATTAAAGGCGTGCGCCACCACCGCCCGGCGGAAGGTGATCTTCTTAGAGAGGTTAACACTCAAATTTTAGTATGATTCCTGAACCCATGCTGTTTTGTACCCCAAGAAGAAAGAAAAAGTAAATAATCAAATAACTAGAAAAATAGCAAGAACCAAACGTAACTTTTCAACAATGAGGACAACTATGTTTTCAAAAGCTCAAAAAAATTAAAGACAGGTTGACGCTGTCTTTAATCACAGCACCTACGGAATAGAAACAGTGGGATCTCTGTGAGTTCCAGGGTAGCTGGCACCACACAATAAACAAACAGATAAACAAATAAATACTAATATGTGCTACACTCTGAGCAGTATTTAAACTAAGAGTGTTTTGTAGCAGGAAGCATAGCTCAGTGGTAGAGGCCGTGAGTCTGTTTTTAGATTTGTTGTTATTGTTCTGTGTGTACAACACACGTGAGCTTGATGTATAGGCAGAGGATAACTCTGGAGAATGCGTTGTCTCCTTCTACTGTAGGTTCCAGGACTGAATTCAGATCATCATGGTTGTAATGGTCACACCAACCATTTGCTGTAACCAGTCATCAAATTTTCAATCTTGTATTAGAATTAAAAAACAAAAAACAAATAATACATAATATATAATATACTTATAATACCTAATACTTATTTCCTTAAACAGTAGGCATTAATTCTTTAAATATATAGTCAGAGCTACAAAGCAAAACAATGTTTCAACAAAACAAAACAAAGCCAAAAATTATTTACAGGCAATTTTAGTATTTTATAAATCAGAGCCAGATGACTAATGCCTATAATCTCAAATCCTGGCAGTTGGAGTATAGGGGTAGAAGCCCGGGAACTTAAGTATACCATTAGCTCCTGAATCAATTCCTAAAACCACTAAAAATAATTAAAAAATAAAAACGTCTTATTTTAAAAATGTTACATTTGTAGAATGTTACAAAGAAATATACAAGGAAGTTCTAGGTACTCTTCACCTAGCTTCCTCCAATGTAAAGTATCTATGAGAAGCTGACATTACTATAACCCAAAATACATTTAATTCAGTCTGAATCTTAGATCTGTTGACACAAGCCAGGGAAACAAAAACAAAAGAAAACAAACAAACAAAAAACCTCAACCCCCCTCAAAACAAATAAACAAAAATCTAAACTAAAAAACTTTACAAAAGCAAACCTACAGAATCAGCCAGTCAAGGCCCTGAAGAAATCTACCGTTCATACTTCTCTATGTAGTACTCTCACCTAAGTTGAATTCTATCGTAATAATCTGGTTTTGCTCTGACCTACCAGCTGTGTTAATTAATTAGGGTTTATAAAATAGGATAAGGGATTACTATACCTTGAAGCAGTTTGTCAAGCTCTTTGGAACCAGTAGTAATCTGTATGATTTCTGACCGGCGTTGGTGAAATTCAGTTGCAGTGGTGAAACCCATTGGAACTAATTTCGCTGCCTCAGTCTAGGAAAAATAAGTTAAACTAGTAACACAGGTAAAGAAATCACTATCTGGGAAAGTTGGGACTCAAAATGTTTTAAACTGTGATTTTTTTTTTTTTGTCTATCTTGGGGGAACTTGGGTAGACTAACAGTTGAATATCATTCACTGAAAATTCCAAATACCCCAAAATCTGAACCTTCTTCAGTATGAGGTTTTTGACAAAAAAACTTTCAAGACTTCTGTGCATTCCACCTCTTATTTCTGCAGTGGAGATGCTCCACCTACACGTGCTGTAAGACAAGTCCAGGAACACAGGCTTGTGCTAGGAGGACTGGAGTGCACCACCACAGGAGCTTAAGAAAGACACCGTAGCAAGTCTTCAGGCCTTACTTCCTGCCTGTCACCCCTTCATATTCTCCTGCCTCCTAAACAAGATGCCACCCACAGCTTTTCTCTTTATTGTTTATTTTCCAAGTATATACAAATAACATTTACACCTTACCTTAGCAATAAAATCTATACTTTAGGCTGAAAAAAAAAACAGTCTTTTTTTTTTTTTTGGGTTTTTCGAGACAGGGTTTCTCTGTGTAGCCCTGGCTGTCCTGGAACTCACTTTGTAGACCAGGCTGGCCTCGAACTCAGAAATCCTCCTGCCTCTGCCTCCCAAGTGCTGGGATTAAAGGCGAGCGCCACCACCGCCCGGCAAAAAAACAGTCTTAATATAATGAGACAATAAAACTAAACATCTAGGGGTCTAGAGCTACGGCTTGGTGGTGAAGAGCACTTGCTGCTCTTGCAGAGGACTCACACGGTGGCTTACAACTGTTTATTAACTCCAGTTCTAGGGGACCCAGCACCATTTTCTGGATTCCCTGGGCACCAGGCATGTACACAGTGCACTTAAATATATGCAAGCAAAACACTCATACATATAAAAGTAAATAAATCTTTGCAACAATAACAACAACTAAGAGTATCTAGAGGCTGGAGAGTGGTTAAGAGTTCTTGTTCTTGCAGGGGACCTAGGTTCAGTTCCTAGAACCCACATGGTGACTCACAATCACCTAAAACTCCAGTGCCAGGGACCTACCTCCTTCTTCTGACCTCCGTAGGCACCAGGACATGATGCACATATATAGAGCCAAGCAAAACACTCAAACACATAAATTAAATGCACCTTAAAATCATCCATGTATATAGTAGTTGAATGTCAACATGAACTTACATAAACCCAGACTGCTGAGGTTACAGGTGTGTATCCCCATGGGTGCCTCTGAATTTCTTTTCTTCCTTCTTTTCTTTTTTTTTTTTTGAGACAGGGTCTTACTATGTAGTTCTGGCTGTGTGGGAACTCACTCAGAGATCCACCTGCCTTTATACCCTGAATGCTGGGATTAAAGGTGTGTGCCACTATCCTGCCTTCGATTTCCCCTTTTCCTTCTATTTTAACACCTCTGTTCAGATATCTATAGGCTTTAAGTCTGAAAAGGAATCAGTCAGCTTGCTTACTGGTCCAATAAAACAAAAGTTAAATTTAAAACAAAGTTCCACAATTCTCATGTGAATAAAAAGTAGGTTTTTTTTTGGGGGGGGGGCTGGTGCCTTTGATATTATACCTGGCAGAGAACTGTCTGATGTTTGAATATCTTCTCGCACATCCATCTTGAGACCAGAAAACGCTCTAATAAATCTCTTGTATAGAAGCTTAAAGGAAGTTGTGAGATACTTGACATAGGTGATGGGAACTAAGCTCAGGTCCTCTGCCAGATCAGAACATACTCTTAACCATGAGTATCTCTCTAGACCCTACACACTCCCTTTTGAAATATTACTTATTAATATAGGCTAATAAAAACATTAAGAGGTACCATGGATGTATACTGTTACTTGATATTTTAGTTGTTGTTGGGATTGAACCTATGACTTTGAGCATGTTGAGTGACTTTTTATATAAACATTTTACCAATGTCATATTAGCACAGCCCCCCCCCACTCTGGTACTGATAATTACCTGGAGCCTAGCACATGCTAGGCAAGTACTTTCCACTGAAACATGTATCCAGTCTCTCTTTTTACATTTTATTTCTGGGCTGGAGAGATGGCTCAGCGGTTAAGAGCACTGATTGTTCTCCCGGAGGTCCTGAGTTCAATTCCCAGCAACCACATGACTCACAATCGTCTCTAATGGGATTCAATGCCCTCTTCTGGTGTCTGAACACAGCGACAATGTACTCATATAAATGAAATAAATAAATCTTATTTAAAATGTTAAAAAAACATTTTATTTCTGAGACAGGGTTTCACTCAATTAAGTTGGACAAATTGGCCCACACAAACTCACTCTGAAGCAGGGACTAGCTTCCAACTTTCTGTCCCAGACCCTATAACACTTTGAACTACAGACTTGTACCTTACAGTGTGGCATTGACATTCTTCTGAATTGTTTTAGTGGCTGCACTTAGTTGTATACATTATAAACCTATTTTGGGGGCTGGAGAAACGGGTTAAGAACACTTGCTGTTCTATCAGAGAACCAAGGTCTGATATCCAGCACTCATATGGTGGCTAATGAACATCTGTCAATTCATTTCCAGGGGATCTGATACCCTCTCCTAGCCTCTGAAGGGAAGTATGTGGTACACATGCCAAAATGACATATGCATAATAATTTTAAGTATAACTCTGAGGTGAGATCACATTAAAAATAATAAGGTGCATATCCTTACCATGGAGTGGGAACATGTTTTTATATCAAATCTCACGATACTACAATCCTCCACAGGAAATGAGAAAGGAGTGCTAATGGCTGTACTGTGCACCGCTGTGTACAAATTATTCTCACTAATGCCTCCGCCCCCTCCACCATCTTGTAGGTACACTTACCAGAATCTTGTCAGCTTTGGCTTCACTAATTCCCTTAATATTTATTAGTTCCTTTTTTGGTGCATAAGCAACAGCCTCCACCGTATGGTAACCAGCTTCTTCTAATTTCTTTACATCATTGGCATTTATGCCACATTGCTGTGAGAAAACAATGAATAAAGTTAGGCCTCTCATCTAACATGGATCATACACCTCAGAGAGCTGTTTGAAGGTCACTAATATATGCAACCCCCTGAAAAGTTTAACTACACATGAATTATTAAATAACAAATCAAAGACATATGCCTGGTCTATAGAGTGAATTCCAGGGCAGTCAGGGTTGTTACCCAAAAAAATCCCTGTCTCAACAAAACCAAAACCTGTTAATGGCTTTTTAATAAGTGTGTTACAATTTTCCTCTTAGCCCAGCTAGATCCCAAATAATTAAGACTAGACTATATTTTTATTTACCAATCTGTAAGGACAAAACCACTGAGCAATTATTACTCTATTTTAATCTTCTATGCTAACCTGGCTACTTCCAAGCCAAAATCTCCAAGATACTTGCATTCTATGGCTTCCTCTGCTCCAGGTGTTTTCTCATGGTGTCTCCTGGACTGGCTCCCCAAGGCTAATTCCTACCTCCTCTCTGCTGCCCTCTCCCTGGATGGGAGGAAGTCCAGCCCCATTTCCTCTCCTGCTCAGTCATTGGCTGATTGGCTAGCTTTACTGATCAATCAAAGAATGGGAGCAATGCTCACACAACATTGAGGTAGGAGATAGAATAAGGATTGTAACCAGATATGGGGGCCCAGAAATCAGCATTTGGATTACACAGTGCCAAATATCATTATGTCTTCAAAAAACAAACACCAAATTATCAACTTTTTCATCATCAGAATTCATAATTCTGGGCTGGAGAGACAGTGAGATGTGGTAGTGTTTACTATTACCCCAGGAGGCTCACCAGCCAGGCAGGCAGCCTAGTCTAACAAGTGAGCTCCAGGTCAAAAACTGTGTCAACGAAACAGATGAAAGGGGACTGGCTGGGAAGAGAAAGGGGATCAGCAGAAGGGCAAGTGAAGGTGACGGGTGATGATAAAAATACATCATAAACATAACAAAACACAGCATTATGAAACTCAACATATGCTAATTAAAAAATCACACACACCCCAAAGGGGGCCATGGGAAATAGGCATGGCTTTTGGGCCAGCCTGGGTTCCCAGCACCCACATGGTGGCTCACAACTGCCTTAATTTCCAGTTCCAGGAAGATACGAAGCTCATTTCTGACCTCTCTGGGCACTAGGTACAGAGGTGGTGTACACATTCATGAAAGTCAAACACTTATATACAAAAAATAATAAAATAAACCCAGAAATTAAAAAATAAAACAAAACACACACACACACACACACTCACACAGCAGGTAATGCTGGTTATATGGCTATAATCACACTCAGAGGGTAAAATAAGGACTAGGAATTAAGGTTATCCTCACCTACACAGTGAATTCAAGGCCATGCTAGGTTACATGAGACTTAGTCTTAAAACTGAAATAAATATCTAAGCTGGGTGAAAGTCATTGGTAGAATACTTGCTGTCTGAACTTGCTTTCTATTACTTTAATAAACACCATGACCAAAGGCAAATTGGGGAGAAAGTGTTTGTTTGACTTTGCAGCATAGTTTGTCCTGAAGGGAAGACAGAATAGGAAGTGAAATACAGACCATGGAGGAGCACTACTTTTTGATTTGTGCATAATGGCTTCCTCAATTTGTTTCTGTATACAGCCCAGGACCACCTGCCCAGGGCTGGGCCCTCCCACGTTAATCATTAAGAAGATGCTCCCACTGTAAAAGTAACTTTTAATCACCTGATGTAATTGTTATCTCTGAAGGCTTACTGCCTCTGTCTGCTAACCTAGGCCTAGTCCCGAATGCTTCCTTACAATCTTTTTTTTTTAATTTATTTACTGATTTATTTTATGTATATGAATACACTGTAGCTGTCTTTAGACACCCCAGAAGAGGGTATCAAATCCCCTTACAGATGGTTGTGAGCCACCATGTGGTTGCTGGGAATTGAACTCAGGACCTCCGGGAGAACAATCAGTGCTCTTAACCACTGAGCCATCTCTCCAGCCCCGACCTCCTTACAATCTCGGCCTAGAATGTTTTCATTCTAGACTTGCTACTGAATTAAGCTCACCCTTTCATGTTCTTTTTGAACTCTAGCTGGTTTGTTCAATTCAGCTGTTCTGGCTCAAACTCTTCGCCAAGCTGACTGATTCAATCTGGCTTCTCTCAGTTTCTTACCGACTTGCTCTGCTTGGCCTCATACTAACTTTGGCAGTCTGTTCTAATCTCCTGGCTCCTTCACATTCTCTGGCTCATTTTGCCTTGACCTGTGTTTAGCTTGTTCCCTCTCTGCAAGCTGTATTAAGGGAGTGTCTGTACTCCGGCCAGATGCGTTAATAGTGTGCGCTAAAGCTGAGCCACACCATAGCCGGAAATAGATTTTTTTCAGTAAATAACACAATCTTGGGGTTTACTGTGTGATCATATATCCTGCAACACCCCACAGACTTGGCTACAGGCAAATCCAATGAAAGCATTTTCTCAACTGAGGTCTCCTCTTCCCAGATGACTCTAGGTTGTGTCAAGTTGATTAAAAACTAACCAGCATACTTGCCTTGAATACAGGAGGGCCCCAGGTTCAAAGCCTAGGACTACTAAAAAGCAAAATCAAAAGCATTAAAACATTATGGGAATGGAGGTCTGTAGAGGTAGCTCAGTGGTTAAGAGCAAGCAACCTGGGGAGAAAAGGTTTATCTGGCTTACTTTTCCACATCACCATTTATCACCGAAGAAAGTCAGGACAGGAACTTAAACAGGAACAAGAACTTGACAGGAGCTGATAGAGGCCGTGGGGAAGTGCTGCTGACTAGCTTGTTGCCCATGGCTTGCCCAGCCTGCTTTCTTTTTTTTTTTTGGTTTTTCGAGACAGGGTTTCTCTGTGTAGCCCTGGCTGTCCTGATACTCACTTTGTAGACCAGGCTGGCCTCGAACTCAGAAATCCTCCTGCCTCTGCCTCCCAAGTGCTGGGATTAAAGGCGTGCGCCACCACCGCCCGGCTCCAGCCTGCTTTCTTATTGAACTCAGAACCACCAGTCCAGGGGTGGCCCCACACACAACAGACTGGGCCCTCCCACATCAATCACCAATTAAGAAAATGCCCTACAGGCTTACCTGTAATCTGATCTTATATCTCAATTAAGGTTCTCTTCTCATATGATTATTGCTTGTATCAAGCTGACATAAAATTACCTAGTACACACACTAAATAAAAATAGATAAATCTAAGCTGGAGTGGATTACAGCAGGGGTCGCAGAGGTACGTGGATCTGTATGAGTCAGAGACTAGCCTGCTCTACACAGTGAGTTCTAGGCCAGCCAAGGCCACATAGTGAGACCTGGTCTCAATAAAATAAAATAAAATCTCAGGAGTAACAGGCAGGAGAATCTCTGTGAGTTAAGGTCACCCTGCCCTAAATAGTGAGTTCCAGGATAGCCAGGGTTATGTAGAGACCCTGTCTAAATAAATAAATAATAAAAGGAGGAAAAAACCCCCAACAAGATGAATTAAATAATCTAGAGACAACATAACCTGTTAGAGATAATTTTGTGTATTTATAATGAAGAGCTAGGAACTAAAATTGTTTACCTAGCACCATTTCCTTCAAGAAACCTTCATTTCAATTGAAACAAATATATTAAAATTTGATTGTGCAGAACTAGCCCCAGTGCCTTTAAACATACTATTTAAAAAGCTACTGGTAGAAAATTTATTTCATTTTCCTGTTAAAAAAATGAATAAATCTTAAAGAAAACAAAACATTATGAAGGCTGGATAGATGGCCTAGTGGTTAGAGTGCTTGTTGCTGTTGTAGAGAACTGGAAATCAGTTCCCAGAGCCCATTTCTGGTGGCTCACAACCACTCTAACTCCGGTCCCAATAGATTTGACACCCTAACCCATTTGGACTAGATGAATACACACAAATGATCTCCCCCCCCAAAATTTATTTCTTTATTTTTATGTATAAGTATGCTGTCTTCATGCACACTAGTAAAGGTATTGGATCCCACTAAAGATAGTTGTTGCTAGGAATTGAACTCAGAACCTCTGGGAGAACAATCAGTGCTGAGCCATCTCTCCAGTCCCCTCACGAATAATCTTTAAAAAGAAGCTACGGAAAAAAAAAAAAGCTATGACCAAGAACTTCCAATGAAGGTGGAAAGCAGTGCCAGAGTTTGAGAGAGGGTCTCATGCAGCCCAAACTTGTAAGGAGCAAAGGATAACCTGGGACTCCTGATCCTTTTTGCTCCATTTTGGAAGCAAGTGCCACCAAGATCAGCTCATTTAAGTAGTTTCCAGAGTCTTAAGGTTCAGGTAGATTGGAAAATTATATAAATAGAAACAGAAGAGCAAGGTGTTTTCTCTCACAGGGTCCTTTGTATAGCAGGCAGAAATATTAGTATGTGCTATTGTTTTGCTTGTGTGTGTGGTTTATGTGCATGTGCTCATGTGTGTATAAGTTTGTGTGTATATGCATGGAGGCCAGGAGTGTCTGCCCCAGTCACTTATTTTGGGGGACAGAGTCTCTTACTATACCTGATTCTCACTGACTGACTCACCAAAAAGCCCCAATGATCCTCTGAGTACAGGCATTTGCCCCTCTGTTTGGTTTCTGTGGGTGCTGGGGATCCAAACTGACGTCTTCACTGTTTGCACGGCATGGGCTTTGCCCGCAGAGCCATCTCCCCAAGTCTCGTGTTTATTCTGCTGCTGCTACTTTTTTGTGGCTTGTTTGAGAAAGGTTTCACTATACATACAGCCCTTGTCCTGGCCTCCAAAAGAATTCTGTTTCAGCTTTCCAGCTCCTAGAATTACAGGTGTGAACCACCATACCCAGCTAATGCTTCACATTCTCAATGCTGAGTCCTAACATAGAGGTGGGTCTTACACCTTAACACCCCACACCCTTCAGTCTGCCCAATGACAGCCCGGGGCCAGTGGAGAAAGGCTGATCCCCTTTCCTCTGCATTCCTGGGTTACACCATTAATTCCCCATTAGCATCTTTATACCTAGTACAAGTAGCACGGAGATTCCACTATGGGATCCTAGGTCTTAGTTTCTAAAGTTCAGTTCTTAGGGAGAAAACAGAGTAGGAAGAGAATTGTCGAGAGACTTGACCAGACACGTTTAGTAACAATTCTGTGCTTTTCTGTAGAAACCTTGACAACTTCCTGAAACCCAAATTTAATTTCTGTAAAGTTTAATTTCTTCTAATAGGTAGAAGAATTTATTACAGCATTGTGAGTAAATACTTAACAACTAAGAACATACCTCTAACCGTGAAATAGGTTGTGGACCAAAGCTTTCTTCTTCCACTGACGTATCTGCATTTGCTTCAAGCTGCATTTGCATAGCCATTACTAAAAAAATACAGACAGATACCAGTATGAGTGAACACTAGAGAAATATTGTGGAGTAACTAAAAACTGCAAGTTTAGTTCCCAGTACACTTTGAAGAACTGCAGCTGGCCTCCCTATCCACAGGTCAAGACCAATGGCTGCTCTTCCAGAGGATCCAGGTTCAGTTCACAGCACCCACATGGAAATCATAAGTGTTTATAACTTCAGTTCTAGGAGACCCAGCACCCTCTTCTGGCCATGTAGGCACTGGACAGGAGTGTTATGTTTACAGGCATAGAGACAAAACATTCAAACACAAAATAAAAATAAGCTTAAAACAAACAAAAAACCCAAGCATGTCTGACCTATGGCTGTATGCAGCATGCTGCCAAGGATAGCTCATTCAAAGTAGATTTAAAAAAAATTCTTTTTTACGGGGCATCAAGTTCCAAGCTTTTCCTATACTACAGAGTGAGTAAAATTCCAAAATACAGATTCCATCTTGTTGGAAGAGAGGGATTCTTGAACTAGATACACAAAGCCAACAACAATCTAAATGTGAACAGTATTTTCAGCCTGTGGTAGTCCTTGTCTAGCACATGAAGGAGGCACCAGGGTGAATCCTCAGGACCACAAAGCAAACAGGAAACTGAGGATAGTTATTTTACTGTCAGCAATGAAGGTGGGATTCAGGTGCCTGAACAGGTGGAGTAACTACCGAAATAAACCCTTAGCTCTGACTGACTACATTTAAACTTACAACTTTGGGCTTTGGGATGTAGATCAATTGCTAGTGTTTGTCCACCATGCACGAAGTCCTGACTTTGATGCTATGCAGTGCTTAGACCAAGCATGGCAATCATGTCTGCAATCCCAGCATTTAGGAAGTAGGTAGGAAGACTAGAAATTCAAGGCTGTCCTCTGTTGTATAGCAAGTTTGAGATTAGCATGGATTACCTATCTTAAAAAAAAAAATCAAAATTGTAGAGAAATTATTTGCTACATACATAATTAGAAGTAGATAATCAGAATACAACCTAAAGAACTCATTCAAGGGCGGGAGAGATGGCTCAGCAGTTAAGAGCACTGATTGCTCTACCAGAGGTCCTGAGTTCAATTCCCAGAAACCACATTGTTGCTTACAACCATCTGTAATGGGGTCTGATACCCTCTTCCAGTGTGTCTGAAGACAGCTACTGTGTATTCACATACATAAAAAGGGACAACAGAAATCAGATTCAAGAAGGAGATATATTGGGCTGGAGAGATGGCTCAGTGGGTAAAAGCACTGAGAGCTCTTCTAAAGGTCATGAGTTCAAATCCCCACACCCACATGGTGGCTCACAACCATCTGTAAAGAGATCTGATGCCCTCTTCTGGTGCTTCTGAAGACAGCTACAGTGTACTTACATATAATAAGAAATAAATCTTAAAAAAAAAGAGAGATATCTCCACAACCATAATCATGAACAAACATACAATCTCATCAGTAATCAGGAGAATTAAAACCACAAGAGGAAAAAAGCCTGGTATGGAGGCTCATGACCTAGCACTTAGGAGGCCGAGGCAAGAAGACTACCACAAATTCAATGGCTGGGTTGCATAGTTAGATTATCTCAAAAAGCAGCCCCCACACCCATTCCCAAGTTCATAAAATACTATATGATCTTTATAAAATAATATTATGTGTTGAGACTGGAGAGATGGCTCAGTGGTTCAATTCCCATCATCCACATGACAGCTCAACAACTGTTTTTAACTCCGAGATATGACACCCTTGGACAGACATACATGCAGACAAAACAAATGCATATAAACTATTAAAACCAGTGTTAGCAAGCATGTGTAACAAACATTCAATACCACTGATATTTGAAATTTAAAAACAGGCAAAGATGAGGTAGGGAAGCAGAGTCGGGATGGTGAGTTCAAGGTCAGCTTTCGATAAAAAGCAAGATCCTTGATCAAAAAAAAAAAAAAAGAAAAAGGCCTGTACAAAATGGCGCCTACAAGGCAGAGACGGTAAGATCTGGAGTTCCAGACTAGCTTCCAAGTTACAAAATCAGATCCTTCCTGAATAATGTTTTTAACGGTAGGCCACATTAACGAACAGTTTTAGAAATCACTGTTTAGCCGGGCGGTGGTGGCGCACGCCTTTAATCCCAGCACTTGGGAGGCAGAGGCAGGAGGATTTCTGAGTTCGAGGCCAGCCTGGTCTACAGAGTGAGTTCCAGGACAGCCAGGGCTACACAGAGAAACCTTGTCTCGAAAAAAACAAAAAAATAAAAGAAGATGGATTAGAAATCAGGGCGAGGAGGAAATACTAAATCCAGGAAGGATAACGGGAAGTTTTTAGCGTGGTAACAGCAGTCGATTAGTGATTATATAGATATATTCATTTTGCAATAACTCATGTATACACTTGTATTTTATACTTCACTTTAGTATTATTTCTTGAAAGTTCCTTTCAGATTTATTTTTTGTGAATGAGTATTTTGCCTACATACATGTATGTGTACCACAAGCAGGCCTGGTATCTGAGGAGGTCAGAAGGTGGCACTGGATCCCCTGGAACTGGAGTTATGGTTAGTTGTAAGCCACCATGTGGATGTTGGGAACTGAACTCAGTTCCTTTGCAAGAGCAGCAAGTGCACTTAACGGCTCTAAGACAGCTCTTCCATTTGTAGTTCAGGTTGGTCTTGAAACTCATTCTCCTGCCTCCCCCAAATGCTAGGATTATATGGGTGTGAGTCATCTAGCCAGGATTCTCTCTAGAAATTTGTGTTATATTTTTCAGTCTTTACTACTCTTTTGCTTATGCAATCTTTGAACTCTAGCGTCTCCTACTTCAGTTTCTAGAGATACTAGCCACTACACTCACTTTAAAGTAACCAAGAATCTGTTAGCCCTGGCCCTAACTATTTAGCAGCTGTGAACGCTTTTCTCTGGATCTCAGCTTCCTGCGTCGGGACCAAAGAAGTGAACCTGAAAGTTTGTAAATTCCAGCATTTGGGAGACTAAGGGCGGCAGTTCGAGCCCAGCCCAGCCCAGCCTCCACAACGAATTCAGTGGATCAGTTAGCGTCGGTCGGTTGGTCGCCTTGCTCCGTCTTTCTCCGGTTTCTAACGTAGCGGGAACCCACAAAGCAGGCCACAGGAGCACCGGCCCGAGCTGGCCCAAGAAGCCGAGCGGCCCTGGGAGGGGTCCGCCCGCGCCTAACACTCACCTGTCCCGCAGCCGTGGGCCGCTCGCTCCTTCCGGCAGCCGGCTCTGCACACACCACGCTTGCTCCCGTCACCCGGCTCGAACACACTTCGCAGCTCTTCTGTCAGGTCTTCTACGAAAAATTTCAGTCCTCCTAGTCACACTTTCTGGGAACGCCTCGGCTAGGCCAGGCGCGGACCTGAGCTGGGTGCGCGGCATTCAGAAATCCCGCCAAATCCTCGCGCTCGTACTCCTGCAACGTCATCACGTCGTTCTCCCACCCGCCTTATACCTACTTCCGCTTTTGCTGCGATCCTGAGAGACATGCCGGACGGCTTTGAAGCCGAGTGATTTCGTAGGTCACTCTTCCCTTCCTTTATGACTGTTCTGATAAGGCCTTTCTTGTTACCTGACTGAGCACTACAAGTCTGCAAAGACGATGTGATCAGCTCAGGACTACATAACCCAGAATGCACTGCTACGGAAGCGCCTCTGAACAAGTCTTGCGCGCAGGGGTGGACTCAAGTCGGAAAGGTCATCACCTCGTACGGGTTTGCCAGAGTGTGATTCTTTGGCAGCTGGGATGTTGCAACCAGGTGTTGTCCTGGGCTCTATGGGCGGCAGAGGTGAAGAAGCTGGAATAAAGATAAAACCTGGGACAGAGCCAGCGACTGGAAAATCAGCGTGGGAATCAGTGAGGTGGAAATAAAACCTTTTAGTGTGTGTGTGGGGGAGGGGTCGGGACCGGTGGATATAATCTAAACATATACATTTATAAAACTACCAAAGATTAAAGTGAAATAACTCACTCTTTAGTGTTTTTTTTTTTGCCTCGCTTTCTAGTGGTTATTGGGACTCCAGAAAAGTAGGCACAAAATTGAATAAAGGTTTGTGTAGTTTGTCAGGAACTTTGTATTTTTCTTGTATACGTCAGACAAGATCTCATTCCCCTTAAATTCTTCGTGCCAAGAATGACCTTTGTTTCCTGTGCTGGGACACGACTGTGTTCTGTGTTGAGGGTTGAACCTCGGATCGTATGCATGCCACACAAGCACTTCAACAACTTAGCTGCATGCCCAGCTGGAAATTACTCATATTTATATGAGCACACTGTCACTGTCCAGACACACCAGAAGAGGGCATCAGAACCCATTACAGATGGTTGTGAGCCACCATGTGGTTGCTGGGGATTGAACTCTGGACCTCTGAAAAAGCAGTCGGTGCTCTTAACCGCTAAGCCATCTCTCCAGTCTTAGGTAATTATTTTTGAGACAGGTTCTTGGTAACCCAGATTGGACTCAGTTCCCCAACGTCTGGGGTTACACAAAAAAGCCACCATTCTTTATGTATATTTACTTTATATTTTGAGAGACACCTTAGATAAGTTTCTCTGGATAAATCTCCCAGGCTGACATTAAACTTTGAATCTTCCTGCCTCAGACTCCCATGTATCTCTCTTTTGTTTTTTTTCCTCCCTTACAGGTGTGTGCCACCAGGGCTGACATGAGGTGCTTTAAAGTGGACAAAATTTGTATTTTATCCTTAGATTATTGTTACATCAAAGGATAGATTTCTGGAGATGAGGACAACGACAACAAAAACATCTAAAAAAAAAAAACCACAACAGTGTGTGTGTGTGTGTGTGCGCTTTCACAAGTAGAGGGCAGAAGACAACTTGATACCATCATACAATAAGAACAATAATGATGTTTTTAGGTTGATTCATACAAATTATGATAGAACAAAAAAGTACAGAACTTTAGATTCACCAAGTTAGGATACTGCGCTACTTTTTCCAAGGTTGCCAAACAGAATTGATTAGACACTGTGAATGTAATTCCTACCTGACAGTTCTCATTATTGTTCTTATTGTATGTAGTTAATTGGTGTTAGAGAAATTGGACTTTTATTGGGCTATAAAGGGGAGGTGTTGGGATAATCTCTTGTGCACAACTGAGATTTTGTTTAAGAACAACACTTGGCCTCTTAATTTTCTTCACTAGGAATTCTGGGTCAACACAAGCCTTGCTACATTTGCTCTCTAATTTTGTTGACAAGATCTATGTGTTTGCTCATATCAGTTTGTGAACATGGAGTAGCGGGAGTGACTATGTCCTGGAAGAACTTGACAAGACCTCTGAATGACCATAAAAAGTAAACCATTGTGGCTATAGGTTTGAGAGTATTTTTTAAAATACAGTCTCACATAGCCCAAACTTGCTCTATTGCCAAAAATGACTTTTGTTTGATATTCTTCATGAGTGCTGGGATTACAGGTGTGTACCACATTAAGTTCAGGCAAATGCTTAGGTTCAAACCCACCTTTGTGCATGCTACATGAACACTCTCCTCAATTAAATCCCCAGCCTCTTGGTTTTGAAATAGGAACTTGTGTAGCCCAGGCTGGGCTTCGACTTGGTATGTAGTAGATGTAGACCCTGGGCGAGCTGTCAAAGCAGTTGCTGGATCCTTCTTCCTGCCCCACCCTAACGCTATCCATAAGATGCCTCAACATGAGCTGTCAAATGCCAGTACTTGCCAAACAACTGTGTCTCAACCAGCTGCTATCAGGAGGAGCTTTCCACAGTGGCAACACATCCTTTCCCAATTTGGCCTGCTACTACTATCTAGAGGTACAGTCATAATAGGAGCTGTCCATGGTGGTGGCACCTTTCCTGCCTTAGCCTATGAAATTCATGAATTAGCACTGCAGAAGCTGTCCACAGTGGCATTGTCTCCCCGGCCTCTGTGAGTAGCTCCACAGAGATAGCACCTCAGCCAAAACCACCTGCATCTGGGAAGGACTTCCTATCCTAACCTATGAGCTTGATGCAGGAAAAGAGGCTGGAAAAAAAGCCATCAATCCCTGAGCCTTAAAACCTACCAATCTCTGAGCTTCCCACAAAAGCCCACCAAACCCTGAACAGGTAAACACACCAGTCCCTGAGCTCCCCAAGCCTAGGACTTGAACTCTCACCAACTGTCAAATCTGGAAATCTCTGCCCTGAAAAGCTCAGCCTCCCTATGAAATCCTATATAAGCTGCCCCACCCCTTCATTCAATGCCCTTCTATCCTCTCCCAGTAGAGGCAGCCACTCCTGGATTCATCCCTCCTCCCCTGGACCCTCCCAATGAATCTTTTATGGTATTGACTGCCTGGTGTAACTCTCATGTTAAGCCAAGAAGCACTTTAGGAGGTTAGAAGCAAAGTAATGGAGCAGGACTAAGGCTTCTGAGCTCCTGAGC
The DNA here is from genome assembly GCA_036184795.1 of Tokudaia tokunoshimensis. Lineage (NCBI taxonomy): Eukaryota > Metazoa > Chordata > Mammalia > Rodentia > Muridae > Tokudaia > Tokudaia tokunoshimensis. The sequence continues at coordinate 93,825,817 of BTHU01000004.1, read as the reverse complement.
TCAGCTAGGAATACCCTCTCCTGGGAGCTGAAACACTAAGGAAGGGGAGGGAGGCTGAACTACTTAGCTGGGGATACCCTCCCATGGGAGGTGCAATATCTCTGTGGAGGCTTTCAGAACTGTGTGGTTCCTGAGTTCCAGTGTCTCAGGATGTCATTCCATTAGGACACTGTTCTACATCAGAGCTGTTTGCTTCCTGGGCTCCCATGTCTCAGGATGCCCTTCCATTGGGGTACCTCCTCCCCTCAGGGCTCTTGTGGTTCCTGGAATTCAGAGTCCCAGGATACCCTTCCATCCAAGGAACACCTACAGGGGATATTGATCTTAAACTCCTGATCACCTGCCTCCACATTTCAAGTGCTGGGATTATAGGCAAGAAGTATTTGTGAAGCAGACGCAAGTGGTTCTCTGAATTTGTGGACAGCATGGTCCACATATAGTTTCTATAGCTTTTATTTTTTCTTTTCAGTGCATTACCTGGGGTCTGTGTCCATTCTCCTCCTGTCTCCTAAAAGGATCTCTGGCTCAGCTCAGTTTTTCCTGGCTCAAGTGCCTTCTTTTATCTCTCTCCAATTCCATGCCTGTCTCCTGGACTAATCCTCCATCTACTGGACCCCACCATCCTTCTGCCAGCCTCTTCTGGCTTTTTATATCCTTTCCTGTTCCCAGAAGTCCAAGAGGCAATCAAAGCTAAAGGTCTTATGGTCAGGCAGTTCTAACTGCTAAGCAGTCCCCAAGTCAGTTGACTAGTCATTGGGACCTTTTAAAGGGCCAGATACATAAAATAAATCACATTGTAAGTTTCATGCCGGCCAAGAATACACAGTAAAAACCTTTCTCAAAACCAACCACCCAAACAAAACAATGTAACCTAGGGATTTGACTCAGTAGGTGAAATTTTCCATAGAACCCACTTAAATCTAGACAGATATTATCAGTATGACCACAGAGATGGAAAGCAGCGGCAAAGCTCCCATAAAAAGGGAAGAAGGCAAGGAGCACTAACACCTGAGCATGCTCTCAGACATCCATATATATTGTCACAGCATGTGCACCATGACACTTCTGTGGACACCCCCAAACTCTGCGCACATGCGAGTGCACACACATGAACAAATGAAAGAGTCACGGAAACTAATAGCCGTGGAAAAAACTGGGGATAGAGGTGAACATCTTTAATCTCAGAACTCCCAAAGGAAGAAACGGGAAGATGTCTACGTTCCAGGGCAGTCAGAGTGACACAGTAAAATCCTATCTTTAAAAAAAAAAAAAGAAAAAAGAAAAGAAAAGCCTTCAAAGTTGTGCATGGTGATGCACACTTGAGAGGCTGAGGGAGAACTGCTGCAGAGTTTGAAGCCAGCCTGAGCTACAAAGTGATCTCAAAATAAGTCTAAGCTACTTATCAAGAAAATGTCTCAGGAAACACAAACAAATAAAAAGAAAACCTAACAGCAATAAAAAGAAGGTTTGATTGGCTGTGAATATCACTTAGTGATAAGGTAGCCTAGGTTCTATTCCCCAATTAAAATATAAAACAAATGGGCTGGAATATAGCTTTTTTTTTAAATTTTTTTTTTTTGTTTGTTTTTCGAGACAGGGTTTCTCTGTATAGCCCTGGCTGTCCTGGAACTCGCTCTGTAGACCAGGCTGGCCTCGAACTCAGAAATCCGCCTGCCTCTGCCTCCCAAGTGCTAGGATTAAAGGCGTGCGCCACCACCACCCGGCGGAATATAGCTTTAAAAAATTAAAAAACAGGGCTGGAAAGATGGCTTAGCAGTTAAGAGCATTGACTGCTCTTCCAGAGGTCCCGAGTTCAATTCCCAGCAACCACATGGTGGTTCACAACTATCTGTAATGGAATCAGATGCCCTCTTCTGGTGTGCCTAAAGACAGTGAACTCACATACATGAAATAAATAAATAAATACATCTTTTTTAAAAAAAAAAAAAGATCCTGGGACTAGGATCTGTAGACAAGGGTGGTCTCTTGAATTCAGAGATCCACCTGCCTCTGCCTCCTGAATGTTAGGATTAAAGAAAGACATGCACTTCTACAACAGGCACAAAATACCCTTTAAAAAAAAAAGACTCATTTTTATTTCATGTGTATGAGTGTGTTATTTCATGTGTATGCTGTATGCATGTGTGCCTTATGCCTGTCCAGTGTTCATGGAGGCTAGAAGAGGTATTGATGAGCCAGAACTGGAGTTATAGACAGTTAGTAGCTACCACATGGGTATTGGGAACTAACTCTACAAGAGCAGCAAGTGTCTTTTTTTCATCCCCCTCCTCTCTGAAACAGAGTTTCTCTGTGTAGCCCTGGCTATCCTGGAACTTCTTCTATAACAAGGCCAACCTAGAACTCAGAGATTCACTGGCCTCTGCTTCCTGAGATTAAAGCTAGGCACAACAGGTACTCCTAATTGCTGAGTTACCTCTCTAGCCCCAATACAGAGTACTCTTAATAGAGATACTAATTATAAAGGATTACAAGTAATCAATATACTTTAATAATGAAAAAAAAATCCTTTACAATGAAAAAAAGAAAAACTTAGAAAATATGAAAATTGACAAAACTCTAAATATTGAAAAACACAAACACCTATATAAACATAATTACATTATCCAATGCCAAAAAAACAGACACCATCATTATAAGAGAAATTCTTGGAGCAGTTTTTTTCAAGTTTAAAAAAAAAATTAAAAGAAAACCTCTAATTTTTAGATATATAGGAAAAAGGATGAATTACATTTCATAGGAAACAAACTAATGATACAAATTAACTATGACATCAGGAGGAATTTTGCTAGTTTTATATGATGTTAAGACAAAGGATAAATATCAATATTGACCCTGATATATCATTTAAGTATTTTGTTTTTCAACCAGGTCTCATAGACAGCCCAGGCTGGCCTTGATCTTCTCTCACTGGAATCCTGAGATTATAAGAGTTTGCCTCTATGCCTGGGTAAATGAATGTTTTTTCTTGATTGGCATAGTTTTGATCTGTGGGTCTTACAACAAAAGTTTCAGTCCTTAAGTAGATCTTGGTAAATTTGCTTGACTACATTCTTCAGGTAGTTTTCCTCTAAGGGCACTTTAGAGATAACGGCAGCAATTTCATCATGGCTAGAAAAGACAAAAGGGTATTTTTTATTACTTTTGCCTATAGTGCTAGAGATTAAACATATATGATAGTACATGATAGGCAAGCATTCTACCACTTGGTTATATCTGCAACACCCCTAATTGCTTAGAAAAAAAGAAACAATCAAAAGACTTTGGTTTTAGTTATGTACATACAGGAATGTGCACATGTGAGGGCAGATGCTGGAGCGATCCAGAAGAGGGCAGTGAGTTCCCTGGAGTTAGAGTTACAGGTGGTTGTAGGCTGCTGTACTCTTCTAATATGCGTCTGTTCTAATATGTCACCACTATGTGATTGCTAGGAACTAAATCCAGGACTCCTGGAAGAACAGTAAGCATTCTCAACTACTGACCCATCTCTCCAGTCCCTTCCATAATCCCTACTCTGTTTTTGTGTTTGTGCATGAAGGCATGTGTGTTCCTGTGTTTGTGGGTGTGGGTGTAGAACAGAGGTAGACAAACCATGTTTTCCTTAGTTGCTCCCCAACTTATTTTTTGAGACAGGTCTTTCACTGATTGGCTAGACTGGCTGGCTAGTGATTCTCAGGTTCTTGCTATCTCTTTCCTTTCCAGAACTGGGGTTATTGGTGTGTACCACCTCACCCTGATTTTACCTGTGTGCTAGGGAAGGGATCACAGGTCTTTATGCTCGTGTGGCGGGCTCTTTACCAACTGAGCCATCTGGTCTCCAAGTTAATTTCTTCAGCTACAAAATCCTAAACTGTTGTTTGCTAATGAATTAAAGAAGGACAGCTTCTAATATGTCACAGTATCATCAAAAAAGTTATAAAGTAGATCATGGTTTAATGGGGATGAACGTGAACTTCTGATCCTGCTTCCTCTTCCTCTAAAGTGGCTGGGAATACAGGCGTGCAGCACACTATGGTCGATTTATATGGTACTCAGAATGCAACCCAAGCCTTTATGCATGCTAGCAATTGAGCTACATCTCTAGCTTCATTTACAAAGAAGTATTGAAAAACTGAAGCCAGCCGGGCGGTGGTGGCGCACGCCTTTAATCCCAGCACTTGGAAGGCAGAGGCAGGTGGATTTCTGAGTTCGAGGCCAGCCTGGTCTACAGAGTGAGTTCCAGGACAGCCAGGGCTACACAGAGAAACCCTGTCTCACAAAACAAAAAAACCCAAAAAACCAAAAAAAGAAAAACTGAAGCCATCATAAAAGACTGGACTCCAGCATCTGTTGGAGACAGGAATAAGACCACTGACTTTAAAAGAACAAATGCTGGAAAAGGAAGTCAAAAAGAAATGACACATTCGAAATGTATTTGCTGACACTTTCAAGGTCCTTTGGAATGAAATAAGAATACAAAAGGAGCTAGAACTCTTATGGAGCTGAAATGTTTACTTACCCAGTCTTCCCCAGGTGATTTTGAATGGTGAACGGTAGTGGGACCAAGGGATAATGGGCTGAGAGAGACAAAGTTATCTCAAACTTTGCAAATGCTGCAGAACTGGAGAATAAAAGCCTCAATCTATAAAAGACAGACACAATTAAAAACAGATTTTTCTTTCATACTTGCAAAAGAAACTTAGGTAGCTATAATTTCTTGTCCTTATCAAATAGGAAAAAAAAAGGTAAAACATCTGGAGCAAGACATTCTAATAGTCACTTGCTCAGGAGAAGGAGAGATTGCACAAGTATGCACATTCACAGTATGGGTGAGGTAAGCATATTGAGAACAGATCCTCAGGCACCTTCCACCTTTTGTTTGAGGCTGTCTCTCAATGGATAGTGATGTTATCACCCCTACTAATATTGACTGCAGACTTCTAGCCTCCAGAAAATTAAGTCAACTTTGTTTGTGCTATTCAAGCCACTCAAGTTATAATACTTTATTAAAACAGCTCCAGGGAACTGAATATACTCACTCAGTATTATTCACATTTATATGCATTAGGCTATAATTTGGCCCCCATCGCTTTAAAAATTCGATCTCTTCTCCAAGAAGCCTACAATGGCTCACTACCAGTGAGAGTTCTTGAAGCATCTAGAAAAAAATAAACAAACTTTGTAAGTGTGTATGTGTGTACATGTGTGTGTGTATGAAAAGATCATACTGAAATGCTTTATTTTTAGGGATGTAGCTTGGGTAGGAGTTCAGGTCTAGTGGCTAGAGAGATGGCTCAGTAGTTAAAGCACTGGCTGCATTTTCAGAGGATCTGGGTTTGAATCCTAGCATCCACATGATGTGCAACAATCATCTGTAACTCTAGTTTAAGATGACTCTGATGCCCTCTTTTGGCATCCTCATGCAATGCACACATTTGGCTCAGACATATGTGCAAGAAAAACACCTATATACATAAAATAAAAAATAAAACTTAAAAAACTTAAAAAAAAAAAAGAGTCAGGGCTAGAGAGATAACTCAGCAGTTAAGAAAGAGTACTGACGGGCGGTGGTGGCGCACGCCTTTAATCCCAGCACTTGGGAGGCAGAGGCAGGTGGATTTCTGAGTTCAAGGCCAGCCTGGTCTACAAAGTGAGTTCCAGGACAGCCAGGGCTACACAGAGAAACCCTGTCTCGAAAAACCAAAAAAAAAAAAAAAAGAAAGAGTACTGACTGTTCTTCCAGAGGTCCTGAGTTCAATTCCCAGCAAACACACAGTGGCTCACAACCATCTGTGATGGGATCCGATGCGTTCTTCTGGTGTGTCTAAAGATAGCTACAGTGTAATCATATTCATAAAATAAATAATTCTTAAAAAAAAAAAGGGTCTGGGCCTACTATGCATAAAGCCCAGGGTAGGATTCCCAGCATTTGCCTTTAATCCCAGTACTCAAAACAAACGCACACACACACATGCACGCACACTCGCACAAAGAAAACCTTTTGAGGTTTAGTGGCTATTATAATCGCCAAAATGTGGACAACTGAGTATATTTATAATTTCAAGGGATTATTATATATGTGCAATTTCAGTTGGGCTATTTGTGACTAATAGGGCAAGATTTCCTTTAAAAGCCTCACTAGACTTTACCTGGGGTACTTGATGCTGTGCTGTGCATTTCTTCTTCCAGGACTCCTGTTCCTCAATGTACTGAAAAATAAGCTTATGAACTAAAAGGGAGGAGGGAGGAGCTTTATCTTCTGAATAAGGAAAAAAATGAAAATAAGGGTATTATTTATTCATCATTTTAATAAGGTATGAGTATAATATTATATAACCTAGAAGCATTTTCAAACTAGATGTATATTTTCATTTTTTATTTTCAAACATGACCATAACATGTAGTACATTATATAAACCATTCTATAAAACTTTAAGCCTAGCATATATAACAGTTTTTTGGTGAAAGCATAAATTTTAACAGAACTTATTTCTGAATTCAAAGCTAGGCTTTCTTTACTATCTAAGTAATTATAAGCAAAGCACTTAATTTTTCTGATCTGTAGTTTCCTAACTGGTAAAACAGAAAATATCTGTTTATAGCACCAATATAAGTAATATACATACCTGGTATGGACTAAGTACCCATTGTGCTAATTTCAAATATAAAAATAACTATTATTAATCATTATTCAATATTTAGGAGTAATATAATCATTTCTTTAATCTACTCAGAATTTAGAATACTATACAAGCAGTTTTACCTCAAAACACATTTTAAGGACATTATTATATACCTATAAATTACCAACAAAATTTAGAGGCTTAAATATTTAGAACTTACCATCTAATAGAGACTGAAAACTGAGCTCATTAATCTTCCTGTTAGCCTTGTCCAAGAAAGGGAGGCCAACTAAGGAGAAACAGAAAAGGAGATTTTTCTCTCTTCTCTTATTTCCTCTTCATCCTTACATAGCCTATGCTGGCATCAGAATCATATGTAGCTGAGGAAAGCCCTGGAGTTTAGATTCTCTTGTCCCAACTTCATCTCCTGAATTGTAGGCACATATTATCAAAGCTGGTTTATGCAGTGCTGGGGACTGAGCCCAACACTTTCATAACTGCTAGGCATGCATTCTACTAATTGAGCTATATCCTAGTCATAAATATTTTTTCCTACTTTAGAATTCTATTGAAGGTTTATTCTTGAATCACATTATTCTCTGTATATGGTAAAGATCCCCTGATATCATTCAATAATATTGGTTTAGTAGGCCCTTGAAAGAAATTAAGGTATAAAACATAGCTTGCTTCCTTCCTTTCTGTCTTCCTTTCTTTTTCTTTTTATCTCTCTTTCTTTTCTTTCTTTCTTTCTAACATTCCCCCCCCCCTTTTTGTTTATTTTTCTTTTTGTAGACAGGATTTCTCTGCATAACAAAGCTTTTCTATCCTGGAACTAGCTTTGTATATCAAACTGGCCTAAAACTCACAGAGATACAATTGTCACTGCTTCCTGAGTGATGTCATTAATGAAAGCATGTGCATCCATGCCCTGCTCACTTTTCTTTTTTTATATTTTAAAGAAACTTGGGTGTATCTTAGTTTTTCTTCTTTCTTCCTCTTCCTCCTCCTCCTCTTCTACTACTATTTTTTTCCTGTTTTTCTTTTGAGCCAAGTTTTTTCTATGTACTTATGGCTGTCTTGGAACTTGTATAGCAGGCTGGCCTTGAACTCAGAGATCATCTGCTACAGTTTCTTTCTTTCTTTTTTTTTTTTTTTTTTTTTTTTGGTTTTTCAAGACAGGGTTTCTCTGTGTAGCCCTGGCTGTCCTGGAACTCACTTTGTAGACCAGGCTGGCCTCGAACTCAGAAATCCTCCTGCCTCTGCCTCCCAAGTGCTGGGATTAAAGGCATGCGCCACCACTGCCCGGCTGCTACAGTTTCTTGAGTGCGAGGATTAAAGGCATATGCTACTGTGCCTGACTTCAAGCTTGGGTTCATCAAAACTAATTTATTACCCAGGCTTGGTGGTACATGTCATTAATCTCAGCACTTAGAATGTGGTCAGGCAAATCTGAGTGTGAGGCTAGCCTGGTCTACAGAATGAATTTAACGCAGCCGTGACTAAACAGCATAACTCGGTAAACTAAAACACAACAGGTCCCCACCAAAAAAAAAAAAAAACAAAAAAAAAAAAAAGGAAGACATTATGGGAAATAAAGTCAACTCCCACAACAGGGAGAAAAAAAAGCCAAGCCAACACTGTCTGGGTCCTGGGTCACATCAGTATCCAAAGAATGTACTTTATAATTCAAAAATTATAGAGCCCCTCCCTCAGCTATAATAATGTCTGTGCAAACATTTTTTCGAAAGAATCAAACAGGCACAAGGTGCACATCAGCTGCATTCAGGAGGCAGAGGCAGAGACAGGCAGGCAGATCTCTGAATTTGGAGCCAACTAAGTATACATTCCAAGACCTTGTCTCAAACAAATAAAACATCAAATAAAATCATATGAAGACAGTGTTGGGGGGAGGGGGACTAGAGAGATGGCTCAGCAGTTAAGAGCACTGATTGCTTTTCCGAAGGTTCTAAGTTCAAATCCCAGCAACCACATGGTGGCTCACAACCATCCGTAATGAATCTGATGGCCTCTTCTGGTGTGTCTGAAGACAGCTATAATGTACTTACATATAATTATAAATAAAATCTTAAAAAAAAAAAGACAGTGGGACCAATTTCTCCAAATCTACTTACTAGCTGCTAATCCCTCTAGAATCTTAAGTTACTTCTTTACTTCTCAAATTCTAACTCTTGTCTTTTTGTTGAACATTTTGTTTAATACTTGCTATGTCCTAGGTACTACAGATGGCATGAGGAAAACAAATGTGAGGAGTAGAGAGAAGCCTCAGTTTGGCTCCAGCACACACATCAGGCTCATGATCTCTTGTGATTCCAAGCTTCAGAGGATCCAACAGGTTCTTTTGGTCCCTGTGGGTGGCCCCCCACACACATATATATACACACATGTTGAAAAACATATACATATTAACAGTAAGACTTATCAAAAAAAGGACATGATCAAGACATATCCTGTATAGTGACTCTATGTAGTGTATAGAGATTTCTAGCTACTCTGATGGCTTATCTATATAGAGAACGTTTTAGGGGATTACTTTTTTTATCCTCCCAAGGCTCCAGAAGTAACTCAAAGGCTTAAGTATAGCAGTGTAAGTGCTTTACCACGGACCTGTATCTCCAGGCCAGAACTTCACTATTAAGCACAAAAATAAAATCAAAGAAGAATAACAGCCATCCAAGTAAATTCTCTAACAGAATGTAAACACACAGATACACACACACACACACACACACACACACACACACAGACAGACACACACACACACACACACACACATACAGACAGACAGACAGACAGACAGACACACACACACACACAAACGGGAAAAAGCGTTATTTGGATAGAGAAATTTTATTATCTAAAAGAACTCAAAATCAGCTGTATTTTTAGTATTGTTTGTTGTCTTCTGAGACAGGGTCTCACCAGATAGCAGATGATCCTGTCCAGCCATGCCACTGTGCTCCACTCTACTATATTCTTTGTTCTATAACATAAAATTCATTCATCCTGGGATAGCAGTAGAGCATAAGCTTAGCATGTAGGAGTTCCTGGGTTTGGTCTCTAGCAAACTTCCCCAAACTATTATCTTTAAAGTAACTTATTCTTTTGAGATTCTCAGCAGTATTGTCATTTTGCCAATAGTTACTATTATAATAAAATGTGGGTTTTTGTCTTTAGAGAGTGCAGCCATTCATTTCTCTATAGAGATCATTTTAGCTTTGCTACTTACCTAGTGGCTCTCCAAAGGTGATGATGAGTTCTATTGAATCATAAACAAAGGTAAATACAGCTTGATCATCACTCCACTCAATGACATCCCACTCAGACAAACTAGAGAAGAATAAACGAGAAAAACAAGTAAGTCTACCATTTCTGTCTTCCCAATGCTGGGGGTTCAATCCAAGAAATTACTAGCCCAAATGAAGATTTTGTGGTATCATTCATACAGTACCAATAGTAGCTACTGTTTTTGTTCTCCACTGGATTGGCAAATAATATTTCTATTTAAATAATTTGAATGGCTAGGTTGGGAAAAGGATACACATTTTCAATCCTAGCCCTTGAGAGGCTGAACCAGGCAGATCACCTTGGAGTTTTAGGTTGGTCTGTGTTACACAATCTCAAAACACAAGTATTTTGGCAACACATATACTAAAATAAGAACAAATTAACCTTTGTGAAAGGATAACACAAAAATTTGTGAAACATTCCATACACACACACACACACACACACACACACACACACACAGACTGATTACCAATAAAATCTTTATGACCAATAAAGACCTTTTGAGGACAAACAACATAAAACAAAGCCCTGGAAAAATATATGATTGCACAGTCTTGTGCTTTTTGTTTGTTTGTTTGTTTGTTTTGGGTTTTTTTCCCACGTCAGGGAATCATTGTGTACTCTGGCTGGCTGAGAACTTACCATGTAAATGAGGCTGATCAAGAACTTACAATAATTCTCTTGCCTCTGCTTCCTAAGTGCTGGGATTATAGGTATGTTCAACAACACTTGATTCAATCTTATGTATTTGAAATAACTCAATCTTGAGTCATATATTACAGGGGAAGGGGTTCTATTTGATAAAAAGTGTTAAAAATATATTTTTAAAAATATTCATCTTCTTTTATTTTATGTGTATATGTGAGTGCCTGAGTGTATGTATGCAGGAGGTCAGAAGATGGCATTGGATCCTCTAGAATTAGATGATAGGTAGTTGTGAGCTAGCATGTAGGTACTGGGAAATGAACTGGGTCTTCTGCAAGAGCAGTGTACTTAACCACTGAATCAGCTTTCCAGACACAAAAATATTTTAAAATATTTTAAGCATTTTTTACCTCAGGTTTGAAGTACACTGACTTTTTAAACAACTAGTTAATGGTTCTCAACCTTTGAAGGTCAAGCAATCCTTTCCAAATGGTTTTCTAAGACCATCATAAAACAGATATTTACATTACAATTCATAACAGTAGCAAAATTACAGTTATGAAGTAGCAATAACATAATTTCTGGTTGGGGGAGTCACACAACATGAAGAACTTTATTGAAGGGCAGCAGCATAAGGAAGGTGAGAAACCACAGCTGTAGGTGTTTAAAGGCCATAGCGATTACTGGATATTGTGCTGTTGGAATGTGGGTATCCTTGGGAAGCTGAAGCACAACAATTGCTTGGATCCAGAAATTCTAGGCCAGGATGGGCAACACAGGGAAAGCCTAACTTAAAACAACATTAATAACAGAGGGCTGGAGAGATGACTCAGCGGTTAAGAGCACTGACTGCTCTTCCAGAGGTCCTGGGTTTGATTCCTAGCAACCACCACATGGTGGCTCACAACCATCTTTAAAGGGATCTGATGTTCTCTTCTGGCGTGTCTGAAGACAGTAACTTATGTACATAAAATAAATAAGTAATTAAAAAAAATAATAGGCAGGGCTCATGGTACGGCTATATTAAAAAAAAATTAATAATAAACCCCCAAATCCTCCAAAAGTCTATAGCAATAATATAAGGCACAGAATAGACCAGAAACTGAAAACCATCTGCTTTTTCTTACCTCAGTTGATCCAGTAATTCTTCAGTTTCAGTTGTTTGTTCTTTTATAAATTCTATCTGAACAAGGGTCTGTGTTTTCTGTGTCTCTACTTCTAAGAACTTTCTGCAAATAAAACCAGGTATTCACAGAAAAACAAAATATCTGTTAGTGAGTTTAGAATAGTAACAAAATGTTTGGGAGGTGGGGAGATGGCTCAGTTGATGAAGTTTCCCTGTTAAATCTTAGGGAGTTGAAATCTTAGGTACCCAGGAAGGACAAAGCAAAGTGTTGTAACAGTGTTGGGACAGATGAGACAGATGAATCCTGGTGCTTGCTGGCCAAGCAGTCTAACCAATTGGTGAGCTCTGTGTTCAATGAGAAACTCCATCTTAAAAGCTAAGGTAGCTGGGCGGTGGTGGCGCACGCCTTTAATCCTAGCACTTGGGAGGCAGAGGCAGGCGGATTTCTGAGTTCGAGGCCAGCCTGGTCTACAGAGCGAGTTCCAGGACAGCCAGGGCTATACAGAGAAACCCTGTCTCGAAAAACCAAAAAAAAAAAAAAAAAAAAAAAAAAAAAAGCTAAGGTAGAGGTTGGCTATGGTGGTGCACACCTTTGACCCCATCATTGATGGCAGAGGCAAGCAGATCTTTGTGGGTTCACAGCCTATCTCATCATGATACTAACCTTGAATTACAGCAATCTATATGTCTCAGCCTTTGACTGCTAGGATTATAAGCATGTACCAACACAACCAGAGTTCTGTCAATTTCAGTTGAACATTACTATCTGTCAAATTAATGTTTATCAACTCAAATTTTATTGGTTTTGTCATTATTTACATGTAATTTCTTATTTTAAAATGTATATTTTTGGTGTGTGTGTGTGTGTGTGAGAGAGAGAGAGAGAGAGAGAGAAAGAGAGAGAGACTGTGTAGCCTTGGCTAGGGCTAGCCTGAAGCTAGCTTCATATGTAGACCAGGTGGACCACATCTGGTGACTTCATATTTTTTTTTAACATTTGACTGTTAGCTGACCTTTGAAGCTCCTCTTCTTCAGTTTTCAGCTGTTCCAGTTCTATGAAAAAAACAAAAAACAAAACAAGCATAAAAAGGACACCAGGAGAAACTTGAAACATAATCACTTAGTTTATTGAAAATTATGACCTAACCTAATCACATTTAACATTTAAACAAACTCAACAGTGCTTTTCTTTCTGGCCTTATCACCTTAACTAAGTTAGTTACCTTTCTCTGCATTTCTTATTTCAGAATCCCATTCTTCCATGGCATCATTTTTCTCTTCATTCTCCAAATTCTTAGTTTCTAAGGTAAACGTCAAGCATTAGAGATATAGTAAATATCAGAGAAATAGATGGTCACATGAAATATTGGGAATATTTCACAAATACCCATTCTTGCCAATAAAGTCCTGAATGTCAAAAACTTTTGGTATCAGATAAGTGAACTCAGAGCTAAGGACTGTGATCTCATCTTGTACTTAAAACATTTATTATTATTATTATTATTATTATTATTATTATTATTATTATGTGTGTGTGAGTGTGGGTGAGTACTAGAGGTCAGCAGACAGCTTTTGGTAGTCATTTCTTTCCTCCTATTTGGGTTCATCAGCAAGCTTAAGCAGCAAGTACTGCTGATGCTTCTCTAGTATCTTTGAGACAGCCTTGTTCAGGCCCGCCATAAACCTGTGATCTTCCTGCCAAAGTCTCCCAAGTAACTAGGATAATAGGTGCGTCAAAATGCCCAGTTTGTCTCAAGTTAGCATTGAACATTTTTTTCCTTTTTGAAACAGGCTCTCATATAGCACAAGCTGGCCCCACTGAGTAAGCTGATGCTAACTCTTAATCCTTCTGTCCTTACCTTCTAGGGACTGGGATTAAAGTGCCTGCTCCAACCTTGAATTTTACCTCAAAAATACTCTCCCCCTGCTTTTATTTTATATGAGTACACTGTAGCTATCTTCAGACACACCAGAAGAGGGCATCAGATCTCATTACAGATGGTTGTGAGCCACCATGTGGTTGCTGGGAATTGAACTCAGGACCTCTGGAAAAGCAGTCAGTGCTCTTAACCCCTCAACCAAATGGTTCTTCAGCCCTGCCCCCTTTATTTTGAGATAGGGTTTCACTACATGGCTCAGGCTGGTTTGGAATTCATTATGCAGACTCTAATTCAACCTCCATAGTGCTTGAGGATACAGATATTCACCATGACGACCAGCTTGCATTTACTCATCTGTTCAAACCCAAGCTCTAGACCACCATTAGTGCTGAATAAGCACATGGCTAGTTCATTTCTTATAAACATTATTTAGAGTTTCTTGGGAGGCTGTCCTATGCCTAGCCCTAACAACAAATCTAGCTTTTAGAAGACATTCCCTCCTGTTCTCTATTTTACTTTATCTCTATCTTCAAACCCATGTAGTTGGTATGAGTTTATTACATGTATTAATTTTGAATGGGCTATTGTTCTATGTGTGTGCATGAACACACATTTATCTGTGCCACACCAACCCCAGTAGAATCTGTGTGACAAGTCCCACAGACTGAGGCAAAAACTTCAAAAGGAGGTCTCCTGGAACTGGTTGCGGAACTCTTGGCCAGAGCAAAATATTGAGCCGTAGTTCTCATGGCAATTTATCTGCTTTGTTTTCTTTTATTCCTTTTCTTATTTACATGTTCTTGGTAGCCTAGGCCAAGATCTTAAGCGAGAATAATGGGTAAGAAACCATCCCTTGAGATGGGGTCAGTAACATGACCTTATCTCTGGAGGAAACCAAAGCTTTACTTTACAATTCATTTACAAAATTATATAGTAGTAGTATGATAGATAAAAATTTCCCAACAATAAAATTTCATATGGCTACACTTGTGTCATCAGAGGTGGACTTTGGTATATATGGTAAAGAAAGCCTTAAATAGAATTAATAGTTGACCATAAAGATTTATTAACCTGCTCTTGGAAATATGCCACTAGCCTTGGATGGCCGCGGCACTGAATACATCTTTCAGAGTTGTAATGTTTGCTTGACTTTTTTTGCTTTACTGTGCCAAATGATAATGATGGTATTTGTGATTGTTTCACTGAACACATTTTCTTTTTTTTTTTTTTTTTGGTTTTTCGAGACAGGGTTTCTCTGTGTAGCCTTGGCTATCCTGGAACTCACTCTGTAGACCAGGCTGGCCTCGAACTCAGAAATCCACCTGCCTCTGCCTCCCAAGTGCTGGGATTAAAGGCGTGCGCCACCACCGCCCGGCTTGAACACATTTTCTAATATTTGTTTTTTTAATGTATAAAACCCCTGCTTGAGAGCCATAAAATACACTCAGATTCAAATTGCCTTTGTGTTTGTTTCTGTTTGTCACGGCTGTATTGTTACCCACCTAGATTGGAGGACCCTCATCCCAAGGACCCCCATACCCTACTGGGTGGTCTGTGGCACATCTGTATATGTGCTATAAAGAAACTCTTTTACTTTGTAGTTCAAGCTGGACTCATATTCACAGCAATTCTCCTGCCTCAGCTTTTAAAGTGATGGGATTAGTGATGTGAACCATCCCTGGCTTCTCTTCTTTTCTTTTTGCTCCTATTCATCTTTCATATTTTAGCTGTAAAGTCTCTTCTATATAGGCAGGGCTGCCTTGACCTCTTAACTAGATCAGATATCTATTGAAGTATCTCAGTACCTTATAATATTACCTACAGAATTTACTATGAGATTACTTTTGGGGGAAGGATATTTTGATGTTTTTGTTTTTGTTCAACAAAGGTCTTACGTAATATATGCTAGCTTCAGACTCCTGATCCTCCTGACTCCATCTCCTACAGGCTGAGATGCCAAGTGTGTAATGCCATACCCAGCTTATTTGTTTAGCGTCTACAGTTGCTTCTGGATTAAAAGTTCCATAAGGAGCTGGTGGTCATGGTAGTACATGTATATAATCTCAGTACTGCAGAGGTAGAGGAAGAAGCATCAAAGTGTTTAAGGACACTCTTGACCACTTTAGAAGTCAGTATATACTACATGATATCCTGTCTGAGGAAAAAAAAGTTCCACAAGGGCACAGATCATGTTTGGTTTTGGTTATTAGTGTGTTCTTATTTCTGAGTACCATCATATAAAAGATACAAACGAAACAAATTGGAAAAATGAGTAATGAAAGAAGAAAAGGGTAGCCATTTAGTGCTACCTAAAGAGGGGACGAAAGTACAGGTGTTGGGTTTTTCTTCTGTGATTTTTTTTTCAGTCCCAAGAAGATCAAATCCAAGGACTTGAAAATACTCTGCCACTGAACTCCGTCCCCAGCCTTGTTATTTATTTTTGCTTTTTATATGTGGTGTAGAGAGGCTTTTAAACAAATGTATTATTATTTGTAAATGGGTGTTTTGTCTGTGTAGCACATGAGGTCAGAAGGGGGCGTTAGGTCCCCCGGGTGCTGGGAATAGACCTTCATGTCCTCTGGGAGAGCAGCCCGCGCTCACGGGCTATGGACTCGTCTCTCTAGCCTCCTCCCCACCTTTCTGACGGATCTCATACAGCTCAGGTTAGCCCATGCCAGTCTTGAGATGAAGGCAGTCTTTCTGCCTTGGCCTCCCAACTGCTGGGGCTGCAAGTGTTGAGCCACACATCCCCAATGATTTTTTGTTTTTCCTTTTTTTTTTTTTTTGAGAGTCTTAAGTACCTCAGGATGACCTTGAACTTAGTTATATAGCTGAGGATGACCTTGAACTTGAGGCAAGATGTTCCTCCTGCCTCAATCTTCAGAGTGCTGGGGTCATATGCACATACTTTCATACCTGACTTCATCAGATGCTGTTGGGGATAGAACCCAGGGTTCTGTGCATGCTAAGCAAACACTTAAGAAACCAAACCACACCATTACCCATGTTTTAAAAATGACAGTGAGGTAAGTAAATTAAATGGAAATGAATACAATAAAGGGAGGAGTCAGTAATAGAAGATTACTGAGAAGACATAATAGAAATCATTTATTTGATTTTTTTTTTTTAAAGAGATAGTATCTTCAGGCTGACCTCATTAGAAAATCTGCCTCAGCCGGGCGGTGGTGGCGCACGCCTTTAATCCCAGCACTTGGGAGGCAGAGGCAGGAGGATTTCTGAGTTCGAGGCCAGCCTGGTCTACAAAGTGAGTTCCAGGACAGCCAGGGCTACACAGAGAAACCCCTGTCTCGAAAAAAAAAAAAAAAGAAAATCTGCCTCAGCCTCCTGCGTGCTGGTATTACAGGGTATGCACTACCACACCTGGCAGAATCAGTTTAGATGGGAAGATTGGTGTTAGGGGAAAGAAAAGAAGAAAAAAAAGAATGAACAAACAGATTAAAGGTCTGATTTCTTTGTTAATAGTAAGTTTGGAAGGTCTAGTCTAATGGCTTTTATTTCTTTGTTTTAAAAGATTATTTATTTTATGTATGTGAGTACACTGCCACTGTCTTCAGACACACTAAAAGAGGGCATAAGATTCCATTATAGATGGTTGTGGGCCACCATATGGTTGCTGGGAATTGAACTCAGGACCTCTGGGAGAGCAGTCAGTGCTCTTAACCGTTGAGCTATCTCTCCAGCCCCCTTCTACTTTTTTTTATTATGAAGTAGAAAGTAAAGTAATAAAGAGGTAAGTTATTTTAAAACTATGATATTCATATATTAATTTTCAATTAAATGCAGGATGCATGTATTAGAAACTTTTTCTATGCAATTCTCAATGCTAGGGATGTTAAAAAAAAAACATGATAGAAAGTATGCTAATTTTACCTCTATGGAGCTTACAACTTTTATTTTTATGTATATCTCTCTCTGTGTGTGTTGTGTGTTTGTGTGTGCATGCACAGTAACAGGTGTGCATAAGCTTGTATGTGCCTGTGTGTATGTGTGTGTGTGAGGATACCAGAAAAGGGTATTGGATTCCCTGGAACTAGAGTTATAGGCAGTCATGAACCACCTGGCCTGGATACTGATGGGTTAGTTTGAGTAAGAGAGGCCCACACAGGAGCTAAAAGGAAAGCCCAGAAATAAAGAACAGAATTAGAGTCAGGTGTTGTAATACCTTAGAAGGTAAGTAAAATAAATGGTTTAGGAGGAAAAGAATCATCAGCAGTGTCAAAAAAGGAAATAGACTAAGGATCAGGAAACATGAACTCTGATGAGTATATGGAATTTTGTGATCTTTGAGAAGACAAAGGAAAGCGAAACTAAAAGCTGGGATTAGAAGAGGCCAAAGTAGAAGGAACGAACCAAATTCCAAAATGTGACCTCTGACCATCACACACACACACACACACACACACACACACACACACACACAGAGTTAATCAAACAATCAACTTGAAATTCTTTCTAGAAAGTTCCCTCCTTCCACACCTCACAGCTTGTGGTGGTTTGAATAGGTTTGAATGCCCCCCCCCATGTGTTCGAATACTGGGATTAAATTAATAAAATACCAACTCATCTAAAAAAAAAAAAAACAAAAACAAAAAAAAAGAGGCCAAAGAAGATGGTTAAGTAATTTCCAGATGGAGATAATTTATCTATTAAAAATATGGGCCGCCGGGCGGTGGTGGCGCACGCCTTTAATCCTAGCACTTGGGAGGCAGAGGCAGGCGGATTTCTGAGTTCGAGGCCAGCCTGGTCTACAGAGCGAGTTCCAGGACAGCCAGGGCTATACAGAGAAACCCTGTCTCGAAAAACCAAAAAAAAAAAAAAAAAGAAAAAAGAAAAAAGAAAAAAAAAATATGGGCCAATGAGACAGTTCATCAGGTAATGCAAGCCTAAATTAGATCTCAGAAACCCAGAATCTCCATAGAAGAGAACTGACTCTCAAAAGCTGTCATCTGACTTCCATACGTCCCCCATAGCACATGCACCGTGGGAACACACACAAAATAAAAGAGTGGGTAGGGATTGGAGAAATGGCCCAGCAGTAAAGAGCACTGACTACTTTTCCAGAGGGCCAGGTTTGATTCTTAGCACCCACACTACAGCTCACAATCATCTGTCACTCCAGTTCCAGGGGATCTGACACCCTCTTCTGGCCTCCATGGTGCTCATGAAAGTAAAACACCCATACACTTAAAGTAAAATAAAAATCTCATAAATAAATAACCTTAAAATTACACACACTAAGAAACAAATAAACACAAAAAGTGTGATTAAAAAATAAAAAACAGGGCTGGTGAGATGGCTCAGCGGGTAAGGGCACTGATTGCTCCTCCGAAGGTCCTGAGTTCAAATCCCAGCAACCACATGGTGGCTCACAACCATCCATAATAAAATCTGACGCCCTCTTCTGGTGTCTAAAGACAAAAAAAAAAAAAAAAAAAAAGAAAGTGTACATTTTCAGAGAAACCCTGTCTCGAAAAACCAAAAAAAAAAAGAAAAAAAAAAACAAAACAAAAAAACAAAACCCCAGAATACTGGGCATGGAGACACACACTTGTAACACCAGCATCTGGGAGGCAAGGCAGGAGGATCACAAGTTCAAGAGGAGCTCAGGCAAATTCCAGGCCACCCTGAGCTATACAGACTCTGTCCCCCAAATAAGTAAAAGCATACAAGATTATGGTATAGGTTATGAAGAGCTTTGCACAAGAATTTAATTTTTTGGACATCTTTACTGTTATGGATGATTATAGTGAACCAGGGTTTATTATCATTTTTCTTACATTTATTTATTCTGGAAGGTGGGTTATGCACCATAGCATATGCCTATGGAGATCGGAGGAAAACACGTGGGAATCAGTTCTTTTCTTCCACCATGTGGGTCCCAGGAATCAAACTCAGGTCATTAGCCTTGGTGGCAAGTACCTTTATGCACTGAACCAACTCATTAGCCCAAAAAAGAGTTTTATTTTGCTCCCATTTAAGAATTCAAGCTGCTAAAATAGCATAGTAAGACCAAATTTTCTAACTTATAGAAGCATTTATAGAAAAGTACGCTTTAAGTTTGTGTAGTCCCAAGAGTTGAGCCTAAGGCCTCTTGCATGCTAGGCAAGTATTCTATCACTGAGCACTCTCCTCAGCCCTAGGGGAAAGCATTACTTTACCTGTTTCCACTTCAGTGAGACAGTCATTGAGCTGCCTGAGGATGTTGTCCATCTCATTGATTTTTATCTGAAGTTTCTTCTTCTCATTCTAAACACAAAATATTATAGATTGTAAAGCTTAAACTCCAAACAATCCTTTAATAGTTCAATTACTGTCGTGATTATAGATGGGTAAATCTTGTTTCCTTTTTTATATGACAATATCAGTGACTGAACATGCTGGTCACATGATCTACTTCTGCCCTTTATTCCTATCCACCTTTTTTCACTTTTTATTTAAAGTCAGGGTCTTCCAATTAAATTGCCTAGGCTGATGCTGAACTTGTGATATTCCTGCCTTGAACTTTCAAGTACCTAGGATTACAGGCCCGCGCCACCACACTGGCATGAACAGGCAAATCTTGAGGTCAAGACTTGGTCTGGACTTAATTTTTTTAATTTAAAAAGACAAATAAAGTTATTTTTTATTTCTCTTTATTATAGCATTTCTTTTCTATATGTGTTTCATGACCTGTATGGATATTGATATTTATTGCTTTAAAAAGGTTAATTTTTTTTTCTGTGATCAGATGGACACTGGCCAAACAGAACTACAGCCTTTAAGTGTGTGTTTTAGTTCGTTTGATTGTTTGTATTTGCTATTATTATTGAGACAAGTTCTTGATATGTGATCCAGAACTTATGGCAATCAGTTTCCTATAGGTATGTGCAACAGGCACAAGTATTTTTGAATTTCTATTTTTATAGAAGATGACACTGTATACAACACTTCCTGTCCTTATTTGCTGGCACTTACTAAGCAGAGCTAGGCTGCTGTGCTTGCCCTGTGCACATGCTCACTGGCACCAGCATCCCACTTCTGTCTCTCAAATGGGAGACTGAACAAATGCTAAGCAAATGTTCTTCCACTAAGCTACAATCTCAGCCCTATGTGTAAAGCCTTTTTAAAAGAAAAAGGATAAACACATGCATATACATATGCAACTGAATATGCATATAAAGAAGATAATACTGCCTTCTGTATGAATAGGGACACAGAATCACAAGTATTTTATTTCAATCTGTAAAATGGATGACAATATATGAGACATAGCCCATTTTAGTAACTATATTTCATTTCACTCCTAATGCCTCACTTTTTATAAACAAATTTTTATCCAAGCCTCACTTATATATCTCCTAAGAAGCATTCCATATTTTATATCTACTATACATTACTATATATCAACCATCTCAAATTACCTCAGCTGAATGCACCAATTTGTCATACAGAGCCACTTTTCCTTGGTGAGTGAAGACTTTTGTCATCTTGGTATAACGTGACTTTATTTTGTTAAGGTAAATTCCATAGTTCTTCAACTGTATGAGAGAGTTAAAAAGTACATTTTACTTAAAAGACAAGTCAGATAAGGTAAGTAGGGTCTGGGAAGATAGGTTCAATTGCTTGTGCTGGGCTTTTCCTAATCTAGATTCTGATTCCTAAGGCAAGAACTTTTCATTTGCAAATTGGTTAATCTGGAAGTCATCATACAGATCAGGTTGGTCTTAAATGTGTGTGCTTCCAGCTTCCACCTCTAAAGTGCCGCGATCACAGGTATAAGCCACCACCCTTAGGCTGTGCATATCTATTTAAGAATATAATCAAAGACTTCAGTTTTGATTCTTTCACTTATTTTATAATTAGAAAATGATTGGCTCTTAATTAACAAAGCATGATTATATATTAGGGTACATGGAAAATGAACTAATAAATAGCTAATCAAAGAAAATCTTCATTTAAATATAAGGAAAATGCAAATTAAAAAGCTGGGAACATCATATATATTTTTTACATGTTAAATGAGATATCACCATTAGAAAGGTTATATTTAACAATTACTTGGTAATAATTAGATAATACCATAGTAACACATTACATCTAAGACTAAATTAAAGAACTCCATACTATCAAGCAAAAGTTCTTTTTTGTTTTTGACACAGGGTTTCCTGTGTAGTGTAGTGCTGGTTGTACTAGATCTAGCTCTGTAGTTCTGTCTGGCTTTGAACTAAGAGATCCACTTGTCTCTGCCTTCCAAGTGCTAGAATTAAAGGTTGGGTATATCACAGCAGCAGGCTAAGCAATAGTTCTAAATGTATCAAAATGTGTCAATTCTTATTCAGAAAATGGCATAAAAATACCTCTTCATCAGAGTAGTCTTTCACTTTTTCCCACAAGTTCCTATTTACATCCGCCAATAGCTTATCTTGGTTCAATACAGATACCTTTAATCTAAAATAAACAATGTTAATACAGGATTTAGAATTCTGCTTGAATAAACCAGTTTAAATATACATCCAAACAATTATTTCTTGTTTTTTTTTCCTAATTCACTTAGGAAACACAGTTAGCATGATTATTCAACATTTAAAGAACAAAAATTAAGAATGTCGAATTGATCCGAACGTGGTTGGACACACCTTTAATCCTGGCACTCCAAAGGCAGAGGCAGTCTAATCTCTGTAAATTCTAGGACTTGCCTACAGAGTGAGTTCCAGGCCAGCCAGGGCTACAAAGACAAATCCTGTCTTGAAAAACACACAAATGAACAAATAAACAAACAGAATGTCACAATGATGCTGGGAAGTAGGATAGATCCCAGGGTCAGAGAGGCCAGAGTCCATTAGAGAACCCAGGAGGCCCTGGTACCTTTAGGGGATGACAGGACTTGGAGGGGATGGAGATGGCAGTAGGAGAGGGTAGCACCTAAATTTCTGAATTACTAAAGTTCCAGCTCCCAGGGTATTCAGCAAAAAACAGCAGACTTGATTTTGAGTCTTAGGACAGATCTAGGCTGAGTCCCTGAGACTCTTAGCCTCCATGGGCCTGGTAGATCAGGCTAGGGCTCCCAAACCCTAGTCCTCCCATGGTTTCCCTCTGCTTACTCCATCTCCCCAATACGTTTTGGGATTCACCACTTCCTTGCATGACTACTAACAGCTTAGGCTCCAAACTCAAGAGGTCAGCATCCCAGCAAGTGCAACAGCCTCTGGAGGCTCTTCAGGTTCACTTCACCCTACCACCAATCTTCATTCATGCAGTAGTTACCAAGATCCCTTAGGGACTTTGCCAGCTAACATCACCCTCACTCCCTAGGGCCTCCTCTCCATGACTCTGGCCAATCACTCTGAAAATTCAAGCTTCCTACCCTTGCAGGCTCCCCACCCACACCTGGTTGCTACTATATTACTCTGTACATCTGCTCCTTGGGTTTTTTTTTTTTCTTTTGTTTTGTTTTTCCATCCCCCTCAGTTCAGGTATTTGGCTTTTCCAGAAATGACTGTCCCTAGTTCTCCATAGCCGACACTGTATATATCAATGCTAATATACCTTCCTTACAAAAACCTGACTACCTCCAGGATGGCACATTCCTACCACTACCTGTACATTGTATTGATTATTTATTGGTTTATGCAAAGCAGATACTGCACATATTGAATTGTATAAGATGGCTGCATTGGCAATCAAGGGATGGTATACACCTATATTCCTAAACACTTCAAAGACTGGGGCAGGAGGATTGCCTGCCTAGATTTTGGTCTCTTTTGAGGCACTGTCTAAAAAACCAAAATAAAAAAGTACTTATATATAAGTATTAATTTTAGTGGTTAAGAGCCTGCTATTGGAGGAACTGAGTTCAGTTCCCAGCATTCACACTGGGTGGCTAATAATTGCTGTTAACTCCAGCTCTAGAGACTCCAACACCTGGTTTCTTTGGGTAGGTGTGCTCGCTTGCGCTCGCTCTCTCTCTCTCACACACACACACAATTTAAAGTAATAAAACTTTAAAGTAAAAAAAGTTAAAAAGGAGTGATACAAATCAAAAACTTTCTAACAAGGATTACTACATCACATTTGCTTACTGTAAGTGAAAACACGTTGCTTTCAAGATTAAGATGTCATTGTATAATTGCTGTGAAGTCATAGTGAGTTTTTATAAGTAAAAGTTCTTAATTTAGCTCAAAGTTTAATTAACTTTTACATAATAGCACTTATAAAACACAGCAAAGTTAAGCTGGCATGGTGGAACATACTATGCATATTAAGGCTGCTATGAATTCTTAGACAGTATGAGCTATAAAATATGAGTTCTGCACTGGCCTGGCAATGAGACATTGTTCAAAAAAGAAAACAATAAGAAAGCTGTTATAGGGCTGGAGAGATGGCTCAGTGGTTAAGAGCACTGACTGCCCTTCCGAAGGTCCTGAGTTCAAATCCCAGCAACCACATGGTGGCTTACAACCATCTGTAATGAGATCTGACGCCCTCTTCTGGTGTGTCTGAAGACAGCTACAGTGTACTTACATACAATAATAAATAAATCTTTTAAAAAAAAGAAAGCTGTTATTTCAATGTTTACTAATAAATAGAGTAAATCTCTAAAACAAAGAAGATACTTGTGATACCAAGAATTAGGCTAGACCCTTATGCAAGTACTCCACTAAACTATATCCTCAACACGAAATTATAAATTATAAATGCAGGCACATAGGTACAAAAATCAAACAGAACAAATTTAAAGCTGCTGCTACTTTTTAAGGCTAGATTCCATTTCTTTTTTTTCTTTTTGAAAGATTTCTTTATTTATGTGTATTTGTGTGTTCTTGAATGAATTTATGTGTACTATGTGCATGATAGAAAAGAAAGAGTTAAGAAGAGGGCATCAATCCTCTGACCTGGAGTTACAGGCAGTAGTGAGCTGCTTACTCTTACTCACTGAGAAAAGTGGCACCTTCATTTCACTTTTTAAAACCTATATTAAAAATCTTATCTGTCTTATTCAGTGATGAACCCTAGTAGTTAGTGTAGATTGTGGCAAACAGCAGGTGCTGAATAAATGTGATGAATGAACAAAGTAGAATCAGATAAAATTGGTGTATCATAATATACTGTTTGTTCCTTCTTTTCCCCTTGTTTGTGTGAGTTCACAATGTGTATATGTGCACATTACTATGTATCTATGGTAATAGACATGTGTGTAGAGGTCAGAGGACAACTCCAGATACCACCTGTTTAAGATCAGAGCCCCTTTTTTGTTTTCTGAAGTTGTGTATAGCAGGTTACATGACCCTTGAACAGCTAGGGTCTCTTGTCTCTGTCTCCCATCTTCCAGTAGGAGCTCTGAGATTAAAGATATTATTCATACAGCTTTTAACTGGTTCTAGAGGTTTGACCTCAGGTCCTTTTAACCATACAACAGAGGTCCTCATTGCATTTGTTTGTTCTTCGGGAAATAGGGTCTGATTACATAGCACGAGCTGACCTGGAATATAGTATCACAGGATGGCCATGAACTCACCATTTTTTTCCTTAGTGTGAAGATTATAGGTGTATGCCCCATATCCAGATGAAATACTGACTTAAGTTTCATTTTAAATTTCTTTTAAAACTACATAAGTAAGGCTGGAGAGATGGTCCAGTAGTTAAGAGCACTGACCATTCTTCCAGAAGACCAGTTCCAAATCCATAGCTCCACCCACATGACAGCTCAGCATGTAACTCCAATTTCAGGTAATTTGAAGCCCTTTCTGGCCTCCAGGGGCACTGTATCATACTGCCCAATAATTCCATCCATTTTTCCCATACTGCTGCTGTTCTAATTAAAATACCACACAATTTGTTTATTATAACCCTCAAAAAACAATCATAGGGGAAATAAATTAAAACTTTCTTACTCTTCAATCTTTTGTCGAAGAAGCTCACAATCTTCTCTGTAAATCTGAATCTTGGGTTCATAAACATATTGTCTCAACATCAGATCTTCTGTAGTAGGTAATGTGTTTATAGTAAACTTGAAAAAAATAATCAATCAATCAATCAATCAATCAATCAATCAGAATTGATACCTTTTTCTTTTAAAATCTAAGACAGAACTTTACTATGTAGTTTAGGTTGGCCTGGAACTTGTGATCATCTTGTCTTAGTCTCTTGTCATGCTGGTGACACCATGTCTGCAGAACCAGATGTTGATTTTTGTTCTTTTCCTTTTTTTTAATAGAGAGGATCTCACATAACCCAGGCTAGACTGGAACTCTTATGTATGAAGATCACACTCATCTCCTGATCCTCCTAAGTACTGGAATTATAGAGGTGCACGATTATACCTAGTTCAAAACCGGCATTTTGAGGACAATACCAGATACAAGAACAAATTCAAGTTTTAGAGTTTCTATTTTTTAAAGTCAAACAAACAGGGCTGGGTGTGTAGTTCAGTATAGGGTACATGAGGTTCTGGGTTCAAAGTCCACTCTTCCACAGGTGTTCAGGTGAGTTAAGAATATTGACTTATAGGACTGAAAGTCATTTAAAAATAACCATGAATTATTTTTAAAAAATCAAGGGTTAGCAAGGAAGCTCCCATAAACTATCCTCTGACCTCAAAGCTTGTACATGGATGTGCATATATACATATACATGCAATAGATAAATGTAATTAAAAAATCAATACCTATAAATTAAGCTTACCAGGAACTACTTTACTTAAAATAGAAAGGAGGAAAAAAAAAATCAAGGCAGTAGTGGCTCATTCCCATCATCCCAGCACTTAGGAAACTGAGGCAAAAGGGCCTTGTCTTTGTGATTTCAAAGCCATCTTCTGCTACAAAGTAAATTCCAGGCTAGAAACCTTATCTCAACTAACCAACCCCCCCCCCCAATACATTAAAGAATAGCTTGTTATGTTTTACAACTCTAGTTTAAAGACAAATAAATGTATTTAATCTTGTTTTGGAAATAAAACTAAATAAGCTTTTAAATTTCATTACTTATTAAAAAAAATACTAAGTAATATTTCATCCATTACTTACAAGCAGCACAGCACATAATATGTTATTTTGACACTCTAAACTTTGGGCTTATCCATTAAGTAGCTGGAAGATATGTAAGCATGAGGATTGTGTTCAATCCCCATGACCAGGATGTGTATATTTCATTTATATGTATATATGTCAAATTTCCTAGTGTAGTGTCTATTCCTGGTTGTCAACTTGACTATATCTAGAATGAACTAATCAAGAATTGGAAGGCTCACCTATAATCCTAATCTGGAGGCTCAGAGATAAAAGTTTCTGACCTGGATCTTGGCATGGAGATCTTGAAGCATAGTGGCTATGAATTCCAGAAGATTTAAGACAAGGAGATCTCTATAGTTCTATAGAAAGTTCTATAGTCTATATAGGAGTTCAAGGTCATCTGGGATTAAAGGTGCATTGGCACACACCTTTAATCTGGGCCACACCCTCTGCTGAAGACCTACAGCCTTTAATCTGGGACACACCCTGTGCTGGAGACCTATATAAGGACATTGGAAGAAGACTCTTCACTCTTCCTTGCCTGCTTACCTCGTGGGACTGAGCTATCCACAGCTACTGCTGACCACTGTTGGGGAGTTGGACTATAAGCTGTAAAGTCATCGACAAATTCCCTAACTATATAGAGACTATCCATATGTTCTGTGACTCTAGAGAACCCTGACTAACACACCTGGGAATGGAGTTATATAGTTGTGAACAGTCACATAGGTGCAGGGACTCAAACCTAGATCACCTGTAACAGCAGGTACTGCTTTTAACCACTGTGCCATCTCCTTGGGCCCCCTCCAGCTATTTATTTTCAGACAAGGTCTTACAGAAACTTGGTAACCTTTGAAATCTATATGTAGTCAAGGATGACCCTGAACTTGTGTGATCTTCTTGGTTGTATCTATCAGGTACTGGGATTAGAGATGTGAGTCATCACTTTCAGCATACTGCCAAAGTTATTTTTTATTTTAAAGCATATTTATTTATTATGTGTGAGGCATGCAAGCCACAGCATGAATGTGCATCAGTTTTTTCCACCATATGGGTCCTGCAGAATAAAACTTAGGCAGTCAGCTTAGTGTCAGGCACCTTTACCCAATATGTTATCTCGTTGGCTTAATTATCAGGTTCTTGTTTGTTTGTTTGAGAAATGGTTTCACTGTGAAGCCCTGGCTGGACTTAAACTCACAGAAATCTGTACTGTCTTTGCCTCTAAGTGTTGGGGTTGAAGATGCCTGACTACAATCCTTCAGTTCGTAAAAAATGTTTTTAAATGCATAAAAATCAAAACTATATGTATTGACTCAAAACAAAATGGCAAAAGTAAAATGTAGATTGTGTTTTGTGAACAGTGATACTAAATGAAATCAAGATTCTTTGTCAAAAAACAAGAAAAGAAAAAGAAAATGATGAAAATAATACATTGCATCTTTCAATACAAGGTCAATCTCTTTATGTTTGCTTGTCAGTTAAGAGCACTTGTTGCTCTTGTAGAGGACACAGATTTGGTTCCAAGTACCACAGTGTAGCTTACTTGGCTCTATTGACATCAAGATATTGTTAGTTATACTACTGATGGAGAAAAAGACCTCACAGATGTCAAACTGGGAGAGCTGCTAGCTGGATACTGACCTGAGATCTTGCCTCCAAAGGCATCACTGGAATGTTTTAGATTACAGATGGTATTACAAGTACATCAGTGTGAGGAATGGGAACATCACCAGAGCATACAAACTCAGGTTGTTAGATTTGGCAGCCTCAAGGCTTCATGTAGAGTAGGCAGGCCTCTATCAGCTGAGCTACATCCCTACTTAACTAACAACAGTGACAACAAAGCATGATATATTTTAGCTAAGATGAATATTTTGCCAAGAAATTGCACTTACTTTGGCTGGGAGAGTGCTCTGCCTAGGTTTCTGTATTAAGATGTGGACCTGAAGAAGTATGAAGAACTCCTTTATTGTAATTTGTCCATCCTTGAGTTTCTAAAAAAGAAGAAGGAGAAGGAGAAGAAGAAGAAAAAAAGGACTTTATATGAACACTCAAAGTAAATTCATTTTGACTCTAACAACATCATTCATTTCTAAACAGCATTATCTACCAAGTTATGGAAATAGCCAAATTTCGTTCAGAAGTCCTGAGTTCAATTCCCAGTAACGACATGGTGGCTCTCAACCATCTATAATGGGATCTTAAATTCTCTTCTGGCATGCAGGCATATATGCAGATAGAGCACTCATATACATAAAATA
Organism: Tokudaia tokunoshimensis; assembly: GCA_036184795.1. NCBI lineage: Eukaryota > Metazoa > Chordata > Mammalia > Rodentia > Muridae > Tokudaia > Tokudaia tokunoshimensis. The sequence goes on along the minus strand of BTHU01000004.1, from coordinate 93,796,969 downwards.
AAAGAATAAATAAATCTTTAAAAAAAAAAAAACAAAAGATATCCCTCTGTAGTTCAAATTTGCTATACAGCCCAGTGTGGCCTAGAATTCATAATCTTAGTCTCTCTAGTGCTGGAATGAGAGGTGCCAACCACCAAACCCAGTCTAAACAAAATTTTAAGGTTATTTAAAATAGTTTTTAAAAGGCAAAACATTTGTTCTTAATTTCTACTTAAGGTCAAGGTGCTTGATCTCTCCAAAACTCACATTAATTCCCAAGGTCATATGTCAATAGTATGCAGAGGATGATAACTGGATGAAGTCATAATATTAGGGCCTCCAGGACCGCATTAATGGCTTTATAACCAACTTGGTAAGCTATTCCCATGGGATGCTGTGAGTCACTTGGAGATTCTGCACCATACCTCTAGCCTAGCAGCCTCATCACATGCTGAGCTTGTGGCAATGCTGTACACAGCTTATTGAACCACAAGCCGGCTGTATAAACTCCCCAGTTTGTGGTAATCAGTTATTACAAGAGAGAACAGACTAATGTAATACTTGATATAACTACTATGTTGAATCCTTAACAAAGAAAACAAGCCTTCTATATATTTGAAATACTTTATAATTTTAAAAATTCTAAGGCTGGAGATATAACCCAGTTGAAAATTACTTGCCTAGCATTCATGAAGCTCTAGGTTGGATTCCCAGTACCACATAAAATTTGGCATGTGTAGCCGGGCGGTGGTGGCGCACGCCTTTAATCCCAGCACTTGGGAGGCAGAGGCAGGAGGATTTCTGAGTTCGAGGCCAGCCTGGTCTACAAAGTGAGTTCCAGGACAGCCAAGGCTACACAGAGAAACCCTGTCTCGAAAAAACCAAAAAAAAAAAAAAAAAAAATTGGCATGTGGCCATATATATAATCCTAACACTCTGGAGGTAGAGGCAGAAGGATCAAAAGTTTCAGATAAATATTAAGTTTGAGCACAGCTGTGACATATGGGAGCAACCTCAAGAACAAAACAAAACAAAAAACTAAGCAGGGGGGTGGCACACATCTGTAATACTAATACTTGGTGGTGGAAGTAGGAAGATTAGGAAGTTCAAGGCCAGTATCAGCTACATAGAGAGTTTAAGGATAGCCTCAATGCTTGAGGTCTTGTCTCAAAAAACAATAGGGGCCGGGCGGTGGTGGTGCACGCCTTTAATCCCAGCACTTGGGAGGCAGAGGCAGGAGGATTTCTGAGTTCGAGGCCAGCCTGGTCTACAGAGTGAGTTCCAGGACAGCCAGGGCTACACAGAGAAACCCTGTTTCAAAAAAAAAAAAAAACCAAAAAAAAAAACCAAAACAAAACAATAGGGCTGGAGAGATGGCTCAGCTGTTAAGAAAGAGCACTGGCTGCTCTTCCAGAGGTCCTGAATTCATTTCCCAGCAATTACATGGTGGTTCACAGCCATGTGTAATGGGATCTGATGCCCTCTTCTGGTGTCTAAAGAAAGTGACAATGTACTCACATAATACATATAAATAAATAAATAAATAAATAGTTAGATAAATAGAAAAAAAGCCAACAAAAGACACTTGAAAATGGTGTATTAAAAGTGAGAAATAAAGCTGAGTAGTGGTGGTACATGACTTTGATAATGGCACTCTGAGAGGCAGAGGCAGGTCCATCTCTGAGTTCCAGGATAGTCAGGGCTACACAGAGAAATCCTGTCTAAGAAAAAATAAAATAAAATAAATAAAATAAAATAAAACCAGCAAGACATAAGCCATTGTGGTGGTACACATGCCTTTAATCCCAGAACTTCAGAGGCAGATGCAGACACATTTCAGGGAGTTTGAGGTCAGCCTAATTTACATAGTGAGTTCCAAGTTAGCTAGGGCCACAGAGAAAGGTGCTGTTTCAATGCAAACAAAGAAACAAAATAAAAACCTCAGTGAGAAATAGCAGCCCAGAGGATGGCTCATCAGACAAGGGTACTCAACACCAAGCCTGATAACCTGAGTTCAATCCCTGAGACCCACATGATGGAACGAGAGATCAGTTTCTTCAAGTTGTTCTCAGATTGTCACATGTGCAGTATGGCATACATGCACTCAAACACATACACACACAATAAATAATAAATGTAAAAACAAAATGAGAAATACACTAACATACCTCTCTCAAACTCTCTTCACAGATAGTGTCACCAAGAAACTGTGATTCCATTTGGCTATTACGCTGTGCTAGAAACAAAGAGAAATTTATGTAAATGGTAAGCAAGTTAAAGCTAAACTGTAAGACTTGAAATGGTGGTGCACACCTTTAGTCCCAACATGGGATAGGTGGAAGCTGGCAGATCTGTGAGTTTAAGGCCAATCTGGTCTACATCACAATTCTAGGCTGCCAAAACTACAGGTAGTGAGACCTTATACCAAAAATAAATGAACAAATACTAAAAGCTTTAAGGTTCCATTCAATGTTTCCCCACTAATTATTTGCTTTTGGAAGAAATAAACTATTTATCTGTTAATATAACATTTGTCATTTCATTAAAAATTTTTTAAAAATCAAAAGTGAAATATTATTTATCAACTCTACAACACTGAAAGGATTTATATAACATCCAAATACTTCCTAAATTGAAATATATTTATTAACCAAAGATTCAAATAACTTATTGTTTAGCCTTCATAAGTATCTTACTGCTGACATCCAGAGAGAGTCCATCAGACTTGATTGAATCTAGAGAGCTGCTGCAACTAGACGGTGTCCTGCTCAGACTTTTCAGCAATATACTGTTGACATTTTTATTAATATCCTCTTCAGTATGATTATTGAAAATCTGAAATTACCAAAGAAACATCAGCATAAGAGCCAATTAAAGTAAAGACACTGATCTATTGTATAGCAGATGTACAATATTTGAACAAAATACTAATTTTCATAAAATCTAGCCAGATTTAAGTGTTATATTACTATTATTAGTTTCACAAAGCTTTGGCTATTTTCTTATTACCTCACCTCAGAGCAAACTCCAGCAAAAGGAAATTATCTTCTGTACTTATATTGTTTTTGTATACACACACACACAATCTATCTATCTATCTATCTATCTATCTATCTATCTATCTATCTATCTATCTATCTATCTATCTATCTATCTATCTATCTATCTAACTCAAGCCTTACTTCAACTTATAACCAGGCTGACTTCAAACTTGTGATCCTTCTACTTGAATTTCCTGAGTGCTGGAATATTAGGCATGTGCTATCATATCTGGCTACTTATGTGGTTGTTTTCATAAGGATTTGTTTTCATTTTTAATTATGTACAGGTGTTTATACATGTGTGGAGGTATATGCATGTAAATGCAGGTATCTGAAGAGTTCAGAAGAGGATGCTGGATCCCCTGGAGTTACAAGCAATTATGAGGCACCTGATGTGGGTGCTGAAAACTGAACTTGAGTACTCTACAAAATTGTTCTTAACCGCTGAGCCACCTCTCCAACACCCTTTATGTGGTTCTTAACAGGAGTTTAAAAATCTTAGAGCATTTCTAGTTTTCAATTACCCACATAGAAAACTGGAATTGAAAGAGAAGTTTTGGTCTTTCCACAGCAGCCAAATGAGGGTTTTCCGTTTTTGAAAAGCCATGGTCTTTAAAGGCTGGTGAGATGGCTGAGTGGTTAAGAGCACTAGCTTCTCTTCCAGAGGTCCTGAGTTCAATACCCAGTACCATATGGTAGCTCATAACCATATAAGGAGATCTGATGCCCTGTCTGACCTGGAGGTGTACATGCAGCAGAACACTCATAGAATTAAATAAATAAATAGATATATACATACATACATACATAAATTTAAAAAAATTTAAGTCTTTCAATAGATTAAAAAAATCACCGTAGGTGGTAGTGCAAGCTTTTAATCCCAGCACATGGGAAGCAGAGGCAGGAAGATTGCTATGCTTACAAGGTCAGCCTACTCTACAGAGTTCTAGGACACCCAGGGCTACAATGAGAAACCCTGTCTTGAAAACCCAAAAACAAACAGATAAATAGATAAATGAATCTTGGTTCATTTTCAAGTATTAAGCTTGACCTAGGCATTCTTCCAGTCACTAGAGAAATGGATTCTTTGACAAGTCTTGATATACAAAACAAACCTTGTCAAGCTTTTCTTTTTGCATTTTGAATAGTAGAAAATTTTTATACCTCAAATATTTATAACATGGAAGAACTCTTTTCAAGGTAGACATGATAGCACATGACTATAATCCCAGCACTTAAGAGGATGAAGTCAGTGTTGATTATACAGTTAGACATTATCTTAAACAAATGTGCTAGTGCAATAACTCAGTAAGTAAATACTTATTTGACTCTGATGAATTCAACTTGATCCCTAGAATCCATATCAAAGTAGGAAAGAACCAACTCCACAGTTGTCCTCTGACTTCCATAAGTGCTGTGCCCTCTCACCCTCAACACACACAAAAAAATTGCAAACTACATACAACCCTCCCAAGAGATTCTTATACACAAAGTAATAATGACAAATCACCAGCAAAAGTGACTGGATATTTAGAATTATACAAGTTTGATCTGGCATTATAGAGTACTTCTGTAATTCAAGCACTTGGGAGTTAGAGGCAAGAGGTCTACACCTTGAAGCTATTCAGGACAACAGTTAGATGCTGTCTCAAAAAGTCAAGACACAATTATAATATTTGGTATTTATACAATTTTAATTCCTTTTTCTGGGTATTTGCAACAACAAATTATTGTTTTGAGATAAAATCTTGTTATGTAGCCTTGGCTAGCCTCAAAGCCACAGCAGTCCTCTTTCCTTAACCTTCAGAGTGCTGGGATTACAGGTATAGGTCACCATGTCATAATGTTAAATTCTTTACCAACTGACCTCTAATAATTCTACACAGGAATATTTCACTAACATATAGTAAATAGAAATAGTTTCTGTTTTCAGAAACTTAAATTCAAGAACATTTTTTGGTTCAAGATAGCTTACCTCTTGATCTTGTACATTCTCATGTAGTCTGATTTTTTTCTCATTTGTAACATCATTTTCTTGAACACAGGTTCTTTTTTGGGACCTGCAGATTTCTGTTTTGTTTTCAGATGGCAAAATCTCTTTATGAGATGTGTCAATCAGAGAACTTTCCTCAATGTCCAGACTAACAGAATCTGATGAAAGTATCTCACCAGGATATATAGGGAGATTTTCCTCATTTATACACTGAGATAGACTCGAGTTCAGTTTGGCTGCAACAGATCCAATGCCTGGTTCTTTACTACAGACTGGCTGAGTTTCTAGGTGCGTTAAGTCACTTGCATCTGCTAGAATCTGCTCCAGGTCATCAACACCAGTGATACTACAGCTTCTCTTGTTTGGTAATTTGGGTAAAAATATTCCCAATGAACATCTTCTCGTTTTGTCTTTAACAACTGCTTTTAGTGAAACAGATGTAGTTTCAGCCTCATTACAGAAAGTTTTACTTTCTTCATTTCTATCATTACTGGAACCTAGGCTACATATTTCTGTAGCTTGTACTATATTCATACTATGTGCCTGACTTCCTTCTTCAAGTAACTGTTCTACAGGAGGTAATAAATGATCAGTCTGAAAGTCTAAAACCTCTCCAGTTTTTCTATTCAAATTACTCAGACTTGGTTTGGCACTACTAAAACATGAAACATTAGATGGAACTATAGAGTCTAGGGCTTCTTCAGCATTGGCATGTGTTTGAATGACTTGTGTTGTCAGGGCTGAGTTACTAGGGCTATGTACATTTGTATTACATTTATTTGTTTCAAAACTTTTGTTCAGTTCTTTTTTATAGGTTAGAGCAAAGTGTTCCTCATTAGTAGGCATTTTGGACTCATTTTCACATGTGGGTGCAGAGACATTTCCTATAAGAAAAGGTAAAGTCTTCTTCTCAGCATTAGATAATATTCCTTCATCTTTATGGGCAGCATCCTGCTCTTTTTGATTTGATGGAGGTTGTTGGGCTGAGAGATGAGGCTGAGAAGCAATACTAACATCAACGAAGGCCTCCATTTGATCCTTTGCAGGTTTAAGAGAAGCATGCTTTGAGTTAAATTTAGCCATCTCCTCCAGAGGCTCTTCTATCAGATCTTGATCTTTAAGCAGTGCTATGGCACTTTGAGTAACTTCTTTTGAAGGACAAGGTACAAAAACAGACAGTTTTTCAGAATCCATGTGATATGTACTTGGTAAAATGTCTGCATAAGCAAACTCATTTGGCACTTGGCAATTATAACCTTTCTCATTTTTATCACACAAGGACATAGTATTACCATCCAAATTATCAGAAGAAGAAATAACATTTGGTAAAGAGGAATTCTTGTCACATGATCTAAAAGCATCAGCTGCATAACTGCTTGTAAAATCCACATTTTTTCCACCTGTTATATTTGGCAGGCAGTTTTCAAGTTTACTTTGTTTCAATGTATTGGCCTCCACTTCCTTTCCTATGACCTCCTCATCTATATCAGCTTTATAAAACTTGATTTTCATTGAACTTTGATCACTAAATAATGTATTAGAAGGAATAACAGTTGTCATATGGTGTTTGTGTTCAGCTACTGGTTTTTTGTTGATTTCTTGAATAAAGGTATCACCTTCAGAAACACTCAGGTTTTTTGTTTTTGGTATTCCCAAGTTAGTATATTCATGAAGTACTTTCTCTTTGGTTTGACAATCGATAAAAACCGTATGGGACTTGGTGACATCCAGATCACCAAGATTATCTGCAAACATTACAGTTTTATCCATAGGTATAGTAGTTATTTCATCTGGTGGGACAGTTTTATATTCTGAAGCAGAGGTTTGACTTCTAGAGATCTCCATGTCCTCGGGCCGATATGCAGACAAAAGTGGTTTGGAAGTTCCTGCCAATGGCACAAAACTGAAACCCTTTGTATCTTCCAGCCTAGTTTCATTATTTATTTCTATCACAGAACTCTGAGTGATATCTCTATTACTTTTATCATTCTCTGGAAATGTAATAGTCTTGTCTTTGAGCCAAAGGCTTTTTCTTCTCTGAGTTTTGCCTGACAGTTCATTCAGAACACCAGACTTTTGTGCATCATTAGTTTCTTCTGCAGTCCCACTATTAGACCCTTCCTCTAATATTGTTAGCTGGGTGCCTTTTGCTAGTAGATGGTTGCTTTCACTATTTTTTGAGATGGAAACAATCTCTTCAGCAGGAGTAGACATCACTTTTGGCTTCTGTAGGCTTTCCTTTTTGGATAATTGAAAGTCAAGTCTGTCTGGAAGGATACCTTTTGCCTCTGCTTGGTAGTCAATGAAAACAGTATGGGACTTTGTCATTTCTAGTTCCTCATGATCATCCATAGACATCACAGTCTTATCCAGACCACCAGGAGTTATATTACTGGGTGAGATAATTTTACATTCTAAAGGAGTTGTGTGACTTCTATTGATTTCCATTTCATCCTGTCCATGTGCAGGCAAAATGGTTTTAGAAGTTCCTCCCAAAGATACTAAATGAGAATCATGTTTATCTAATAAAGATCTATGATTTATTTTGACTGTGCAACTCTTGGTGATATCCATATCATCCTCATTACCCTCTGAAAATAATATAGTTTTATCGATTTTCAGTCTACCCGTACTTTTTCTTCCATAAGCTTTGATGTTTTGCTTTTCCTTCAGTAATTCTGGCTTATGTATACTTCTGTCCATATCATTAGTTGTTACTACTCTAGAGTTTCCTCCAGGAATGCTCACAGCTGTTTGTTTGCTTTCTGCTGTAAGTTGGTTGTTTCTGTGTTCTAAATTAATTTTACTATACTCTTGTACTTCAGAAGGACCAAACCCAATTACAATAGTGTGACTCTTGGTTAGATCCATAGTTTGTACCCCCTCTGAATACATTGTCTTATTATGAGAACAGTCACTATCATCTAAATCTTTCCTCTGTGGTAAAGGAAGTTTAGAATGCTGGCCTAGCACTACTTGCTTATCCAAGCTTTCCCACTCATCTGAAGGGCTTTTGCTGTGAGAGTAAGATTTGGTGACAGTCTTTGATGCTAAGTCAAAAGTTGTAGGAATAACTTGACTTAACTTAGTTGTGTGACTTTTTGTCAAATCCATATCTTCACCTGCTAAGAATTCCATCTTTTTGTCAGTCAATGAAACAGATAAAGTATTTGTCAAACTCTGTTGTAATCTTTCCTTAGATACTTGAGGAACTGTAACAGAATTTACATTCATTTTCTCACCTTTTGACATAGTTATAAGATTTTGGAACATCATTTCATTTTCAAATATTGGTATAGCTGTTATTTCTTTTTTAATGTTTTCTTGATCATGTTTAAATATCTTATTATCTATTGCAACTGTGTGACTTTTGGTAATATCCATGCTATCCTCTTCTAAATAAATAGTTTTCTCCTTTAGTAGGCCAGCATCTGGATTGGTACATATTTTAGAATACTTATCATCAGCCTTCAGCAATTTTTTTTCCTCTTCCATTCTTGACAGACACTTAGTCAGTTCCATTGCATCATTGCTACTAGAATAAAAAATTGTCTTATACCCTTGAATAGCTGAACTAGAACATATAGATTCTGAGGTTATAGCCAATGTGCTGGCACTTTGATTAGAAATCTGTGTGACTGTATGAGTTTCTGACTTTATAGGATGATATTTGGTAATATGAATTTTATTTTCAGGGTTTGGGAAAGAGCCTTGAAAAGCAGCATTTAGTTTATCCTTAAGGGCTGTTTTCTTCTCTGGAGCTGTAGCTCCGTCAACTGTTGTAACATTCATACCATTTTGAGTTTGAGTTTCTCTTTCAGATAAACTATTTTCTGATGACAAAATCTGTATTGTATAGTTAGTTGTCAACTCCATACACTCACTGCCATAAATTGTATTATTACCTTTGATTTCTCCTCGGTTGGCCTCCTTGGATGGAGGAATCCAAGTCTGAATACAAGCTGTATGACACTGGGTCAAATTCATCGAATCATCTTGTTCTCTAAAGATTCTAGTCCTATTACTACTGTTTTCATCTACACTAAGCGATGAATGCATTTGATGTGTTGAAGAGGCACTAGCCAAGTCTTTGGAATAAACAGGTATCTCAGCATTTTCCTTATCAAAGTCTGTAGAAGGAGAAGTATTATATTTTCCTGTTTTCAATCTTTTTATGAAATTGTCAGAATTTATGTTTTCTGAGAAAATGTTTTGACTTATAGAAATTGTGGGATATGCTAAATCCCTTTTAATTCTTGAATTCGCAGCATGATGCTTTAAATTCTCCAGAAAGGTTGCGGTATCTATTTTTGTGGAATTTTCATTTTTGGTACAATCTGAAAGACCTTCAGTAATCATCACAGTGTGACTTGCTGTCAGATCCATCTGGTTTTCATCTGAAAAGATGACTGTCTGATCATTTGCATGTTTCCTTTCACGGTTGCAGTCTATAATTGAAAACTATAATGAAGAAAAATAGAAAAATTAGACCAAATATAATTTTTTGCAATTTATTATTTTATTTCATTATTTTATGTATATGGGTGTTCTACCTGCATGTGTGCCTATGAACCACTTGCTTGTCTGGTGCCTGTGAAGGCCAGAAGAAGGTGTCAGATTCCCTGGAACTATAGTTACACATGGTTGGGAGCTGCTAGGGAATGTAGGTGCTAGGAATTAACCCAGGTCCTCTGGAAAAGCATCCAGAATAGTTAACTAAGCCAATTCTCTAGCCCCAAAATATAAATTTTGAAAAAAGTATTTTATAACATGTACTATATATTTTTTAAAGATTTGTTTACTTTATGAATACGAGTGCTCTCTCTGCATGTATATCTGCATGCCAGAAAAAGGAATCAGATCCTATTATAGATAATTGTGAGCCACCATGTGGTTGCTGGAGATTGAACTCTGGAAGAGCAGACAATGCTCTTAACTGCTGCACCATCTCTCCAGCCCCTAACATGTACTATATAAGCACAATTAGTAATGGTTTTAAACTATATTGCTTTACTTGGTATAACATACTATATGTAATTTGTTATTACATTTTTCCTCTAGGGTTAGGGATGTAGATAATTTGGTAGAGTGCTTGCTTACCATATTATTGGATCAATCCCCAGCACAACATAAAGCAGATATGTTAATTCACACCTATAATGGAGGCAGGAGGATCAGCAAGCAGTTCAAGGGACCTGGGCATAGTGGTGCATACCTTTCATCTTAGCACTCTGGAAGGCTGAGGTAGGGGATCTCTGTGATTCTGAGGCTAACCAAGTTTATACAGTGATCTCCAAGATAGCAAAGGCTACACAACACAGTAAGACCTTGTCTCAAACAACAACAACAAAAAAGTTCAAATTCATCCTTAGTTACATAGTAAGTTTCAGGCCAGAATAGGATGGAGACCTGTCACAAATATTTTTTTTTTAAAGCTAAAGTCTATAAATAAATTTTAGTTTAGGAAAAATTAAAATTCAAAGTTAATTACATTCATTCTACATTTAAAAAAAGCACTGAATGTATGAAATGAAACCATAATGAAAATTCTGTATTGAAAAGACACTTCAACCCTAAATAAAGTCTTTAAAAGGCATCTGTATTGAATAGTCATTCCAACCCTAAGTAAAATCGTAGAAAGGCATAGGTACATGATGGCTAATTCATATTACACTCTATACTTGAGGGGGTATTGTTTTCAAAGATATAGTCTCTAATTCCTTGTTGTTCAAAATACAGTCTATGCACCTGCATGTCAGTGTCATTCAAGAGATGGTTAGAAACAGATTCTTGGGGCTAGAAAAATGCCTCAGCAGTTAAGAGCACACTCTACTCTTTCAGAGGACCAAGGTTCAGTTCCAAGCACCTACATAAGCAGCTAGCAACTGTAACTCCATTTCTAGGGGATCTGGTATCCTTTTCTAGAGTCTCATGCACAACATGAAGTGGAATACTCATATATCTTGTTACAAAATAAATATTTAAAAAATATATATAATCTCTGAAGAGTTTACCCTTTTCAACTGGACAAAGATTTGTCTGTCTACCTACATACAATACATATACCATATACATATTTTCCATGTGTGTGATGCTGGGTATTGAATATAGACCCTTGCATATGGTAGACAAACTGCCACTGAGCTATATCTTTAATCCAAAAAAAAAAAAAAACCCACCCCTCTTTATTTTAATAAAACTCTAAGATAGTTTATGTGCTCATTAAAGATTGAAAGGTTTTGGTATTATTTAAATTGGCAATGACTTAATTTTCCTCAATTAACTGAAAATATAGGACGTTTTAATAGGTTATGATAATTCACTTTGGTAAGTTATCTCAAAATTATATCATTACAATAAAATTTTGTTATTTTAACTATGAGAGATTAAATTATGAAGATACTTGCATGATTTCATACCTCCCTTTGTTGCATCTGAGTCTGAATTGGAGCACAAAGCAAAGTGTTCATACCTATAAAACAATAAGAAAAAGATTATAGTAAGAAAAACATCATGCCAGGAGTTTTTTTTTTCTTTCTTTTTTAGGATTGTCATCAGTTAGAAGTATTTACCAGTGTCCTGGTTACTTGGCTGTCAACTTGACACAAGCTAGAGTTATCTCAGTTGAGAATATGCAAATCTGTAGGGCCTTTCCTAGATTAACGATTAATGTAAAAAGGCCCAGCTTACTGTGCATTATGGCATTCCTTCCTGACCAGGTGGACCTGCACTGTATATGGGCAAGCCATGTTGAGAAAACCAGTAAGTAGTGTTCCTCCTTGGTCTCTGCTTCAGTTCCTGCCTCCAAGTTGTTCCTGTCTTAAGTTCCTATCTTGGCTTCCCATCATAATGAACTATAACTACAAACAAAAATAAATCTCTTCCTTGCTAAGTTGTTTTTGGTCATGGTGCTTAACAGAACAATAAAAACCTAACTAAGACAATAGTTATTAAGCTCTTCAGAAGGACTTATGAATTAAGTATCTTTAAGATTGGCAGTGGTGGCACATATCTTTAATCCCAGCACTCAGGTGGCATAGGTAGGTGGATCTCTTGAGTTCAAGGCCAGCCTGGTCTACAGATTGAGTTCCAGTATAGCTAGAGATACAAACCCTGTCTCTGCAAATGAAATAAATAAATAAAAATGATTTTGAACTCATATTTTTCTCCTCCAATGCTGGAGATCAAATCCAAGACATGGCAAGCAAGCATTCTATTGCTGAGTCATACTGTAGTCCCTAAGAGCCTTTTCTAATGATAGAAAACAGTGATTATTATATCTGTTTTGGAAAAAAGTATTTTATCTGTGTTAGCAATTTTAATTTATCTGCTTGTTTTTTGAGACAACATGTATATATCCTTGGCTGTATTCTGGATGGAACTCACTATATAGATCAGAATGACTTCGAACTCATAGAGATCCAACCACCTCGACCTTTCTTTCTTTTTTTTTTTTAAAGATTTATTTATTTACTTTATATGAGTACATTGTACCTGTTTTCAGATATACCAAGAGGGCACCTTATCCCATAACAGATGGTTGTGAGCCACCATGTGGTTGCTTAGAATTAAACTCAGGACCTCTGGAAGAGCATACAGTGCTTTTAACCATCTCTCCAGTCCTACCTCTGCCTTTCAAGTACTAGAATTAAAGGTGTGTGCCACCACACCTAGCATTATTTTTTATATTTTATCTCATGTATCCCAGGTTGGACTTAAACTTGCTATGTAACCAAGGATGACCTTAAAGTTCTGATCCTCTTACATTCACCTCTAGGGTGACAGGATTACAAGTGTATACCACATGTTTGTGTATGTGTTAATTTTGTTAAGAGTTATTTAGGGCTGGAGAGATGGCTCAGTGGTTAAGAGCACTGACTGCTCTTTCAGAGATCTTGAGTTCAATTCCCAGCAACCACATGGTAGCTCATCACCATCTGTAATGGGTTCTGTGACCTCTTCTGGTACATTTGAAGACAGCAACAGTGTACTGAGATATATAATAAATAAAATCTTAAAAAACAAAAACAAAAACAAAAAAATCCAGCGTGTTAAAAAAAAATTATTTTTGTGTTATGAGTGTTTTACTTGCATCAAACAATCTAGATGAAGCAAAAGGTATATGAAGAAGAGACATACTTTGGTCATACTTACCAGTAATTGCACAATAATTATCATCTAAATTCTTATTCCTTAAAAAAAAAAAAAAAGCATTTTCATATATTATATTCCAAATAATTATGAAGAATCACAATAGTTGAAAGACTTAGAAAGACAGATAGGCATTGTAGATACAGCCTTTAATCTTAGCATACAGTAAAAAGCTGGCTATATATTACTAAGCAATCTAATTTATTTGGTTTTCATAAAAGCTAAAGGCCAGCATATATTTCTATAGATTACTTCTGTAAAAACACTAAAAATAACCGTGGGAAATGGATCATCTAAAGGACAAAAAAAAATGTTTACTTTTTACTTTTTGTTGTTCTCTATTTCAAAACCGGGGCTATTATTAATTCAATTCACTCCAAACAATTTTAGCTTTAAAATCTTAATAGGTTAGGGCAGAAAGACAGCTTAGAAGTTAAGAGCATTGACTGTCCTTTTCCAGAGGACCTGGATTCAATTCCCAGCACCCAAATGGCAGCTCACAACTGTTTAAAATTTCAGTTCTAGGGAATTTGATGCCCTCTTCTGGCTTCTGCAAGCATGGCATACACATAGTACACATACATACATGCGGGTAAAACTCATACACATAAAATAAAAACAAAAATACATACAAAATCAAAATTCTTCTCAGAGATGTTTCATGCATGTATTAGTTAACAGACAAGTATTCATAAACATGCTACACATGTGCAGTGAATATATGCTCACAGAAGTAAACGTATACACATATGCACATGTTGTTCTAGTTGAGTAATTACATGAAAAGTGTGTGACTTAGTCAGTTCCTTTATGCCATCATAAAGGATCTTATTGCCATCTTTGGGATCCTTTGCATTGCTTGCTATTACAATAAGCTTCAGTGAATCTTACATAGTCATCATTTAAAACATTCACAAGTTGATTGGTGAAATAAATTTCCACAAATAAAATTTATACTAGGTGATAAATTTAAGAATCTTTGTATGAAAATGAAGTTCATCATCACTACTAAGACTATACTATAGACTTATTTTTCAGATACATATATAAAATTCTACCATTTTTGTTTTCAATTAATGTTAAGTATTTGACAGAAGGAATGCTAAAATAACAAAATTGTAAACAACTATTTAAATATAGTTAGTACATGTCTCTTACTTACTGTAGAGTCAGCGCATTTTTTCTGGCTTCTGTTTCTAAAAATAAAGTAAAAACATAAAGTTGTTCAAGTATTAGAAAAGTTATATAAGGTTGTTAAGAGCAAAAGTTTAAAAAGAAGTTATTATTTAACCTTTCTGTCCTCATAACTAAAGGAATAATTCATTTATTTTCCCCCTACTTTTTGTTGTTGTTTATTGAGGGTCTTGTACCCTTAGTTTTTTCTCCTGAGATAGTTTCAAGTACACAGGGGTCTAGAACTTGCTATGTAGCACAAGCTGGTGTTGAACTTGTTATCCTTCTCCCTCAGCCCTGGGAATGCTAGGATTACAGGTGTGAGTCCCCACATCCAGCTAAGGACATACTTTGTGTGTGTTATATGTATATATGTATGTCAGTGTGCATACATTTTCATGCACAGGTGTGGACACATAAGTATAAGCCAGAGGTCAGTGTTGTATGTTGTCCACTATCACTCTCCACTTTATTTTTGAGATAGTATCTTTATCTTAACCTGAAGCTCACTGATTCTGTGAGTATAGTTAGCCAATGAGTTCCAGGGGATCCTCCTGTCTTAGTCTCCTCAATGATAAAATTATAGGCATATCGTGGTTTGAATGAGAGATGTTCCTCATAGTCTTTGGCATTTGAATACTTGGTCCCCAGTTGGTAGCAATGTTTGATTTAAGTAGTGTGGCCTGCTAGAGGAAGTATGTCTTTAGTGGCAAACTTTCAGAGTAAAACAGGGTCACCTACTGCCATTTTGATCTACTTCATGTTCAAAGTTCAAAATGTAAGCTCTCGGTCCACTACTCTAGCCACCATACCTGTCACTATCCTGACCTATAAACTGCCTTGGTCATGATACTTTATCACAGCAACAGAAAAGTAACCAATACAAGGTACATATTACTACACCTGGCACCCTCCACCACTTCACCACAACTAGCCTACACCAGACTTTTAAATAGGTACTAGATATCCAAACTCAGGGCCTCATGTAGGTATGACAATCACATTACCCACAGAGCTACTTCTCTATCCCTTAAGATAAAATACTTAAGTTACTTAAGTAGTACGATAGAATTAGCAAAATAACTTAGCGGGCAAAGGCATTTGCTGCCAAGTAGGACCTAAACTCAATCTCAGGAGACCACTTGGTAGAAAGATAACAGAATCTCAACTGAGTCTTGACCTCCACATGCCTTAGGATGCATGTTTTCTTCACACACACACACACAGAGAGAGAGAGAGAGAGAGAGAGAGAGAGAGAGAGAGAGAGAGAGAGAAGTTATAATTATATAGCCACAGAAATGTTGTAAAGTAGGGACTGAAACTACATATTTACCTGAAATTTCTGAATTTCTCTCTGTTTTCATATGAGACTCTGTCTGGAATACTCTAGAACAGAAAAAATAATAAATACTGAAAAGCTTTATTTTTAAAAAATTTCCTATGGTTTTATTGACAACATAAAGTGCTTTTTGTTAGTGTACAAATTTGTTTCTCTTTAATAAATTTTAAGGTTCTATAATTATATGTATTCCAAAAAATTGTTTTATTTTATTGGTTTATTTATTGAGATGAGCTTAGGCTATGTAGTTTTAGCTAGCCTAACCTATAACTTCCTCTATAGAACACGCTGAGCTGGGAAGTGGTGGCATAAACCAGTGATCCCATTACTCTGAAGGCAGAGGCAAGGGATTTCTGAGTTCGAGGTCAGACTGGTCTACAGAATAAGTTTAAGATAGCCAGGACTACACAGAGAAACCTTGTCTAGAAAGAAAGAAAAAAAAAAAAACCAACAAAACAAAACAAAAACAGGGTGCCCCTGAACACGAAGAGATCTACCTGCCTCTGCCTAGATGCAGTAGAGCACACACCTTTAATCCCAGTGTTTGGGTCTGGGAGAGTATGATTCTGAAGCAGGTAGATCTCCACTAGTTTAAAGCAAGTCCGATCTACTAGTAAATTCTAGACTAGTCAGAGACATGGTGGGCCCCTGTCTCAAAAAACCTAAAATTTAAAAAAAGGTGTATAATTAGCAAATTTGAAAATTAAAGAATAAAAATAATACCAACCAGAAAGACCTAGAAATAAACTACAATCTAATTCTACAAGCACTAATGTACTCTGGACCCAGAGTACCCAGCGCCCTCTTCTGGCTTCTAGGAGAGCAGCCACCTCAGGTTCCAGCGGCCATGACAGACTACGTTTCCTGAAGACATAAACCAAAACAAACTGTAAAATGCAGCTACTTAAATGATATTCCAATAGCATTTAGCCAGCAATGTAGTGCACCTCCAACAATGAGCTGGTACCAACTCCTGCCTTTAGTCTCTAAGAATAATGAACTTGCCCAGCTATGCTAGTGCACACCTTTAATCCCAGCACTCAGGAGGTCCCAGCATTTGGGAGGCAGAGACAGGCGGATCTTTGTGAGTCCCAGGACATCGATGACCAACTACACAGAGAAATCTATCTTGAAAAACAAAAACAATGAACTTTGCACCTAAGTAGCCTTTTGTGAATTTCTAACCCCATCCCAAGTCTATCCCGTTTTCAAAATGTGTGTATATGTGTGTGTGTGTGTTTTGGGGGTGGTGGTGTGTTTTTGACTTTTTGAAATGGGATCTTGCTGAGTTGTCTAAATTAGTCTTAAACTAATTAAACTAATTAAACTTCAAGTAAATCGATCTCTTGTGTCCTAAGTAACTGAAATCTCTGGTTTGTTTTTTTTTTTTTAACTAATAAAAACTCTCCTTGCCTCAACTTCCTTGAATATACATTTGCTTCACTTTGGCTTGTGCATTACCATTGTAACACTGCTATTCTCTAATAAATGTTTTGCTTCATTTTTTCTGGAAAAAGAGTCTTAGGATAGCTTCTAACTCCGAACTCCTGATAGTTCTGTCTCCACCTTCCAAATAATGGGATTACAGACCTGCACCAACACACTCAACATAAATAATCTTTTTCAAAATTAATTTTGAAAAAGATTTATTTATTTATTTAAAGATTTTATTTATTTTACGTATGAGCACACTGTAGGCATTTTCAGACATACCAGAAGAGGGCATCAGATCCCATTACAGATGATTGTGAGCCACCATGTGGTTGCTGGGATTTAAATTCAGGTTAAGAGCAATCGGTATTTCTTAACCGTTGAACCATCCCTCCAGCCCAACGTAAATAATCATTTGAGAATCTCTATTTGTTACTTAGGTTATTTATTTATATTTTTTACATAGCCAATAAGACAATGCATGTATTTAACATAGTATCTATCACACTAGAAATATTTACTGGGCAGTGGTGGCACACGCCTTTAATCCCAGCACTTGGGAGGCAGAGGCAGGCGGATTTCTGAGTTCGAGGCCAGCCTGGTCTACAGAGTGAGTTCCAGGACAGCCAGGGCTACATAGAGAAACCCTGTCTTGCAAAACCAATAAAAAAAAAATCAAACAATATTCCATACCTCCTCCCCACCCACTGTTTCCATGTGGATGTCCCCACCCCCCACCCCACCTGACCTCTTTGAGGTATACTTTGCCCCCCAACTGTAAGGATACATTCCCCTTCAAAGCTCTAACACTCACATACGGGAAACCTCTCTCCTCAGAACTATAACAATTCTGCTGGGGAAGCTGTTCCCCTCAGAGCTGTGTATCATGTGCACTGGGGATTTCCCCTCAGAACTGCAACACTTGTATTGGGGAAAACATTCCCTTACAGCTGAAACACATACAACAGGGTAGCTCAGATAACACTTGAACTCACTATGTATTCAAACTGGCCCTAAACTTGGAGTGACCCTGGCTTCAGACTCCTAAATGTTGAAATTACAGATGTGTGTCATCACATCTAGCTTAGTAGTGGCAGTTGACAATAAATCAAATATATTTAAGCCCTCTTCTTTCAGTAATACTTTTTTATATTTACTTTTTAATGTGTGAGTATGTAATATATATGTGCATGTTCACATGTTACTGAGCGCATGCCAGTGTCCATAGGGAAGTAATGTAGATCCCAGGTACTCAAAGCCTCTGAAAGCTATCAAGTGAGATCAAGACTAGCAAGGCAACTTGGTGAGACTCCATCTTAAAACAAACAAACAAACAAACCCAATAACAAAAAACATGGACTTTAAAAAGGTTGGAGAGGGGCTGGAGAGATGGCTCAGCGGTTAAGACAGCTCTTCTAAAGGTCCTGAGTTCAAATCCCAGCAACCACATGGTGGCTCACAACCATCTGTAATGAAATCTGATGCCCTCTTCTGGTGTGTCTGAAGACAGCTACAGTGTACTTAGATATAACAATAAAAATAAATCTTTAAAAAAAAATTAAAAAAAAAAGGTTGGAGAAATATAAATGAGGAATGAGAAAGATTGCAGATTAAACCCCAGAACTTTGCTAAGATTTCTGAACATAAAACAAATATGACCTCTTCCTAAATGTCTGTGAGTTGGATGCCAGCATGGTCTAAGATACTATTCCAACCAAACTAAACAGAAGTCCATAAACAGAAGCCTATAAAAGGAATCATAAGATTAAAAAAGAGAACATTTCCCAGAACTATGTGCCAAAGAAGTCAAAAAAATCATACATCTAGCTTGTTATGGATTTCAAAACATAAAGAAATTACTTCTATGAAAGAATACAAAGGAGAAATATACAAAAAAGTCAAAAGAGAGTTAAGAGCAAAAATTAAACTCATGAAAGAAAAAATATAACCACACAATTAAGACACTAGAGCCGGGCGGTGGTAGCGCACGCCTTTAATCCCAGCACTTGGGAGTTCGAGGCCAGCCTGGTCTACAGAGTGAGTTCCAGGACAGCCAGGGCTACACAGAGAAACCCTGTTTCAAAAACAAACAAAAAAACAAAATAAAAAGACACAACTAGAAAAGCACACAGTTATTTTGCAAAGGTAATACATTTATCCTACATTTCTAATTTTTAAGATTATTTTTATGGTATACTTATGTTTTGCCTTCAGGTATGTTTGTGTACCACATGTGTGCCTGATGCCCATGGAGGCAAAAAGAGGGCCATCAGATCTCCTAGAATTGGAACTATAGACAATTATGAACAGCCATGTGGGTGATGGACATGGGACCTGTGTCCTCTGGAAGAACAATCAGTGCTCTTAACCATGGAGTTATAACACCAGCCTCCTTATTTCTAATTTTTAAAATTTCTTCCTTTACTTTTATTGGCTGGAACCTCTAATACAATGTTACATAATAGCAATATTAGAAGTTATCATTGTTTTATTACTGCCTTTAAGGACTCATTCTGCTTCTTTTATACAGATAATGTTGAATAATAACATTCAAAAAATCATTTTGCATCCACACTCACACGTACATCAGACACACACAGCTCTCCAACCAATAATAAGAAATACATTTACATTTTTTATTTTATGTATATTGGTGTTTGTGCACCATGTGTACGCCAGGCCCACAGAGACAAAAAGAGAGGGCTCAATCCCCTGGAGCTCGAGTTATAGATTAGGTGGTTTTGAGTTACCATGTGAGTGCTAGCAATCAAGACCAGGTCCTCTCAAGAGCAGCCAGTGCTCTTAACTGTTGAGTCATGTCTCCAGTCCCATAAATATTTTTTTTTAAAAGGAATAAAAAAAATGTGCCAGCAAGATGTCTCAGTGGATTAAAGTACTTGATGTGAAAGCTAACAACCTGAGTTCAATTCCCAGAACCCAAAGTGGAAAGAGAGAAGTAATTGCCAAAAAGTCATCTCCTGATCTCTATACATATGCCGGGGCATGATACATGAGCACACTAATAAATTTTAAGTAAAAAGTATTTTCTGGGGGCTGGAGAGATGGCTCAGAGGTTAAGAGCACTGATTGCTCTTCCAGAGGTCCTGAGTTCAATTCCCAGCAACCACATGGTAGCTCACAACCATTTGTAATGGGATCTGATGCCCTCTTCTGGTGTGTCTGAAGACAGCTACAGTGTTCTCATATAAATAAAATAAATTAAGAAAAAATTCTTTAAAAAAAAAGTACTTTTCAAAATAAAGCAATACTCTGGTCTGAGAAGATAACTCAGTCGGTAAAAAAGTGCTTCCTGTGTAAACATGAAGACCTGAGTTTAGACTCCCAGCATGCACATGATAAATCTTCCAGTGCTGGAAAGTACAGGAGGCTCCCTGGGTCCCATAAGTTAGTCAGTCTAGCTGAGTCAATAAGTTCTATGTTCAAAGAGAACACACACACACACTTTAATGTTTATTTAAGCAAAACAGATTATCCAAATAAGTTACCACCAATGTATTTGACTGAGTGAGAAAACCTATAACATTTTACTTAATTTTCTTTTCAACTTACTTTATGGTATCTGCAAAGCTGACTCGACGAGAGCTTTTCCTGGTTTTTGGAGCATTAGATTCCTAAGAGAAAACAGTATAGGGTACAATTCTTAATATAAATCACTGTGAATTAGATCTCCAGACTATTAGGAGCAGGGATCAAGTCTTAATTTGAATTAATAATAGAAGATTTCCAAACAGCCCAATATAGAAGCACTTAATGAATTTAAATATGATTTTACAAATACTTTTTGGGTGGCTACAGTACTAAGGATTAAATTGGTGGTTCATGTAAATATTTTCTTCTGTTGTTGCTTTGTTTGTTTTGAGATAAGTCCTCAACGTATAACCCATGTTGATCTCAAATTCATAATCCGTGTGTTTCAACTCGCTGGGATTTTAGGTATGTGCTGCCATTCCTAGAGCATGATTTTCAGTAAGAGTTAAAATAAGCATATTATTGGTTTTTGACCTTTTGGCTAAAATTAAGTAGAAATAAGCATACTAACACAAACAATAAATAACAAGAAAGACTGGGCACAAAACAGGAGCTATGTGGCAGCTACACTGATCTTATTACAATGTATTCTTCTAAAATTACAAATAAACAGCTTTTTGTTTGTTTGTAACACAAGGTCTTATTCTATGTACCTATGACTAGCCTGGAACTCTTTATGAAGACGAGGCTAAACAGAATTCACAGAGATCAGCCTGCCTCTGCCTCTCTAGTGCTGGGATTAAAAGCATGCAGCACCATGTCCACCTAAAAAAGTTTTCATAGTAAAATGCACATAAGTTACTACTTTTTTGTGATTGTTATAGTTATTGCAGTCCATAGTCCAGGCTAGATTCAAATTTGCTATAAAGCCCAAGGATGAATTTGAAATTTCATTTTCCTAGGCTGAAATTATAGGCCTGTGCCATCATACCCAGGTGATAAATTATTTATCATCTTTACCACTCTGCCTTGACAAGTACTTACATTTCTTTGTTAGTGGTAAAAACCATCTTTAAATTTACCATCTTTATCATTAAAAAAATGTATTTATGTGTGCTTGTGTGAGTTTATGTGCATCATAAACATGCAGGTGTCATGGAGGTCAGGAAAAGGTATCAGATCATCTGTAACTAAAGTTACAGGTAGTTATGACCTACTAAGCTAGAACTGAATCTGTGTCCTTTGTAAGGCCAGAAAGTGTTCTTAACCACTGAGTCATCTCACCACCCTCATCTTTATTAACACTTTTAAAGTATTAGTTCAATAGTGATGAAAACATCTTGGAGTGAGTGTAACCACTCTCAAGATCTTCATCTTATAAAACGATAACTATACATATTGAAACTGGAGATGGCTTAGTAGTTAAAGAGCACATACAGCTCTTACAGAGTATCAGAGTTCATTTCCCATGTTAGAAGGTTCACAACCACCTGCAACTCTAGGTCCAGGAGGTTATCTGATGCCTCTGTGACCTCCATGGACGCTTTCACACATGGGTGCATATGACACACACACAAAAAAATTAAAACAAACAAATAAAAAAAATACATATTTGGATCCTTCCTCCAAATCCTTGGCAACCAGCACTCTATTTTGGTCTCTATCAATTTGACTATACCTCATTATCAGTGGTAACAAGAATTTGTCTTTTTGAGACTTTCTTTTCATTTAGTTCTTTAAGATGTTTAAGATGCTGTTGTGTGTCAGATTTTTAATACCGAATTTCATTATTTATAAATAGCACATTTTGTTTAACAAAATAGGTGGACACTTGATTTTTCCTACCTCTTGACTACTGTTACTATGTCTGTGTGTCTCTTTGAGGTGGCTGGAGAGATGGCTCAGTAGTTAAAAATATGTACAGCTCTTGCAGAGAACACAGGTTTGGTTTCCAGCATCCTAACTGGGAAGCTCATAATTGTCTGTATTTATATCTCCAGAAGATCTGGCTATCTTTTCTGGCTTCTGTGGGCTCCAGGCATATAGAATACATACCCATGTGCAGGCATTCACATATATACATAAATTAAAAATACATCTTAAAAAGAACCAAGAATAGTATACCATCTATATTAAACAGTCTACATGGTCAAAGATCTAATCAGTCACAGCAGGCATGACAGGTTTTATAAAGTGCTTGCCACAGAAGTGAGAGAACTAAATTTCCAATCCTTAATATCCATGTAAAAAGTTATACATGGAGGCCAGATAGCTCAACAGGTAAAGGCATGTACTAGATCCTGTTCTAGGTTAAAGAGTTAAAAACTATTCCCTAGTCTAATCCTAGCAGAGGTTAAATTAGCAACAAATGAAATTTTAAAATTATAAATGCCAATTTATTCAATAATTTGGGCTTTTTGTGCCCCAGGGCCTCCTGCATAGTAGGTGAGTATTTCATCACTGAGTTACATCTCTAGCCTAGAAGTATTTGGACAAGAATATGGAAGCAATGAAATACTTACTTGCACACATTTAAATGGGAATCATTTATAGTATCATCTCTTCACATAACTAATAAAATTCATGATGGTCTCTGAAGCCAGGCATGATGACAGAAATCTCTAATCCTAGCACTTGGGAAGCTCAAGTGGAGAACTGCCACAGGTTCAAGGTCTCTCTAGTCTATGTAAGTGAAACCTAATCTCAGCAAACCAAGTCCTCCAAAATAAAATCACTGAAATTGCAAAGCATTTGCTCTAGAGACTTACCTGGACTGTTTCATTTCCATATGTGAGGATCTGAAGAGGACTCCTTGGGGGTTTCAAAATCTAGAGGCAATAATTAGAATTAGTCAAGAAAATTTAATGTGACTAGTAGTCAATTTAAGTTATATGAGTAGAGAGCTAGAATTTCAATTAAAATTCCTAAGAGCCTTCAAAGTCATTATACACACTATTATGTAACTGATTTAAATATCTGACATTTATGCCTTCTCCTGACCCACTCACCCAAATTTTTTTGCACAAAATCATCTAAGTATTCTAAATAACACTCTACACCAACTCAAGTGTACTGAGACCATCTAACAGTCTGCAGTTTGTTTTTTCATAATGTGCAGTTCAGGAATGAGGGCATGCCTTAATAGGATAATCACACTAACACAATTCAGTTCTAAGTCCTGTTTTCCTATCTTGAGAAAATACATCAAACTCTTCACATAGAACTTAAATATAGAAATAAGCACTAGATATATCATAGCAATCAGAGATAAATTATACATAAATAATTACATAAATTATGCCTGTTAGCAAAAACTATGCAAAAGTAGTTGAAATAGAAAAAAAGGAAAGAAAATTCCAGCAGAGTTATGTTAGAATCCCTTATGGGTAACTTCTGCATACAGGCATCCTATACCATTGTATGTTTCAGCTTCATAATCTAACATGAATTTACTGTGTAAATCAACTTGAGTGAACTTTTGTCTTGCAATAGTTTGAATGCCAGGTTAAATATATATATTTTAAAAATAAAGAAACATACATTTTAAGCACTTATATTGAAATATAATTTATTACATAAAAATTTAAAAATACCACAATGCTGTATAAATATGCTAACAAAAAGTTTATTAAATTACAAAAAGTGCAAAAATATGAAATTTAGTACATTTACTGAAAATGTATAACCAGACTATTTGAGTCTTTATCCAGGAAGCAGTAAGAAGGCAGCTGGGATGCCAAGGTAAAACCACAATCAAAATTCCTGTAATTGTATTCAGTAAAAAGTAACACCTATTAATTTAAATAAAAATATTTCTTACTGAGGAATGCTGTCTTCTAACAGGCCTCTGTGTATTGTCACTAAAAGAAAGAAGGAAAATTATTGTATATGTGGATAAACAACTGAATTTCTAAAAGCTGTCATCACTTCATCCCTTATGTGTTATAAGACATCGAATTCTGCATTTAAGAATACAATGTTTTAAAGGCACATTGTGGTCACACCTGGTGGTACTGGCCTGTAATCACAGCTTTTCAGAGGCTGAAGGATCACAAATTTGGGGCCTGCCTCAGATACTAAGTAAGTTCAAGGCCAGTCTTAGCAATTTAGTGAGACCCTGTCTCAAACCAAAACGTAAAAGACCGAGGATTAAGGCTCAGTGGTAGAGCACTCACCTAAATCCTAAATTTAATTTCTAGTACCAAAGGGGTGGGCATAGAAGCTGAGAGTATAGTTTAGTGGTAGTGCCATTACATTCTCCTAGTTAACTGTTCCAAGGAGGAATATGAGATTGTTGCCAACATGGTTTTTCAAGAAAAACTGAAAACCTAATTATTGTATAAAATCTTGAGATATTTTGCAATTTTGGTAATTATCTAAAAAATTAAGTATATATATATATAATTATTAAAAATTAGGAACAGATGAGGTGGCACATGCGTTTAATCCTAGTACTCTGAAGTTGAAGGCAGGAGAATCTCTGAGTTTGAGGCCAGCTGGGTCTAGATATGAGTTTCAGGCCAGCCATGGGCTTCGCAATAAGACTCTGTCTCAAACATTGTTTTGTAGGCTGCAAACAGTTTATGGTACCAATTTTGGAGAAATCAATTCATCTCATAAGACCTATGAGATGGGAGGTGGTGTTTATGAAAGTCCTTCAAGTTCTAAGTTCTTACTCTAAATGAATTTATACAGACATATGCCAGAAAGGCTATCACATTTTAACACTGACTTCTTTTACTTGTAACAAAATAAAAAACAATTTCAGACATTATTGATAGTTCTTAACTAATTTGAAATGATCTTTCTGTAATAAAAAATAACATTTCAGCAGCACTGAATCAACTTACTTCTCTTCATTAGCCTCTGAATATATCCCATCCATTTTTGAAAACTATTTTTCCTGTAAAAAAAAAAAAAGACACATAGTAAACAAATAAACAAGTAAAAAAATATAATCTGCCGGGCGGTGGTGGCGCACGCCTTTAATCCCAGCACTTTAGAGGCAGAGGCAGGAGGATTTCTGAGTTCGAGGCCAGCCTGGTCTACAGAGTGAGTTCCAGGACAGCCAAGGCTACACAGAGAAACCCTGTCTCGAAAAAAACCAAAAAAAAAAATAATCTACCGGAGATTAGGAGCATGAGTATGACTTTAGAGTTATTTTGTAAAGAAGACCAAAAATAAGAAGCAAAGACTACATTGTGAGCTCTAAAACATGAGAAATTTAGGACAGTACCATGTTATACTTAATACTGGAATTTTTATACTCAAAGAATCTAAGCCAGGTATTATGGTCATCCTTATAATCCTAGTATTTGGGGTGTGGAGGCAGGAGGAACAAGAGTTCAAAGCTAGTCTCAGTTACATATATAAGTTCCAAGTTAGCCTAGGCCATATCAAGAAGCCATCCCTCTTGTCCTCCATTCCTAGCCCCCCAAATCAAGATAATATTTGTAGATTAACTCTGAGCATGATGATATGGACTTTCTGATAAAAATCTGGCTTAGTTTGTATGGTAATTTAATAATATAAAACTTGGATTACATAATAATTCAACTTCTAAATGGAAGTCAATCAGATACCTAAAATAGTGGATATATTTTAGGAAAATTGAACTATGCTGGGTATGATAGCATATAACTATAATCCCAGAACTCAGGAGATAAGAGGCAAGGAGAATTGCTACAAGCACTAGGATTAAAAACATGTGCCACCATACCTGTCCCTAATTTTTAACATATACATGATGTGTCAGGAGCCAACAAGCTAATAACTAGCAAGTGATCTTCCTTGGATTAAAAAGAAAAATCTATGATGAATTTGCTCCAATAGGCAAGGACTAGGAAAGATTCCTGCTATTAATATACTTTTCCTGGTATCATTAAATATATATAACAATCACTAGGTATTAGCCCACCCTTTTGAGCAGATCTCTGCAGAACAGAGAAGATATACAATCTTGTAGTGATGCTATATAGACAAAGAGATGACTACATTTTTTTTGGTTTTTCGAGACAGGGTTTCTCTGTGTAGCCCTGGCTGTCCTGGAACTCACTCTGTAGACCAGGCTGGCCTCGAACTCAGAAATCCTCCTGCCTCTGCCTCCCAAGTGCTGGGATTAAAGGCGTGTGCCACCACTGCCTGGCAATAGATGACTTCTTAATGACAATCCTATAAGAATTCCTAAAATTATATCAGTATTTATTAAGCTCTTTTATAGTGGGACTATTAGGTTCTTTCTGATAGTCAAAACTGCAATGAGAACTCTATCAGGTTTTAGTGTCATGAGTTGATTGCTTCTGAGATAGTAAGCAGGCACTCTACTAAGCAAAGCACATCCCAAAAGGTTGTAAAACCATTGACCAAAGGTCATAAAAAGGGAACTAACAATGTATTATAGGTGCTAGGACAGAAGATAAAATATTAACCGGGTTTATCTATACAAAACTTCACTAATAACTTAATTATGGTTTCAACTCTCCATGAGCTGTGACAGGTGATGAATGTTTAGCCAGATAGTTACTCCTAATGGATATGCATTCTCTATTGTAAACTTTCTTATTTGATTTATGATTTGAATTTATGTATATAGTGATGACCACATGATCATGTATAAGTGCCGAGGACAAAGAGGAGAGCAATTCTCCTTGTCCCACTTTCCTTGGCATTACTCTCCTTATCCCCTCTTCTTAGAGCTCCTTGTAACACTTATTCCGACCCTTATCCCCCTTTTCTTACAAGCCTCGTGCCCATTTTTCTTAGAGAGCTTTTATAGGAAACTTTTTATAATTTAGAAATAAACTCTAGCCGGGCGGTGGTGGCGCACGCCTTTAATCCCAGCACTTGGGAGGCAGAGGCAGGAGGATTTCTGAGTTCAAGGCCAGCCTGGTCTACAAAGTGAGTTCCAGGACAGTCAGGGCTACACAGAGAAACCCTGTCTCAAAAAACCAAAAAAAAAAAAAAAAAAGAAAGAAATAAACTCTAAAATCACTTTTCAAAGTGTCCCTTTCTATTCCTGTGACTTCAACTAGCAAACTGAAAGTTAGAGCTGCACAATTCCTGCAGAGATAGAACAAAGGCTACTTTACTTACTCTCCTGATGTTTAGGATGAGGTGCTAACAGTTTCTAGCCTCAGAGGAACTCAGAAGGCAGGTCAGCAACTGCAGCTAAGTGACTTAGACTTAAGATAGGGAAACGTTTTATTATTATATAGCAACCCTAATACCTTGTAAGACCAAATCTTACCCCCGCTGATGAATGTTCTTCCTGCTCCACTGCCTCAAGAAGAACCAAGAACAAGAAAGAAGACCTGCCAGGGCTGCCCCCCACCCCACCCACCAATGATGTTTAATATTTTAGATAATTGCCCAAATTGCAAAAAATCTCAAGATTTTTTTCATCGTACAGAATAATTAGGTTTTCAGTTTTTCTTGGCAACTCAAGTATGACGACAGCACAATTCACATTCTCTAAGTTGCCTGGGTAGCCTTGAACTCATTCTGTACAAAGCTGTCCTTGAACTTTTAATTCTCCTATCTCCTAAGCAACCTCGATTACAGGAGAATACAACTAGATCCAACAATATTAATGCTTTATATACTATAGTCAATTATTCACAGTGGAATTTTACTCAATACGTAGTGAGTGGAATTGGAAATGGAAATCTACTCAATTAAGATAGCTCAGCAGGGAAGGGGTTTGTAACCCCATAGGAAGAACAACAATATCAACCAACCAGACTCCCCAGAGCTCCCAGGGACTAAGCCATCAACCAAGGCATACACATGGCTCCAGCTGCATATGTAGCAGAGGACTGCCTGGTCAGGCATCAATGGAAGGAGAGGTCCTTGGTCCTATGAAGGCTTGATAGATGCCCTAGAGTAGGGGAATCGAGGACGGAGAGGTGGGAGTGGGTGGGTGGGTGGCGGAACACCCTCATAGAAGCAGGAGGAGGGAGAATGGGATAGGGGGTTTCTGGGATAGGGGGAGGAACAGGTGTGAGTGTGGAGGTGATGTCTTCCCCCTTGCCAAGCCTTGACTGGGCAGTACAGTGGAGCTGGCTCTGGAGGTGTGGGTACAGGTGAGCCAGCCCAAGGACATGAGTGCAGAAAGGCTGATCCTGCCTCCTGCTGATGGTGGCATCGGCTGGCCTAGTCAGAGCAGTGCTAGAAAGCTTGCACTGATGGTATGGATAAGGGAGAACTAGTGAGCTAATCAACTGTTACCACTTAGGCCCAGATTCAGGGCTCTGAGATGGCCCACCCCAGAATCTATAAGGGCCAGTCCTACTGTTCCAAAGCTGCAGGATCTCCATGACACAGGACAACAACAGAATAACTGGGAGGAGTCTCTATGAGGATTCAATACTGATGGTGTCACAGAAGTCAGAGATCTTGAGCCAGACCAATGAGCTCATTGCAATGAAATGTGTGGACAGAGGGATACACTGTGGGACACACTGTGACAGACTACTATAGTTTCCACAATGAGATGTTTTCTATGCTTTGTTTTGTTGTTTGGCTGTTTGTGTGTGTGTGTACTTTTTATTTTGGGGGGAGGATGCAAGGGCAAAAGGCAGATATGAGGGGATGGGGAGTTGAGTGGGACTGGGGTGAATGATGTGAAACTCACAAAGAGTCAATAAAAAATTAAAAAAAAAAAAAGAAATTGAATCAAGGTTCTTCCTCTCAAGATCAGTCAATGCTTTTAACTATTGAGCCATCTCTTCAGCTCATAAATAAATATATTTAAAGCAATTTCTACTTAAAATATTTCAGTGGCTTGCTACTGTATTGACATTCTTCACTGGGACCTATAAGGCTCAGGGGATATGGTCTCTGGTTGCCTCATAGACTTCATTATTTCTTACTATTCCCTGATTTTAGTAGCCACACTAGCTATTCTATTCCTAAACAGAGTTCTTTCCCAAATTAGTGAATTAATAAAGTGCTATTCTCTCTTGGCAAGAAAGGCAAAGTTTTCTTGATAGCACTATGCATATCTTCTCTGAGCATTACAACTGTACTTTAAATTTAAAATCCTATCTATTATACAACTTGTTATATATTAACGAGTGTTTCTATCACCTCCCCCAACTACCTTTGCCACAGCAGAAAATTACGAAAATAAAGTGGTGTGTCTAAGTGTCTTGCTATAGTCTAGCAGGGCTTCCAAATGGTAGGAGCTCAAAGTGAATGAGTACCTTTCACAAGTAAACACGTTACACTTACAACTATTAACTAGTACATTTGTCTCTTCTATAGAAGTGGTTCTCAACCTGTGAGTTGCGACCCCTTTGGGTACCAAAAACCCCTTCACAAAGGTCCCATATCAGATATCTTGCATATCATAGATTTATATTACAACTCATAACAGTAGCAAAATTACAGTTATAAAGTAGTAACAAATTTTTGTTTGTTTTTGTTTTTCAGCACAGGGTTTCCCTGTGTAGCCTTGACTGTCTTTGAACTAGCTCTCTAGCCCAGGCTGGCCTGGAACTTGCCTCTGCCTACAAGTCCTGGGATTAAAGGTGTGTGCCAACCATACCCAGCTGCAAAAAAAATAGTTTTATGGTTGAGGGTCACCACAACCCGAGGATCTATATTAATGAGTTGCAGCATTAGGAAGGTTGAGAACCACTGCTCTACAGAAAAAATTTCAAGTTCAGCTTATCTTTTATAGGAATAGTTTCAAGTTCTGTACTCAAAATAGATAGGAAATATTAATCCAAGGTAACTTAAACGTTGTTTAAAAGTCTTTGCCAGGCAGTGGTGGCACAAACCTTTAATCCCAGAACTTGGAAGGCAGAGGCAGGCGGATTTCTAAGTTCGAGGCCAGCCTGGTCTACAGAGTGAATTCCAGGACAGCCAGAGCTACACACAGAGAACCCAGTTTCTAAAAAAACCAACCAAACAATCAAACAAAAAACAGGAAATAAAAAAAGAAAGTCTTTGAGAATCATTCCTCTCCAACTTGTGGACTAGTTACCACTTAACCAATGAGATTCAAAACTTTCTGGATGTCTGTAATTTCATTAAATGTGTATTTTATTATATAACCCACCTTTAACAAAACAGGCCAAGCCCCTAGACCACTGTAATAAGCCTTACTTATAAAATGCTTTTGATCACATTCATACTAATTATTGTCTAGAAAATTGTACATTTGGCATTTAGGGGTATACTTGTAGGTTTTTACTTATATACTTATAGGTTGTTGGATACTACTAGTTTTTTAAACAGCAATTCTTGAAATCTATCAGGCATTGTGTTAACTAATTCAAAACAGTATCTATCTACATTACCATCAATTATAATAATGCATCATTGTGAAGTAAGAATTTTGGCAACTGGTATGAATGAAAGCTAATGAGCTTAATTAGTAACTTGATTACTTAAGAAAAAAGTTTATTATCTTTTCCTTCAACTTACATTTATCAAATGGCTACCAAGTTGTTAGGACATACTCATTAAATTTATTGAACCTAGCTATAAAAATGAAGTTATTAGCCGGGCAGTGGTGGTGCACGCCTTTAATCCCAGCACTTGGGAGGCAGAGGCAGGTGGATTTCTGAGTTGGAGGCCAGCCTGGTCTACAGAGTGAGTTCCAGGACAGCCAGGGCTACACAGAGAAACCCTGCCTCGAAAAACGAAAAAAAAAAAATGAAGTTATTAAGTATTTCTTTTGGACTGTTTGATCCAAAAAGTTTGAGAATCACTAGTCTAAATAACCCAGGGTTTGCAGATCATCAACAGAGGGCCAAGATAGTCTTCGAGAGCTTTCTTTTAACTGAAGAAAATAAACAACAGCAGCAACCAGAGCCGAAAATACTTTCTGGCTCTTTGTCCATTCCCAAATTTATACAACCAAAATCTACAGCAAATATTTTCCACATTCTCCACTGATATAGACTCTAGACCTATGCTGTCAAATTCAATGATTATATACAACGAGATTAAGATGAAACACATTAAAATTTGAGTTTTTGGTAGCCAAACTACATTTCTTTGATAACCATATTTTAAGTGTTCCAAAAATGATTGCTAATGGCTAGCATGTTGTACAATGCATATATCGAATATCATTATCACAGAAAATTCTATTGGAAAGGCTTGTCCCATTCAGTATCTGAAGTCAGTACCTTCTCTTATTCTTAGCCTCAAACACATTATTTATATCACCATTCCAAACATTTTACTCCATTTACATCTGTCACCTTGTAAGGTTTCTGGCCACTCATATAGTCAAGAAGTACATGGCTTGAATCTAACCTTTAATGACCAAAAATCTTACGATATATTTCCTTCCATATCTATAAATCATCCCTCCAACAATCTGACCAATGAAATGCCATCTCCACGAAGTCTACTTTAGCACAAGACAATGAACCTACAAGACATACAAGAAACTCAACTGAATCGATTTAACTGAAATGAAAACTAACTTCAACCTTAGTGTCTA
This sequence comes from Tokudaia tokunoshimensis, assembly GCA_036184795.1. Taxonomy (NCBI): domain Eukaryota; kingdom Metazoa; phylum Chordata; class Mammalia; order Rodentia; family Muridae; genus Tokudaia; species Tokudaia tokunoshimensis. The sequence continues at coordinate 93,764,912 of BTHU01000004.1, read as the reverse complement.
GAATAAACTGCTGCTTTGGTTTTTAGCCACATGCTTTATCTCTGTTAACTTCTGTCCTAGTCTCCGTTTTATTGCTGTGAAGAGACACCGTGACCACAGCTCTTATAACAGGAAGCAGTTAACTGGGGTCTTGCTTACAGTTTCAGAGACTTATAGAGTAGTCATCATGGGGAACCTGGCAGCAAACAGTGCTGAAGGAGTAGCTGAGAACTTCCACAAACTGCAGGCAGAGCTTTGGAAACCTCAAAGCGCAACCCCCGTTAACACAACTCCTCCAAGACCACCCCTCGTAATCCTTTCAAACAGTGCCACTCTCTGTTGACTGGGCATTCAAATATATGAACTTAAGGTAGCCATCCTTAGTCAAACCACAACGTCTAATACATTTTAAAAATTGCAGTAGGCAATATTTTTCTTCCCATCCAAAGGGAATCCAAAGCCTTTTGGATGGGAAAGGAACTTAATGTAATCTAGCACGCTGACGTTGTCTTTCTTAATGTTGGACCTGCAGAAACCCGAAACTCTATTATTGTGCTCAGACGGAGGCTAGAATTTAAAGTTCACTCACCGCCTTCAAACCACTGAAGCAGGGAACATGGGTCAGAAACACACACCACAGGGAGATGGAGAGACAGTGGAACGAGAGCCCGGAGCCCGGAGGAAAGATGGTGGATGGGGCGAGCCCCGAGGCCCGCGGTGCACCGCGCAGACGACACGAACCCGCCCGAGCTGGGAAAGGCGAAGAGAGACGCCGCGGCCCAGGAGGAGGAGGAGAGCCGGCCGTTGGTGCGCGCGTTCCCGTCGGCTGCAAGGCCTTCCTGAGACCGCCGCCCGACTGAGCGACCTCAGCAGCCCGCGCCCGCCCTTCAGCACTCAGACACAACCCAAGCCCTCTCAGGAGCCCAGAACAAAAGGGAGGATTCTAACCCGCCACAGACCACCTGCTCAATTGACTTGTCTGGGGTCCGCGCGCTCCTCAGAATTGGACGTCACCGCACAACGTCCCGCCAAGGTCTGTGAAGTATTCAAATCTAACCGCCAGAGTAATGCGCATGCCCAATGTTGCACGCCGCGCAGACCCCACCCCTTCGGCGCCAGACAGGCCCCACCCCTAAGACTTATTTAAACTTTTCTGTCCTCCTCTGCACTGACTTAAGTTCCCTCGGGTTTTTCTACTTTTCTACAGAAATTTCTTCGTCTCTATTATTCTGAGAACGACCATCTTCTTTCGACTGTTTCCCTGTAACAATCGCACTGTTGGCTTCCGTACAAAATGGCGACCTCCATGATATTGCATCACATCGCTCTGTTACTACTCCTATAGTTGCCAGGAAGAAAGGAGCTTCTGGGACGAGGTGGCCGAGTGGTTAAGGCGATGGACTGCTAATCCATTGTGCTCTGCACGCGTGGGTTCGAATCCCATCCTCGTCGATTGTATTTTGCTAACGTGATTTTAATTCACCGGATAGAAGTGGTACAATATTGCTTCTGGTTTTAATTCCAATCGGATTTTATTTAGGACAATTAGTCTCAGCATGGAGGTGTTTTAGTTGGTGATATTGGAATTTGAAGGATTTTGATATTTGAAATCAATTGAAGGAATTGAGATATTTGAAAGGCTGCTTTTGGAACGTTTTGACGCGCTGAGGAAGAAAAAGCAGATAAAGAGACTTTTTCTAGGAATTTAATTTATTACAAAGTAAAATAATAGGACAAAGACTATAACAATAGCTCACGTGTTCAGTGGTGATCCGGAACATGGAAGGACCTAGCTCAGAGATGAATGATTTCAGTGTTTAATGAGCTCTTACTCTGCGGGCTTTGTTTTGTTTTTTGTTTTTGTTTTGTTTTTGTTATTTTGAGACACAGTCTCATTGTGTAGTCCAGACTGGCCTCAAGTTCAAAATCACCCGGTCTCCCCTTTCCAAATGCTAGGATTACAAAGCTATTCCTCCACATTGACTATTTTAGGGTTTTTAATACCTGTTCTGACCGGGAAATACCATATTGCATTATAAATGCTTCCCCTTCCAGCTTTCAAGCAGGCTATGGGATTTGTTTTCAATGTATACATTAAAAAGATGCCCATGACATTTCAAATCTGGTATGATCTGGAAACTACTGAAGAACAGGAACCTTTCCAGAAGACAAGAAGCTGAATCTTCTGGATTTAACCGGAAAAGAGGATTAGGAATCAAAAAAAGAACAGATTTTCCTCTTGTAAAATCATCAGACAAATTTATTCAACTCACACTTCAAAACCCTTAATTTTTTAGTACATAACTAAAGGCACCGTACATTTTACATGGATTATGTCTCCTCAACTCTGCAAAACCCTGTGATCATGATAGATATTTTCATATTCTATTATTGTTGTTTTACACTGAAAGGTTAACTTGTCCAAGGCTTTACAGTTTCTACGTTGCAGACAGGACAGTGTAACCCAAATCTCTTGATTCCATCCATGACTTTTTAACCCCCATCCTGTATGGTACCCAGATCCTGAAGAGTTCTCAATGATCCCCTGGGGTGGTGGTTTGCATTCCTCTCACCGGGAATGCTCAGTGTTCAAGTGCCCAGCGCCGGGCAGGTGCTTCAGCGAGATTTGTGGCACTGATGGTTTGGAAGGTGGTAGCCTCTCTTCTGGTTTCTCCATTTTAGGTCCAAATCCCTCGGGAATGGTGATACCTTCACAGTCTGAGCACTTGGTCGGTTCTCTTCAGCCATGTCTTACTGTTCATTTTCTGTCCTGGTGGGACATACATCCCCAATTTTTTGTGGTAGAAGAGGGGCGGTGGCAATCATTTTCATAATCTCTCATTAAAAACACTTTTAAATAAGCCAATGAGCTTCGGTGATATTAATCTTGCCTGTGACTTTGCCTCCAGTAGAAATCATGTATTTTATATTATTGCTACGACTTTAGAATTCCTCGGGGGCCTCGCTATACCACAGCGGCCGGCAGTTGACCGCCGCCCCCCCAACCCCCCGCCCCGGCCGGCGGTCTGAGGAGTGCAGGAAGGGGGCCGGGGAGACCCGCTGAAGTCATGAACTCCAATGTAGAGAACCTGCCTCACCACATCATCCGCCTAGTGTACAAGGAGGCGACAACTCTGACGGCAGACCCACCTGATGGCATTAAAATCTTCCCCAATGAGGAGGATCTCACAGACCTGCAGGTTACCATCGAGGGCCCTGACCTAGACCGGAGGTCTGTTCCGTGTGAAGCTCCTACTGGGGAAGGACTTCCCTGCCTCCCCACCCAAGGGCTACTTCCTGACTAAAATCTTCCACCCAAATGTGGGCGAGATCTATGTCAATGTGCTCAAGAGGGACTGGGCAGCTGAGTTGGGCAGTCTAGTACCTGCTGATCCACCCTAACCAGAGTCTGCACCCAGTGAGGAGGCAGGCCGCCTGCTTTTGGAGAGCTACGAAGAGTATGCTCCCCGGGCCATCTGCTCACAGAAATCCATGGGGGTTCATGTCGCACCCGCAGCGGAAGGGCTGAGGCTACCTGGGACCTGGCCAAAGGGGTGTCATCCTCCTCTGCTGACCCTTTGACCCCAGGGGTCCTAGGAGGAGTTGAAGGTCCCATGGCCAAGAAACATGCAGGTAAGCAAAATAAGAAATTGGCAGCCATGAAAAAAATTGGACAAGAAGCTAATTGAGGCGACTGTAGTGGGGCTCTTCTCCCTCTTTCCCTCCCTTCTGTTCTGTCCCCTCCCACTCTGTCTCTAAGTTATTTAAATTATGGCTGGGTGGGGAAAGGAGTTGAGGGGGGACACCAGAACCTGGATTTGGTTTTCTAAATGAAAAGTCAGAAAAGCAAAAATAAATAAATAAGTAAATAAATAAATAAAATAAAGGAAAGAAAAAAAAGAAAAAAAACCAGAAAGTGTCAAATTTCGTGTGTCAGAAATTTGATCCAAACTGGGTAGAGGCACATGCCTTTAATCTTGGCACTCAGGAGGCAGAGGCAGGCAGATCTCTGAGCTCCAGGCCAGCCTGGTCTACAGAGCCAGAGGCTACACAGGGAAACCCTGTCTGGAGAATCAAAACAAAACAAAATGAAATTTGATCTAGTGCAGCGGACAGAGCATTGTCTCAGCTTTTTCAGCTTCTAGAACTAAGTGCCTCCCATAGACTCCTCTGTTTATGAAGCCGAGAGCAGTCTGAAACCTACTCTAGCTTAGACTAATCATACATCCTGCTTCAGCCTCCAGTTCTGGGAGCACAGGACTGCCACCATACCCTTGCCCAGCAAAATCTATATTCTGTATAAATCATTCAGTTTCATGTATTCTATTGTAGTAACAGAAAGCAGCTTAAGACAGTATTCACTACTTCAAAACTATGGACACTTTTTAAAGATTTTATTTATGTTTTATGTGCCTGGGTGTCTTGCCTGCATGTATGCCTGTGCACCACATGTGTACAGTGCCTACTGAGGCCAGAAGCTGGCCTAGATCCCCTTGAAGTGCAGTTACAGATGGTTGTGACCTAGCACAGAAGTGCTAGAATCGAACCTGGGCTCCTCTGGAAGAGCAGCCTATGTTCTTAGCTGCTGAGTCATCTCTCCAGCCCCAGGTGAGTTATTTTCACAAAGGAAGATCTTCAGGTGTTTTGAAAATTTATAATACACTAGAAAAATTTTATGGCTGGAGAGATGGCCCGGCAGTTCAAAGCACTTACTTTCTTGGCAGAGGACTGGGCTCATTTTCCAGAGCCCAAATGGTAGCTAACACCAGGTGCTGTCTCTCCAGTTCCAGGGGCTCTGGACTCCCTGGGTACCAGGTATTCATGCATGCACATACATAAATGTAGGCCAAACACTCACATACAAAATAAAAAGGATTAAAAACAAAAATCAGGGCTGGAGAGATGACTTAGCAGTTAAGAGTACTGGCTGCTCTTCCAGAAGTTCTGAGTTCAATTCCCAGCAACCACATGGTGGCTTACAACTGTCTATAATGTAAGATGATGCCCTTAACTGGCATGCAGGTGTACATTCAACTAGAATACTCATATACATAATATAAATCTTTAAAATAAAACATAAAAGAGTGAAAAAGATGAATTGGAAGTTGGTTTAAAAAGTATTTACACTGGTATAGTTTCTTACACGTATAGAATACATTTTAGCCATTCTCACCCTACCCTCCCTCATTCCCACTTTCTTTTCCACCAAAAACCCTTCTTGCCAAGAGGTTCCCCTCCTACTTTCCTGCTTGCCTTTGGATGTGTGATGCACTGAGGTAAATAGGGCTGCTTGCTTGGGCATGGGTGGGAAGTGATTTTTCTGGTGCCTTGGTAATTCAGTGGTTAGACCACTGAAGAAAATGGCTTCAGATCTCCCGGCAACCATTAACTGCCAGTAGCCCCTCCCTCACCCACGTTTAAATGACAGCGGACTCAGTCTTGCACTTGGCTTGCAGAGGTAACTACGGCTGCACGGGTGCAATGGCATGCCACTCCCCGAAGACTTTTTAAGGCACCTCTCTTTATCCTCTGGCTCTTCCGGGTCTTCTCCCATATGTTCTGAGCCTGGCGGATGTGATGCAGGTATCCAGTTTCAAGAGGCTCACTCCTGAACTTCTCCTGCCACGCCTTTGTAAGCCAGGGTGTTTAGTTCTTACTCTCACTCGAAATTACCGTGAGACTTCCTATGAGAATACCAGGGTATTCTCTCCTGATGATTTCCTGATTCATAACCACCAGTACTTGCCTCCCATTTTCTTTTCTTTTTCTTTTTTTTGGTTTTTCGAGGCAGAGTTTCTCTGTGTAGCCCTGGCTGTCCTGGAACTCACTCTGTAGACCAGGCTGGCCTCGAACTCAGAAATCCGCCTGCCTCTGCCTCCCAAGTGCTGGGATTAAAGGCGTGCGCCACCACCGCCCGGCAAATATTTATTTATTATATGTAAGCACACTGTAGCTGTCTTCAGACACTCCAGAAGAGGGAGTCAGATCTCATTACGGATGGTTGTGAGCCACCATGTGGTTGCTAGGATTTGAACTCAGGACCTTCAGAAGAGCAGTTGGTGCTCTTAACCACTGAGCCATCTTTCCAGTCCTCTTGCCTCCCATTTTCTAAGGGAGTGAAAAATAATCATCAATGCCACTGTATTTTAAAGAACGGGAGGGGGAAATTACTTGAAATAGTAATAGAAAGAGACTGATAAAAGAGTGAGGGGCGCCATCTACTGGATCAGAGGCGACTTCCAGCTTTGGGTGAGAAGGGTCTCATCTTTTTACCTTTTAAATCCCATCAACAGCAAGGTTACTTCACACTATCCTGAACTATTACAGAATACTCCAACCCTGAGAAAGGGCTGACACAAAATTACCTAATTAATACTAACAGCATTTCCTGCTTGAGTGCCTCTGGATCCAGCTTCAGAACTCATTCCTTCTGATTATGAACGTATCAGGGAAGAACTGTCAGTGGTTAGCTGGTGATACTCCACAGTCCTGGATGATTATACACCAACTCTTTTAAGACTTGGCACTTAGCTGGGCAGTGGTGGCACATGCCTTTAATCCCAGAACTTGGGAGGCAGAGGTAGGTGGATTTCTGAGTTCAAGGCCAGCCTGGTCTACAGAGTGAGTTCCAGGACAGCCAGGGCTATACAGAGAAACCCTGTATCAAAAAAAAAAAAAAAAAAAAAAAAAAAAAAAAGAGGTTGTATGTATGTTTGCTTATAGTCTATACACAAGAAATCTTCAAAATCATGATTGGCAGTGCATGTGTTTAATTCTGCCATTTAGGATTTAAAAACAAAAAACTTCAAGCCAAGCTTGTACGCGGCTGTCTCTAACTCAAGCAATTGGAAAACTAATAAAGTAGAAACTGAGAGTGAGGCTAGATGGGGTACACAGTAATTCTGAGGTTATCCTGGCTATGTAACAAGATCCTCTCAAGAAAAACCAGATGGAGGAGGGAGGAGTTACTCCAGATTCAAGACTTGCAAAAATTGTATCTGTGTTATTTTCTTTCTTTTGGTTTTTCGAGACAGGGTTTCTCTGTGTAGCCCTGGCTGTGCTGGAACTCACTCTGTAGACCAGGCTAGCCTTGAACTCAGAAATCCACCTGCCTCTGCCTCCCAAGTGCTGGGATTAAAGGCATGTGCTACCACTGCCTGGCCTGTGTTATTTTGTTTGACACAGGGTCTCAGTGTACACACATACACACACACACAGCTTAAGAAATAAAAAGACATTATCCAATTATTTTGATGTGGCTAATGGCTGATAAAATGTGGTTTGGAAAATAAGAACGTGCTTGCTTCACAGGAGAGAAGAGCTAATCTGGAGTGGAAAGGCAGCCATGACCATGCACAATGCTTACCTATGGAAGGCAGGGCATCGCATGGAACAGAGCGAGTGTCATGGCGGTGAAAGTCCTGACTCCAGGGAATACGTCCTTCTAAAACATGTCAGCTTTGTTAAGCTGCACTTCATCTGCCTCTGTTGTTATTTTGAGACATGAGTCTCACTATGTAGTTCTGACAGAGGCCAGAGGGGAAGGATCCTCTGATGCTGGGGTGTCAGGTGGTTGTGAGCCACTCAATGAGCAAAGACTGCTCTTAACCAGACCGTGTATACATGTTAACCAGAATCCTTTTGAGCATTTTAAAATTGGGCTGTTAATTCTTTTGTTGTTAAGGAAGATCTCATGACCAGAATAAATAATAAACAACACAATAAAAAGTATACTCCACTGTGAGAGATTACTTCACATGCACTAGGAGAAATACGATTAGTAGAACACACAGAAAAGAATAAGTGTTGGATAGCTGGGGGGGTAGTGGCACATTCCTTGAATCCCAGCACTAAGGAGACAGGCGGGGCTGGAGAGATGGCTCAGCGGGTAAAAGCACTGACTGCTCTTCCAAAGGTCATGAGTTCAAATCCCATACCCACATGGTTCTGATGCCCTCACCCTCTTCTGGTGTCTGAAGACAGCTACAGTGTACTTATATATAATAAATAAATCTAAAAAAAAAAAAAAGGAGACAGAGGCAGGATCTCTGTGAGTTCAAGACCAGCCTGGTCTACAGAGCAAGATCCAGGACAGCCAGGGCTACAGAGAAACAAACAAACAACAAAAAACAAAAGAAAAAAGAAAAGGACACAGATTGTCTGAGTCCATTTCTGTGAAACAAAGAATAAACTATTCACCAGGAGTTGAGAGAGATAAAAGGGAAGAATGTGCTTAACAGGTACAGATTCCCTTTAGGAAGGAGAAATGAGTTTTGAAATCTTGAGATAAGGTTGCTCAAGTTTGAGAACATAGTAAATGCCAACAGTGTGTATCTTAAATGGTTAATTTTATGCTATGTGAATGTTATCTTGATTTTTTAAAAAAGGAAGGCATGGTGCTTCACGCAGAGCAGGAGTCAGGGTTCAAGATCGGCCTGAGCTAGAGAAACTCAGATGGAGTTCAGCTCTAGAGCACTCACCTTCTAATGGACCTACACTCTATCCTAAGCACTGGGGGAAGAGGGAAGGGACTGTAAGAAACCAGTAAAAATGGACACACAAGGTGTTAGAAAAAAATGATATATGTACAGATCTGAAAGCCCCAAACAAGCCAGAAGGAAGGAGGTAGCAAGTATGAGCAGGTTCCTGACAGTGAAACCTCGCTGTTCCCCAAACCCTGAGTATCAACCAGTGGGAGGGGTCCCGGCCTCAAGGTCCATCCTTGTTCCAACCCAAGAAGCCATTCTTCCAATGGCCACATCCCTCAGTCTTCTTGCCAGTCCTCCTGTGCCCAGGCTGGGATGGGTGAGACGTACTCAAAGTCTGGCCCTTTATAGCGGAGGGCATGCAGGAACATTACAAGATCCTGCGGCAAAGGATCCTGTCGCAACACCCGGCACTCTGCACAGAGCGGGTCTGTTTCTTGATTCACATCTGCTTTAGCTGCCTTCTCTGGTGTGTCCAGATGCTGAGAGGCTGCCTCAGTTATCCCATCTATCTTCCGGGCTGCTGTAGCCAACCCTTCCAGGCTGTCTTTGGCCAACTCTGAAGAGGGAGCTGTCGAGTCTATGAGCCCTGGGGCCAGGTCACCCTCACAGAGATCTAGCATACTCAGGCTTTCTTTGGCCTGATGTTCTGCAACCAGGTCTCGGAGCAGTTCCTCGTCTGTCTTTGGAATGTGGCCTCCCTGGCCTCTTGAAGGCCCCCAGGCAGTTGAATTGTAGATGGGGTCATTGAGAATGGGGTGGCCCAGGAACTGGAGGTGGACTCGGATCTGGTGAGTGCGACCGGTAAGTGGTCGGCACTGTACCACACTGGAGCGGCCATTGTAGCTCAGCCTCTGGAACACAGTCTCACAAGGCTTGCCCCGAGGATCCACACGGCACACTCCTACCTTGTAAGACACCACTAAGATGGGTTCCTTACAAATTATCTCCTTGTCAGGGAACTCCCCTGCAACCCGGCATACATACTCCTTCTCCAGCTACACAGGAGGAAAAAGGGGGAAAAGTCAGTACAAAGTGAAAACAGAGTCTAAATCCTCTCTTCAGGTACACCAGTGTATCTGAGAGATGATGATTCAGATTCTAACACTGGTGGCATCAGTTTCACTGCCTTGGGTAAGTTACTGTACATCCCTGACCTCATCTAGAAAGTATGAAGTCGGGGGCAATGGCTCAGCAGTTAGGATCACCTGCTGCTCTCGCAGAGGACCTGGGTTCAGTTCCCAGCATCTACGTGGTGGTTCACAACCATCCCTAACTCCAGTTCCAGGAGCGCTATTCTCATTCTAACCTCTGCAGGCACACACACATGCAGGCAAAACAAAATGAATACATCTAATAGGAATTCTTTTAAAAAGAAAATATGAAATCAGAAAACATTTACCTCATGGGGCTACTGTAAGTGTTTTGTAAATTAGGTTCTAATGTTTTGGGGATTAAGTCTGGCATGTGCTCAGTAAATGAATTATGATCCAGATGCAGAACGTAAGTCTGCCACCACCAGTAAGAATCTCACTCACACCCCTTTCAACTTTATCCACTCTTCCTACTAAGTGAGCTCTCTTCAAAAATCTTAACAATGTTTAATGTTTTCAGAGCAGCAAACTACTAAGAAGCAGTACGTGTCATCTCCAAAGACATTCTGAAACACACAGAAGAGCTGTCTTTTGAACTTCAGGTGCTGAGCCTCCTCAAAGCAGGAAGGTTGTAGATGCCCCTCAATCTAGAACTTCATGACACCTCTGTGAACCCACCCAGGAAGCAGTCTACAGCAGGCAAAGCCTGGCTCACCTGCCGATCCCGAACTTGCTCATGGATCTTCTCGGAGACTGCAGCTGTCTTGGCAAACATGAGGACTCCTGAGGTGAGGCGATCGAGCCGATGCAATGGGTGGAGCTCCTTCAGCTGGTGCTCCTTGCCTAGGATGAAGATGACTGTGTTGTGTCTGAAGCGGCCACAGGGGTGCACAGGAATGGAGGACGGCTTGTCTATAACAACCACATCATTGTTCTCGGCCAGCAGGCGTATAGGCTCTGCTGTGACTGGTGGCTCGTGTCTGTGCACTGTGTTCCGCAAGAAATCATTGTCCTGTCAAAAACATATGTAACATTCAGCCTGGGACCAGCGACCTCTAGATAGTCAATTAGACGCCGGGCTCCTCAGCTTCTTACTGACATAGAGGAATGGTCATAGTAAAGCCTGCGATGGAAAAGGAAGTGGGTGTGCTAAGATCCCATTTTGTAAAAATATACACACGCAGACAGCTAGTTTTGAAAAATATGCAAAGTTGATTTAATTTTTTGGTGGTGAGAGTATGAGTATTTTTGCTTTGTATAATCTTTACAATAAAGTTATATTTTAAAAGTTTTCGTTACATTCATGTATGTGTGCACATGTATAACAGCGCACAGGCACATGCAGAATTAAGAGGTTGCGAGTCTTGAACCATCTCACCATCCTGATACAAATGTATTTGAAAGTAAATGTCTTTTAAATAGAGAAAAAAACCTCTATTAGTTACCAATTATAACCTTCAACAAACAACACAAGTTCAGAGCTCTAGGTTCTACAAACAGATTTGACACAAGCTCACTACATACTCTTGGGCAAGTCATTTTAACCTCTCTAGGACTTGGTTTAAAAACTTATGGTTTTCAAAATCTGTATGGGAAAGGTTATTCCCAGATCCTGAAGTTCCTCTTTTCTCCTTAAAATCTCTGTGAGCCAGTGTTAATGACAGTAGTCTCATGGAATTAACAAAAAAAAAAAAAAGTGCCGGAGAGATGGCTCAGCAGTTAAGAGCACTGACTGCTCTTCCAGAGGTCCTTAGTTCAATTCCCAGCAACCACATGGTGGCTCACAACCATCTGTAATGGGATCCGATGCCCTCTTCTGGTGTGTCTAAAGACAGCTACAGTGTACTCATATAAATAAATAAATGTTTAAAAAAAAAGCATCTGCCCTGACTTCTGTCCCTGACTTCCTAATTCTATACACATGAGGACTTACGACAGACAAATACTTCAGTGTTAATATGAGCCTACACTTTGAAAAGCGTACTGTTGCCTTACTTTGAGGATCAGTTTGGTCACAAAAGGGAGAAGCAATACAAACTCCCCAAAGTTGCCCCATGAGTTTAATGTTAGAGCGCACAAAATGCTTAACTTTGTTCCTGATAGAGTTAAGAACACAAGAATGAGGTATCTATTATTATTTGTACAGAGATTTATCATGCAGGGTAGAAAGTAGGCCGTGCCCTTGCCACAAGAAAGATATAAAAGGAACATGAGAATGTCCATTTTTGTTTTTTGGAAACAAACAGCCTTGCTGGGGAGGATGAACAGGTTGAGTTCTAGAGCATGGAAGAGCTATCTACCTACTTGGGGATGTGGGAAGCGGGGACTAAAAGAGCCCCAAGAGAAAATGAGATTGTTTCTGAATTACCATCACTTTACTCCCGCATGTATAAGGTGTGTCTGAGAGAACAAACAATCAAAAATCCCAAAACCTTCCCTCCTTCTCTCAAAGCCTGATTCTGGCTAGTCCCATCGGACACCACCTTGAGTACGATGCTGAGGTCCTGGACTGGTTCCTCGTTGAGATGCAGGCGTCCTGCCCGGACAGCGGCCTCATAGTAAGCCAGTGGTTGGGATCGGAACTCGGTGCTGAAGACGTGCAACAAACTGCGGCCCACCCAGCGACCTTTACAGTAGGTCTGGAAGTCAAAGTAATAGGGCCGCACCTTGCGCAGGCCGCCCTCGAAGTAGTAGGTAGTCTCTGCAAAGTGCTCGTCGCTAAAGCTCACCCCAGTCCGCCGTTTCTTTGGGGGCGGCACGACCCGCTCCCCAGTGGCGCCCCTCCGCTTTTTCCTCTTGCTTGAGTCGGCGACTGGGGCTGGGGCCTGCTCTCCGTTCCCCGGGAGCTGCTCTTCGCCTCCGTGGGCCTGCTCCCCGCTCTCCGGGACCTGTTTCCCTACCGCCTCCGGCTCCAGGCGCTCCAGCAGCGGCTCTCCGCTCCTGTCGCTACCAGCATCTCCATTTTGCTGAATCAAAGTCTTCAGCCCGCCCGCTGCCTCGGCTTGCGCAGAGAGTGCCTCAGTCATCGCCTCCCCACAACTACTCCAAGTCCGGACAAAGCTGTGGGACCAGAGTGCCACCTGCCACTGCACAATCTCCCGTAGGCAGCCCGGGACACCCCGCCACATGACAGCACGGCTAGCCGCTTCAGGGTCGCGATCTGATGGCGTCATAAGGTAGCAACCAATCAGGAAGACCCAGTACAGAGAAGGAGTTTGCAAGAAGGGAAAAGGTGAGTTGTTTTTAGAGTTATTCGAGGAAGTCCTTGTTGGGAGTACTCTAATGTCCAAGGTCACAGACTCCCCTCATCGAAGAAATCAGATGGTATTTCCTAAAGGAAATTTTCGGGAGTGCTCCACATAAAAGACTTGAATGGAGATGATGGTACACATTTCATATAGATAAGCGCTATATCCCTGGGTCTGTAAAATGCTTAAAAGTGTACTTAAAACAGACAGAGCCGGCAAGGTCACGCACACCTGTAGTCTTGGTGCTCAGAAGGCAGACTATGGTTATTCAAGAGCGTGTCTCAAAAGCAGACAAGCAAAATAATAGTAATTATTGTTGTTGTTTTAAAAAACAAATACAAGTCAAACAAGCAGGAAAAAAGTACCAATCAGAATGAAAGTTGCTACAACTGTGACTGTAGTAGTAACAGTTTTGTCTACTTTGCTTTTACTTTTGAGGGACGGTGTTGGAGAATCATAGTCTTAAGCACTCGTTCATTTAGTTATGCCCGCTACCACTACTGAATGGTTTAAAAGACTGCATATTATAATGTTACATACCTCGATAAAGCTATTATTATACATGTATGTATTATGGACACTCCCCAGAAGCAATTTTTTCACACCTGCCCTTCCCGCTAACAGCCTGAAAAGAACTAGAGATTCCCTATTTGACGTCCATGAACTCTTATCCAGAACCACCTGCACAGTAGAAATTTCAAATGGATCAAAAATTTATTGCCAAGGTCTTCTGTGTGTATGTAGTTGTATGTGTGAGTGTGCATAAAGGTGAGAGGTCAATCTCAGATGACCTTTCTCTGGTGCCATCCATTTTGTTTATTGAGACAGGGTCTCTCGCAAACATGTACTACTACAATGCCCACCTTTAAATATCAGTTCTGTGTTGCATGACAAGCCCTTTACCAACTGAGCTATCTCCCTAGCCTGATAGGGTTCTTAAATGCAAAATGCCGAAACCTGCATTGACTAACTTCATCAAAGAGGGGATTACTGGAAGGATATCAGTGCTTCTTAGGATTCATAAAAAAGCTGAAGTATAGACTCAGTAAAGAGACCAAATCAAGGCAAGCAAGGCCTCTGAAAACTAACTGTTGCTGGAGCAGAAACCCATTTGGGATGCTGCCACTGTGAGACTCGTCCTTGTGCCAAATTACTCTCTGCCCCCACAACCCTCTCTGCCTTGAAAATCACTAAATATCTCAGTCTCTTTGTGATCCTTTCTCAAGAACCAGAATCCTACAGGGGAGCCTTCCTTCTGCCAAGAGGGATTAAGTCTGTCTTTATTTTACACAGTGCCTGAATATAGTCAATGACCCCATTATTCTTCACAGTGGGATTCCTCCAAAAAGGTATATATTTGGATGCTAGTGTCTAAAAACAGGACAAGTGAAGAATGTGAGCATGAACTTTCTCATGAACATTTATTATACAAAATGTTAATGTTGGCTTAGACTATTCTTATCTTACGTATTAGCCTTCTGGAGACGATCAAGAGATGATATTTAGTTAAATGCTTCTGTATATCAAAAGTCCCACAAAGGGAGGTGGATATAGGAGAATCAAAATTGTTAGGTCATCTTTGACTACATAGTGAGTTCAAAGCTACAACAAAAGTCTCACCAAACGAAGTGAGGGACAGAAGATGTTCTTGTGGCTTTACTTCAGAGCAGACTGAGATATCTGAAGCTGTGGAAATCTTTATGCTGGATGCCAGATTCCTTATTACCTCTTTAAAAAAAATGTTGGATTTTACACTGGTCATGGATACTGTAGAACAGAATTGCTTCAAAAAGAAAACACTATCTCAAAAAAAGAAAGAAGGAAAGAAAGAAAGAAAGAAAGAAAAGACTATCTCTTGAGCGAGTTGCCTTATTAAGAAATTTACATTGAGAGCTGGTCATGGTGGTTTGTATCTTTTAACCAGAGATATGACAGGGAGAGAGAGGGGGGGGGAGACAGACAGACAGAGAGAGACAGAGAGAGACAGAGAGAGACACAGAGAGAGACACACACACAGAGAGAGAGACAGACAGACAGACAGACAGACAGACAGAGAAAGACAAATAGAGACAAAGTCAGGAAGAGGAAAGGAAGAAACTTACAATGAGGGTAGCATTTTATTCAAAGAAAATTATACATCAGTAGGGTTTCTGCATCCTAGAGTTTGTACAAACTCAGCTTGACCTGATCACCATGTTTCTGTTGTTATGACACCGTGAGTCATAGCCATGATTGCCCCTGAGTAACTTCAGCTGATTTTCACCACATAGTTTCCTAGTCACTGGAAGTAGACTAGGTCACATGTGGAGCTCTGTAACTAGATCCCAGCAAAGTCAATGCCAGATGACCTTCATACTGAGTTAGGTAAACCAGGTATTTTCTACCTTGAATTCACTTTTGCTTCTTACCAGAATATACATTTCCTTTCTTCTGGCAGAAATTACAGGTATCCACCGGTCTTATTGCCAGAAAGGACCACACTTTCACCTGCAAGTTCCTAATAAATTGCACTGTATACAATCTGAGGTCTTTCTGCCTCTTCTTTCTTCAGTCTCATGTGACCTTGGGCCTGCTTTTCATACTGGACTGTTCTGGAACAGAGTTGATATAATTAATAAATTAATTCAATTAAAGCACATATTATAATGCTTAGCAAAATTGCTGGGTGTAAATACAAGTCCCGACTCTTCTTGAATTTTGAACAGAATATGCTCTCCAGCCTGATTGTCAAGTGATTTGTCTACAAGACTTGAGAAGCACTAACATACAACTTTATTTTGTACTTTGTGGACATCTAGCATCTTCTGAACACATTTAAAATTTTAAAATATCATTGAGTTTTTGTGGTATTGGAGATCAAACCCAGGGTCTTGCACATACTGGGTAAATACTCTTCCACTAAGCTATACCTTCAGATCCTGTTTCCCTCTTTTTTTTTTTAAAAAAAAGATTTATTTATTTATTATATGTGAGTACACTGTAGCTGTCTTCAGACACACCCGAAGAGGGAGTCAGATCTCCATTACGGATGGTTGTGAGCCACCATGTGGTTGCTGGGATTTGAACTCAGGACCTTCAGCAGAGCAGTCAGTGCTCCTAACTGCTGAGCCATCTCCCCAGCCACTGTCTCCCTCTTTTGAGTAGAGAACTTCTGGCATTGCATTATTGCTTTCAAGAAGTGAAAACCATAAACTGGCTCTGATGGGTCATTTTGACCGAAGCCTCATGAGACTGAGGGCTGCCAGGGGATCAGTCTGTGTTTATCCAGCACACTTCTGAGCGTTCCTGGGAGGGAGGTTGTTACATGGTACAGAAACTGAGAGGGAAAGACACACCTGCTAAAGATGGAATAAAAATAGAAAAAGAAAGGAGCCCGAACCACCATTGATGGACACCAGACTCCAGCACGTGAATCGGATTTGGAGGACTTGAATTAATTGGAAGTGTTCTAAGTTGTTAATCTATGATTGTAAATTTAAGAAAGTGTGCTTCTTCAGCAACTGGGTCATTCACAGCTACTATTTAAAGGCATCTCATTGTGGTATCCAGATATCTGAGACACCAAATTAGAAATCAAGGATGTGAGCCGGGAGGTGGTGGCACACACCTTTAATCCCAGCACTTGGGAGGCAGAGGCAGGCAGATTTCTGAGTTCGAGGCCAGCCTGGTCTACAGAGTGAGTTCCAGGACAGCCAGGGCTACACAGAGAAATATCATCTAGAAAAAACAAGTATAAAGATTGTATGTGACGCACGAAGCCTTGGCACACCTTAATGAAACATTGGGAACCTCATTGCCACGCCCATTCTGTGAGCCAGATAACACCAAACTTCTTTCTTTTATTCTATGAGTAAGCATTTCTTCAATCTTGCTTGTTATTATTTTGTTTTCTAGTCTCTCTGCTTCCCACTTCTTTCAATTCATAATCTAAAAATGCTTACAGCTGTGAGCTACAGAGCCTTGTGTGGTGACACTTGCCCATGACAGTAGTTTGCTACAACTTTTGCCACACTGATGGAACCTGAACACATCTCCTCAGCCAAGTTATTGGTACTGGTGATTGGTTGATGTCTTTTGTTACATCTTTCCTTGTGATAAAGTAACAGCTTTAGAAACTGGGAACAATGGGGCTCAGCTGTTAAGAGTGTTTTTTGCTCTTCCAGAGAACCAGATTTGGTTCCCAGCATCCCCAAAGGAGTCTCACAGCCGCTGGTAATGCCAGTTCCAGAGGATCCAACACCCTCTTCTAACGTCTACAGACACCAAATGGAAGACATACACGTAAATATAAAAAAAGTTACCTCAACATTTTTTTTAATCATTGGGTACAAGGAATAACTAAAGAAACACATAGACAATCATTGGAGGCTGTGTAAGATAGTTTTAATTTTAGATAGGATCTTCCCTTGCAGTTCAGATTGACCTGGAACATAGCTCAAGCTGGCCTTGAATTCCACAGCCTCATGCCCTCAGCTTTAGAATGCTAGGGTTACAGGCGCTACTACATCTGGCTATTGAAGGTGTTATAAAAACTCTCTTTCTCTGTCTCTCTCTCTCTCTCTCTCTCTCTCTCTCTCTCTCTGTCTCGCTCTCTGTCTGTCTCACCTCCTTCTCTCCCTCTCTCCCTTCCCCCCCTACCATCATCTTCCATAAGTCTTTGGTGCGCTTGTAGATCTGTCTATCTGGTGGACCTCCTCCTACACTAAGCTGGGACCCATAACTAGTCTTATGTGTTCTGAATTCACATTTACAATACCTATAGCAGAGTAGGAGCTTAGTATTTTTCTTTTTCAACTAAATGAAGTCTCAGGAGTCGGTGAATTGAGGCCGCAATGTCCTATGTCACTGACATGCTCTAACTTGGGATAGTCAAGAGGTAAAGGTAACACAAATAGAGAATTGTTTGGGAGGTCATTGATACACAATTTACTGCCCCCAAGTCTGTATTTTCACCCAATATTGGGATGCACACTGAAACCAATCCAAGCAAGGGCAGTTGGAAGGGGGTGCGCCTAGAGCCTTGGGGCTTTGAGGACTATCTAGTTTTGTAAGATAAGCAGGGACCTTCTTTTTTAGAAGGGGTTTAGAAATCAAGATCTCTGGGGACCAAGAAAGGTCTAGAAAACTGGTTTCCCTAGCCGAGTCTGGGATGGGAGGTGAAAAGCTGGAACTCTGGAGCCTGCAAAGAATCAATCCAGTCCTGGAGAGTGAAGGTGCTAAACTCTGGATAAGCGATTCCATCGTTTCCTGGCAACCACTAGATCCGCCCACCAATTGCCCGCCTCTGGGCGTCATTAACTATTTTACCAATCAACTCATAGAACGACAGAAAATCAGACATCAATTGGAGGGCTCCTCAGCTCCGTCACTCAGAGACTCCGCCCCTCCCTGATTCTTCCTGCCTGCCAGCGTCAAACCAGAGCCGGGCGTTTGGAAACTGCTGGGCAGGTGATTGCGGTAGGTGAGGGGCTGCGGTGTCCAGTGTTTAGCGTCTCCTACTATAGCCTGACCCGGGAACACAACTGAGGGTATCAGGGACCGAATCAACAAGGCCAGTGATTTGTTTAGGCCGGGGTGACTGAGGCCTGGGATCTGGACACACGGTTTCCTCTACGGTTCTGAAGGTTTCGGGGTGAGGGACACGCGGTGGCCCCCGAGTGAGTGCAGATTTGGGGTTTGGGTGTGTAGAGGACTTCGATGAAGATTCTAGGACTTCGTGACATGCCTGACCTTTTTATTTTGGGCCCTCGCGCTGGCTGGACTTGGCTGGAATTTAGACTTTGCCCTTAGCAAAATTTAGCTTTCCTGATCTTTAAAAGCCCTCTTAAAAGAAGGCGTCGACCGCTTCCACAAACCTAGATGGTTATGGAAGCCCCTAGACTCTACGCATAACCCGTCTTCCATTTCGGCGTGGGCGACTTTCAGTGTGTTTCCCGAGCAGGCATAGTGTTGGTGCTGGGTAAAAATAAGGATTTGGAAGCAAAACATCATATACCAGCAATGCAGCTTTTGAAAAAACTGCTCATTTGATCTTGTTATTTCCGCTTCACGCTTCTTCCTCGACCTTTCCCGGCTCCACTTCCCTCTTCCTCACCAGCTCCTGGAATTCACACTCTTTCTGCCTCAGACTCCTTAGTGCAGGAGTCACGGATGTGCTCCACCACACCTAACTGTGTCTCTAAAATGATGAGATTGCCTCTCTTTCATTTTTGTATTCAGTGCTAATTATCTGGTTGAATACAGATTGCATACAGTTATTGAATTATCACACTTTACCTAAAGATATGGGCAATTAAAATAGTAATAATAAAAAAAATAAAGTGGAAAAAAGTATGAGTAGAGGTGTGGAGTAACTTGAAGTACATAGCCCCGCTGCTACTGTAAATCACACACACCCTTGCCCTATGATAGCACGCGACACTTTTTTTTTTTTTTTTTTTTTTGGTTTTTCGAGACAGGGTTTCTCTGTATAGCCCTGGCCGCCTGCCTCTGCCTCCCAAGTGCTGGGATTAAAGGCGTGCACCACCACTGCCCGGCTGCACTCGACACTTAACCAAGCACCATTTTTGCTTTTTCACGTGTAAGGGACTGTGTAAGACTGTGTCCCACTGAAGACAGGTCCTAACTGACCATGATAGAACAGCTGTATGTGGGAGGTCTGCAGACAGCAGAGTAGCTAGTCACTGGTGCACAGCGGGAGCATAGTCTTGTGTTCATTGAATATATAAAATTCAAGGATTGGGGCTGTAGCTTCTCAGACTCCTTTATAGAGTCTCATCCTGTAGGTGAAGGCCATTCGGAGGCAGCAGACTCCACTGCCCAGCCAACAGTTAAAGTCCTGGGCTCCTTTATGGACATCTCAAACTCCTTTATGGATTCATGTGTGTGTGTGAGTGTGTGTATGTGTGTGTGTGTGTGTATGTTTTGAGATAGTGTCTCACTATGTAGCCCTGACCTGAAACTTAATGTAGTCCAGGCTAGCCTCAAATTCACAAATATCCTGCTTTGCCTCTGGGGTGCTGGGATTAAAGGTGTGTGCCACCACAGCTGTCTCCATTTTATTTATATACATATACATATACATATACATATACACATACATACACATACACATACACATACACATATATATAGTGTTTCTCCTGCATGTATGTTTATGCACCACATGCATGCCTAGTGTCCACAGAGCTGGAACAGGCCATTGATTGCCCTGCAACTTTTGTTAAGGATGGTTGTGAGCTGCTATGTGGATGCTGAAAACCAAACTCTCATCCTCTGCAAGGGCAGTAAAATAACCTCTGAGTCATCTCTCCAACTACTATACTATACTGCATTCTCTTTTCTTTCTTTCATTTTTTTTTTTTTGTTTTTCAAGACAGGGTTTCTCTGTGTAGCCCTGGCTATCCTGGAACTCACTCTGTAGACCAGGCTGGCCTTGAACTCAGAGATCCACCTGCCTCTGCCTCCCAAGTGCTGGGATTAAAGGCGTGCACCACCACCACCCGGCTTCATTTATTTTTTTGTGTATTTATTTTGAGACAAAGTCTCGCTGTGTATTCCTGGCGGGTCTGGAACTCACAGAGATCTGCCTGCTTTTGCCTCCCCAGTTCCAGGTTAAAGGTGTTCACCACCATACCCAGCATGGTACTGTTTTAACTAGGCTTTACTCACTTGAGTTTCATTTTCCAGATCCAAATGAAAATGTTTGAGAGCCTTGACTCTTCAGTTACGAAATCTGGCCAGGATCTCTGGGCTGAAATTTGTTCTTGTCTGCCAAGTCCTGTCCAAGAAGATGTTTCCAACAATGCCTTCTCGGACTCCTTTATGGATTCACACCCTGCAGGTGAAGGCCGTATGGCAGCAGCAGACTCTGCTGTCCAGCCAGTGGTAAAACCGTGGGCTCCCTTGCATGATTCAGAAGTGTATTTAGCATCTCTAGGTGAGTTGTCTATCTCTGTTTCTCTTTTTCTGTCTGTGTATCTGTTTGCCTCTCTCTCTCTCTCTCTCTCTCTCTCTCTCTCTCTCTCTCTGCCTCTCTCCCTCCTCCATTCCTCCCTCCCTTCTTCCCTCCCTCTCCTGTTTTTGTTGACTTCATGTAAATTCTGTCTTATTTCTTGACATCCCATAGAAACCCTCTTGTTTATAAATGGTGGCCCATTTGTGTTCAAGTAAGTAAAAAATGTTTTGTACTAAGTACATGGGATTTCCAGTTGCTGAACTCTAAAAAGCTATTCCATTAAATAGACTACTGGTAGGAATGGAATCATGTTGCCAGAAGAATCATTCTGTCTCTGATAGCAGTTTTTAAAAGAGTGTGTGTATGTGTCTGTATATGTGTCTACGCATGTGCATGTAGGTGCCCTTGGAGGCCAGAAGAGGTCTCAGACCCCTTGGATCTTGAGTTATAGGCAGTTTTGAGATACCCAACATGGATGCTAGGAACCAATTCCAGTGCTCTGAAAGAGTAGTACGTGTTCTTAATTGATGAGCCATCTCTCCGGGCCCCTGTTAACCATTTTAAAAACATTTCCTGAACACATTTTCAGTGCTCTGTACTGTGGCCTTAGTATAAATATCTAGAGAGCCCACACACAAGAAAGTAAAATTGTCTCATGCCAGGGGAAAGGGAACTGTCAGTCTAGGACAGTGTCTCGGTCACTTTTTCTATGGCTGTGACAAAACATCACGATGAAGGTGAAAGAAAAATGTTTAAGGTTTGCCATTTCAGAGGGTCCAAGTCCATCGTCACAGAATAAAGTCATGGTGGCAGGAACATTTGAGAGCTTACATCTTACAAGCTAGAGAGAGAGAGACAGAGACAGAGGAAGGGAGAGAGAGAATACTTGGAATGGCATGAATCTTCTGAAACCTCAAAGCCCACCACCACTGACAAACATATGAGCCTATGGGGGCCATTTTCATTCAAACTACCACAGGCTGACTCTGACTGTGATATTTATTTTTATTTTATTTATTCTGCTTTCAAATCCAGGGTTTCATATATACTAGACAAACCAAAGTTCTACCTCTGAGCCATATCCCCAGTCTACTCCCCACCCAATGCTTCTGCTTTTAGACAAAGTCTCCTGTAGCCCAGGCTGGCCTTGAACTTACTGTGTAGGTGAAGATAACCTTGAATTTCTGATCCCCCAACTTCACCTCCTTAATGATGGAGATTACAAGGCAAACAAACACACCCAGTTTTTCTGCCCTTTTAAATATATTTTTTAATTGGTACTTATAAACCACAGAAAAATCTATGTATTTACATATTGTTTTTTAACATATTTATATTAACATTGTTTTATTTTATGTATGTGACGACACGGTAGCTGTCTTCAGACACACCAGAAGAGAGTGTCAGATCCCATTCCAGATGGTTGTGAGTCACCATGTGGTTGCTTGGAATTGAACTCAGGACCTCTGGAAGAACAGCTAGTATTCCCAACCACTGTGTTATCTCTCCAGTCCCCTTAACATATTGATAAATGAACCTATCTTGTAGAGTATCTACTGACAAGAGCAGTGGTAGACTGGCAATTCTACTATTACCACGGCCACTACTTTTCTTGCAGTGTGTTAAACCATCATCCCCCTTTTTTCTAAAAGACAAAAGTTAGTTAAATGATACATAGGCATTATTCTTTTAACTTCCTTTAAGAATATCTGAGAATCCCTTAGATATTAACATATGTTACATGCAGGGTTTTGTTTTGTTTGTTGGGGGTGAGCTCTTGTTAGTAACTTAAGGGAACCGGGTATTTATTGCTTTGATTGGTGGTATGTAATGTTTCAGTTCATCTATACATTGTGTACTGTTTAATTCAGGATAAATATATCTCCTCAAGTAGTTTCCATTATGGTGAGACCCATGTGTTGTGAAACTAAATCTGGAAATTATTATTTGAAGAAGCCCCAATCCTATGGTGTGTTTAAATATTTTGTTATATGAGCCCCCGTTAGGCAGTCAGTCTGCTACTGAATTACTCAGAAGGAGGACAGGCTCTGTAGAAGGTCACAGGGAAGAGCCAGAGGAGGGCTTACATGAGTGCTGAGGAATGGGAAGACAAAGGGACTTTCAATAATGACGATTAGAAGGAAAAGCTATGAGAGAAATGCAGTGGGAAAGGTGGAAGACAAGATGTGGGGTCCCCGTGAAATTGATAAGGAAGCCAGCAGGAAGAGCAGTGCTCGCAGTCATGGCTGAGGGCCTGAGAGTTCTGTTTGTGGCAGACAGAATGTCTGCTCCACGATGATAAGGAGAAGGGCAACAGTCTGGGAAAGAACCAGATCCCTTGGCTGGTTGATAGCTTGTGACCCGGGCCTTTTAAGAAACACTCTTGGGGTGATGATGTTAACTAATGAATATTGGTCTAGAGTCAGTTAAGAAACTAACTGGAAATTAAGAGTTCTGTCTTGGGGCTGGAGAGATGGCTCAGTGGTTAAGAGCACTGGCTGCTCTTCCAGAGATCCTGAGTTTCAATCCCCAGCAACCACATGGTGGCTCAGAGCCATCTATACTGGAATCTGATGCCCTCTTCTGGCATGCAGGTGTACATGCAGATAGAGCACTCATTCATAAAATAAATTTATCTTAAGGAAAAAAAAATTCTTTCTTGAGGAAGCCAAGAGCCTTTTTACAGCCCAGGAAAGGATTGGGTGATAATGACAGGCAGGATTGGGTATGCAGCAGTACCTGGCTCTGCCTGCCTGTTAAAACCACATCTGCTTGAGAACTTAGCACCCTCAGAAGCCCATTCTAGCCCCAAAGAGTTCCTATCTCCATGACAACTAAGACCAGACAATCTGAAGATTGTTTTTTATTGCCAAATAAGCCTGTGCCAAAAAGAATCCACCAATAAGAGCAACAATTATAAATCCAGCCAGATAAATGCATTACCCTTTTTATATCCTTAAGGAAAAAAAATATTACTGTTTATCAACTGCAGGTGTTTTACCTGGGTGGGCTCTTGCTGGTGACTTACAGAAATATAAGGTGTTTATGTTTTTGATCAACAGCTGTTAGCTGATGTCACTTGTTTAGAAATGGAAACAAGGGAGCTGGAGAGATGGCTCAGTGGTTAAGAGCACCAACTGCTCTTCTGAAGGTCCTGAGTTCAAATCCCAGCAACCACAAAATCCCAGCAACCACATGGTGGCTCACAACTATCCGTAATGACACCCTCTTCTGGAGTGTCTGAAGACAGCTATAGTGTACTTACATGAAAGAAAGAAAGAAAGGAAGGAAGGAAGGAAGGAAGGAAGAAATGGAAACAAGACTGCAGATTACAACATTTCTCTTAGTTCTAAGGTTAATGGCCATCCCTCAGAGAGCTATCATCTGCTTGTTGTTTTGGGCATCCTTTCCTGAGAGATGATACCCACACCTTCCTTATGAGGTCCCAACAACAAGACTAAGTACTGTAACACCGTAGCTCATCCTGGGAAACCAATGAGTTTTTTGGGCTTACAGAGCATGGGTGAGAGGGTACTTGTAGGAGAATGGACGTCCCCAAAGCAGGTAGCCCTGAAAGACATCATCTACTCTGGATGATGGCTTCCTAGTAGCTGCATAGATGGAGTCTCCCCGCCCCCCTTCAGCTCATACACTGTAGGCTATCCACACGCAAGCAGGGTAGAATGGCTGGAGTGCAGGAGCCAGAATCTCAGATGAGGGTCCAACGCTTCCTCTAAGGCAGCGAGCGGTTCTCAACCTGTGGCTCACGACCCCGTGGGGCATTAAATGACCCTTTCACACAGGTCGCATATCAGATATCTACATTACAATTCATAACCATAGCAAAATTACAGATATGAAGTAGCCTTGAAACAATTTTTTGTTTGGGGGTCTCCACAACATGAGGCACTGTTTTAAAGGGTCGCAGTGTTTAGCAGGTTCAGAACCACTGTTCTAAGGGACTGTCAGCAGCCAACAGGTTGCTAGTGATGCTCTCCTGTAAGCAGGCAGCTGATTTGAAGATGGCAGCTGTCTTTGCTTAGAGAACATTTTTCTGTGACTCATGTGCAGACTCACACTTTGCTTAACAATCAGGATTTGGTCTGAGAAAGGCGATTTCATCAGTGCACAGGGTAAAGCATACTTACTCAAAGTAAGGCACAGGTGACATCACCTGTCTTAAGGAATCACTGTGGTGTTTGTGGCTTGTCCTAGACTAAACGTGACTGAATCATATGAAGTAACAACTAAATTAAGGCAGAAAGTAATGGTGATGTCATTTCTCTTGTGCTTCGAAAGGGTCTCCTCAACAATTAAGACACAAAGAAGAGTAATTAAAGGTCTAGCACCAGGAAGCCCTATGAATCACTCTCAGAGGATTACAAGATGTTTGTTTTTATTAGGCTTCAATATCCAGGCCACAAATTGAGCAACTTTTTGAAATGTTGGGTGATATTTTCCTTTAATCAAGAGTGTAATCCCACGTAGAGATCCTAAAGGTCTCTTCTTATTGCGTCCCCATTGAGTCATGCCAGCGTCTGATGAACCATTGTGGCTCTCGTCATTCCCTCTAATTCTCTCTCATGAGGGTTGGAAAACACTTCATGTCCTTGTAACAAGACAAAAAAAAAAAAAAAAAAACCAAACCATTTGCTCCTCAGAGATGTTATTTTCAAGGAGTTGAAAACAGGAACTGGAGCACACATGCCAAGCCAGGGAAAACAGGCGTTCCTTAGAGAGATAGATACCTGCTGGGAGTCTGTGATTTCAACAACAACAACAAAAACAATGTTATTGATTTATTTATGAGAGCCTTTTTTCAGGGTTAAACATTTACTCGATAGAGCACAAGGTGTGGAAAAGAAGCATACTCAGTCAACTTTCAATTTTTTCTCTAAAAATGAGTTCTTTTGCAGGGACTACAAATGTATTCATCAGTAAAAGGGTTTTTGGTGTGTGTGTGTGTGGGGGGGATCTGTTTGGTTGGATATTTAAGACAAGGTAACCTGTAGCCTAGACTAGCCTTGAATTCCTGACCTCCCACCTGCCTCCACCTCCCAAGTGCTAGGATTATAGGCCTGTGCCATCACACCGGCTGGGGAGAATTGCTCACTTAGCATTTTGCACCTTAGACTTAATTAAAATGCCATTTCATAGTCTCTATGTCACGCTCCATTTCTTTTCTCCTCAGAGAAGAAACTAAGAAGAATCAAAGGTTTAAGTGAGGAAGTAACTTCCAAGGACATGCTTCGAACTCTGGCGCAAGCTAAGAAGGAGTGCTGGGATCGATTCCTGCAGGAGAAGTTAGCGTCAGAGTGTTTTGTGGATGGACTTGATTCTGACGAGAGGTAATTGACTGACAGCTGGCTCCACTAAGAGTACTTCCCACTCACTAAAGAACTCAGGCAGAGTGATGTCAGAGTACTGGTACCAGTTGATACCGATATCTCTTTGAGCTGAAATTAGCCCTTGGAATTGTTGGAAGGTTGTCCAACATGTCCTGGTATGGGCCAGGAGTAGACTTTTTAGAATGGCAGATACCCTCAGCTACATCTTGGCACAAATGAATAGAGCTGAGGATGAACCACTGTCTTCAAGTGTGCCGTGGACTGGAGAAAGATGTACTGAAGCGCCAGCCAGCGCCATGTCTTCTTATCCTCTAATCTCTAGTGCTATAGAACTTCTGACCTGTTCCAGCCACCCAATAAATAAATGTGTGTGGATCAAACCAATATATTTGTTAAGCACCTATTATGTGCTAACACTGTGCTTGGTGACTGGAGGAGAGTGTCGTAGTTACTGTTCTATTGCTGTGATAAGACATCATGACCAAGGCAACTTATAGAAGGAAGGATTTATTTGAGGCTTACGGTTTTGGGGGGGATAAGAGTCCATTGCTGTTACAGCAGGGACGCATGGTAGGGTGGGCTTGGTGACTGGAGCTGAAAGCTGAGAGTTTACATCTTGAACCACAAACAGAAAGCAGAGAGAGTAAACTTGGAGTTTCAGGAGGCTTCGAAACCTCAAAGTTGTCCCTCAGGAGTGCATTTTTTTCCAAGCAAGACCACATCTCCTAATCCTTCCCAAACAGCATCACCAACTGGAGACCAAGTGTTCAAATGCCCAAGTATATGAGAGACATTTCATTCAAACTGCCACATTTCACTCCCTGGCCCTCATAGGTGACTATATCAGAATGCAAGATGCATTTAGTCCAATTTCCAAAGTTCCCATGGTCCTTCAGTCTCAACACTGTTTTAATGATGGAAGTCTTTTATGAGCCCCAAAGCAGTCTCTTCACTGTGACCCTCTGTAAAATCACCAGCCTTTTCCAGGTTCAGTGGGACACACTGTCTCAAGGGAAGGGGGTGGAGAATGATGGATTAAGACCCTGGTTGTCTCCTTTTCACCTCTGAGTGCACACCCAAGGGTCTTCATGCCTGCACTTACGTATACCACACATGTGTATCACATGTTTTTAAAATTAAATTAAAAAAAGTAAAACACAATTTTAAAAATTGGTGGAAGGAATAACAACTAAAATTTTAAGTGAAGGCCTTAGGGGAATGTGACTCACGCTCACAACACATAGTTAATATTGATTTTGAGAGTCCCATTGTGTCATGTGAAGATGCTATTGCCTGAATCAGTACAGATGTCTAAATAAAACTTCATAGTCACACTTGATTTAACTTACAAAGCCCTTCCATTTTCATCCTCACACCTTGAGTCGGCATACCCTCAGATCCTTCAGAAATCAGTGTGGCATTTTTTAGGTCTGCCACTACCCCTGGAAGGCTCAAAAAAAGAATACATTTTTCATAGATTCCTGACCTGTTCATAACTTGGCAGAATGTTGTCTTCCTGAAAAATCTCCCTCTGCTCCAGTTCTAAGAAGATGAAACTTTCTCTTGCATAGTTAAGAATTGCCACTTTCTGAAAGCAGATCATACAGAATACAGTGTGACCTTCTCTGAATTTGTTCTTATTTTCCCTTTTCTAACTAATTAGAACAGTGCAGTGAAAAGGGAATCAGTCTCTCACCTGATTCTCTTTGAGTTGTGGACATATGCCAACCTACTGCTCCTCCCGACCTCTGACACTGGGTTCTGTTCCTCTTACAACTACATTTGTGGGAACACAGCTGTCAGTTTGCAGAACAAGCTCTGGGAGATGGTAGCTATGCATTTGTTTTCAAACTCAAAGTTTGCATTTTAAACAAACCGTCTGTGTTCCGTGAGAGCCAGGCGGGAGATTCCTCCGGTGAGGGATGCTGCTATGAACGCATAGTGCTATGGCTTTGTGATTTTGTTTGTTTACTTGTTTGTTTCATTGACTGGTTAAGTAATATGGTCTCATTTGTAGTTTAGGCTAGCCTTGAACTTGTGACAGTCCTCCTGCCTCAGCCTCCTGAGTGCTGAAGATTCTGGGTGTGAGCCACCAATACCTAGCTGCTGTGAGTTATTGAAGAGCATAAAACAAGGTTTATATTATTCATAGTTATTTATATTTTACTTCAAATGTGTAATAACTGGAAGGTATAGAATTCTGGGTACTTAAGGTAGGAGAGAGACATGAATCTGACAACCAATCAGTCCCCTCTCTACACAGGCAAATGAAAAGAGCCCTATGGCATAATGCCCATTCCTTGCTGGGAACACTGGGTTTCTATCTTCGGATCTTAATCTCCAATCCCCCCCCCCGCCCCAAATTACAGTTCTTACAAATAATCTCTGTTTGTGTAATTGAGCCTCACACTGTCTTAGGTAAAAATGATCTCAGATTTTCTGTCTCACCCATAATTTGATATTTATTTGAGTGTTTCATCCCCTTGACAATTTCTTTCCTCTTCAGATTCGAGGGAACAAAAGCTAAGATCGAGGCAGGAGCTCTTCAGCTATTTCCATCAAGCCTTCAGAGGCCCTGCTTTGAAGGGGCCCTGGTGCTGCTAACAGCCAAAGCGCCCACTAGGGGGTAAATGATGCCGTTGAGCTGCCAGGATGTGCAGCTGTCTTGAGTATTAGCAGCAAGGCTGTCCCGTGTTAGCAGGGAAAAGCAGAGGTGGGAGGAAATCGGTGGTGGGCAGGGAGGCAGGACGTGAGTAACTGAGCCAATCACTAAGTAGTTAAGCAGCGAGATCTGACCCAGCCATTCCTTCTTCTCTTCTGTAGCACCTTGGAACATTTCAAAAGGTGGCTCCAGCCAGACAAAGTCGCCATCAGCACAGAGGAGGTCCAGTTCCTCATCCCTCCTGAGTCGCAGGCCGAGAAGCCAGAGGCCGGGGACAAGCCAGCGGCAGCAGAACAATAAATTGCACACACATACGCCAAGCAGCTGTCTGGGCCCAGGGGGAAGAGTAGAGACCTTGACAGCACGGCAGCAAGGAGAAACCCAGGCAGGGGAGAAGCCCGGACTTCTGCTCCACAAAGCAAACAGCTGCCGGCCCCCGTGGACTTGCTTAGAGCTGGCATGTGTGACGGACCCAGTGTGTGCTGGATCAAAACACTGCTGTCCTGCATGTCTCACAGCTTGAGCTGCTGCTGCTGCAGGTTAGAGGTCTGTGAGGACCTGTGAAGAGCAGGGGGTGAAGGATCTCGGAGCCACTGGAACCCTCGTATAGAACGGATCAGTCAAGGGAGCCGTGTCTTTTCTCTCTTCTGGATCTTCATGCCTGTGTCTCAAGCATTCCATAGTTAAGTAGTCAGGAACAAGTGTAGCCAAGGAGAGTAAAGTCAGACTCCTTGAGTCCAAGCCCTCGCTGGCCTTCTCACATACTCATGGTAAATGGACGGATTCTCAGGAACCGGGCTTTTCCTTTTGATTTGTTCCTTTTGTCAAAAAGTGGAAAAAAGAGAAGTGTGAAAACTTGGGTGTTTATATCTGTGTAGATATATTTCCTATTTCGTGGCTTCTCCCCCAGCTTCTCCTTGTAGGAACTTTACACGTTCCAAATTAGACTTGTAAATATGGCTTAGTGTTTGACACAACTCTTGGCTAATTCCAAGCTCGCTTCCCGCAGCGAGTTCCCAACTGAGCTTGCGTTTACTCCTTTTTTATTGTGTTGTTCATGTAAAGTTTGAGTTGTCGATATAAAACTTTCTCATTGGAACAACAGTGTAGAGTGTGGGGTGCTGCTGACCAATTTCCTCTCACATGAACACCGAGGAAGCAGGGAAGTAAAGACAAAGCCAAGGCAGGGGAGCCAGCAACCTTTGCCAGCCTGGTGTACAAAGCGAGTTCCCGGATAGCCAGCGCTACATAGAGAGACCCAGTCTCAAAAGAGGAAGAGATTGACGGCTGGAGAGATGGCTCAGCAGCACTAACTGCTCTTCCAGAGGTCAACCACATGGTCGCTTACAACCATCTATAATGGAGTCTGATGCTGATGCCCTCTTGTGGCACACAGGTGTAAATGCAGATAGAACATTCATAAAAATAAATCTTAAAAAAAAAAGAAAAAAAAAGATTTTATTTCATTATTTATTTTATTTATGTGTATGTGTGTTTGCTTTTGTGAGTTTATGTATACCATGTATAAGCAAGAGCCCGTGG
The DNA here is from genome assembly GCA_036184795.1 of Tokudaia tokunoshimensis. Classification (NCBI taxonomy): domain Eukaryota; kingdom Metazoa; phylum Chordata; class Mammalia; order Rodentia; family Muridae; genus Tokudaia; species Tokudaia tokunoshimensis. The sequence goes on along the minus strand of BTHU01000004.1, from coordinate 93,734,596 downwards.
TCACCAGAAGAGGATGTCAGATCCTTTGCAATTGAAGTTATAAGTGGTTGTAAGATGCCCTGGGGATGCTGGGTGGACCCAGGTTTTCTGCAAGACAAATAAATGCTCTTAGCTGCTGACCCATCTCCCCAGTCCCAGGTCTCTTGTTTTTAACATGTTTCTGACAGTTTAACACTGAAACGTTCTGTGGTAAGATTCTGGGGCTGTGGCTCCTGGGTGACTGTGTCCAAATCCATAATGATAAGGAGTATGCCTAAAACTTTTCAGAGAACACTTGCTCATTTCCAAATCAAGTATTTGCCTTATTGAGAAGGATAGGAGCCAGATAGGTCATACCATATACTTGCTTAATGACAGAAATACTTTATAATTCCCAGATACACTTTTCTCAGCTCTTTTTTCGTTAACTACTGGTGTTAACTCTATTCCTGCTGCTACTGGTGAGTTGGATTTATTTGATATAAAAGGTGGCCCTTGGTGGCACCTTAGGAAGGCTGAACACTGATAGAATCTAGTGCTGACCCAGGCTCTGTAGCTGTCATCTCTCTCTGGAGGTCAGATGACAGACCTCTGTATTCCTCTAGGGCCAACTAATGGCTTCAGCTACACGGAGAGGATTAAAAGAAAAAGGCTAAGATTTTTCTTCATCCCATATCATAATAGAAAATCATTCTTCCTCCAGAATGAGAAGGAAGAGATAAGGTTCAGAGAAACTCTACCAAAGAGCAGCTGGTCCTAGGGCTATGGTAAGACAGTATTCTTTTATAGCCCAAAGTAGTGGTTCTATAATTAAGGCAAATTCTTAGCTTTTTCTTTTCTCTACCTCCTATTTTCTACCTCAGAAATAGACATTTGGGGGTGGAGGGATGGCCCAACATTTGTGGGCACTGGCTGCACTTGCAGAGGACCTGAGTTCAGTTCTTAGCACCCATACCAGACAGCTCACAAGTGTTTGTAACTCCAACTCCAGGGGATCCAGCACCCACTTACAACTTCTTGGGACACACACACACACTCACAAATAAAAAATAAATGTTTTGAAAAAACAAGCAGAATACAGACATTTTGGTTGGAGAAGGCAGAAGGCTGATTCTGAGGAAACCCTGGTGGAGGTGTGAAAGGAAGGTCTCAGATCTCCAGCCATCTTGATTAAGAATTCAGCAAGTCTTAGCTATGGTCTCTTACCTGTTTTAGAGGTGACAGCTTAAGTAATTACTATTTTAATAGGTGAAACCCCATTAACCTAAACTGAATCTGACTTTAGCTCCCAAAGCCAACTCTGTATTCATATAGATTTGTCTTAAGCTCTTGAAGGGGCACTAAATTTGAAACCAGGCATCTGGGGTGCTATCTTTGTCCTGTGGCTTACTGTGTGGTCATAAATAAGTCAAATGACCTCTTTGTGTTCCAGCTCCCTTTCAGTAATTAGACTAACCATAGGAAAGATAAGATTGGCCTAAAACGCTGATCTGTTTCCTTTCACCCTGAAGTTCTAGGGAGAACTTCCTTAAATCGGTGAAGTACGTGTGCTGGGGAGAGCCTGGTCACCCAGCTTCCTTCCGTGTCCTTACTGAAGGACACGGTAGAGCAAACGCAGTGATAGTGCTCAACTTCACAGCCATCGGAGGTAATTACCAGCCAGGGATAAGGCACTAATGACCTGGTATATGCAGGGGAGGTTGGGCGAGAGCCAGGGAAGTAAGCTAAGTGACTGGTACTGTTTTTCCTGGCCCATGTACTCATCACCCAGGACTTGGCAAGGTTAGTGCTGGAATGGCCCAGGCTTGCATCCAGTACCTGCTCCAGAAATAGGCTCCGGACGTTCACACAGCATAAACAAGCATCCCACCAACTGTTGCCAAGATGTGCCCCTTCTAGGTACTCCTGCCTAACAGGATGATTGCTGGAAGAGGAAAGATGCCCTGAGCCACATCTTCCATCCTGCCTCCCCAAGCCACATAAAACTGCTAACCTTTTCTTCAGACGATTCCATGTAGCCCTGGCTCTATTTCAGTTCCAAGAGTCGAGACAGGACACTGCCGCTGTAATCACAGTTTGTGGGAGCACTGTTTACTTGAGCCTAGCAGTGGACTATTTAAGGCAGAGATTCATTCATCCAACCAACCAACGAATGCTGAGCCTCTGTCCTGCTCCAGGCACTGGGTGTGGTGGTAAATAAAGTAGAACCCCAACAGAAGGAAGTGTAAGTACAGAGCACTTCTGAGCACCTGCAGAGGAGAGATGAGAGCCCTAGGCCAGCTGGTGGCAGGTGTGGGAGAGAAGCCACTTAGGGACACCAGTCCAGAAGAACCAGTAGGAGCAGGAAGATATAGAGAGTTAAGAGTAGGGGGGTGGGGCGGGGGCTAAGTGTGTACAAAGGCCTAAGGCAAAAGGGTGTTTGAAAGATCTTGAAAAGTTGTCAGTTGGGCTGGAGCATAGAGAACAAATAAGACACCAAAACAAGAGATGCTAATAAAGCCAGGCCGTATGTGGAGGGCTTCAGAACCACAGTACGGAGTTAGGGATTTATGGTCAGGGAAGAGGAGCTCATGGCCATTTAAAGAAGGGCAGTGACAGCATCAGGTTTGCATCTGGAAAGATGGCTGTGCTGCTCTGGACATGACTTGGCTATAGTGACAGGAGATGTACAAATTACTCTCGTTCAGCCGTGATAAACATATCTCTATAAGGACAGGGCTTGTGGGTTTGTTTGCTTTTTTTCTAACTTGATTTATTATAAGTTATTTTCCTCCTGTTACACAACAAGCAGAATTATGTGCGGCAAATTGTATTTTCCAATGATGGCTGGTTCAGTATATCACATCTCACGTGTTCACATTACACGGTGATGTGTACACTCCTTCAATGAGATGTCGGGTCAATGTTCCCTCCCTTTGAACTTGGCAGACCTTTATGTCACTGCTTTGCTAACAGAGTCCAGCACAAGGAAGGCCAGGCTCTGAGGCTAAGTTGTAAACTTTTCCGTGTGCTTCTCCCTCCCTTCCTCCCCTCCTCCATTCCTTCCATCATCTTCTCCCTTCCTCATGTCCTCCCATTTTGCTTCCTCCTCTCTTTTCCTTCCCTCCTCCCATCTTCCCTTCCTCCTGCCTTCCTTTCCCTTCCTCCCCTCCTCCCTCTCCCCCTCCTCTCCTCCCCTCCTCCCTTTCTTCCCTCCTCCCCTCCTTCCTTCCTCCTCTCCTCTCCTCCTCCCTTCCCTCCTCCCCTCCTCTCCTCTCTCCCTCCTTCCTCTCTCCCTCCCCCACCCTTCACTCCAATTATTTTCATACTTGGTCTTTAATCAGGCCTATTTAACACTAAGTGGAATTAAGACAAGTAGTCTCTGCTAAACCCTGAAAAATTCAAGGGCAAGCCAAATGTTACATTGTTAAGTTTGGGTTGGATTTGTTACTTGACCACAACCAACAGTTGACTATGACTTAGGCATCAGATATCATATAGTTAATTTCAACTATATCATCCTACAGCCTCGTCTACTTTCTGATGATGGCTACAAAATTTTAATACACTGCCTACAGTACGGATGAAAGCAACACTGGATGTGGGGTCCAGTTTGAAACAGTTACATTTGTTTAAGGCAGAAGTGGTAATGGCTTGAGGACATTTATTTCCACTCAGGATGCAGAATGGAGGAAGCAAAATGTCTTCTATATCCTAACCAGATAGCCTTGTTTCTCTCTCTCTCTCTCTCTCTCTCTCTCTCTCTCTCTCTCTCTCTCTCGGTTTTCTGAAACAGGGTTTCTCTGTGTAGCTCAGTTACCCAGAAACTCCCTTTGTAGACCAGGCTCACCTCGAACTCAGAGGTCCACCTGCCTCTGCCTCCTGAGTGCTGGGATTAAAGGTATGTGCCACCATCTCTCTGGCAAAAATGGTTTAGTTTCTTTGTGTATGATGCTGAAGATTGAACCCAGAGTCTTCCTCCTGTTAAGCAAGTGCTCTACCAAGGAGCTCTATGCCCAGCCTTAATCATAGGTTTTCTTAAACTGATAAGAAATAGGAGGTCACAAGACAATCAGGTAAAGCCCCTCTCAAGAGCCCTAGGTACACATAAACAAACTACTACAACTCTGGCAAAGATGTGGCCACCATGAAGTAGGTAAGAAGTCTACAAACGTGTTAACAGCTGTGTGAAGGCTAGTTGTCTCCACAGATTGGTTTGGGGTCCACCTTAGTGGTGGGGCATTTGTGTAGCACACACAGGACACTGGGTTGGATACTCAGCACCAGAAAGAAAAGAAAATGTGAGCTATCATTTCAGACACAAGAAATCTACACTCACAAGCAGCCTTGTTTCAAGAGGCCAATCTCCTGAAAGAACGTGGGAACAGAGCAGGAGACAGGAGAGAGTTTCCTCCTTGGAGACACAAGAAATTGTCCAGGAGATGGCTGCAGGGGAAATAAAAATTCCTCAATCATTTCCACAGTCGTCTCCTGTAAGTAAAAGCCTTAAGTCTCTGGGGAAAGAGGCGATAACTTCTTGCTTCAGGAAGAGGGTGAAAGCAAGACTCATCTGTTTTTAGCAAGTACAAACTCACTACACATAGTCAAAGATCATTGCTTTTGGGAAGAGAGAGAAACCAAATGAAAAGAAACCCCAATGAGCTAGCTTGTTTGGGTAGGGTGAGCACGGTCGGTGCGTATGCCTATAACCTCAGCACTGGGAAGGCTGGGGTGCAGAGCGGAGCTCCAGAGTGAGCTCTTAGACCCCGGAAGGAGGACAGTGAGGATGAAAAACAGTGGTAAGAGAAGCTCTGTCTGCCCCAGGGTCAGGAGCAAGAAATTGTAGGTTGAAGAATCAGCAAAGATCTGCTGTGTTGCAGAGAGGATGACAGTCGTCTGTAGCCATCTAAAGTCAGCTACAGTAGAGTTTGGCTGCCATGGGGAGGAGGAGCAGAAACTGAGAAAGCCCTAACTCTGTTGCAGGATGTTTGATCCCACTGCGAACCCTGAGATTGTTTTATTTACTGAAAAAAAAAAGTTTCTAGTTGTGGTGTGGTTCAACCTTTAGTACACACTTTTAATCCTAAGCAATGAAAGTAAAGTTAGTTTGTAGATGGAAGCACTCATGTTTGAAGATCATTATCTTTTTTTTTCAAAGATTTTTTTATTATATGTAAGTACACTGTAGCTGTCTTCAGACACTCCAGAAGAGGGCGGCAGATCTCATTAGGGATGGTTGTGAGCCACCATGTGGTTGCTGGGATTTGAACTCAGAAACTTCGGAAGACCAGTCGGTGCACTCAACCACTGAACCATCTCTCCAGTCCCAGAAAGTGATATCTAGTTGAGTAACAGATGAAGTGATAAATCAGAGAGAGAGATCTGATAGAATAGGATTTGCCCAATTCTCATGAGAAGAGAGCATTGTTCCAGGGAATGTTAGTGATCCCCAAAATACACACAGGAGCCAATCTGATGCAACTCACAGCAGGGTCTTTATTCTATTCAAGTTAGCTCGACCCCCAACGCACCACCATCACGTAGGACAGTTTTGGTGGTGGGGGTGCCCCGAATGTCTATGAGGCAAGGCTTTATAGTAAGCAGTAAGCAGGGAGTACATGTGCAAGCATATAATTGGAAAGCTACTGTGGTCTTTGTGCTGGGAGTCATATCATAAACTTAATTTCTGCTCCCCTCTGCATTGGTGATTGTTAGGCCGGGGGTGGGCTTTTAACCTGGGGTGCAGGTTTGTTGGGGGAATAACTTGGAGACACTGGTCTTGTTGAGGCTATAACCTGGAAACGCTGGTCTTGTTGGGGATTAGCCTAAAGATTGGAGCTAGGCTCGGGTTTTGTTGGGGGGCAACTTGGAAACTAATGTTAGGTACCAGCCTATTGATCTACCTGAGTCCAAACTTAGGTTCAGGTTCTCTAAAATGGAGTCTGAACTTAAAATATTTGGCATCTCATCAGTAGTGAAGAAAGAGGCACAGTGAGACACACACACACACACACACACACACACACACACACACACACACAGACAGTGACAGAGAGGTAGGAGGTAGTTTTACCAGGACGGTTGTACAGAGACAGGTCACAGAACAAGCTAGACACAGGTGAAGACAGAATGAGCCAGAGAATGAGAAGGAGCATAGAACAGATTGCTAGAGTTAGTTTGAGGTTAAGAGAGACAGAGAGAAAGAAGCCACATTCAATCAGTCAGCCTGGAGAGGAGTTTGAGCCAGAACAGCTGAGTTGAACCAGTCAGCCAGAGTCAGAAAGAACAAGAAAAGGTGAGCTTATTCAGCAGCAAGTCTCAGAGGCTGAGAACATTCTAAGTCTAGATAAGATTTAATGGAGGCTAGAAGCATCCAGGACTAAGCCTAGGGTAGCAAAAAGAGGCAGGAGAATAAAAATTATTTTTATATAACTCAATGTTTACTAATGTTTTAAACCAGACACGTGCATTTAATCCCAGTACTCAGGAGGAAGAGGCAGACAAGTCTCTGAGTTCCAGGCCAGACTGATCTACAGCCTCTCTATTAGGAAAGTCAAAGTTACACAGAGCGACCCTGTCTCAAAAAGCAGAGCCAAAAAGTGTCTCAGGGCATGCAGGTTCCTACTGATGCCCAGAAGTTGGCAGTGGGTCCCCTGGTACTCAGATACAGGCAGTTCTGAGCTGCCAAGTGTGGGCGTTGGAAACTGAAGCCAGGTCCTCTGCAAGGACAGTAAGTGCTCCGCAGTGCCGAGCCATTTCTCCAGCCCTAAGCTCCAATGTTAAAGCTCAGCATTATAGGACCTGCTCAAGTCTGAAGCTGAGAGCAAGTGAGATGGCTCGGTGGGTATTCGTCGGGGTTCTCTGGAGGAACAGAACTGATGGGATGAATCTAAATATAGACCCACAAAGGGGATTTATTAGTGTGGTTTACAGGTTGTAGTCCAGCTAGTCCAATGGCTGTCTCCTGATGGAAAGTCCAAGAATTCAGTAGTTGCTTGGTCTACGAGGCTAAGTGTCTTAGCTGGTCTTCAGTACACATCAGAGTCCCAAAGAAGAAGGCTCTAATGCAGTCAAGCAATGGGCTTGCCATCAAGAGGGAGGGCAAACAGAGAAAGAAAACGCTTCCTTCTTCTAAGTCCTTAAGATAGGTTGCCACCAGAGGGTGTGGCCTGGGATAAAGATAGATCCCCACACCTCAGAGGATCTGGATTAAAAGTGAGTCTTCCCACTTCATGTGATTTAATTACGAAAACAAATTCTCACAGGTGTACCCAGCCTCTTGAGTTTTAGTTAATTCCAGGTGAAGTCATGTTGGCAACCAAGACTAGCCCATCACACCAGAGAACTTGAGTTCAATCCCCAGGAACCACATGGTAGGAGAGAACCAACTCTTGCAAGTCATTTTGTGTGTTGTGTAAGCCCTCCACATACATCCTGTGGTGCACGTGTGTGCAAGATCACACACAGACATAATTTAAACATTGTTAAGGCTGGGTCTGGAGAGTTAACGCAGCAGTTAAGAGAACTCACTGCTCTTGCAGAAAACCCAAGCTCAGCTCCCAGCACCCACATGGTGGCTGACAGCTAGTGACTCCAGTTCCAAGGGATCCAGTGCCACATCTGACCTCTACAGACTCCTGCACAGATGTGCACACTTATACACACCACACACACCACACACTAAATTCATTTTTAATTGTTAAGGCAGAAACCAAGCTAGGATAGCAGGGAGCCAAATTCCACCTTGAATGAGGCTAAACATCAAATAAGCAACAAGTGGTTCGGGCTGCTGGAGGGGCAGCAAGTGGGGACAGGTGAGAAGCCTTGGAGGTTTCCTGACACTTGCCCACTCTCAGCAGCCACACAGGGGAGGTTGAAGCCTGGGTTGCATGAGGAGATAATGAGAGCAATGAAACCCAAACTGCCTGACTTCCAACCAGAATGACTTAACCCCCTACACCAACAGGCGGCAGGCAGGGGGCATGTCCACTTACAGGCTTAAATACTATTTACTATTGACCTCAATCTCTGCTGTTTTATATACCATGGGCATTCAGTTAAAAAAAATAAAAAAGTAAAAGAAACAAACTCCCCCCCCAAAAAAAAACCACCCACAACACACAAAAAGGCACAAAAGAAAAAAATCTCCACTCAGATCTGTTGTTTAAACAGAAGTCAATAGATCCAGACTCACATATGACACAGATGTTGAATTACCAGACAAGGGTTTTAAAATAGTTATAATTAATTTGTTAAAAGGTCTAGTGGAAAGAAGTGAGCAACTTGCATGAACAGATGGGGAATCCTGCAGAGACATACAAAGTATAAGTCAAACGGAAATGCTACAAATAAAAACATGCTATCTGTGGTAAAACGCTCCAGCCGGGTTCTCAGCAGTGAAGCAGGGCTGAGGAAAGGAACACTGAACTTGAACACAGGTAAATTAAAAACCATCTGAACTGAAACACAGAGAGAATACGGCAAGAGTGGGGGAAAGCAAACAACCAAGGTACCAATAGCTGTTCCTAGGGACAGCAGCATCCAAGCTATGTTTAGCAAGGACCCCAGAAGATGAAGGGGAAGTGAGATGGAAAAGATGTTTGAAGAGATAGTGAATGAGGATGTGGCAGTGAGGCTGACAAGTGACAATAGAAAGCATTTCTTCCACAGGCATGGCGAGTGAGTGGAAGGGCAGATGAGGGCAGGAGGGGAGCACGGCAGCCTCAGTCTGTCTTGGGATCACCGGTGACTCGGTAGAATGGCGGGGTCTTTTTCCTGGTGTCTGATGGAGTCATAGGATGGAGGAAGATGGAAGATAAGGTTGGAAAACAGTATGGTAGAGCAGACTGACAGGATTTTAGAAGAGCCTCCCCAAAAGTATTCATGTGCACAGATAAAATAACATACAATCATTTCTTCTTTTACAAGATTATTTGACATCCATGTTACATCTCCCACCACCACCACCACTACCACACGGGCAAAGACACACCTTGGTGGTGGTAGTGTTCTTATATCAGTCAGCGCCAGAGCAGATGGCAGTCCTTTGTTCATCCTAGTTTGATGCCTGGCTTGGTGGCCAAAGATTTTTTATGCCTAGGACACATAAAAATCACATCAAATCAAATCCAGGCAGTGCACTGAGGAAGGAGAAAGACCTATGTCTGCTATGTCAGGTGCTGCAGGCAGGGAAAGATGTCCCCAGACCTGCCCTCTGCCCCATGGCATAGGCGGGCCATAGATACACAGAACCCAGCAGCAAGAGAGAAGGAAGACAGACAGGGACCTCTGGACCACTATGCCACCCACAGACTTGCCCTCCTGTGCACCAGGTGGGTGGGCGGTAGATACCTGCTAGCCTCCAGGACATATGGTGCAGGCAGAAGATGTCACTCAGGGGTCTGCCAGCCGTGTGGCCATCCTGCAGGGGGAGCAACCACATGTGCAAGTATGTGGTGGACAGATGGCAGAGAAAAAGAAGTGGAACAGCTTAGGCATTGTGAAGAGAGATGGAACTGGAGACTCAAGGGTGGAGAGGAGTAAGTAGCCTATTGTGAATGGCCAGTCCTCCACCTGGGGCCGTGGTGAGGTCCCAGCCTAAGCTACCACTGAGGGCCATGTCTAGGTCCATGGCTATTCAGCAGAAAAGGTCAGTGGCAATGTTCGTGGCTCATATTATCATTAGAGAACGTGGGGACATCTCTGGTCTGGGCAGCCACCAGGGATCATGTCCATATTCAGGGACTGTGCTGAACTGGTCCTGTCCCTCACTGGCTACTGTGCTCTGGAGAGCTGACCCGACCTCTCACCAACAGCAGCAGTCAGGAGAGCAGATCCTGCAGCTCACCAGGCAGCACAGTGGAGCTGGCCCTGGTGGCAGGGGTGTGGACGAGCCAACCAGAGGCGAGGGGGAGCTGACCCTGCCACTCCTCTGCCTTGAGGTGACCTGGGTGGGGTGGGAGTTGGGGGTGAATGCCCTTCATTTGCCCCTCACCACTGGAGGCAGTCAGGAGAGCTGATCCTGGGGTCATGAGAGTGGTTGAGCTAGCTCTGCCCCTCACCGGCTTGCAGCACTTGGGAGAGGGGGCCCTGCACCTTGTCTGGGCAGCATAGTAGGGCTGGCCCTAGTGGAGAAGGCATGAGCAAACCAGCCCCAAGAGTAAGAGCAGGAGAGTTGGCCCAGTCCCTCGGAGGCTGTAGCACTTGGGAAAATGGACCCTGCCCTTTGACTGGGTAGCACAGTGGAGTTGACTCTGGAGTTGTGCATGTGAATGAGTCATTCTGAGGGCAGGAGGCAGGCATGCTCTCCTGGCTGGAGCCATGCTGGAGAGCTCGACCTGGTGGTGCTGATAAGGGAGAACTGGCTCGCCAACTAGAGCTCTGCTACCACTCAGGCCCAGATCAAGAGCTCTGAGGTGGCCCATCCCCAAATCTATATCACCTGCAAACGGTTGGGATGTGTGAACGGGCCAGTCCTGCTGACCCAAAGTTGCAGGATCTCCATGACACAGGGCAACAACAGGATCACCAGGAGGAGTCCCAGTGAGGATTCAATATGGATGGTGTCACAGAAGGCAGAGACCTCAAACCAGACCAACTGCAATGTCCATCTGCAAGGAAAGATGCGTGGACAGAGGGTTGTACTTTGGGATACACTGTGACATACTACAGCTTCCACAATGAGATGTTTTTCTGTGTTTTGGGGTTTTGTTGTTGTGTGTGTGTTATTTTTGGGGGGGTCATTGCAAAGGTGAAGGGTAGATATGAGATAGGAGATGGGGAGATTGGGGTGCATGATATGAAACTCACAAAGAATCAATAAAAAGTTTTTTAAAATGAAAAAGAAAGATTTATTTGTGTGTGTGTGTGTGTGTGTGTGTGTGTGTGTGTGTGTGTGTGTATACATGTGCCTTCAGGTCACAGAGGCCAAAAGAGGGTGTCAGATCCCCCGGAGTTAGAGTTACCAGTGGCTGTGAGCCATCTGACATAGGTGCTGGAACCAACCTCCAGTCTAATACAAGAGCAACAAAGGTTTTTAATACCTAGGCCAACTCTCCAGCCCCTTCTTTTCTTTTTAGATTTGTTTATCTTATTACTATATGTGTGTGTTTTGCTTGCATGTATGTCTGTGTACCCCATATGTCCCTGGTACACACACAGGTCAGAAGACGACATCAGATCAGCTTGGACTGGAGCTACAGATGGTTGTAAGCTGCCCTGGGGATCTGGGAATCAAACCCAGATCCTCTGCAGAACCAAGTGCTCTTAATGCCTGAGCCAACCATCCAGCCATTTTCTTTTCTTGCAGGTTCTCCCTGTAGTTCAGGCTGACCTGAAACTCACTGTGTAAATAAGCCAGACCGGTCTTAAAAACCCTTGCCAGTCTTCCTACCTCAGTCTCTCAAATGCTGGGATTGTAAGTGAGAGTGTCTGTCTGTCTGTCTGTCTGTCTGTCTTTATTCTGTGCAGTTCAACACTGAGATGATTTAAATAAATAAATTGTAAGCACTCTATCAAAAGCCAGAGGGTTATGTAATAAGTTAAGATCGGAATTCTACCATTTTTTTCCTGAAGTCAGGGTGACAGGGCAAAGGTGAAACCTAATAGCAATAAATACGAAAACTTCCATTTAGGATCAAAACTCTTTGCAGATGGCCAAGAAGAGCTGTGTATTTTGTATTAGTCTGGTAAAGTCATCCTCCTGATTCAGCTTCCTGAATGCTAGGATTATAGGTGCAAGCCACCATACCCAATCAAAATTATGTGTTAATCAGTTTTTCATAGTAACAAGAGCCAGGCTCAACATGGCCAAATCACAAAGGGACATTGAGTACAAAAGACAAAAGTGGGAGGAGCCTTAGGACCATCAGAATCTGCGGTCCTAACTGAACCTTCATTCTTGTCTCCTTTTCATTATTGACTTTTTTTCTCTGCTCAGTGTAGCACAGGCAGCTCTGGGCTTGTCATCATCATCATCATCATCTCATCATCATCATTGTCATTGTCCTGGAAGAGCGCTCAGGAGGATGAGACAAGAAGATTCTGGCTTCAAGGCTAGCCTTAGCTACATGAGAGCTCTTGGGCTGTGTACCAAGCTCCCAACCCCCTCACCGACCAATTGCAAAAAACAGATGAAAACAGAAACTCTGGAGGAAACGTCTTGCTCTCCAATTGCTCTCTCAGGGGAAGGGCTCTGATGAGTCTTGAGCACATGACCATCAGCTGAATATTGATTACAGCCCAGATTTGGTGTATGGCTTGGGTAGAGGGTTGTGTAGCCACCATGCCACCAGAAGCACACACAAGTGAGACGTGGAGAACTGTTGTTATCAGAAGAGAGGCTCAGAAGCCAAAACAACAGAGCTCTGTGTCTTACAAGTCCAAGCCAGTCAACGGTGTTAGGTTAAAAAAAATTACAGTTCTAGGGCTAGAGAGCCGGTGAAGAGGGTAAGAGCGTTCACTGCTCTCGCAGAGGACCTGGGTTTGGCTCCAAATGGCTGTTTTAGAACCATCCCAAACTCCAGTTCCAGAAGATCAAACACCCTCTTCTGGCTTCTGAGGGCACCAGGCTTGCACACAGTGTCCATATATACATGCAGGCAAAACACGCATACACATAAAATGAAATAATTCTAAAAGAAAAAATGTAATTACAGTTCTAAGCCAATATGGTGGCACATCTGTTTGGTCTCAGCACTCAGGCTGCAGGGGCAGGTGGATTTCTGTGAATTCACACAGCCTCATCTACAAAACAAGTTCCAGACCAGACAGGGCTAGGGAATGAAAACTTACCTCAGAAAAGAAAAACAAAACAAAACACCTGCAATGAAATAAGTAAATAAATTACAGTTCTAGGAATCAATAGTGGAATGTATTTAAGGCCTGTGACAGTTCTGAAGTAAAATGTCTGTGTATTCAAGGCAGGACCCCATAGGTAGTATATTAAAAGTGACTGGAGCTGTCGAGATGGTTCAGTGTATAAAGGTGCTTGCTGCCAAGCCTGACCACCTGAGTTTAATCCCTGACAACTTGAGACTGAGCTCTGGGACCTACATGGTAGAAGGAGAATTAACTTCTGAACATTGTCCTCTGACTTACACACACACACACACACACACACACACACACCCCGTAATTAAAGATTCCTGGTGTCAAACCTGATGGCCTTAGTTTGAACCTATAATGTACACAGTAGAGAGAACCACTTCTCAAAACTTGTCCTCAGACCTTCACATGTATGCCATGATAGAAAACCCCCTCCAACAAACAAACAAAGAACGAATAAATAATTAGAAGATAAAAATTTCTAAATTTTTTTAAATAAAATATAATTGGACCAAGAGGATGTAACCACATCAGTGGATGGATTTACTGGTGAATTCTTAGGGGCTGCTAGGAGGTGGGGCCGATTGGAAGGAAGTAGGCTACTTCATGCCTGACTTTGAAGGGTGCATCTTGTCCCCAGCCCCTTCCTCTCTCAGCTTTCCAGCCATTGATGGGTGACCAGCCACTTCTCCTGCCTGTCCTCTTCCCTCCCTCTTGCTGCAACCTGCCATGATATTCTCACACCTCATGTTCAAAGCTGTGACGTCAGCCCACCTGGAACAAAAACCTTTGACATTAAGATCTAAAATCTTCTTTAAGTTACTTAGCTTAGGTATTTTTGGGTTGTTTAGTTTTGGATTAGTTTGTTTGTTTACTCTTTATTGATTCTTTGTGAATTTCACATCATCCACCTTAATCCCATTCATCTCCCCATCCGTTTACATCCTCTCTCACCCTACAATCTCCCCCCAAAAAGAAAATAAAAAATAAAAATACAAAATAGGGTAAAATAAACAAAAGCAAAACAAAACAAAAAACATCTCATCACTGAAGCTGTAGTGTGCCACAGTGAGTCCCACAGTAGACCCTTTTGTCCACACATCTTCACTTGCAAATATTCATGGCAATGAGCCATTGATCTGGTTCAAGGTTTCTGCTACACTCTCAATACTAGATTCTCAGTGGGACTCCTCTCAGATGGTCTGTTGTTGTCCTGTGTCATGGCGATCCTGTAGCTTTGGATCTGCAAGACCAGCCCCTTCAGGAGCAGTTCACAGACAGGGTCGATGTTGGGGTGGGCCAACTCAAAGCCCTGGATATGGGCCTGGGTAGTAGCTGAGTTGGTCGGCCTGCCAGCTCTCCTATACCTTTACCACTGAGACCAGTCTCCCACACTGCCTGGCTAGCTCACCCGATGCCAAAGCTGGCGAGGGGCTGGGCCAGCTCTCTAACTCACCTGTGCCTTCTCCACCAGGGCCAGTGCTACCGTGCTGCCCAGGGAGGTATATCCCCCCCTCTCCCAGGGCTCTCCCAACCGCTGCAGCTGACAAGGGGTGGGGCCGGTTCTCACGACCTTGGGGCCTGTTCTCCAGCCCACCACTGGTGGTAAGGGGAAAGGGGGGCATGTTTTGTTGTGAGTCAAAGTCTTACTATACAGTCTTGGATGACCTGAAACTATGTAGACCAGGCTGCCTCCAACTCAAGAGATCTGCCTACCCTTGCTTCTTTGTTTGTTAAGGTTTTTTGTTTGTTTGTTTGTTTGTTTGCTTTCCAGACAGGATTTCTCTATGTAGTCTTGACAGTCCTGGAATTTACTTTATAGATCAGTCTGACCTTGAACTCAGAGATGTACCTGCCTCTGCCTCCCAAGTGCTGGGATTAAACGCGAGTGTCAGCACTGCCCAGCTACCTTTGCTCCTTGAGGTCTGTGAATAAAGACATATGCCTCAACACCAGACTAGTTCAGGTAATTTCATCACAGTCGTTTCAGGTACTTGAATCACAGTGATGTACTAACTAACTGACAACACTGGTTTTATCACTCTGTGGGACCCCATTGTAACCATATTACATCATGTGGGACCCACACTCTAAAAGGAGCATTAATAAGTGAAATGTCTTCTCAAGGATGGGTTCAAAGGTTCGAGTCATTCAAAGAAAGGACAAAACAATAAAGATGATTTTGTCTAAGGTGGGAGATGTAGCTCAGTTGGTAGAGTGATTGCTTAGGATGCATATGGCCTTGGGTTCGAGCCACAGCATTATATGAACTGAGCATGGTGGTAAATGCCTGATTCTACCATGGGGGTGGGGGGGGAGGTGGGTAGAGACAGAAAGAGCAGGAAGTTCAAGGTCATTGTTGGCTATATAACAAGTTCAAAGCAGCTTGGGATATGTGAAAGAAACCCTTTCCCTCTTTTGTTGGATTTTTTATTTACATATATGTTTGTGTGCCTATGTATGTACCGTGTGTGTTCAGGTGTCCACGGCAACCAGAAAAGGGAATTGGGTTTCCTGAGCTGGATTTATAGATGATTATGAGGAAGTATTCTTGACTACCATGCCATCTCTCCAGCCCTGTGAGACCATTTCTAAAAGAAAAGAAAAGACAAGACAAGAAAAGAAAAGAAAAGAAAAGAAAAGAAAAAAAAAAGACAAGACAAGACAAGACTGTGGGACCAGAGAGATGGTTCAGCGTTTAAGAGCACTTGCTGCTCTTCCAATGAACCAAAGTTCAGTTCCCAGCACATATATGGTGTCTCATAACCAGGGCATCAGACAGCTTCTGATCTCCAAGGACAGACATGTATTTGAGAAATACATACATACATATATACACACATACATATATACATACACACATATGCATACATAAAAACACTAATACACATGAAAAATATGTTTTAAAAAATTTAAAGTCAGGCAGTGCTGGTGCACACCTTTAATCCCAGTACTTGGGAGGCAGAGGCAGGCGGATTTCTGAGTTCGAGGCCAGCCTGGTCTACAGAGTGAGTTCCAGGACAGCCAGGGCTACACAAAGAAACCCTGTCTCGAAAAAAAAGAAAAACCCAAAAATTTAAAGACTATTTTTCTGGAACAGAGGAGCTATCATTGTATCTGAGAAATGGCTGGCTTCAGAATATTTAGAGGCATTTGGGTAGAAAGCTGAGACACTGAAGTACAAGAGACAAAACTAGAACCAGTGGATGAAAGGTACAGGGAGACTAATTACTACTTGGTGTTCGGGAGAGCTTGCTAGTGGCTTCCAACTATGGCCAGTGGCTTGTCTGTCCTTGAAGGAGTCTGTACATCCATACGGAATGGCTAAAGAGGATTCCTATAACAGATGGAAAGCTGGGGCAGGTAACCCGAGGTCCTTAGCACTGTGGATTGACTCCAAGTCTTCACTCATGATAGGCAAGTGCTGGACCACTGAGCTACATCCTCAGCCCTAGAAAGCTTTTTAGAAACACTTCTTTTTCATCCATTGTATTCCGACTTTGAGTTTTATTTTATTATTTTTATTAATGTGTGGGTACGTGCTTCTCTCTCTCCCTTCCTTCCTCTCCCTTCATCCTCCCCGCCCCCCGGTGTGTGTGTGTGTGTGATCATGCCCTGGTGGTAAGTGCTCTTACCCACTAAACCATCATGCTGGCTTTTTTCTTATTCTTCCCATTCCTGCCCACTATTCTGAACCTTCATCTCCTGGGAGGAGTGGCCAAGAGTAGGTGCTTATGATGAGTTGGGAGTGAAAGAGACTCTGGGAGTGTATTGGGATGAGCTCCAACTTTACCATTGTTGCCTTAGGTCCAACCACAGGCAGAACTGAGCCAGCCAGCCATTACAGGTCCAGAGACACCAGAGAGGATGAGACAAAGAGACACCTGGCAGACAAGAGAAACTACTGGTTTGTACCTGAAGACCATATTTCTTTTTTCTAATTTCTTTAAAGATTTATTTATTTACGTATACGAGTACACCATTTCTTTCTTCAGACACACCAGAAGATCCCATTACAGATGGTTGTGAGCCACCATGTGGTTGCTGGGAATTGAACTCCAGACCTCTGGAAGAGCAGTCAGTGCTCTTAACCTCTGAGCCATCTCTCCAGCCCTGATCTTATTTATATTTAACCATTCTTGCTCACTGCTCCCCTTCCTATTTTACCTTCTGGGGAAGAAGAAGCTGAGAGTAGTTAAGATGAACTTGAGGAGAAATGGAATGAAGGGACTTCCCTGGTATGTGTGTGTGTGTGTGTGTGTGTGTGTGTGTGTGTGTGTGTGTGACACACATGCTTCTGTTCCCTGCTACCTCTCTGGTCTCTGCCTCTTCTCATGTCCTCCCTCACAACCCTCTTCCTTATTCTTTCAGTCTGTGATTATCTCCCCCTAGTTGTCTGTGTTCTCTGTGCCTTCCTTTGTGTCTTTGTTTTTTCTTTTTAGAAATGTATTTGATTTATTAAATATGCATTGGTGATTGTCTACATTCATGTCTGTGTGAGGGTGTTGGATCCCCTGAAACTGTAGTTACAGACCAGTTGTGAACTGCTAACTGGGTGCTTGGAATTGAACCTGGGTCCTCTGGAAGAACAGACAGTGCTCTTATCCACCATCCCTCCAGGTCCTGCTTCTTTTTCTTGCACCACCTCAGATCATTTGGTTTTATTCAGTGGGCTTTTGCTTTCCTGCTTCTTCATATTCTTTTGCCTCTAACTACACTTATCTCCAGTTTTGCTGGTGAGTAGGTCTCTGACTTGATCTGTACTTTTTCTGTCCATCAGTCTTCCCAACGGTCCTGAAACTCCAGAGTTTCTAGTGGGAAGGCTTTTCTGAGAATAGTCCTTGGGGTAGCCCTCCCAGTGTGCTGGTAGAGATGGCTACAGACATTTCCAATCCAGCCGTCGTCATGGTAACAGTTAGGGCGGGCCAGGCAGGGGATGTGCGACCAAATGGGCTTGACCTTTCTGTGGGTGTCAGGTTTGAGTGGGAGCTAACTGAAGCAAAAATGCCAACAAGGGTTTCCTGTAGCCCAACCCTAGGGGCTTCTCAGGCGGAGGGTGAAGGGAGCAAGCGACGCCTAGAACAGCTGGCAAGAGAGTGAAGAGACAGAGAGGTATTGCCCTGGCTGCCCAGGGACATATGGGAGGAGTGGTGTGCACACGTGCTGGAATGTCCACATTCCCCAGGTCGGAGGGCAAGCATTCTTGAAGGCTCAGTTCTCATGCTACCACACCAAGTGGCTCTGTGGGTGGGTATTTAAGGTCAATGCTCCACACACAGAAACTCCTAGACTTTTTCAGATCAATTGTCACTTTTTCCATATTGCAAAAGCCTTTATGGCTTTGAGGAAAATATGCTAAAATTAAAAGACCCAGATGATTTTTAAAAAAAAAAATAGATATATAAATGCAAAAATCCAGAGACTTTCAAAGTGAAGGGCATGGCTATAACCTTTTAAATTATCTTTCATATTTATACCAATAAAGACATGGGAGGTGTAAACTGAGGTTAAAAAAAAAAACCTGCTAGCTTAGCAAGGTAACTTTATTTAAATTATATGTACAGGCCTGATTTTACAACTAAACTTCTAGCTCTTTAGAAGTCTCTTTCAGTCTGTGTCATTCTATCAAGCTAGTCTACATCTCTATTGAGCGCCTCCAAACCCAAAAGGGCTCCTCAGCTCTCTTTCTTAGAAGACTCTTTTACCTGTGTCCTGCCAACTGCTTCTCTGTTGTTCCTGCAAGCCCAAAGAGACAATCCCTTCCATAAAGCTCTTCCATAAAGGCTCTTCCAAGGCAAAAGAGAAAGAGAAAAGGAGAGGAGAGTGCCCTCTATCAAAGGTCCAATTGTTTATAAAAGAAGTCTCTAGCTCCTCCCCAAACTGGCATGGTGACAGGAGGCTCCAAGTCAAGTCAGTAGGGGCAAAACTGTTTCACCTTTACTGTGGGATAGCTCGAGGCCACCCAGCTGACTTTGCCTCGGGCCATAAAGCAAAGATCACAAGACCTCTCCCAAGCAACTTGTTTTAAAATAGGCAGAAACTTTCTGTTCTTTAACATTCTTAATGTTAATTTAGAGGGACACCTAACTACATCCCCACAAGACACACCCAAACTGCATCTGACAAATGCAGGATCTATGTGAACTTTTATATTTTGCCAACAATTAGGTTTTCTATGTACAATAATCAAATATCCTGTAGCACATGCCTTTCCTCTCCCAGCTGCCTCTCTCTCTCTCTCTCTCTCTCTCTCTCTCTCTCTCTCCTAATTTTTTAAAATTTTTTAAAGTTCATTGGCATTTGCTGCATGTCTGCTGTGTGAGGGCATCAGTGCAATTCTCTAGCGCAATGCTATGTGGTTTCTGGGATTTGAACTCAGGACCTCTGGAAGAGCAGCCAGTGCTCTTAACCACTGAGCCATCTCTCCAGTTCAGCCTCCATCTCTCAGGGTTGTTTCTTATGTCTACCAGGTTAAGAGAGAGGGACAAATGTCTAGTTCTCTGACAAGAGACAGGAAGTCTAACTGGTCACATGTGATTGTGAAGGGGACTCGGGAGTCCAAGACCTCCTAGGCTTTCCCCCATCTTTATTAGTGAAGGATTTTTCTTTTTCCTATTGGTGCATTTAGGCTCCATAATGAGGTGCCTAAGATGACCTGCAGCCCCTGAAGAGGGAGGCAAAAGGGACACAAGGTACCTTCCGGTAAGTTCCATGGAGGACACAGATTCCCTGGGGATCTGGGCTGTTAAGTCACAAGCTTTCAGGAACATGATGCTGTGGAACACAAGACCACATCACAGCTCTCTCATCAGACAGCAGTGGGTATTTTATACAGCAGAGTAACAGAGACTTTTACACTGGGTACTTACTGCCTTCTTGCCATCCAGCAGCAGGTAATCATTGGGAGGGAAGGGGAAGGGGACAGCACATCCTACAACCTGAAGTCAGCACACTTCAAAAAAGCCACCAGGAGCCGGGTGGCGCAAGCCTTTAATCCCAGCACTCAGGAGGCAGAGGCAGGGGGATCTCTGAGTTCGAGGCCAGCCTGGTCTATAGAGCTATAGAGTGAGTTCCAGGCCAGCCAGGGCTACACAGAGAAACCCTGTCTGGAGGGCAAGGGGAGCAATCTGAAAGGAGAGCAGATTGTACAGAACCGAGAGTGCCCCAGCCTTAGTGAGACGCCAGCCTTTCTTTTTCTGACTCGCAGATCGTGAACCATCGGTTTCTGAGAGTTCATTCCTAGTTTTGCCCTTTGAGAACTGGCCCTAAATCCTCCCTCCTCTTCCCTTTGTGCCCTCCAGCGCTGTTTGCAGAAGATGGGAGGGTGTGGGGACTCTAACGCCCCTCAGTCAGGCCTAAGCTTTGGGACACACACACAAGTCTCCCTCATCTCCTAATGTGCTTGCTTCCTGACAGGTGACAGAATGTGACCCTGAGCCATCCTTGATTCTCTCCAGTTCAGATCTTCCTAATGTCCTTCCTCGAGCCCTGTCTTTTCTGTCAAGTCCTCGACTCATCTCTGATCCGTCCTGCTAGCTCAGCACCCTGGGCTGGGATAGCTTCTCAGAGGTGACAGTAGGAAGACTGAGGGCGCATCACCTGATGGGAGTGAGCAGGGAATGTGGGTCATCGCAGCTGTTGTTCCTGCCAGCCTGTGACCTCTGATGACTTCATTAGAATCTCCCCATCTCTTTTCCATGCCTGCTTCGGCCTAAGCCTGTCACACGTGCTGACTGCTCTCTGGCCTAAGACAGGTCACCTTCTGCTTCTTGTTCAATGCCTCTGCTTATTCCATTCCCTTTGCCCCAGACATCTCTCTTTAAGCCTCAACTTGATGCCACCGTTGAGTTGCCTTAGCAACTCCATGACCCAGTGGAACTATGCCTTTGTGACTATCTTGGCAGACATGACTGCTTTCACACCTGCTCCTCTATTAGAGGGAGCACTCTGTAGAAAACCCTGAGTCAAGTGGACCAGTAGATCTCCAGGGCCCTGCTGAGGGTCACTCACTGACATATGAGTGATGTTGGCCCTGATTAGAGAGATCCCAGGGTCTAAGGTGTGATGCAGAACGGTCCAAACTTCTCAGAGACACCAGGCATGTTTGCGCGACTGGGAGGATCCAGTGTCTTCACTGTGCCTCCTGGCTCTGCCCAGATCACATCTTCCTATGTTCCCATCCAGTGCCAGGCAGATTGCAGGGCAAGAGACTCCTCACCGCTGACCAAACTGTTGACACCCTGCCCGGGTCAAGGGCAGCAAGTGTCAGGCTGGCACACACCTAGGCAGCTAGCTGTCTTCTGAGTTGTCTTTTCACCCCATGGCTTTACTAACCCCTCCCTTGCTGTACCAGGAAGCCCTAGAGAGCAGGCTCTGAGTAGAGAGAGAAGGCAGAGGGCATCCTTACTATCCTTCCTCCCTCCCCTCCTCTCCGCTGGCTGCAGCTGTGCTGCGTGCATGCGTGATGTGGAACTGAGCGCAGTCTTAATTACCGCTCAGCCCTACTCATTAGTGCCTCTGGAAGCCAAGAAGCTCCCAGCTTTGCAAAGACCAGGGCCTCCAGCCCCTGAGCCCCACTAGCCCCACATCTAGAAATTCAGTTCTACATGACTTGGGGGGCCAGAATGGGGGGAAGAGTGGAGCTGGAGGGAGGAGAGGGGAGGCTTAGCCCCCCTCTTGGGCTCTCACTCAAGCGTGCTGAGAATTTCAGGGACAGCATATGGTAAATCTCCACTGTGATCAGAGAGAGATGAACAAATGATTAAATAAACCAAAAGCACTCGAAGCGGGAACACTGATGACTTACCTGCCTCTGAGGGACATAAGCGTGGAGTCTGGTGCATTCAGCATGCCCCTCCCCCCTTTTCTCTATTGTGTAATGAAATGACTGAGCAAAGGAAGCTAAATGGAGGAGGAGAGAAGGATGGACCCTGGAAATGATAAACTCATAGGTCCAATTTCAATATCTAGTAAACATCCTTCACAGAGAGCAACTTGTAGACACCCTCGAAGACCAAATGAGATAATGTGATTGAAAGCACTTTTTGAACTATAAAGGGCTCTAGAAACATAAGATGTTATTCTGTAATATTTCTGCTCGGTGCTGACTACGAGACAGATGCTGCAGGGAGTTTGAAGATTTATGATAATGGCTCGTCACCCACAAGGTACTCGCACAATTTGAGCTGTTTCATTTAATTAGTCATTGCCTCACATGTAGACTACTGCAGAAGCAATCTAAGTGGTCTCCCCACCTCTGCCTTCTCTCCTGCCCCATTCATCTTGCATGGTACTGCCTGGTAAATCTTCCTGAGGCATGGCTGTGATCATACCTGTACAGTTTCTCCTGCTCACTGCAGAGCCAGGAGTCTTTGGCTTAGCAGTCCAGAGCCTACTTGATCTGGCCCTCAGGACTTCCTCCGCCTCATTTCTTTTCTTTCATTGTGGCAGATGGAAGATCAAATCACTTACCCAAGGCACACAGACGCCGAGTGGCAGATGATGAAACCAAGCCCTCACCCCCAGGTGCCTGATTCTGAACCCATCCTTCTTTCTGGCATGTCACCTTCTGACTTTTTTTGATATTGTAAAAGTCCGTATTTGTGTCTCACTAAAATTCATATGTTGAATGCTAATCTCATTGTGATGGTGTTCCAAAGTAATTGACTTCAGGGAAGTAATTAGTGGTGAGTCTGGAGCTGTTGTTATAAATGGGATTAGCGCATGTCCTGTAAGAGCAGGCCCGAGGACCAGCTATCTCTCTCTTTACCATGAGAGGACAGAATGAGAAAATAACAATCTGAAGCCCAGAAGGCAGCCTTCCCAGAGCCTGCCTCTGCCCTACACTAATCTCAAGACTTTTACCCTCCAGAACCAGGGGGAGTAAACGTAATTGTTTAAGCCTCCACTTTACGGTATTTTGTTATAACAGCTGGAACAGACTAAAACAAATGGTTAGAGCTGCTGCAAAGATCTTCCCACAAAGACGTTTTCTCTTTCCTCAGAAAATTTCCTGAGGACCAGTTGCTAGGCATGGGATTACTTGATCTAAAGAGTAGCAATTTTTTTTTCTTACCGTACTGGGAACCAAACCCTGGATCTCAGACATGTCAGAAAATGCATTGAGCTGCACACACAAACCCAGCATTAATATTTTTAATGGTTAGATAAATTGGCATAATGCTTTACAAAAGGCTGATTTCCATTTTAGCCAGGAATATAAATACATGCAAACTTCATGAGACTCTCTGCCCTGCTGGCAGTCAGTGCCGAGTGACTTGCTAATTGAATAAGGGTTTTCTTTTCATTTCTTCCACTGTTGAGGTGAGGCATTTTCTTTATTATTTTTTATTTTTATTGTTGTGGTGCTGGGAATTAAACTAGGTCTCTGAGGATGACAGGAAATGCTTTGCCACTGAGCCACTGTCTCCAGCCCTAAGGTGGGGTATTTTTATTTGTTAGTGTCTTTTGTGATTTATAGCTTTGTCACTAAATTCCTTACATTTAGAAGCTTCAGCTTCAAAGAAGAAAAGGCAGTCTTGAACAGCCGAGACAGTGAGGTCACAGATAAGATTGTTTATACCAGTTCAATCTCAAGTAAACCTTGAAGATTGGAGAAATGGCTCAGCAGTTAGGAGGACTTGCTGCCCTTGCAGGACATCTGAGTTTGGCTCCCAGCATGGACTTTAGATGAAGTACAAACACCTATATATCTCCAGTTCTAGGGGATCTGGCCCTGTCTCCTGGCCTCCGTGGGTACATAGCCACACAGAGATACGTAAATGATTAATTTTAAGTCTTGAGAGTAAATCTTTTGAAAGGCTGAGGTCACTTGAGAGTGTGCTCAGACTGCCTGCTTAGCATACACTAAGCCCTGGTTTCAATCCCTAGAACTCAGAATATAACAAAATGAACATTTAAAGAAAGTGAAGCCAAGCACAGCAGTAGTGGCCCTATGCCTTTAATCTTAGCACTCAGGAGGCATAGGTGGGCAGATCTCTGTGAGTCTGGGGGCAGCCTGGTGAGTTCCAAGACAGTCAGAGCTACACAGTGAGACTTAGAGAGAGAGAGAGGGAGAGAGAGAGAGAGAGAGAGAGAGAGAGAGAGAAATATGAAGAAAAGAGTAAATAAGAAAAAGAGCGAGGAAAAGTAACATCTTCAAATACTAGTCTAGTCTATCTTTAAAGGGAGAACTTGGGCAGACAACATCCTAGCAGCAGATAACACTTCCCCGATCCTGCCAGTGTGCCTCAGCGAAGGACTCAGTGCTGTCAGAGGAAAATGTCTGACTATACAGTGAAATAGTGATACATGTTTTCTTACATAGTGTTAAAGTACTTTTTCTTTCTGCTCTTTTTTTCTTTGAATCTTGGCAGTGCCAGAGATCAAACCTAAGACCTTGAACATGCCAGGCAAGTGCTCAGTCACTGAGCTGTCTGCAGTCTTCCCCTATAGTTTTGTTATCTGACTAAATAACACAACAAAAGCTGAAAGCGTAGATGGACAGATGGTGGAAATAAAAATGTCTCCCGCATTCTCTGTGTCCCAGGCACTTTGTTTCCCTCCCTGGTAACAGAAGATATTACTAATCCCCAGCAAAGCCTCCCAGGGACATTGCAGGCATCTGAGCACATCTATATGCACTTCTGAGGGACACAAAGCATAAACCATGTCCCACCCATTCTTTGCTCTCTTGGAGGCCACTTCCATCAGCTGTAGCGCTGGGCAGGTGTGTTCTACTCTGAGAGAACCCGATGAACAAAATTCCAATTCACATCTACAAAACAAACTTGCAAAGAAACTTCACACATGGAATCCTCATTTCCCTAGGTTTTAAATGTTAAGCTACTTTCACGTGTCTCCATTGTCATTCATTTCACTGAAATGATGTTTATATATTTATGACAGAAACAGTCCATGAAAGAAAAGGCCATTTAAGCTGGAAATGATTTATTAAGTGAGTCAGTTGTCAAAGATTAAACTCCAGTCAAAATGATGTATACTGGCCCAGGTTCTCCCTTTAAGGATAGACTAATATTTGAAAGAGTGAATGAATGTTTTAAAAGTTTGTTTTGGGCTTTGCAGAAACCACTGTCACTTTTCTCCGTTTGCTGCAGCCATGGTCAACCCTACCGTGTTCTTCGACATCACGGCCGACGACGACCCTTGGGCCGCGTCTCCTTCGAGCTGTTTGCAGACAAAATTCCAAAGACAGCAGAAAACTTTCATGCTCTGAGCACTGGAGAGAAAGGATTTGGCTATAAGGTTCCTCCTTTCACAGAATTATTCCAGGATTCATGTGTCAGGGTGGTGACTTCCCACGCCATAATGGCACTGGTAGAAACAACTAAGAAATCACAAAGGGAGACAACTTTGGAGATAGAAAACCTTGGGAAGAAATCAGGAGTCATAGATGCAAACATCAACAATAGAATACAAGAGATGGAAGAAAGAATCTCAGGTGCTGAAGATACCATAGACAGCATCGACTCAACAGTCAAAGAAAATGCAAAATGCAAAAAACGTGTAACCCAAAACATCCAGGAAATCCAGGACACAATGAGAAGACCAAACCTAAGGATTATAGGTATAGATGAGAGTGAAGATTTGCAACTTAAAGGGCCAGTAAACATCTTCAACAAAATTATGGAGGAAAACTTCCCTAACCTAAAGAGAGAGATGCTGATGAACGTACAAGAAGCCTACAGAACTCCAAACAGACTGGACCAGAACAGAAACAACTCCCGTCACATAATAATCAAAACACCAAATGTACTAAACAAAGAAAGAATATTAAAAGCAGTAAGAGAAAAGGGCCAAGTAACATACAAAGGAAGACCTATCCGAATCACATCAGACTTCTCACCAGAGACTATGAAAGCCAGAAGATCCTGGGTAGATCTCATGCAGACACTAAGAGAGCACAAATGCCAGCCTAGACTACTATACCCAGCAAAACTCTCAATCACCATAGATGGAGAGACCAAGATATTCCATGATAAAACCAAATTTTCACAATATCTTTCCACAAATCCAGCCCTGCAAAGGATAATAGGTGGAAACCGCCAATACAGGGAGAGAAACAACACCCTGGAAAAAAATGAGATAGTAACCTTCTTGCTTCAAACCCAAAAGTCGATAACCACTCAAACATAAAGATAGCATCAAGAATGGCAGGTGGCAATAATCACTATGCCTTAATCTCTCTTAATATCAATGGTCTCAATTCCCCAATAAAAAGACATAGACTAGCAGACTGGATACGTAAACAGGACCCAGCATTTTGCTGCATGCAGGAAACGCACCTCAGTGTCAAAGACAAACACTACCTTAGAGTAAAAGGCTGGAAAACAATTTTACAAGCAAATGGCCCCAAGAAACGAGCCGGAGTAGCCATCCTAATATCAGATAAAATTGATTTTCAACCTAAAGTCATCAAAAAAAGACACAGAAGGACACTACATACTGATCAAGGGAAAAATCCACCAACAAGAACTCTCAATTCTGAATATCTATGCTCCAAATGCAAGGGCACCCTCATTCGTAAAAGAAATTTACTAAAGCTCAAAGCACACATCTCACCTCACACAATAATAGTGGGTGACTTCAACACCCCGCTCTCTGAAATGGATCGTTCAGGAAAGCAGAAACTAAACAGGGACACAGTGAATCTAATTGAAGCCTTGGACCAAATGGAACTAACAGATATATATAGAACATTTCATCCTAGAGCTAAAGAATACACCTTCTTTTCAGCACCTCATGGTACTTTCTCCAAAACTGACCATATAATTGGTCACAAATCAGACCTCAACAGATATAAGAAGATAGAACTAATCCCATGCCTCCTATCAGATCACTATGGAATAAGGGTGGTCTTCAATGGCAAAAAAAAAAACAAAAGAAAACCCACGTACACATGGAGGCTGAACAATGCTCTACTCAATGATAACTTGGTCAAGGTGGAAATAAAGAAAGAAATCAAAGACTTTTTGAAATTTAATGAAAATGAAGGCACAACATACCCAAATTTATGGGACACAGTGAAAGCAGTGCTAAGAGGAAAATTCATAGCCCTGAGTGCCGCCAAAAAGAAACGGGAGACAGCATACACTAACAGCTTAATGGCACACCTGAAAGCCCTGGAACAAAAAGAAGCAAATACACCAAAGAGGAGTAGAAGGCAGGAAATCATCAAACTCAGGGCTGAAATCAATCAAGTAGAAACAAATAAAACCATACAAAGAATCAACAAAACGAGGAGTTGGTTCTTTGAGAAAATCAACAAGATAGATAAGCCCTTAGCCAGACTAACCAGAGGGCACAGAGACAGTATCCAAATTAATAAAATCAGAAACGAAAAGGGAGAGATAACAACAGAAACTGAGGAAATTCAAAAAATCATCAGATCTCACTACAAAAATCTGTATTCAACACATCTAGAAAATCTCGAGGAAATGGACAATTTCCTTGACAGATATCAAATACCAAAATTAAATCAGGATCAAATAGACCATCTAAACCGTCCTATAACCCCTGAAGAAATAGAAGTTGTCATTGGAAGTCTTCCAACCAAAAAAAGCACAGGTCCAGATGGTTTTACTGCAGAATTCTATCAGACCTTCAAAGAAGACCTAACACCAATACTCTTCAAACTGTTCCACAAAATAGAAACAGAAGGAACACTACCCAACTCGTTCTATGAAGCCACAATTACACTAATACCAAAAGCACACAAAGATCCGACAAAGAAAGAGAATCTCAGGCCAATCTCTCTTATGAATATCGATGCAAAAATACTCAATAAAATTCTTGCCAACCGAATAAAGAACACATCAAAACGATCATTCACTACGATCAAGTAGGCTTCATCCCAGGGATGCAGGGATGGTTCAATATAAGGAAATCCATCAATGTAATCCACTATATAAACAATCTCAAAGAAAAAAACCACATGGTCATCTCATTAGATGCTGAGAAAGCATTTGACAAAATTCAGCATCCTTTCATGCTAAAGGTCTTGGAAAGATCAGGAATTCGAGGCCCATATCTAAACATAGTAAAAGCAATTTTCAGCAAACCGGTAGCCAGCATCAATCTAAATGGAGAGAAACTTGAAGCAATCCCACTAAAATCAGGGACTAGACAAGGCTGCCCTCTCTCTCCATATCTTTTCAATATAGTACTTGAAGTTCTAGCTAGAGCAATTAGACAACAAAAGGAGGTCAAAGGGATACAAATTGGAAAGGAAGAAGTCAAACTATCACTATTTGCAGACAGTATGATAGTATACTTAAGCGACCCAAAGAACTCCACCAGAGAACTCCTACAGCTGATAAATGACTTCAGCAAAGTGGCCAGATATAAAATCAATTCAAGCAAGTCAGTAGCCTTCCTATACTCAAAGGATAAGCAGGTTGAGAAAGAAGTAAGAGAAATGATACCCTTCACGATAGCCACAAACCATATAAAATATCTTGGCGTGACTCTAACCAAAGAAGTGAAAGATCTGTATGACAAGAACTTCAAGTCTCTGAAGAAA
The DNA here is from genome assembly GCA_036184795.1 of Tokudaia tokunoshimensis. Lineage (NCBI taxonomy): Eukaryota > Metazoa > Chordata > Mammalia > Rodentia > Muridae > Tokudaia > Tokudaia tokunoshimensis. The sequence goes on along the minus strand of BTHU01000004.1, from coordinate 93,706,272 downwards.
GAAATTGAAGAAGACCTCAGAAGATGGAAAAATCTGCCATGCTCATGGATTGGCAGGATTAATATAGTAAAAATGAGCATCTTACCAAAAGTAATATACAGATTCAATGCAATCCCCATCAAAATCCCAACTCAATTCTTCATAGAGTTAGAAAGAGCAATTCAAAAATTCATCTGGAATAACAGAAAACCCAGAATAGCTAAAACTATTCTCAAGAGTAAAAGAACCTCTGGGGGAATCAGTATCCCGGACCTCAAGCTGTACTACAGAGCAATAGTGTTAAAACCCGCATGGTATTGGTACAGTGACAGGCATGTAGATCAATGGAACAGAATTGAAGACCCAGAAATGAATCCACACTCCTATGGTCACTTGATCTTTGACAAAGGAGCTAAAACCATCCAGTGGAAAAAAGATAGCCTTTTCAACAAATGGTGCTGGCTCAGCTGGAGGTCAACATGCAGAAGAATGCAAATTGACCCATTCTTATCTCCTTGCACTAAGCTCAATTCCAACTGGATAAAGGACCTCCACATAAAACCAGATACACTGAAACTAATAGAAAGGAAACTAGGGAAGAACCTTGAACATATGGGCACAGGGGAGAATTTCCTGAACAGAACTCCAATAGCTTATGCTCTAAGATCAAGAATAGACAAATGGGACCTCATTAAATTACAAAGTTTTTGCAAGGCAAAAGACACTGTCAAAAAGACAAAGCGACAACCAACTAACTGGGAAATGATCTTTACCAACCCTACATCTGACAGAAGGCTAATATCCAATATACACAAAGAACTCAAGAATTTAAACTCCAGAGAGGCAAGTAACCCTATTAAAAAATGGGGTACAGAGCTGAACAAAGAGTTCTCACCTGAAGAATATCTAATGGCTGAGAAGCACCTAAAGAGATGTTCATCATCCTTAGTCATTAGGGAAATGCGAATCAAAACAACCCTGAGATTCCATCTCACACCAGTCAGAATGGCTAAGATCAAAAACACAGGAGACAGCAGGTGTTGGCGAGGATGTGGAGAAAGAGGAACACTCTTCCACTGCTGGTGGAATTGCAAGCTGGTACAACCACTCTGGAAAGCAGTCTGGCGGTTCCTCAGAAAACTGGGCATGACACTCCCGGAGGATCCGGCTATACCACTCCTGGGCATATATCCAGAGGCTTTACCTGCATGCAATAAGGACACATGCTCCACTATGTTCATAGCAGCCTTATTTATAATAGCCAGAAGCTGGAAAGAACCCAGATGTCCCTCAACGGAGGAATGGATTCAGAAGATGTGGTATATTTACACAATGGAATACTACTCTGCAATTAAAAACAATGAATTCACGAAATTCCTAGGCAAATGGTCAGAACTTGAAAATATCATCCTTAGTGAGGTAACCCAATCACAAAAGAACACACATGGTATGCAGTCACTGATAAGGGGATATTAACCCAGAATCTCGGAATACCCTAGACACATTTCGCATATCAATAGATTTCTAAGAAGATGGAAGGAGAGACCCCTGGTCCTGGAAAGACTGGATGTAGGGGAACGCCAGGACAGAGAAACGAGAGGGGGTTGAATGGGGAAAAGAGGGAGGGAAGGGGGCTTATGGGACTTTCGGGGAGGGAGGAAACGGGAAAGGGGAAATGATTTGGAATGTAAATAAAAAAAACTTAGAAAATAAAATTTAAAAAAAAAGTTTCTTTTGGGGCTGGCTAACGTCTAAAACTGTTTGCCATGCAAACCTGATGATCCCAGATTGATCTGCAGAACATACGGAATTTTAAAAAAAGAAAGAAAGAAGAGGGGGGCTGGAGAGATGGCTCAGCAGTTAGGAGCACTGACCACCAGAGGACCAGGGTTCAGTTCACAGCACCTGCATGGTGACTCGGAACCATCTGGAACTCCTGTTCCAGGCAATCTGGAATCTTCTTCTGGCCCCATCTGGAATGTGGCACACATATATAGGCACTGATAAACAATCATGTACATAAAATAAAAATACATCTTTTAAAAAAAATTAAATAAAAAAGTTGTATGTGGTAGAGTGCATCTTTAATCCTAAGGGAAGATGGAGGCTTGAAGGCCAGCTAGCAAGGTGGAGAAACAAGGGCTCTTCCTCAACAAAGTAGGAGAGGACCAACTCTAGAAAGTCACCCTCCACCCAAATGTACATACATATATACATATATACTCTCCGTGTCTCTGTCTCTCTCTGTTTCTCTCTCTCCCTCTCTCTCTTTCTCCCCCTCCCCCCTCTCGCTCTCTCTCTCTCTCTCTCTCTCTCTCTCTCACACACACACACACACACACACACACACATACACACAAACACCAAACACACTTTCTCTCAAACAAAATCACCTTTTAAAACGTTTCTTATGTAATTGTTATCTGTTTATTTTTATTTTTGTTTTGAGACAGGATTTTCCTACATAGCCCAGGCTGGGCTCAAACTCCTGATCCTCCTGGCTTACACCTCCCAAGTGCTGGGCTTTCTAGGCCTGAGCCTATAAATCTGGATCTAATTCTTGTATCTGTGTGTGGGTGTGCACACACACCTGGAGGTCAGAGAGTGATGTGGAGGGTCTTCCCCAGTCACTCTCCACTATGTTGTTTGTGACACACTCTCTCACTGAACCTAGAATTTACAGATTCAGGCCAGTCATGGTGATACATGCCTTTGATTCTAGCACTCAGGAGACAGAAGTAGGTAGATCTATCTAAGTGATTTCAAGACCATCCTGTTCTATACAGTGAGTTCCAGGACAGCTAGAGCTAGATAGTGGGATTCTGTCTTTAAAACAAAACGAAACAACACAATGCAATACAAAACAAAACACACACACACAAAAAAAAACAAAAATAAAGACAAAACCAACCAAAGCCATCTTACAGATTCAGCAATATGGGCTGCAAGCCCCTGTCCCCGCCCCCGCCCCACCCCTACCCCCCTGTGTCTTCCCAGGGCTGGGCTTTTTATGCGAATCCTGGGGATCCAAGCTCAGATCTTCATACGTACACAAACATTTTGCTGACTGATTCATCTCCCCAGACTCTAATTTTTTGAAAATGGCATGAGTGTATTAATTCTGCTAGTTCAACTTGGAATTTGTTCAACAAATATCAGAAGTGTAATATATAAAGGAATGGGCTTTCCATATTAGTTGTGTGAGATATACAAACCAGAGTCTTTTGGACAGCTGGGGCTGTCTAGTGTCTTAGTTATGGTTCTACTGCTGTGGTGAGACACCATGACCCAGGCAGCTTACAGAAGAAATAATTTATTTAGGTTTACAGTTTCAGAGGATTAGAGTCCTTGACCATCACAGTGAGGAGCATGGCAGCTGCAGGCAGGCATGAAGCTGGAGAAGTAGCTGAGACCTTACATCTTGATTAACAAACACGAGGCAGAGGAAGGAACAATGGCAATAGCATGAGTCCTTTAAAACCTCAGAGCCTGCTTCCAGTGACACACCTCCTTTAAGAAGGCCACACAATTCTTCCCGAACAATTCCACCAACTGAGGACCACATATTCAAACATGAGTATATGAAGGCTGTTTTAACTATCACAGCCAGTGTAATAAAATCTTGTGCCTCAGCATGGGACATGACTTTTAACTTGAATCACATTAAAAGAGGTAAGTTCCTAAGACTGGTATTCATGGATTTGTTGAAAATGTTCCAGGGGTCTGGCACACCATTATTTGCAGCACTCCAGAGGCAAAGGCAGCTGGATCTCTGTGAGTCTGAGGCCAGCCTGGTCTACATAGCAAGTTCCAGGATAGTTAGGACTATATTGAGAGACCCTGTCTCCAAAACAAACGAACAAGCAAACAAACAAACAAAAGAAAATATTCCAGGGGTTGGATGAATAGCTCAGTGGTTAAGAACACTGGCTATGTTGGACTGGAGAGATGGCTCAGAGGTTAAGAATACTGGCTGCTCTTCCAGAGGTCCTGAGATCAATCCCCAGCAACCACATGGTGGCTCACAACCATCTATACTGGGATCTAGTGCCCCTTTCTAGCATGTAGACATACATGCAGGCAGAATACTGTATACATAATAAATACATAAATCTTTTGCAAAAAAGACTAAATGTTGTGGATGGATGGGTGGCTTCTCAAACTTAGAGAAATCAGGCAGAAGCCACTCGGTGTTTCCTAAGGAAGAGTCAGGATCCAGTGAAATCCCTGGGTCCCTGTGTTCAAAGCTGAAGGGAAGAAGGTGTGTCAGGCAGGGTCATCTCTGAGGGCTTTACGCCCGACGGCCTGTCCTGGTAGGCATGGGAAGGTGTAACTTAGAATAGCAACAGCAAAATATAAAAGACATACTGTAGTTTGAGGAGGAACAGGTCTTCTCCAGTTTGCTAGGACAAAGTCTGAGTGACTGCAGTATATACAGTCAAGATAGCTTACAGTCTCTCTGGCCAGGCAAAGCAAAGAGCATTCCTTGAGAACCAAGGGTCACAGCCAACCCTCTCCAGGCTTAGAAGTGACCCAAATCCTAACCAGTCTCTCGTTCTTCTCCAAGGATCTTCAGAATGGTTCCTAGAGGTGAGCGTAGCAAGCCAAGATGCTGCCAGGCAAGAGCCAGACTGGCAGCTCAGGAGGCTAGGGCGGGGCCACAGGAAGACTGGACTGCAGGGAAAACTGGAAGTGTGAACTTAGCAGGCAAGACTTCCTTGTTAAAGCCTTTTAGAGCAGTACATGGACAGATGACATCATGCTTGACTTTGTGGTGACTTGAATAGGTTAGTCCCCCATAGTCTCATGTGTTTGGATGCTTGGCCCATGGGGACTGGTGTTATTAGGTGGTGTGACCTTGTTGAGTAGGTGTAGTCTTGTGGGAGGAAGTGTGTCACTGTGAGGGTGGGCTTTGAGGTCTCTATGCTCAAGCTCTGCCCAATGTGGAATCAGAGCCTCCTGCCGGTAGCCTTCAGAAGACAGTCTCTTCCTGGATACCTCTGGATCAAGATGTAGAACTCTTGCCTCCTCCAGAACCAAGTCTGCCTGCATAATGCCATGCTTCCCACCATGGTGATAATGGACTGAACCTCCGAAACTGTAAGCCAGCCCCAATTAAATGTTTGTCTAAAAGTTGCCTTGGTCATGGTGTCTCTTCACATCAATACAACCCTATCTAAGACAACAGAGGCATCTATTAATTTTTTATTATTTTCACCCTGGGTATCGGTTTGTTTTGGTCAACTAGTGTCATCTGAGAAGAGGAAACACTTGAGAAATGCCCTCCATCAGATTAGTTTGTGGGCAAGCTTGTGGGACATTTTTGGTTTTTGATTAATGATCAATGTGGAAGGGCCCAGCTTACTGTGGTCAGTACCATCCTTGGGAAGATGGTCCTGGGGTATACAAAAGGCAGAATAAACACGTCAGAGAGAGCAAGCCAGTAAGGAGCATTCCTTGGTGGCTCTGCTTCAGTTCCTGCCTTGAGTTCCTGCCCTGACTTCCCTTCGTGATATACTATAAACCACAAGCTGAAATAAATTATATCCAAATTGCTTTTGGTCATGGTGTTTTATGACAGCAAAAAAAAAAAAAAAAAAAACAACCAAAAAACCAAAAACCCATAGCTATGTTACTGTGGAAACCATATTTCTCACATTCATTTTGATAATTAGCACCTAATATAGAAAAGATATAGAGATATCTGAAGCAATTAGAATGGTCAACTCTGGATGGAGGAATTATTTTTTTATTTTTACATATATTTAATCATTCATTTATATATTTATTTGTACATGCAAGCAACACACACACACACACACTCATGCATGTGGAGGAAGACCAGAGTACAACTCGTGTCATTTCTCCTTCAATCATGGGGGTCCCAGTGGTCAAACTCAGGTTGTCGGGCTTGACAGCAAGTGTCTTTACCTGTGAGCACCTCTCCAGCCCCTGGATTTATGGTAAAATCACTTTGATTGAGGCATTATTTACACATCTAGACTCATTCTGAGTCTAGATGACCCTGACTTTGATGGTTTGGCTGATGACTTTTCAAGATAACTGTGAGAAGGTAACACTCATTCAGTAGAAATCATACTGAACATTTTTAGTTCAGATTCTTTCCTGGACTTGTGGCATGCTTTACAACACTCCTGCAATCCTGGGCAGTTTAAACAACAAATATTGCAGTAAATTGTGTGACTAAACTGTGATGTGTGACAGGCTAGGTGTAAGTACTGGCTAGTTTTGTGTCAACTTGACACAAACTGAGAGGAGGGAACCTCAATTGAGAAAACGCCTCCATAATATCAGGCTGTACACAAGCTTGTTGGGAATTTTCTTAATTAGTGATTGATGGGGGAGGGCCCAGACCATTGTGGGTGGGGCCACCCGAGCTGGTGATTGGGGTTCCATGAGAAAGTTGACTAAGCAAGCTATGAGGAGCAAGCAAGCAAGAAGCACCCTTCCATGGCCTCCGCACCAGCTCCTGCCTCCAGGTTCCTGCCCCTCTGTCCTGACTTCCTTTGATGATGGACTGTGATATAAAAATGTAAGGGAGAAAACTCCTTCCCTTCCCTTCCCTTCCCTTCCCTTCCCTTCCCTTCCCTTCCCTTCCCTTCCCTTCCCTTCCCTTCCCTTCCCTTTCCTTTCCTTTCCTTTCCTTTCCTTTCCTTTCCTTTCCTTTCCTTTCCTTTCCTTTCCAAGTTGCTTATGGCTGTGGTGTTCTATCACAGGGAGAGGAAAACCTAACTAAGACAGTATCTTACATGCATTTTTCCACCTACCACTTCCAATGTATCATGGGCTTGTTGGAACATAAGCTAGTAAGTTAAGAAGCTACTGTACATTTACTGTATTTTATCAGGAAATGTATCAAGTTTATTGAATAAATGTACTTATTATTTACTTATTCTTCTTTTAGAAATCAGACCTAGAGCCAGTATAAGCAAACATTCCACCACTGAACTATACTTTTTTTCAAGACAGGGTTTCTCTGTGTAGCCATGGCTGTCCTGGAACTCATTCTGTAAATCAGACGGGCCTCGAATTCGGAAATCCACATGCCTCTGCCTCCAAGTGCTAGGATTAAAGGCGTGCACCACCACTGCCTGGCTGAACTATATTTCTAACCTTAAATACATTTTGTTTAATTTTTGGAACAGGGACTCATGTAGCCCAGGCTGGTCTTGAATTCAATGTGGTAGAGGATGGCCTCCTATTTTGATGTTGTTGTGTTTTGGGGTTTTTCTGGTTTTATTTCAAGACAGGGTCTCACTGTGTAGTCCTGGCTGGTGTAGAACTCACTGTGTTGACCAGGCAGTCCTTGTACTCATAGAGTTCTGCCTGTCTCTGACTTCTGAGCTGTAATTAAAGGTGTGATATACACACACACACACACACACACACACACACACACACACACACACAAACCGCCCCCCAACTCTGAGGATAAGGTGGATGGTGGACGGTCTTGAATGTGAGGATAGTCTTGAACTCACAATCTTCTTGCCTCCATGTGCACTATGTCTAGAGAAATACATCAATTTTGTACATTGAGTTTGTTCAGAGCAAGTAAGGAGCACAGGCCAGCAGAGGAAGGGAGTGGTCATCGTGCTGGGGAGTGCTTGTTCAGAGCTGTGACTCCAGTGCAGGGCTGTGGGCTTTGGAAGAACGCTGGCTATGTTGTGTTAGCAGTGTTTCCCAACAAGCTGGTGGAGTTCTCAAGCCCCCAAAGATGCCAATGGTGAGTCCCTAGGGGTTGGCTTGTACCCGTGGGTCTCCATGCCCACTCCACTTAGAGCCCATGTAGAGCTCCACTGTGCCTTGTAGAGCTAGGTACCAAATTCTTCCAGCAAGCCATACCTCATGTCCTACATACCATATGTTTCTAGCAACAATATTGGAAGAAAGTATAGGAGTAAATATTTCTGACTTCAGAGTGGACAAAAGCATGAGTACTAAATTAAAAATAGGAAAACTGAACTTTATTAAGATACGTAACCTTTGTTCTTCAAATAATATCGGAAAAAATGAATAACACATAGAATGGCATTAAATACTTATAAATCTGGTATCTGATGAGAATTCTACCTGGAACCTATAAAGACTCCTTGGGTGTGTTGGCTCCTGTCTATCAATTCTAGCCCTTGGAGGGCTCAGGAGAAGGAGCAGCATGAGTTCAAGGTCAGCTTAAGGTGCATAGTGAATTCTAGAGCATCCTGGGCTGTAGAATGAGACTGGGTCATTATTGAAGAGTAGGGAGAGAGCAGGGAAGAAAGAGGGGAGAGGCGAGAAGAGAGAGAGAGAGAGAGAGAGAGAGAGAGAGAGAGAGAGAGAGAGAGAGAAAGGAGAAAAAGAGGAGAGGGTTAAGGTACTTACCACTAAGCCTGGTGAGCACATAGGAAAGGAGAAAACCAACTTCCAAACATTGTCCTCCTATCTCCACATGCACACATGTGCACACATAAATAATAAATAATATTTAAATAAATATTTTTTATAAAACAAAACAGCAAAGCATCTCTACACCTCAATAATGGAATAACAAATAGTCCACTAAGGAAAGACAACATATCTGAATAGAATCCCTTCAAAGACAACATGGACAGGAGTCCTAGCCATTAGGGGACAGCAACTCAAGAGTATACTCAAATATCGCTTCACCTCTACTAGGATGGCTATGACCAAGTAAAAAGATAATACCAAATATTGGCAGGGTGTTTGGATTTGGAACCCTCCTACATTGCCAGTGACAATGTAAATGGCATGCCACTTAGGAAAACAACCTTGCAGTTCCTGCAAAGGTCAAGCTGTGTGTGGGACTCAGCAAGTCCCCTCCCCATTGAATACCCAATGAATAAGTCAGCTTTGCACCCCTATCGAGAAAGGCCTGAGGCAGCTAGCTTGTAAAGAAAAAGATTTATTTTGGTTCATGGTTTTGGAGGTTTCAGTTCAATACCAAGTGACATCATTGCTAGGTCTCTGGCAAGACAGCACAACATGACATGACAGGCATGCATGGTTCATTTCATGAATCAGAACACAGAGAAGACCTGCTGAGGTCCATCAATCCTTCTAAAGGCCTGGAACATCTCTCACAGGTGCCACCTTGGGGCCTTTAACAAGGATCTCATGGAACCATCCAACATCCAAACCTTAGCATCACAGAGAAATGAAAGGACACCCCCACAAAACAAAAACAGTCATTGTTGAGTTATTCATCACAGCCCAAACTGAGCACCAAGTGTGGCAGTGCATGCCTGCAATCCCAGCACTTGGGAGGTGGAGGCTGGTGGATCAAGAGTTCAAGCTAGGCATGGAGGCACATGCCTTTAATCCCACCAGGCATATCTCTGATTTTGAGGCTAACCTAGTGTCTTAAGATTTCCATTGCTGTGAAGAGACACCATGGCCAAGGCAACTCTTATAAAGGACAATGTTTAATTGGGGCTGGCTTACAGGATCTGAGGTTCAGTTCTTTATTATCAAGGCAGGAGCATGGCAGTGTCCAGGCAGGCAAGGAGCTGGAGGAATGAGAGTTCTACCTCTTCATTCAAAGAAATCCAGGGGCCAACTTTCTTTATGCAGCTAGGAGGAGGGTCTCAACACCCACCCCCACAGTGATACACTTCCTTCAACAATGCTACACCCACTCCAACAAGGTCACAGCTCCTCTTAGTGCCACTCCCTGGGCCAAGCATATTCAAACCACCACACCTGGCCTACAGAGCAAATTCCAGGACACCCAGGAGTATCCAGAGAAACCTGTCTTGAAGAAAACAAAAACCAAACCAAACTCTTAGCTACAGAGTGAGTTCAAGGGAAGCCTGGGTTTATGAGAGATCCTGCCTCAAAATAAATAGATAAATAGCCCAAAGTGGAACCAACTCAAATACTTGCCAAAATATACACAATGAAATATTTTCAATAACAAGGAATTATGTTATTCCTTGAAATATGCACACATACTACAATATGGTTAAATCTTGAAAACATAATGCCAAGTGAAGGAAGTCAATCACAAAAGATCACAAAAATGCAAATTTTGGTGCCCGAAAGATGACTTCATGGTTAGGACTGCTCTTCCACAGAACCTAGCCAGGTTTACTTTCTAGCACCTGCATGGCAGCTCCCAACCATCTGTAACTCAGATTCCAGGAGATCTGTCTCCTTCCAGCCTCCTTAGGCACCGGGCATACAGTGTATACAGACACACATGCCGGCAAAATACCCATATGCATAAACATTTTTTAAATATTTTTTTAAAGAAAGAGGCCTTCCCTCCTCAATTTAAAAAGGCAAAATGTAAAATTTCATTTACGTGGAATGTCTAAAATGGGCAAGTGGGTAAAGACAGCAGATTTGTGCTGATTAAGGTCTAGTGTTTAAGGGAGCAATGGTGACACCTGATAATGAATAGTTTCTCTTAAAATATATCCTAGTTTGCTTTCTGTTGCACGACCTAAAGCGACTTGAGAACAGAGGATTTATGCCAGCTTACTGCTAACCGTCCATCATGAAGGGAGTCAGGGCAGAACTCAGGGGAGGAACCTGGAAGCAGGACCTGACACAGAAGCCATGGAGGAGGTTGCTTATGGGTTTGCTCCCCCTGGCTTTCTCAGTCGGCTTTCTTAGACAACCTGTGCTGCCTAGTTTTATGTCAACTTGATACAATCTAGAGGTATCAAAGAAGGAAACACAATTGAGACTATGTCTCCATAAGATCGGACAGTAGGCAATCCTGTAGGACATTTTCTTATTTAGTGATTCATGAAGCGATTCCAGTCCATTGTGGGTGAGGCACCTGTGGGCTGGTGGTCCTGGGTTCTTAAAACAGCAGACTGAGGGCTGGAGAGATGGCTCAGTGGTTAAGAGCGCTAACTGCTCTTACAGTGGCCCTGAGTTCAATTCCCAGCAACCACATGGTAGCTCACGACCATCTGTAATGTGATCTGATGCCCTCTTTTGGTGTGTCTGAAGACAGCTACAGTGTACTCATAGACATAAAATAAATAAATCTTTAAAAAAATCAAAACAAAAACAAACAAACAAAAAAAACCCCAGCAGACTGAGCAAGCCAAGAACAAACCAGTAAGTAGCACCTCCCCATGACTTCTGCATCAGTTCCTGCCTCCAGGCTCCTGCCCTTTTTGAATTCTTGTCCTGACTTCCTTTGATGATGAACAGAGCTGTGGAAGTATAAGTCAAACAAACCCTTTTCTCTCCAAGTTGCTTTGGTCATTGTCTTAGTTAGGGTTTCTGTGAAGAGACACCATGACCATGGCAACTCTTATAAAGGAAAAGATTTAATTGGGATTTGCTTGTAGTTCAGAGGTTTAGTCCAATATCATCATGGCTGGAAGCATGGCGGCGTACAGGCAGACATAGTGCTGGAGAAGGAGTTGAGAGTTCTACATCTGAATACACAGGCAGCAAAAAGAGACAGTGAGTCACTGAGCCTGGCTTGAGTATCTGAAACCTCAAAGCCCAACCCAGAGACACACTTCCTCCAACAAATCCACACCTCTCAATAGTGCCACTCCCTATGGGCCTATGGGAGCCATTTTCCAAACCACCACAGTCATTGTTGCAGCAATAGAAACCCTAAGTCAAAACCCAAGACCATCTGCCCAGGGGTAGCACTGCCCACAGTGAGCTGGGCATCACAAATCATTAATAAAAAGATGGGGCAGGGGTGTTAAGGCTTGTGCCTTTAATTCCAAATCCCAATACTTGGGAGACAGATGCAATTGTATCTCTATGAATTTGACAGCAGCCTGGTCTATATAGTGTGCTCCAGGCCAGGCAAGGCTAAATAGTCTCTCTCTCTCTCTCTCTCTCTCTCTCTCTCTCTCTCTCTCTCTCTCACACACACACACACACACACACACACACACAGTATGATATGTAGCTGTTCCCTAACTTAGTCCCAGCACTTGGGATGCAGAAGCAGGTGGTCTCTGTGAGTTGTGAGTTCAAGGCCAGCCTGGCCTACAGAGCAAGTTCCAGGATAGTCAGAAGTACACAGAGAAACCCTGTCTTGACCTCCCCCGACTCCTAAGAAGAAAAGACTGTATTCTTTGTGGTTTTTTTTCTCTTTGTATTATTTCTCTCAGTTTTTCACGTTTTAATGTTCAGGACGATCCTTTACTTCAGACGGATGTGGTCAGAGGTTGAAGAAAATGCATTCGCTTCGTCCTTGACAGTGTACACGCTTTCTTCTGCTCCTCAGCCTCTGGCTGTATGAGCTCTCTCTCTTTTCAGGGTGCTACCACGTACTGGGACAGAAGGGTGGGGCCAGAGGACACGTGCAAGGGTAGGACAGAGATGCCAGACCCAAGGCGAGCGGCCTCTGTAAGCTGTACTGCCCCCTTGTGGCCGGGCATGCTCCTGTCTTGTGTAACGTCCTTGACCTCGGCATTGGCATTCTTCTGAAGAAAACCTTTAACTCAAAGCTCTCCTTCAAACTTTATTCTTGTTGCTTGTTACTATTATAAAAGTATTTCATAAAACTCAGGGAAATCGTAAATAAAAAAAATGACAAAATTACCTGTAAATCTAATCCCTAGAGATAACCAAGGAAGACACTTGGGTAATTATTCTTCCAGGCTTTCTTCTAGTTCTTTCTCTTCTTTCTTTCAGCAAAAATGAGATTACAAGCGGTGTGTACGGGTGTGTGCATGTGAGTGCAGGTGCCCATCAATGCCGAAGGCATTGGATCTCCTTAGGCTGGAGTTAGTCTGTTGTGAGCATCCCACATAGGTGCTGGGCGTCAAACTCAGGTCTTGTGCAAGAGAAGCACATGCCCTTACGTACTGAACCACCTTTCTAGCTTCTACTTACTTTTACTAAAAAAATCTTAAAATTTATGTGAATGTGTGCGAGCCTGCATGAGTATATGAACTCTATGCCAGTGTGGGAGCCTGGCAGCCACAGATGTCAGATCCCCTGGAACTGGATCAGAGACTGCTGAAGCATCCTTTGGTTGCTGAGAATCAATCCTGTGTCCTCCGGAAGAGCAGAGGTTTTTAACCTCTGAGCCACTTCTCCAGCCTTTTCTTCACTATTAACACAGGGCTGATCCCATAGAATCCTGTTTTGTTTTGTTTTTCCCCTCAGACATGGTCTTCCTATGTAGTCCTTTCCTGTTATATGTCTATATACATATTTCATAAAATTTAGGGAAAGTGTAAATTTTAAAAAATGATAAAATTACCTGTGAATCCAATCCCTAGAGAAAACTAAGAAAGGTGCTTGGTTATACATTCTTCCTTTGCCATCTATGTGACCTGCAGCCTTCTGCTTTGAAGGGGGAATAGTCTTCACTGACTTATTAAGGGACCATGTGAATTTATGTTTTAATCACTGAAATGTGAGAAATGTGACCTTGCACTCTCTGAAGATTGTGCCTTAAGAAAGATGGAAGTTTTCTCTGCTTTCCCTTTCCCTCTGGCATGAGGTAGGTAAATTCCAAACATAGGCTGCGTCTTCTGACTGAGAATGGAGGTGATAATGCAGACTGGAGCCTCCAAGGACCCTATCTGATGCACAATGTAAACAAACAATCCCTTGGTCTGTTTCTTGCTGAGACATAATGTATGCAAAGCTAATTAAAAGACATTCACATGTGAGTGTTATTTATACCATCACAGGAAATTCTTGCCTGGAGGGCTGGAAGAGAGGGCTCCTTGTAGCTTCTAGGTTATAGCATCAGATCTTCTCCAAATGTAATCCAGTCTCAAGAAGCTCAAGACACGACTTTGGGAGACCTGAGCCTAGGCCAGTCCTCCCAGATTTAGGGGTTGGATAGAAAGGCCGGGCATGGAACAGTGCGCTTTACACAAGCACCTTGCTTGTTGGATGGGTAATGTGTTCTTATACAGAATCTAGTTCCTGACTCACCAATGATCTTGAAGCTCTTTTCCATAGAAAAAAGAAAAAAATTAAGACATGGACGCCATGAGTCAGTACATTCTTTGTTATTGTGTTCCAGACAGGGTTTCTCTGTGTAGCCCTGGCTGTCCTGGAACTTACTCTGTAGACCAGGCTGGCCTCAAACTTAGAGATCTGCCTGCCTCTGTCTCCCGAGAGCTGGGATTAAAGGTGTGTGCCACCACTGCCAGACAGAAATTTTTATTATTAGTTTACGTTGTATCTGTGCATGTGTCTCTCTGTGGGCACATGTGTGCGCATGTGTGTGGAGACCAGAGGTTGACACAGGTTATCTTCCGTTATTGTTCTCCACTTTATATATTGAGGCAGATTTCCTCACTTGAACCCTCAAACAAGGCTTGCTGACTTGGCTCTTGTAGCTAAACAGCTTTCTCTGGAGATCCTCTGTCTCTGCCTCCCATGATGCACGGATTTTATATGGTGGTCAGGGATCCCAAGTCTTGTTTCTCAAGCTTGAGTGGTAAGTACCTAGTAAACCATCTCCTGAGCCCAAAAAATGAATTTTCTTTTTAAGACAGGGTCCCTCTCGATAGCCCCGGCTGTCCTGGAACTCTCTTTGTAGACCAGGCTGGCCTCGAACTCACACAGATTCATATATTTCTTGCTCCCCAGTGTTGAAATTAAAGGCACGTGCCATCATGCCTGGCACTGCACTTTTTTAAGAGAACATTTTATTTGATTTTAGAGACCTGTTGCTGGACGTGCTAATGCACACATCTAGTCCAGGCATTCCGGAGGCAGAGGCAGGAGAATCAGGAGTCCAAGGCCACTTTAGGCCCACACAAGACTCTAAAGAAGCAAAACCTTGTTATTAATCTGGAAATGCTGTCATTCTTGTATTTTTAGAATTAAGAAATGTGTTTACAAAAAAGGATGATAATAATTAATGATAGTATTTTCAATGACCCCCCCCCAAAAAAAAATATAGCTGTCCTCACTGGCCTGATTGTCTTCCTGGTGCAAGAAACTCTAAAACTCAGGAAGTGTTATTTCCAGTGTGGAAGGATGAACACAGGAGGCGAGGCACGGTGTGTCCTCAAAGGTGGGCCAGGAACGGCTCTGTGGAGGCCTCCAGGGGCAGCAAAGACCTATAAACACACATCTGGGCACCAATTCATAGCACACTTTCAGAGGGCTCTGTGAGAGAAAGCCCAGCTCCCCCTCCCCCCAGCATGTGATTGGCTGTTTTTGAATAAGGTGTGTAAGTGACCAGAGGAACAGAGTTGACATCACTATCTCTTTCTGGAAACATTGCTGACAGGGTGTGAAAACGACTGTAAGTGATAAAGGCAGGCTCTAATTAAGTCCTCAGTTCAGCTAGACTCCAGCCTTGATGCAAGGGATGGAACTTAACTGGGTGGGGAGAAAGGATGATGGTTTTCCTTAAGCCACTCAGCAGGTACTCGGTAAGGATGCTCACTAGCAACTAGTCAGTCTGGACTCGAGGCCGGTTGGCCCTGATACCTTTACCAATCCTTGTCCTGGAAGTAGCTCTGTAGACCAGGCTGTCCTCCAACTCAGATCTGTGCCCCCAGTACCTTACTAGGATTAAAGGAGTGTGCCACCACTGCCCGGCTTCCTTTACCAATTCTTGGTGTGAATAATCTAGCAGAATCTCTTGATATACCAACAGGAGGTAAGAATCCTGCTCCCTCACCGTAAAGGTTGTATGGCCCATCCCAGAAGGACACAGGACCTTCCAAAGTAGAACAGATTGAGAAACAGAGCTCAAATCTCTTGGACAGAAGAATAAGAAATCCGAATTTGTCCTGGTGGCCTGTTGGGCAGGGAGAGGATCCTTCCAAGCCTAGAGATTCCAGGCACGGTCCCCAGAGCACTAGCCTGCTACACAAGCTTCATCAGACCCCATCTGGAAACTGGGCTCTGAACTGAGATGATGAATCTAGATCTTAGGAAAGGTTGGGCCTGAGTCGGGCACAGTGAGGACGTGGGAGGGCAGCATTTGGGACACCTAAAGAATAAGAATTAGTGAGAGGGTCTTATAAGGGACAGCCAGAGATAGCCTAGAACGGGAAGACTGGGGACCAAATGGGAACAGAAATGAGAGTTGAATACTTGAGTCAGAGCTGATGGAGTTGTGTTAGCCTAAATTGTAAATTGCCAGTGGTCAGTAGTGAAGCTGATGGAGGGTCTGGGGAAGAATGGGGACACTGGAGGAAGACAATAGCGACAGGAAGAAGAGGAGAAGAGAGAGGAGCGAACAACTTGAATCAGGGAGCTAGGTGTGTCGTGGTGCAGTGCGTACCTGTAATCCCAGAGCTTGGGCGGAAGCTGTAGGATCCAGGACCCTATCTCAAGATAAACAGAATAAGTATAGGTACGACCATGTCAGACTGAGTGCTGGGTGAACCCGGTGCTGGTACGGTGCAGGCCGCGGCTGTGCGGCCCCGGTTTGGGGGGATGTCACAGTTTGTCATGTTTGTCCTCAAAATATAAGTTTGGGGAGCAGGTGAGGTTGTTAGCGCAGTGGTCAGAAATTCCTCCACCGCTACACCACATACCAGAGCGAGCCTGCTTTCCTACACTCCTGTGCCAAGGCTGGCAGCCTCCAAAGAGTCACCCGAAAACTCAATTTAAACCGTTGTTCTGAGGCTGAGCTCAGGCTCGCACATGACTGGCGCAGTGCAGACCGGGACCGCACAGCCGCGGCCTGCACCAGCACTGGGTTCACCCAGCATTCAGTCTCCGCCCCGGCGGCGGCGGCGGCACCGGCTGCCCCAAACTCACGCTTGCGCGACCCGCACGTTTCCTCGGTCCCAGCCCCAGCCCCAGGGAGCTGCACAGCAGCCGGACCAAGACCTTGATCCTGACCCGGCCGCGGACGCGTGGCCCGGCGCTCTGGGACTCCCAGGGGCTGCGAACTACAGCAAGTGCGGGAGCCACGAGCAGGGGGCGCTCACGGGATGCCCCGGTCAGTGCCGGGTGGGGCGGAAAGCGTAGGTCCTGTCACTCGCTGAACCACTATGGTAAATCCCTAGAGGCGCGGCGTGGGCGAGAAGCCACTGGAGGGAATGATGAGGTCCCCGAGGGGCGGAACAGCTACTCGCTGCTCGCTGGGCGCCTTCCGTGAATGGAGGGCGTCAGAGAATAATTTGCGTCCAAACCAGGGAAATTCTCCGGTCTGTAGGGAGGAAGAATTGGAGCTCGTTATTACCGCATCCCCACCACACAAGCGCACACCAGAAGACGCAAAACCCCGTTGTCATTATACAAACACGTGTGCCGGGAAACCCTCTTTAACCGCATCCCCACCACACAAGAGCCAAGACCCTTTTGTCATTACACAAACACTTGTGCAGGGGCCAAGCAGATTCCTTTGCTAGAACACGTACACACGAAGCGCCACCTAAAAAGTCTGTCACTCATTAAACACAAAACCCGAACCTAGGACCGTGCCAGACACATTCAGGATAAGGCAGTTATGGGTGTTTGCAACCTGACTTTCCTGACTGTACCCTTCAAGGCAGGGCTTGGTAATTCTCCCACCCCTCCCTAGAAATCCACTTACACAAGCACTTTCGAAGATCACGTGGATTTTATTGAGGGCTTCTAGAGGAAAGCAAGGGAAGGACATGTACGCAAAGGGCAGAGGGCACAGCCCTTCATTCTTCCAGAAAGTTCTGTTTTTGACTTTTTGGCTGTTTCTTTTGTCCCCTTTATTTGAGCAGCGTCTGAATCTCGCCTACCTTTAGCTGCACCCCCAAGACTTTCCACTAGGTTTTGAAACATCTTCACTCGTTTGTGCAGAGAGGAGTGGGAGGTCTTGCATCTCCTGAATTGCTCATGAGCATGCACACTTGCTTATCCAGGCAGCCTGCTCTGCATTCCCTGCAGTTAGTCAACACCACCCCACCTCCACCTTCTTTCTCTTTCTTTCTGTAGGTGGAGATAGACCGGCATCCCCCCATCGAGTGCATGCGCAGGTGTCTTCCTTTATCGCTCTCCAGCTTGATTTTTTTTTTTTTACAATTTCCAGTTTCCAATTCTTTGCAAACAATTTTATTTGTTTGCATTTCCATGTATCTGCACAAATTCACACTTGTAGGAACCAGAGGACAACTTGTGAGAGTCTGTTCATCAGTTCTCTCCTGACATGTAGGTCCTGTGCATCAAACTTGGGTTCTCAGGCTTGGTGGCAATAAACTGTACCCATTGAAACATCTCACCAGCCCTAGTCTTATTTTCTGAGATAGGGGTCTCTTCCTGAACCTGGATCTTACCATTTTAACTAGACTGGTTGGCCAGTAAATTCCGAGAATCCGCCCAGGGCTGGGATTGCAAGTACCATCAGTGAGTACTGGAGATCTGAACTCTGGTCCTCATGCTGACCCAGCAAATACTTTACCCAAAGAGCTCTCTCCCCAGCGTCAGTGCCCCACCCCCTACCCCAAGCCCCTGTCCCCTGACCCACACACACCTTTTCCCATCCCACTAGTCTAGAAAGCCCTGTGAGGTAGGAGTTATTCCTGCTTTGCAGCTAAGGCAGCTAAGGCTTAAGGAGATTAAGTAGCTTCCTCAGTCTCACAGGTAATAAGTGACAGAGCTAGCCTGTCCACTCAGGCATTCAGGATGTCCCCTTTCTTCAAGGCATGAGGCATCAAGGAAAGAGTCGGACTGAGAACCCACAGCTTGTGCAATGTTCTAGGTGTGTCAGTGAACAGTGATCACTGAATGTGTGGTTTCCACATTAGAAGAATGTGCACTGTCCCTGGCTAAAATCTGTGACTCTTTGGCATTTGGACTCGAAGCAATGTTTCGAAGACATGGAATTCTATCAGGGCAGGCATAATATCAAGCGTCAGAGACAAAAATAGAATTGTGAACTTGAGGCCAACCTAGGCTACATGGTGAGACTCTGTCTAAAAATCAACAACATAATAAGTAATTATATCAGAAAGTTTAATTTAGTAACTTATACACATTTGTATTCCTTTACATTGATCACATATAAATGTAAGGATCTGGCCCCATTTAACCCTCTCAACTCCATTTGAGGTTAAGACAGTGGTAGGCTGGTCCCTCCTTTCACACAGTGAACTTCTCTCACAGAAACTTCTGACATGGAGCACTTTAAACTATAGGTCTTTCTCACAGTCTCTCAGATTTTGGGCTAGCTATAAATATTATATATAAGTGCTACATAAATACCACATGCATATAAGCAGGATTTGTAGAGTGGTATCTAGCTTCCACATGTTGTATCTTCCTACAATTTTGTGTGTGGGCATCTGTGTGCACGTGTGGAGACCAGAGGGCAACCTCGGCTATCTTCCTTATTGTTTTAAGACAGAGCCTCTCACTGGGTTTTGATAAGTAGGCTAGGCTGGACAGCCAGTGAACTACAGGGGTTCCCTGTCTCTGTGTCCCCAGCAGTGAGATTTCAAGCACTCATTTTAAAACTTGAGTTCTGGAGACAGAATGTGTGCTTGCGGGTAAGTGCTTTACTGACTGAGCCATCTCCTCAAGTCTTGAAACCTCTCACATAGCTCATTTCAAAATTACAAGATGGGTACTATTATTTTTCAAAAATATTTTTAGTATTCTTCTATTTTCTCAGCACTGGAGAAGTAGACACAGGAAGTGCTCAAGACAGCCTAGGCTACATGGCAAGACCCTGTCCCCAAAACAAAGATATTTTAAAACTGAAGTTTAATATACATGCATTGAAATGTATAAATCTTCATGTACAGTTTATGAACAAGTATATGAACTCACAAAACCATTAACCACAATCAGTCAAGACACACAATACCTCCATCGCTCCAGAAGTTCCTTTCTGTCCACACTACTCAAAGAGCCCAGCATTCTGATATATAATATCATAGATTACTGCCAAGTCCACAACATGATGAATCACAGTGTGTTGTGTCCTTCCTTATGTGTTTGTTGATAGACATTTGGCTGTTGTCATACTGCTCTGAACATGGGTGTAGATCTTAATTTCATCTGAATAAATACTTAGGAGTTTTGCTAGGCATATAGTTTGCTAAGCACATATTGAATTTAATAAGATACCACCAGATTTTTTTTAAAGTTGTAATTTTAGTATTATTAGAAAAAAAAAGAAAAACTGAGTCCCAGACAGGTTAAATTACTTATCTAAGAATAACTTGCACAAGCATAGCGTTCTAAAGTTTCTCTAGTCGAGAATATTGTTTTAAAAAGGGAAGCCGAGGTCGGGAGAAGAAAAGACAGTAGGGTGATAGGAAGAGACAAAAACCGAGGGAAGCCACCTTTGAACTCTGTCCTGGGCGAGGTCATCTTCGACTGTCCAGGCTGAGCCCTGAGGTTCAGCCACTCCTTGTCATCTCAGCGTCCTGGGCCGGCCACTGCCTGCAGCCCGGAAGCGGCGAGCAGGCACGCGCAGCAGCCAGCAGCCCTTTAAAGCCGGGACGCACGAGGCTGGAACGTTTCTCAGCGCAGTTCTCCATCGGCCCTGCAGGGGGAGCCACGTCCGCCGCCGGAGACCGATCAGGGGAGGCTTATGCATCTCCGAGGGGAGGCCCGGAGCCCACCCAGGCTTTTGGCGGGAGAAGCCTGCGCGCAGCCTTCCATCCCAGCGGTCAGCCCAGGACGCGGTCAACTATTCTTTTTCTCTTTTGTCCTCTGAGTGCTTGCTTGCTTGCTTTATTTACTTATTTATTTAAAAGGAAACTGCTCTTACAGAGAAGCAGAATCACGTTTGTATGGTAAAATCAAACATCTCGGCTGAACTGTCCTTCAGCTGAAAAAGCACTGACTTTCAGATTCTAGCAGTTGTCAACATTGAAACAGAAGTGGAGGAAAACAGATTTTTAAATGTTGGTATTTTACACAGACAGCCATTTGGACAGAAAATGCCATCCGATACACAATGGTTAATTGACTGGGTAGAAAGCAAACATTTTCATCAATAAAATGGAAACTGCCTTTTTTTTTTTTAATCTAAAGATTCGCTCTTAGGAGGTTCAGTTTCGCCTTGTCCTTTGCTCTAATATTTTGGTTTACTTGAAAGGAAGAAGTGGAAATCTTAAGTGGCTGTTATGAAAGGAAACAAACACCCACGAGGCCTCTTTACCGCACCAGCTGTCCTCAGGTAAGTGGGAGCCGGTGATGTCAGTGGGGAAACAAGACTGAGGGGCAAGAAGCAGATTAGTAAGCCCTACAAAATTCAATGTCACAAAATACATAATGCCACTAAGGGTGAACATCCCCGTTTCCCTACGGCTGTTACCATCCTACCAGAGCTGATGTAACAGTTCTAGATGAATGCAATGCTGACCACCTGTAGTCCTAGCACTCAAGAGGCCGAGGGAGGAGGACCCTCAGCTCAAGCTGACTTTGAACTTATTATATATAGCTGAGACTGGCTCTCATCTTCTCATCTTTCCACCTTTACTGGGATTATAGGTGTGTACTACACAGACCTATAAATTGGTAAATTTTTTCCTGTTTTTTTTTTCAAAAGGCAAGAGGAATT
Source organism: Tokudaia tokunoshimensis (assembly GCA_036184795.1). Taxonomy (NCBI): domain Eukaryota; kingdom Metazoa; phylum Chordata; class Mammalia; order Rodentia; family Muridae; genus Tokudaia; species Tokudaia tokunoshimensis. The sequence continues at coordinate 93,684,857 of BTHU01000004.1, read as the reverse complement.
TTATTTAATCCAGCATGCTGGGATTGCCCTGCACATGGGAAGAGAACGACCTTGTTTTTTGGTTTTTCAACACAGAGTTTCTCTGTGTAGCCTTGGCTGTCCTGGAACTCACTCTGTAGACCAGGCTGTCCTTGAACTCAGAGATCCACCTGCCTCTGCCTCCCAAATGCTGGGAGGATTAAAGGCATGCGCCACCACTGCCCAGTTTTTACGTGTGTGTGTGTGTGTGTGTGTGTGTGTGTGTGTGTGTGTATTTTGATTACACGTATGTCTATGTACCGCATGCGTGCCTGGTGCCTGAGGAAGCCAGAGGAGGGTAGTGAGTGCCCTGGAACTGGAGTCACAGAGAGTTGTGAGCCACCTGATGCAAGTGCTGAGACCCAAACCCTAAAGTCTGTACAAGAACAGCACATGCTCTTAACCACTTAGTCATCTCTCTAGTCCTGACTGACTGGCTAGATTTTTAATTTTTTTTAATTACACTGGAGATGAAATCTAGGGCCCTGTGTTTGTCTCCCACCACAGAGCTACATCCTCTGCCCAAATTTTAATTTCGTTTGTCTATTTTGTTGTTCTTTGAGTAGCCCTGGCTGTCCTGGAACTTGCTCTGTAGTCCAGGCTAGCCTTGAACTCATAGAACCCGCCTGCCTCTGCCTCTGCCTCCTGAGGGTTGGGATTAAAGCCGGCCACCACTATGCTTAGTGTTACTTTTCAAACAGACAGAACATAACAAGGTTGAGACAGCAGAAAATATCAGCAGCATTTTCAACAAACTGTCCCTTCTAAAGCATCTCTCAGAATTGGGCTCCTACCGGCTCTCCTCCACTGCAAGTAAATAGTCCACGACCACAGTTTCTTCATATGTGAACTTCTTTTTTGGCTAAATAGAATGTAGCAGTATGTATACTGTTCATCTTGATTTTTCTCCATATTTGTTTTGAGACAGGGTCTCTCGTATAGCCCCTGCTTGCCTGGAACTTGCTATGTAGCCGGTCCTCGAACTCACAGATTCGCCAAGCCCCTGGTCTCCCCAGTGCTAGGCCTGAAGGCTTAATACATTGCCCAAGTCTTCTTCTCACCTTAATATCCTGAAGATCTCACTTCACAGAGAGCTGCCCTATGTCACTTTTTAAAAATAACATGATAGTATCCCATTGCAAAAATAAAGCATATATTAACTATCCAATTCTCTTATCTCTGGGCATTCAGGTTTTGCCCAGTAATTTTGCTATTACAAACGAATCACAATGCCCACTCTGCACGTCATTTTGCACTTGCATTTTAAGGTAAGTTTCTAGGGTTGTAGTTTGTAGAGTAACAAGTCGTGCATGAGCACTTTTGAGAGATCCTGTCAAACCCTTCCCTGCAGAGGCTGTCCCACAGTGTTCTCCCCTTCTGCATGCCTAAGGAGTGCTATCAGAGGTTTAGCTTCTTTGGCATATTTTTAATTAAAGCATTTCTGGTTACTTTTATCTTAAAAAACGAGACTGAACACTTCTGTCTATATTTAAAGCTCACACCATTTCCATGTATGGTCTTTTATAATGTTGCTTATTTTTTATCGTGTTGGTAGATTTGAACTATGGTTTTGCTTAGTCCTACAACAGCGTTTCATAGGTGGATTTGTTTTTTGTGATACAAGTTGCAAATATTTTCTTGAAAATTTGCATTACTTCCCCCTACACACACACACACACACACACACACACACACACACACACACACGTATGGGGAGGGTCTTGTAGCTGTGAGTTTAGCTAACCATTTTGTGCTCTTGACGGGCCACACACACTCATGCACCTGCCCAAGAGCTATCTGGATCTCAAGACAGACAGACAGACATACACACACACACACACACACACACACACACACACACACACACACACCAGTTAATTTTAAATATGTCTTGCCTAGCTCAAAGGCTGGGCAGTTCTAATCCCCCGACGGCTAGCACACATTTCCCTCCTGTAATCCTGACTCAACACCCTCTAGTTCTATATTTTATCTTTGTTGCCCTGGCTCCATCTGGGCAGCACCCCAGTCTTTGCTGCTCAAGATGCTTCTGGGCAGCCCTTCTGGGGCCGCGTTCCTTCTCACCTGCATTTCGGATGATTTTCCTTCGGCAGCTCTAAATCCGATCTGTCTCTCTTAGAATCATGGCCTTTCTCCCTTCCTCTCTCCTTTTAGTTCCTAGCCCATGCAAATCCAAACGTCACGCCTCAGTCTACCTGCTCTGCCATTGGCCATTGGCTCTTTATTGATCGATCAAAACCCAACTGGGGACAAGGACCTTCAGCATTTGGACACACAGATTTCCCATTTTGGGGGCCAGATTAGCTCAAAGCATTAGGGTTTTAGGAAGCTGAGAGTGGCCTTGAGCTCCTCACTGACCTGCCTCTGTCTCCCAAGGGCTGGGATTACAGGTATGTGTCACAATACCCAACTATATTACCTTTGGTGGGGAGGGGACAGTGTTTTTCTATGTAGCCCTGACTGACCTGGAACTTCTTCCTCTGTAGACCAGACTGGCCTCAAACTCAGAGATGCTCCTGCCTTTGCTTCCTGAGAGCTGAGATTAGAGTAGCATACCTCCATTGCCCCAAGCTTTCTGACTTGGTTGATTTTTGGTTATTCTTGTCTTGTAAGGGCATTTTTCTTTTCTCTATGTGTGAGGGTTGGGGCAGGGAGAGTATACATCTTAGTGTGTGCATTCTTATGTGTAAGCCAGAGGTCAACCTTGGATGTCAGTCTTCAGGCACTGCCTGCTTTTTTTCTTTTTGAGATAGAGTTTCTCGGTTGTAGCCCTAGTTGTCCTAGAACTAATTCTGTAGACCAGTCTGGCCACAGTCTCACAGAGATCCACCTGCTTCTGCCTCACAAGTGCTGGGATTAAAGGGGTGCACCTCCTAGCTGTCCACCTCATGTTTTGAAACAGGGCCTCTCACTTGCCAAGTACATTAGACTGGCCAGTAAGCCCCAGGCACATGTCTGACGTGTTAAGGAACCATTGGCACTCTGGAAAAATATAAAGAAAATGAGAGTACATTGTTTTTGTGTACGCTAATGTTTTATGAATCTGAAGAGATGACTCAGCAGTTAAGGGTGCTTGTCACTCTTCCGGGTTGGATTCCCAGCACCCATATTATACTATATTATATTATATTTATTATATTATAATATATAATTACAATGTTATATACAATACAACAACATGTGTCTAAGGGTGCTACACACATGTGGTTCACAGAATTACATGTGGTCAAGATACCCATACACATAAAACAAATGCATCTCAAAAAAATAAAGCATTTCAAATGCTTTTATAAATGCTTATACATTTTGGCTAGTATGTCATTTTTCCCAAGGTATTTTAGCTGATAGGTTGTCTAGAAACTTTGGTCAAGAAAGAGCAAGTTAACAGTAGCATTTCTGTTGGTAAAGTGAAAAGAAGGAAGCAGTCAATGTTTCACCCTTTACCAACTTGAGGGCAATAAGGAGAAGACAGCCTCGTTCTTGCCGAGTCATCTTGCCTTCTCTCTGCATTTGTCCCTTTAATGGAGCAGGTGACACACACATTGATCATCCTGACATTTCCCCCTTAACACCTCTTTAACATTCTTAGCACATTCCCTCTTGATGGTGGAGTTTTCTTATCACGGCCTGTAGTGTGATATGTCACAATGGTGACCCAGGCCTGTAATCCCAGAATCAGGGAGTTTAAAGCAAAATGATTATAAGTTCAAGGCCAACCTAGGCTATATAATCTCTGAACACAGTGAACAAGCAGGCTGGGATGCAGCTCATGGGTTTGAGTGCTTGGTAGAGTGTGGTTGGCAAACTCTAGGTTTGCTCCCCAGCACTGCAAAAATGAAACACATGCTTATAATTTCAGGAGACAGGAGGATCAGTTCAAGGTTATCCTTGGCTACATAAAGAGTTAAAGGGCATCTCTCTTCTCTCTGAATTCTAGGTCAATCTTGTCTTCTTGGCAAGTTCTAGGAGAGCTATGACTACATAATGACATAGTGTCTCAAAAAAAAAAAATCTAGGCAGTGGTTCTGCACCCCTTTAATGCTAACACTTGGGAGACAGAGGCAGGTGGATCTCTGTGAGTTTGAGGGCAGCCCGGTCTACAAAGTGAGTTGCAGGAGAGTCAGGACTACACAGAGAAACCCTGTCTTGAAAAAAAAAAGTGTTCAGGGCAAACCTTGGAGACTATATCTCAAAAATAATCATAGATAAATATAACAAGCAAACAAATGTATGTATGTGTGTGAGTTCCAGGGAGATAAGAGTCTGTCATGTAGGGGCTGGAGAGGTGACTCAGCGGTGAAGGGTGCTGACTGTTCTTCCAGAGGTTCTGAGTTCAATTCCCAGCAACCACATGGTGGCTCACAACCATCTGTAATGTGAGCTGATGCCCTCTTCTGGTGTGTCTGAAGACAGCTACATTGTACTCAAATAATAATAATTATTATTAAATAATAATAATAAATCTTTGAAAAAAGGAGTCTGTCCAGTCAGAGAGTCAATGCAGTGAGGGTCAGGGTTGGCAACAGGAGCAGAAAGACTGAGGGTTCACATTTTGAAAGGCAAGTAGATCAGCCTGGTCTACACAGTGAGTTCCAGGACAGCCAGGGCTATACAGAGAAACCCTGTCTCGAAAAACCAAAAAAAAAAAAAAAAAAAAAGAAAGGCAAGTAGAACAGAGAGAGCAATGTTAAGAATATTTAGACTCTCAAGGCCCTACCTCCATGACACTTCCTCAAACAAAGAAAGCCTCACGTCCTAAGGGTCCCAAAAAGATTGCTGTCAACTGGGAACCAAGCATCCAAATGCCAGAGATTACGGAGGACTTCACTCTCAAACCTCCAGGGACCTTCCACCTTAGTCTGAGACAGGATGTTTCCTTGGCCTGACACTGCCAACGAGGCTATGCTAGCTGGTCAGCGTGCTCCAGAGTCTCCTGCCTTCCCCCCATCTGGTTCATCTTGGGGTTACAAGCTTGTGTCATCATGCACATTGAATCTTTTCACACAAGTTCTGGGAATCCAAAAATCGCATTTCCATACTTTTTTAAAGATTTATTTATTTATTTTATATAAGTACATCAGTATTTTCCAGTTCTGACCATTTGCCTAGGAATTTCGTGAATTCATTGTTTTTAATTGCAGAGTAGTATTCCATTGTGTAAATATACCACATCTTCTGAATCCATTCCTCCGTTGAGGGACATCTGGGTTCTTTCCAGGTTCTGGCTATTATAAATAAGGCTGCTATGAACATGGTGGAGCATGTGTCCTTATTGCATGTAGGAGAATCCTCTGGGTATATGCCCAGGAGTGGTATAGCCGGATCCTCCGGGAGTGTCATGCCCAGTTTTCTGAGGAACCGCCAGACTGCTTTCCAGAGTAGTTGTACCAGCTTGCAATCCCACCAGCAGTGGAGGAGTTTTCCTCTTTCTCCACATCCTCGCCAACACCTGCTGTCTCCTGTGTTTTTGATCTTAGCCATTCTGACTGGTGTGAGATGGAATCTCAGGGTTGTTTTGATTTGCATTTCCCTAGTGACTAAGCATGTTGAACATCTCTTTAGGTGCTTCTCAGCCATTAGATATTCTTCAGGTGAGAACTCTTTGTTTAGCTCTGTACCCCATTTTTTAATAGGGTTACTTGGCTCTCTGGAGTTTAACTTCTTGAGTTCTTTGTATATATTGGATATTAGCCCTCTGTCGGATATCATCCGTAGTGAGGTAACCCAATCACAAAAGAACATACATGGTATGCAGTCACTGATAAAGGGATATTAAACCAGAAACTCGGAATACCCTAGACACAATTCACATATCAATAGATTTCCAAGAAGATGGAAGGAGAGACCCCTGGTCCTGGAAAGACTGGATGCAGGGGAATGCCAGGACAGAGAAGCAAGAGGGGGTTGAATGGGGAAAAGAGGGAGGGAAGGGGGCTTATGGGACTTTTGGGGAGGGAGGAAACAGGAAAGGGGAAATCATTTGGAATGTAAATTAAAAAACTTAGAAAATAAAAAAAATTAAAAAAAGAAAGAAAAATAAGTACATCGGTCCTGTTTTCAAATACACCAGCAGAGGGCGCCAAATTCTGTTCCAGCTGGATCTGAGACACCATGTGGCTGCTGGGAATTGAACTCAGGACCTCTGGAAGAACAGGCAGTCCTCTTAACCACTGAGCCGTCTCTCCAGTCCTGGCTTCTATACTTTTAAGGCAAGTACTTCACTGACTAAAGGATCTGCCTGACTCCTTGTCTTTTGTTGTATTATATATAACATTATAATAATATAATATTGTATAACATAATAGTGTGTGTGTGTGTGTGTGTGTGTGTGCGCGCGCGCGCGTGCGTGCTTTTGTTTTGGTGCTGGGATTGAACCAAAGCCTTATGTGGGCTGGGCATACACTCTACCACTAAGCCTTATCCTTAGCTTGTTAGTGCTTTTTAATGATTTGGGGCTGTGATAATGGATAGTATTGATGGTAAAGTGTGGAAACACATCTCAACATTTTGCATTCATCCTTAGGGGAATAATTTCCATTTAGAATCTGAAGCCGCAGTGGAGAGCTGATTACCAGGCTGCATGCTCCTCTTGCATAGTACTGTTGTTAGGGCGTGGCTTCCCACCTGAGAGCCGTATTTCCAGCTCCCTTATATTTCAGGGAGCCCGTGTGATAAATTTGTATTAATGGCATAGAAGAGAGGCAATCCTGTCCCGCTTCCAGGCCCAGTTAGAAACAGACCTGCCTTTTCTATGCTGATTGGCTGCAGAGAACAGGGCTCTTAGCGATTGGCAGAGTCACATGAAAGAATTGCCTGAGCCTAAACCACCAGAAAGAGAAAAGCCTCACTGCCCAGGAACATTAGCTTGCAACAGTTACAGGAGAAATAGCCTTCAGTTCCATAAAACCTCTGAAATGTTGACGCTTCTGTGGTATAGCAGCTAGTGTTACCCTAAAGTAAAACTCCTCTCCTGGCTTGTCCTTTTCTGGGATGTAACTTTAATGCAGAACACAGGTCAATCTTCAAGGTCAACTATGTCAATTTGATGTTCTGTCCTTTCTGAGATATAATTTAGTTGACTGCTCCTTTTTTTAGCCAAGTCTTATTTTAGTATTCTGTAACCTGAATGAACAACAGAGTCCACAGCACAACTTGCAGAAAAACAAAAAGCTGAATGGAGTAGCAGGAGGAGTAGGAGTTACAGACTGAGCAAACCAAGGTCCCAAAGCACATGCTTGACCCAATGGCACAAGAGCAACAAGATGAAATTTAGACATGCATCAAAGTGATATGGTCAGCTGGGTGTGGTGGCACATGCCTTTAGTCCCAGTACTCTGTAGGCAGAAGCAAACAGATCTCTGTGAGTTCAAGGCCAACCTGGTATACATAGGGTAGCCAGACACTAAGAAAAGAAATGCTTTCCTGAAGATTGGTTGAAACCACTGTAATGAATGTAGCTCGTATTAGAAGTTGGGATATGCAGCAGATGACAATAGTGGGGAAAGAAGGAGTTATTTTTGTTACACGTGAGGGAAAAGGGACTGTGATTGTTCATGAGATGCAGATCACTCCCTGACTACATGACTACAGCTTCCAGAGCTGGGTTGGAGCTCCATGTCAGAGCGGCATGGCATAGGTGAGGCTCTGGGTTTGGTGGTTAATGCCTCAGGAAGCTGCAGCAGGAAGATGCCCTGAGCCTGAGACCAGCATAGGCAACGTAATGAGACCCCGTGTCAACAAGAAAAACAAAAAAACAAAAACCACGTGAGTAACAGTGTTTTAGACCATCTTGTGTATTCTCTGAATCTAGCGATTTCTCCAGACATAGATATTTCCCTTTGTTTGGAAGATTCTATGTATTTGAAAAACAACATTAAAAATGACATTGCGGTCTATGCCTGTAATCCCAGCACTCAGGAGGTGGATGCAGGAGAATCAGAATTCAAGACAATCCCTAGCTGTGTAGTAAATTGGAAACCAGCTTGAGATAAATGTGATTCTGTCTCAAAAGGACTGAAGGGAAGGGCAGGGATCAGAAATGACAGATTCGAATTTGAAGACCTGCTCTATTTTCCCACATTAAAACGAACATCGACACCAGTGGAGGCGCAGTCATTTAATCCCAACACTCAGGAGGCAAAGGCAGGCAGATCTGTGTGAGTTCAAGGCCAACCTGGTCTATATAGTGAGTTCCTGGACAGCCAGGGCTACACAGAAAAACCCTGTCTTGGGGGAAAAAACAAAAACAAAAACAACATCCCTCACACTGATAAGCAAACAGGCCCTCACTCTGTGCCCGACTCTAGGTACTTACCTCAGTGGCAAATGGGATTTTGCGTTGAGCGAAATCACTCTAATAATAATAATTCACCTCTATAGGCCTCTGGAGGACACCATGCTGCATCATAGCAGAAATGTAATTAGTCACACAATATTTTACATTTGCAGTCATCATGTTTAAAAAAAAACAAAAGAGGAAAAAGAAACAGGTGAGATTAATTTCTGCAATGTATTTTACTTTAACAAAAAGACTCTTTATATCTAGTGTGAAAAATTGAGATGTTTTACATCCTTTTTGCATGCTATTTTTATATTTACACTTTTAGCATCTCTCGCTGGGTTCAGACGGTCATAGTCCAAACTCATTAGCTATGACCATTCTCTGCTACATCAAAATGGTCTTAAAGACTTTCCCTGTGTTTCTCTTTAAATCTTCACCCACACTCGGCCATGAAGGCCAATCATTCATATTTAACAAAAAACATTTCCCCCCAGAAGTAACCCTAAGACACACAGATGTAAAGGAAGAGCCAGGCCGAAACCCAAGTTTCCTAACCAGCGTTCCCTCCCCCCCTCTCGCCCCCCCAGGCAAGTGTACAGGTATGGCACCAAACAGAGCTGGTTTGGAATGCTGTTTACGACATTTGTTAGCTGGCTTGGAGCACACATTGTCACACTGACGCTTGGTTCCACTGCATGAAAAATGGCGATAATAAGAACCCTGATAGATTATTGCGGGATTACGCGAGGTAATGCATGCAAAGTGCTCAGCAAGTACCCATCATGGCAAGTGCTCCTCAGAATGGGATGGTTATTACCGTGACAACCAGCCCATGCTCGCTCCATCTTCCACATAGCTTGCCAGGAACTTTTTCCCCACAAGGTTTATTGTTTTTTTTTTGGTTTTTTTTTTTTCGAGACAGGGTTTCTCTGTGTAGCCTTGGCTATCCTGGAACTCACTTTGTAGACCAGGCTGGCCTCGAACTCAGAAATCCGCCTGCCTCTGCCTCCCAAGTGCTGAGATTAAAGGCGTGCGCCACCACCGCCCGGCAAGGTTTATTGTTGACGTGTGACTTTTTACAGAAAACCAGTGACCGACTCCCAGTCCAGTCTTGTCCCTCTATACATCATTGTTATCTCCCAATACCAGAGTGTGATGATGTGACAAACTGCAAAGCAAGCCTGGAAATGTTTGAAGTCAGGCTGTACTGTCCCGTTCTGAGACCCCTGTCAAGAGCCCCTATGCCTCATGGGTCGTAAGAATCCCTGTCACTTGGTGATGGGGTTGTCTATCCCTTTGTCTATCTAGAACCTTCTGAAGCAGAGAATGCAGAATGTCCCCAAGCAGGAGCTGGGTGTCCTTACAGCCTCCTCCCTGCCTGCCACCAGTATCCTCCCTTCTCTGTCCTGCTGGTAACATGACCCCTTCCTCCAGTGCCAGACTGAATACCCACAGGCCAGTAACAGAGTGTGTTTTACCACCCTGAAAGAAATACTTTAATAAAATATGTAGCTGGAGTAACAAACCCTCAAGTAGAAAAATGTATGCACTCCTTTCTGTAGTAACTGTAGTCCTTCAAAGTATTTTATCCTGTGTGCCTTCGTATGATAAATGGGTTTATCATATGAGTTACTAAAGACAGATCCCAGAAAGATGGACACATAATGAATGAATTATAGATTCAGTCGCATATTCAGCAAACATCTGCTAAATCCAGGTGTGATACCTGCTGATACCACAGCCCAGGTTTAGGAAGAATGCTGGGCCAAAGGAAAGGGCAGATTGCTGCTTTCCTTTCTCTTATCCTTTAGGGGGATTGTAGCTAACCCTCACGAGTAGAACTACAAACTGCAGTTAGAGCTGCAGAGGAGAGAGCTCAGAGAGAGGAGGAAGGCCTCTGAGAAACCTGTGAGCAGTGGAGGAACAGGACACCTGCAGTGGCCGGAGGTGTAGGGGGTGATCTCGAAAGGAGGGTCAAGTCAGTTATCTTGGGTCTTGAATTAGTTGGCAAATAACACCATTTTTCTCCCCAAGACAAGGTTTCTCTGTGTAGCCCTGTCTGTCCTGGAACTCACGCTGTAGGCCAGGCTGTCCTTGAATTCTGAGATCTGTCTGCCTCTGCCTCCTGAGAGTGCTGGGATTAAAAGTGTGCACCACCTGGCTTTATTTTGTTAATTATTAACTTGTGCGCATGTGTGCATTTTGTGTGTGGCTTGTATGTGTGGTATGTGGGGTGCTCTGTGTGTGTGTGTGTGTGTGTATTTTACAAGTGTGAAAGACAACTTCTAGGAGCCAGTTCTCTAGATCTCTCCCCGATCCAGGGATTGAACACAGGGTCAGCAGACTTGTGCAGAAAGCATCTTTATCCACTAAGGCTTAACGACAAAGCCATCTCATTCTCCTGGAAGTAGCACTGAGACACCTAAGAGGTGTGATCAGGGAGGCAGGGCATGGTTTTAACCCAGTGTAGCCACAGCCCTACCCCCAAGCATGAGAATTTCAACAGAATGTGGCCAACAGAGAAGTCAAACATGAAGCCTAAAGGTGCCCAGAGGATGGAGTGAGTCAGAGGTCATTGGTGACCCAGGGAAAAGATGCTTTGCTGGGAGGCTGGAGTCAAAGGCTGAATAGAGAGTTAAGAAATGGGGACAATGAGTGTAAGCAACTCCTTTTGGAAGCTTGGTTATCAGAGCATGTGACTGAGATGTTAAAACATCCACATTATAATTTACTGAAGCAAGCGTCATATTTCAATGGAAGGAAAGCCATCATTTGTCAATGAAAACCCACATACTAAAGCAGAATTGGTACCCCTCCCAGAAAAAGCCTCAGAGCTCCGATTCTGGGAGGACTGCTGCGTATATCAAGGAGGCAACAAGACAAATGTTCTTCATTTTGGGTATGCACCTATAAACCTAAACAGCATGATCTGTGTGTGCAGATGGTTTGGGAGACAATTACTGATCCGGGGCTTGTTTTAGCCTGCTGATCTACTAGGAGGAAGTGGTAGGAAAGGAGACTAATCACCGTGATGGATGCTTGCATCAGAACTTGTGACTCACAGCATGCATCAGCACCTGGGGCTCCTAACACTGCCTGTGACACTTCAAACTGTGCCGAGGCCACCAGAAAGCCAAGAGGCAGAGTCTGCTCTGGAGGCACAGGCACATGATGCTCAACCTAAGAACTATACGGGAGGGAGGTGGCTTGGGGGACTGGAACACACACTAATGTCACAGCTTTGACATCCTTTACCAGAGCAGGCTATGTTGTTAGTCTTAATAGATCTCTAACCTCAGACATTTTGACCCATTTGGAGACACAGATGTCATTCACTTGGCATGCAATAGAAACCAACACATTTTTTTTTCTGATCGGTGTACATACACCCAAATTTAACCCTAACTTTTGACATCTAAAGCCTTCATTCTGGGGGCGTGGACTGTAGCTTGGTAGAGTTCTTGCCTAGCATGCCTGAAGTTCTGGGCTCCATCTGTGACATCCTGGGTGTGATCCCTAGCACCACAGAACACCATACTGGTGTTCGTATTTATGGAGTCAGGAGGCTAAGCAATTCAATCCATCCTCAGCTACAGTTGGAGGGCAGCCCTGGGCTAAATGAAACAAAACACACACACACACACACACACACACACACACACACACACACACACACACACACACAATCAGATAAAAAACCAGATCCTAGTAAGCTGACACAAATGTTGGGAGGATAAAGGATATCTGAAAGGTTCCTTTTTCTTTTTCTTTCTTTCTTTCTTTCTTTCTTTCTTTCTTTCTTTCTTTCTTTCTTTCTTTCTTTCTTCCTTTCTTTCTTTCTTTCTTTTTTTCTAGACAGTGTTTCTCTGTGTAGCCCTGGTTGTCTTAGAATTCACTCTGTAGGTCAGGCCAGGGTCCCATATTTGCAGAGGTCTGCCTACCCCTGTCTCCTGAGTGCTATTGAGGGTAAGTATATCACAATCAGCAGATGATGCTTCAACAAGAGCAAGAGCATTGGTGTCTCCTTAAAAACAGCTTTAATCCCAGCTCAGAGGCAGAGGCAGGTGGATCTCTGTGGATTTGAGGCCAACCTGATCTACTTATCAAGTTCCAGGGCAGCCACCACTGCCCTGATGAGACCTTGTCAATTATTACTGCCAATAACGAGACCTTGTCTTAAACCCAAAAACTTCACTTTGGACATAGTTAAAATGTTCTGCTTCCTACAGCATGTGGCTGTCAGAGGGGGTATTCTGGTCTGAGTGTTAGTTGGTGCCTGTTATCTATGATCAGACATCTGGTGATTGCATCACCCCACTTGTGAGCTCCTCCTTTAACTTACGAAAGACCCCAGAAAGACCTCAGGCAGACAGCATGGTAACTGCCACTAATAACAAGGAAAATGTCCATATAGTCTACATTTGAAAGTAGATCTTGTGTTCTTACCACACACACAAGGCATATGAGATCAAATATGTTAATTAGTTTGATTGTGGTAATAATGTATAGTTCAGGCATCTGTACATCAACCCATCATGTCATGCCACACATACACGTGAGCATATGCTTTTTTGAGGCAGTATCTCAATTTGTAGCAAGCTGGCTTCCAAATCCTGATCATCTTCTTGCCTCTGCCTCCAGACTGCCAAGGTCACAGGTGTGCACCACCACCCTACTATACAGACAACGTCTCCTATTTGTCAATTACACCACAGTATAACTGGGGTTGGGAAGATAACATGGTTTGCATATCTCTGGAGAAGAACAGGGAGTACAGACCAAAAAAGCAGGCTGTCCACGTGTGGGATGGAACAGATGACCTGGACTCTTCTGGGAGAGCCGTTCCTTACCTGCGGAAGACATCAAGCTCTAGTCAGGCAAGGGGCTAACCCTGAAGCAAAGTCAGGACCACCTGACCAGAGAGTGGGATAATACAAATTACAGCCACAAAACTCCCCCTATGGGGGCTGCAAAGGGAAAATCCCCTAGCTAAAGAACTGAAGATAAGGTCAGGGGGGTGGGGGATGGAGTGGGTGGGGGATGGAGAAGACAAAGGAGTGTTTATCCCCAGGGACAGAAGATGTTTCCAGAAACCTGCCTGGGCCCAAGGGACAGAGTGAAAGACCAGTGGGGAATTAAAAAGGGGACACACAGCAGAGGTACAACCCATATTTTGGCTTTGGCTCCTGGCTATGTCTGAGAAGTAGGGAGAGGGAGAGAGCAATCAAGAGGTGGGGGGTAGTTCTTCCTGCTCTCAGCCTTGACTGCTTTGTTAGGGAGGAGCCTTGGGAGCTGATGGTCCTAGTCTCTCCTTGTTGCTAGCTAACCACAGGCTTGAGAAAGGCACTCTCAGCACACATACACACCACCTCCAGCGTCTTTGTGAAGACAATTGTGTGTTAATGTCTTGAGACAATGCACACATTTAACATTATTTTAGGACACTCATTATTTTCCCCAGTCAGTTCTACCACGTGGCTTACTGGACCAGGACTAAGATTCTATAGAACAGGATCCTACCGGTTTGAGGGTAAATGCCTTCACCCACTTAGCCATCTTGATGGCCTTCTATGGCTTTTTATAAAAGGGACAATCTAATCAATCCAGTGTTTAAGAGAAAAGATCCTGGAGCCACTTGACTAGGTTTTAATTCCTAGCTTTGTGACCTTGGGCAGGAGTTACTAAACCCCTGTGCGTTTCACATTCCTTGTCTATAAAATAGTTGTGGTGACTGCATTTGCTTCGAGAGTTTTTAACAAAGAAGAAGAGAGATTACACACAATAAGCTAGGACCATCCCTGGCATGTAGTGACACATCGTAAATGTTTGCCATTTCTTATGGGGTTTGAAGGTTTGGCTTTTCATATCTCCCCAGCTCCCTGGGATGGTCTGTTCTAAATCTTTCCTGCAAGTTGGTGGCCCATCAGTCCACAGGTTGGGGATGTGGATGGCCCCTGCTTCAGTCTGGATGAAATCACTAGCTGCCAGGGCTTAGGGTTCAGCTCCATTCACCCCATCCATTTCTGTTCCTCTTTTCTCTTTTCTCTTCTCTTTTGGCTATGCTGGTGATTGACCTCAGGGCCTTGTGCATGCTCTGCCCCTGGGCTACACCCTCAGCTTCGTCATTTCTGTTTTCCTTATTAGTTGGGGTGCCTTATTTAAAACATGCTTGTCTTCTATTTGGCTATGCAAAGATAAAACTCAATAGAAAGCTTGACTCTTTTTTCATTTACTTTCTTATGAGCTGTGAGCCCAAGCTGACTGATCTAATAGTCCTAACCAGTCACTGTCCTGTTTTGATTATAGTTGTCGTGTCTGACCTTTTCTAGTTGCTCCTGAATTGTTTTCAAGGCTTTGGTCAATAAAATACTGTCCAGGTTTATGTATGGATTATATAAGGGAACAGAAGCAACCTGGGTGTTTTTGGTATTTTGGTTTACCCTTCCAAATCAGACACCCCTCTCTCCACCCCCTCCACCTCCAACTTCACCCCCAGGAAGAGGCTGAACTCTCTCACAGCTGCATTTGAATTTGTTCTAGCTTTTGTCACAAAGCTTTGTCTAAACACAAAGATCATCATGGTCACAGTAGGCAGGAAATCAGATGTCTTCCCTCCCCACCCTCCTGTTTATCCAAACTGTAAATAATCCACTTCCCTTTACCAATTTTTCTTTCCAACAGTGACTTTGAGGACCTACCTCAGCGACTGTAACTGGGCTGCTACTTTTGGAAGTTCTGATTTCTGCGGTAGGAAATGGAGTCTCAATACCACAATTTGGGTGGTGTACTTACAGCTTCCTTGCTGGGATGCTGCTTCTAATATCTTCAAGTGACTCGATAGCAGACAGATGTGTATATTAGTTGATCTACTGACAGATTCAAAACAGCTCATGATTTCTACAGATACAAATCCAAAATTAAAGGAGAGTTTTTGTCTGTTCCTTGAGGCAGGGTCTCTGGTAGTCCAGGCTGGTTTTGAACTAAGGATGGCATTGAACTTCTCATCCTTTATGCTTCCATCTCCTGTGTCCTGGGATTACAGGCAGGTTACTACAGCCAGCTACAATAGCTATGTGCATATATGTGCGGGTACATGTGACACAGTACACATATGGAAGTCAGAGAAATTTCAAAGTCAGTTCTATCGTTCCTTCCTTCTTTACATGAGATCTGGAGCTCAAACTCACATCATCAGACTTGTGTGGCAACGACCTTTATCTGCTGAGCCATTTTCTCCTGTTTCTACAGTTATGCTATACGAGCCTTTGGTCTTTGAAGACAAAATTTTTTTTTTGATCCTCCTTTTTAGTTCTGTGTGCCAGTGTATATTTAATTCTTCCTACCAGTCCTCAGCTTAACGTTTCTCTAATAATTTTGACAGTCTTAATGAGTTTTTAAGACTGTCTATTAAAGTTATACTAACCAGTGTTCTCCAGAGAAACAGGCTCAGTCTGATATAGGTATAGTATAGGAGGATGTCATAGCAAATCAGCCCACGTGACTGTGAAGCCAAGAAGCTTTGGGGTCTGGATGAGCTGGAGACCCCAAAACTGAAGCTATAGCTCTGGTGCAGGTCCGCAGTCTTGACATGCAGAAGGGAGCTGGAAGTCTAGGTTCCAGCCGCAGAGGGAAGAGAGCTCGTGAACTCACTCCTCTGAAAGAGAGAAGGCATTTCTGTCCATTTGGGCCTTCCACTGATTGGCCCAGAGGCCCACCCCCTCTAGGAAGGGCCACCTGCCACTCAGGCTACCTCTTCAAATGTTAATGTCCTCCAAAAACATTCTTAGGACATGCCCAGTGTAATGTTTGACCACTCCTCCGGTCAGAGTGGCACACAAAATTAACCAGAATTGAGTTTGTAATTCACTGGTAAGAGTGTTTGACTAGCAAGCATGAAGCCCTAGGTTCAATTCCAAGTACTAACTGTTAAAATAAAATAAAATAAAAATTATATATATATATATATATATATATATATATATAATATATATATGTATACACACACACACACACACATCACTAAGTAGAAGCAAGAAGATGTTGATGCTGCCCAAATCAAACTATCAAACTGTCATTAATTCCACCTGCTGGTTTAGAAGGCCTGCAATGGAGCTGGTAAGCAGTCCACACAAATGGACAAATGGCTGTGATTCCAAAGGCCCACTTCCATCTCTCACTGTCCGAATGCTGTTGAAGTCAGTGGCTGCTGAAGCTTACCATCATGGAAGCTGCAGGAAGTGAAGGAACATGATGGACAAAGGTGAACGTGGATCTGCTGACTCAGTCCCCCACTCTGCTGGAAATCCTAGGATGGCGAGGTGCACCCCAAGAGAACAGCATTTTCTACTCTGTAGTCTGTGATTCACAGAGATTTGCACAGACATTCCAAGCTCCGCAATCTCTCTGTGAATGCTTTGGTAGGGTAAATCCTCAGATTTAGGATGGCAGATAAGGGAGAGAAGAATAAAGCAATTTAAAACTTCAGGACGCTAGTTTTTCCATTTCTCGAGCCAACAAATGATGGTATTGGGATTATCAATGCCGTGGTACATAACATCAAAGCAAAAGAAAAATGTAATAGGAAAACATGTGCAAACTAAAGATGATCTATAAAGTGGACACAGGAAGCTGAGCACAGGCTCGCAAGCCTATTGCTCCAGCGAATCAGATGATGAGGTAGGAGGAGCCCTGAGACAGGAGCTTGAACACCCCTCCCCAACGGCACACTCACTTCCTTGTTGTTGTTGTTTATTAAAAGACAAGGTCTTACCCCTGACTGACTATTCATTGTTTCAACTAGGCTGACCTTGAACCCATACAGATCTACCTACTTCTGCCACCAAGTAGTGGAATTATAGGTGTTTGCCACTATTCCAAGAGCAATTCTACCTGTGAACCTGTAAAGGAGGCATGTGGAGGATGGGGGTGGAAAAGGAAAGGAAAGGAAAGGAAAGGAAAGGAAAGGAAAGGAAAGGAAAGGAAAGGAAAGGAAAGGAAAGGAAAGGAAAGGAAGGCAGGAGCAGTGGTTCACATAATTCCAATACTTGAGTGACTGAGGCAGGAGGATGACTATGAGGCCAGCCTGACTAGTTTTGGCTACAAGCCAACCTGAGGTACAGAATGAAACCTGGTCTTGAACAAACGAAACACTGAAAAACAAAACAATGAGAAAAAGAAAAAAAAAAGCCAAATTCAACCCCCAAAATAAGACAAAAAAGTAGAAAAGAAAGAAAATAAATGGTAAATGTTTGAGGAAATAGATATATTAAACCTGGCATATATGTATATAAATGTGTTGTGTATATCCATCAAAACATGACGTGTTACCTCAACACTTTGGAGGCTGAGGCAGAAAGATTATGAGTTTGAAGCCAGTTTGGAATGCATAGCAAATTCTAGGCCAGGCTGTGCTATGAGAACTTGTCTAAACAAACAAACAACACACTGCATTATTCCATAAATATGTGACATTTTAATCTTTTCATGCATGAATTTAAACTTTTTTTAAAATGTATGAGTGGTCTATCTACATATACACACTCATGACAGAAGAGGGCATCAGATCCCATTACAGATTGTTGTGAGTTACAATGTGGTTGCTGGGAATTGAACTCAGAACCTCTGGAAGAGCAGTCAGTGCTCTTAACCACTGAGCCATCTCTCCAGCCCCTAGTTTAAACTTTAAATTTTTTTTTTTAGAAAAATTTACTTATTTGAAGAGGGCATCAGATCCCATTCCAGATGATTGTAAGCCACCATGTGATTGCTGGGAATTGAATTCAGGACTTCTGGAGGAGAAGTCAGTGCTTTTAACCTCTGAGCCATCTCTCCAGCCCCTTAAACTTTTAATTAAAAAGAAAAAGGAAAAAAAAAAAAGAAAGAAAAGAAAGAAAACCAATCACAAAACAGCTGGGCATAGTGGTACATGCCTTTAATCCCAGCAACTGGAAGGCAGAGGAAGAGAGATCTCTGTGAGTTCAAAGCTAGCCTGGTCTACACGGTGAGTTATAAGATAGCCAGGGTTACATAGGCAGACCCTGTTTCAAAAAAACAAAACAAATGTTCTTACTCTTGAGCTCTTGCTCTCCTGCCCCCTTCTCCCCCTCTCTGCCCCTTCCTACCCGCCCCCCTTGTGGTCATGGCTGGTCTCTACTTCTCTACACTCTCCTTCTCTCTGCCTTTCTCTGTCTCTACTACCTCCTTAACTCCACTCCCCATGCCCTAAATAAACTCTACTCTATGCTAAAAGAAACAAAAACAACAAACACAAACACAAACAAAAAGAGGGAGTGAGCTTTCCCAGTCTTCAGACCCATGCAGAAGGGATTCTATAGCCAAGTTATGCATGTTCATTTTGTTCCTTCCTTTTTCTTTTATTTTACTAAAACATTTTATTAGCATACAAAGAAATAGGTTTTATTATGGCATTATCAACACATGATTGACTTATTTATTATTTTATTTTGCGTGTATGTGATATATGTGTGAGGTGCACATGTATGTGCATATATATGTAGAGGCCAGAGGAAACCTTGAATATTGTTTCTCAGGACCTATTGATCTTATTCATGTGTTTTTGATACAAAGTCTCACTATGTAGCTCTGGCTGGTCTTGAACTCAGAGTTCTACCTGCCTCTGCCTCCCCAAACGCTGGGATTGAAGGTATGTGTCACCGTGCCTTGCTTGCCTATTTTGTTCTTTGAGACAGAGTCTCTCACGTTCCTGGGTTTACCAATTACACTAGGCTGCCTGGTCAGTGAGCCCCAAGGTTCCTTCCATCTTTGCCTCCTCAGCTCTGGGCTTGCAAGCACGAATCACTAAGCCCCGCTGGCTTGTTGTTGTGTTTTCCTTCTTGTTGTTATTGGGTTTTTTTTTTGAGACAGTGTCTCACTGTGTAATTCTATCTCTCATGGAACTTACTAAGTAGACTAGGCTGACCTTGAACTCACAGAGATCTGCCTGTCTCTGTCGTTCAAGTGCTAGTAAAGGCGCTCACACTCTACCTGGCTCACACCCAGCGCTTTTCATGTGTTGGGGATTGCATTTATGTCTTTACATTTGTGCTCCAAATGCGGTACCCACTGAGCCATATCTATGGTTCAATGAGTTATTTTTGTTGATCCTCCTTCCCTCCCCCAACCACCTTTCCACTCCCCTCCCCAGAGTGCAGAGTGTTTACTCGAATGTGTAAGACATATTAGCATATCTGAAAGACTTCATGGAGTAATCTTCTAAATTCAGTGTGACTCTGAGTTTGCCCAGTGTCTCTGACCCCTGAAGCTTGTCACTAAGCCGGTCACTAGAATGCAACTCGCTTCTCTGGAGAAATTGGGTGGATTCCTCCCTGATCCTAGATTACGGCAGCAGCCATGACCTAGATAACCCAGTGCGTTGATAAAAAAATATCTCTAGCCACCTGAGTAAAGTGTGACTCAAGGGAAGGGACAGGGACAAAGCCATGGTTACTGTAACCAAAGCAAGGGCACAAGACATCGTCAGCACATGCTGAGCAAATCTGCTTCCTTGGTCCAAAGAAACATTAACTTCATGTTTGCAACTCAGGTGAAGGTTTTCAGAAGGCAAGGTGTGGTGGTCTCAACATGCTTGGCCCATGGGAAGTGGCACTATTAGGATATATGTTGGAATAGGTGTGGCCTTGTTGGAGGAAGTGTGTCACTGTATAGGTGGGCTTTGAGGGCTCCTAGAGCTCAAGCTCCGCCCGGTGTGGAATGAGACTCTTCTCCGGGCTGCCTGCAGAAGATGGTCTCCTTCTGCTGCCTTTGGATCCAGATGTAGACCTCTCAGCTCCTTCTCCAGCACCGCGTCTGTCTGCTGCTGCCATGCTTCCCACCATGATGATGGACTGAACCTCTGAAACTGTAAGCCAGCCTCCACTAAATGTTTACCTTTATAAGACCTGCCTTAGTCATAGTGTCTCTTCACAGTAATAAAACCCTAATTAAGACAGAAGTATCAGATGGATTAGGAAAGTTAGAATCTAAAATTTTGTTACTTGACACTTTTTTAAAAAAAGATTCATCATATTTATTTAGTTAGTTTGTTTTTTCTTTCTATGTAGCCCTGGCTATCCTGAAACCTACTCTATAGACCAGGCTGGCCTCAAACTCACAGAAATCTGCCTGCCTCTGCCTTCTGAGTGCTCGGATTAAAGATGTGGACCACCATCCCCAGCTCATTTTATTTTTAATTTATGTGTGTCTGGTTACATTAATTCTGGTGCTGGCATAGGAAGTGTCTGACCTACACATGCTCTAGAGCTGGACTTACAAGCAGTTGTGGGCTGCCTTCCTTGGGTGCTGGGAACCCAACACTGGTCCTCTGCTAGAGCCGTATATATTCCTAACCACTGAGCCAGCTCTCCAGCCCTTGACTCATGTTTTCATAGGCGGGATCTCATCCATGACAATTATGTTTGCAATTATCTTTTATGTATTTGTTGTCTCATTAGCTGATTAAGATGCTGAGGAAATGTGTGAACAGGCTGTATGGGATAGCATGGCAATGCATGTCTACAGTTCCAGCACTAGGGAGGCTAAGGGAGGATTGCTTTGTGTTTGAGGCCAGTCATTGCTACATTGTGAGTTAGAGGCCAGTCTGGGCTGCATAGTAAGAGAGAGATGTGTCAACAGATTGTGAAATTGTCCCCTAGGTGCTGCTAGCCTGCTGTCTGTTTCTTGTTCTTTTAAGATGTAAGGAGCTGAGAGCTGTTTCTCATTCCTCAGCCATGCCTTCCTTACCCTGATGAACTGTACCCCAAAATGTGAGTGTGATAGTCAAGTCCTTCCTTCTAGAATGACCTAAAAACATCTGAGAAGACAAGAGACTAATCCTTGCATTTTAAAAATCTTATTTTCTTTTTGTTATTCTTTCATGTGTTCACAACGTGTGTGTGAGAGAAGAGATGCCCTTCCACAGTCCACATGTAGAGGTTAGAGGATAACTTTGTGGAGTCATTTCTTTCCTTCTACCTTTTCAAGGGTTTGGGGGATCGAATTCAGGTCTCCAAAGCTTATAGAGCAAGCACTTTTACCTGCTGAGCAATCTTGCCAGCCTCTGGAGGCTGCTTTTGTTAGATATTTTGTAACAGCAACAAGAAAGGTAATAATTAATGCCACTGCCAAAGAAATGCAAGAGTGGCGAGAGTCGAGGAGGAAGCAGGAACCTTCTGCACTGTTTGTCGATGGGACTGTAAAATAATACAGTTGCTCTGGAGACCACGCTGGCCTTGAACTCACAGAGCTCTGCCTGTCCCTGCCTCCAGAATATTAGGTGTGTGCCATCATGCCAGCGTGAAACGGGAACTTGACGTATTTGCACATCTACATTCACTGGAGTATTATTTATTCCAGAGGTCAACGTGGAGACCTCTATTGAGTAACCTGATACAGAAAATATGGTGTGAACATCCAATAGAAGGCTCTTGAGCCCTGAGAAAGAAGACAAGAAGCCTATGCAATGACACACATCTTTAGTCACAGCACTTGGGAGCTTGTGGGAGGAAGAGTGCAAGTTTGAGGCCTGGGCTACCTAGGGAGACCTTAGCTCAGAAACCAAACAAAAACTAAACCAAAACACACAGAAATCCCATCAAATGCTACTTTGATGATATTCTGCAAAGCAAAAAGTGCCAGTTACAAAAAGATAAATATAGCCTGATTCCATTAATGTGAAGAGGATTGAAGTAATCAAAGTCATAGAAATAGAAAGTAGAGTGGTGGATTCCAAGGACTGGGGGGTACATGGGGAGACTGGGGAGTGCAGGGGGGAACTGGGGCATGAGTAGTGGGGGGGCGGTGGGGGTGGGGGGGAGGGCAGTGGGAAATGTTGTGCAATGAGATTAGGATTTCATGGGGAGCTGGAGAGATGGCTCAGTGGTTAAGAGCAGTGACTGCTCTTCCAGAGGTCCTGAGTTCAATTCGCAGCAACCACATGGTAGCTCACAACCATCTGCAATGGGATCCAATGCCCTCTTCTGTTGTGTCTAAAGACAGTGACGTACTCACATAAAATAAATAAGTGAATCTGAGAGAAAGAGAGAGAGAGAGAGAGAGAGAGAGAGAGATTAGGATTTCATGTGTGTAAAATAAGACCATTATGGAGACAACTCTGCAACAATGGCCTACAGTTAATACTCTGCTGAATGTTTAATATGATACAGGCTTTTTGTTTGGACAGGGTCTCCTGTAGCCCAGGCTGGTTTTGAACTCCCTATGTAATTGAGGATGGTCTTGAACTTCTGATGTTTCCTCATGCTGAGTGCTAGGATTACAGGTATGTACCACCATGGCTTTGTTGTTTGTCTTAAAATAATAATAATAATGGGAAGAAGAAACAGCAGTTCTAGAAAGATCTCTGCAGCTGCTTTGTGCTTCTCCAGCTGAGTCTTCCAGCCAGCGCCCCTCTGCTCCTTCTAGGAAAGGAATGTAAAACTGAGATTTCTGGGCCCTTTGATGCTGAAAGGCAGAGAAGAGTCAACCAACGTTAAGGACCGGTAGCTCAGGGCATTGCAGTCAGGCCCTGGCAGTGCCAGGAAGGTGGTAAAGGACAGAACACACATCAGGCAGATGGGGAGGAAATAATACCGTCAGGTTCCCAAAGATACTGTCCTCAGAATCATAATTTCCAGGGTTGAGTCCCAAAATATCAAAATTCAGAAAGGTGAGAGGTGGCACAGGCCTTTAATCCCAACCCTTGGGAAGTAGAGGCAAGCAGGTTTCTATGAGTTCAAGGCCAACCTAATCTACATAGTGAGTTCTAGGCCAGCCAAGGCTACGTGTTGAAACCCCGTCAAAAAGAAAGAAAGAAAGGAATGTAAATTATGTGTGTGCTGTGCATGTGTGCCCATGTTTATTTGTAGAGGTGAGTGTGTGAAGCTAAAAGTTCATGTGTCCTCCCAAATCACTCTCCTCCCTGTCCTCTGAGACAGGATCTCTCACCAAGCCTGTAGTGTACCAATTCCATGAGACTAGCTGTCCACCAAGCCCCAGGGATCCCCCTGTCCTCATTGGTATTACAGTTTGTACCACTGTATCCAATGATACTTTTTTTTTACAATTTTTATTTTAAAATATTTTTACTAATCTGTTTTTGAGAATTTCACGCAATGTTTAGATCATATTCACATATCTGCTCTTCCCAGACCTACTCTATTCTCTCTCTCTCTCTCTCTCTCTCTCTCTCTCTCTCTCTCTCTCTCTCTCTCTCTCTTCAAGCCCAATTGAATCTATTTTGTCTTGCCCAGATAATTGTGGGTGTGAGGCCTGCCTTGGAACTTGGAAGATTCATCAGGGATCACACACCCTTAAAGAAACTGACTGTCCCTCTCACAAGAGCTATCACAGGCTAATAGCTCCTCAGCTGGGGGACTGCCCCTCTCACAACAGTTATCACAGGCTAATAGCTCCTCAGCTGGGGACTTGGTGTTCAACTCCCCTTTCCCACACTGTAATTTGATTAGTTTGCAGGCAAGTTTTATGTCAACCGGACACAAGCTAAAGCTATTAGAGAGAAGGGAGCCTTAATTGAGAAGATGCCTCCTTACAATCTTTAATTTAACTTTTTAATTGATTCTTTGTGAATTTCATATTATGCACCCAAATTTCACTCATATCTCCCTTCCCTGTACCCACCCTCCACTCTTGCAACCTCCCTCCCAAAAGAAAAAAAAATCTTGTTGTGGAAAGTTGGAGAGTGTCATAGTGTGTCCCACACTATACCATTTTGTCCATACTTCTTTGCTTGCAAATACTCATTGCAATTAGCCATTCCTAACCCTAACCCTAACCCTAACCCTAGCCCTAACCCTAACCCTAACCCTAACCCTAGCCCTTTGGCTGCTGTTACACTATCAATACCGAATCCTCAGTGGGACTCCTCTCAGATCTCCTGTTGTTGCCCTGGGTCATGGAGATCCTGCAGCTTTGGATCTGCAGAACTGGCCCCATGAACAGGCTCCAGCAGTTCACGGATAGGTTAGATGTTGGGCTGGGCCAACTCGAAGCCCTGGATCTGGGCCTAGGTGGTAGGTGAGCTAGTCAGGTGCCAGCTCTCCCAAACCCACACCACCAGGCGAGCTCTCTAGCACTGTTAGCTCCTCCAGTGCCACAGCTGGCAAGAAGCAGAGCCAGATCTCCCTATTGCATGCCCCTGGGGGCTGGCTAACCTACAAACCCACAACCAACTTTGCTGCCCTGGCAAAGTACAGCGCCAGCTTTCTGAAGTGCTGCAACAGGTGGGGGGTGGGGGAAGGAGGGCATCTCTCCCTTGCCCATGACATTCCATGTTACACAAGTGACAGGGCCAGCTTTCCCAGGCTTGCACCACCCTCCTCGAAACCACACAAGCAGGGCCAGCTCTACAGTGCTGCCCAGGCAACATGCATGACCCCTGGTCCCCCACTCTCTGCCCCACTTTCACTCCCCCAAGTGCTGGAGACAGTGAGGAGCAGGGCCAGCTAGCTTACTCTCTTGACCTAGGGCCAGCTCTTCTGCCTGCCATAGGTGGCAAAGGGTGACATCTTTCCCTCGCCCACACCACCACACAGCCTACTAAGTGGTGAGGCCAGCTCTCCCACACTCACACCCTCGGAGCTGGCTCACCCACAATTCCTGCAACCAGGTCAGCTCTACTGTGCTTCCTTGGAGAGGTTTGGGGCACTCTCAGGAGTCCTGAAGCTGGCATGGGGTGGGGCTGGCTTTCCTGCTGTCATGGGTAAAGCATTTTCTTAATTAGTGATCCACGGGGCAGTGCCCAGCCCATTGCAGGTGGTTCCACATTTGGGTGGATGGTTTTGGTTCTATAAGAAAGCAGACTGAGCAAGTCACGAGGAGTAAGCCTCTAAGCAGCACCCCTCCATGTCCTCTACATCAGCTCCTGCCTCCAGGTTCCTTTCCTGTTTGAGTTCTTGCTGACTTCTTTCAGGAATGGACTAAGATGTGGAAATGTAAGTCAAATAAAGCCTTTCCTCCTCAGTTTATTTGTTTGTAGTGTATCATCATAGCAATAATAACAATAACTAGGACAGAAATTGGAACTAGGATAGTAGAATGTTGCTCTGACTAGCCCGTCTGTGTTGTTTTGGGGAGGATTGTGGAAGGACGTTGAAACTTTGGGATAGAAAGGCCATTGAGTATTCAAAGCTCAGTGAGCTTGGAAGATAAGAATGTTGGGAGCAGTGCAGACGATGGAGGCCTGGCTTGTATCATTTCAGAGATTTCAAAGATTGTACCAGGCCATTCAAGTGAAGAATCTGTGGTGTCTGGTCAAGTGGAGCTGAAGAATCATCTATGATGAACAAGAGACCAGAACCACTAAAGTAAAACCTTGTTTTAACGAGACAAATGATTCTGGGTCAGCTGGAACTGAGAAACAAGGGATGATTAAGAAGAGACCAGCATTATTGAAGTGACATCTTCTGAGAAATGTTTCCTGAGAGTCAGCACACAGTAGCTGTGGTTCAGAGGTGACCATGGTTCACTTGTGCTGGCAGCCGAATGAGATGATGTAAGAGTTACCCAGGTGGTGCTGGTTTTAAAGGTATAAAGAGGTCTTGGAGGGCAGCCGAGGCTTGGCACTGCTCATGTGGAGCAAGTCAGTAAGCAGCATCCGGCCTCTGCATCAGCTCTGGCCTCCTGGTTTCTGATCTGTTTGAGTTCCTGTCCTGGCTTCCTTTAGTGATGGACTACAATGTAAAAGTGCAAGCCAAATAAGCCCTCTCCTCCCCAACTTGCTTTTGGTTATGGTGTTTCATCACAGCAACAGTGTAACCTGAAACATCTGGCAGGTCTTGTGCACACTGTCACAACTGCTGTGAGCTCATCTGTCCTGTGGTATCCAGGAAACAGATTTGTTGTGTTCTTTCTGCCAGGCTCTTCCTTGACAATCTCTGAGCCTTGGGGGAGGGATATGGTATAGAATCCTATGTAGGGTGGAGCACTCTACAATCTCTCATTCTCTTCACAGTGACAAGTTGTAGGTCTGTGTTAATTGCCTTCTAATGGAAGAAGCTTCTCTGATGAGGGTTGAGAGGTGCACTGATCTATGGGTGTAGCAATAGGTCATTAGGAGTTTAAGACTGTGTCCATTTGGAAGAGTAATAGATTCTCCCCTAGGGCCTACGAGTTCTCTAATCACAGGTTCTTGGCCCTGATAATGGTGTCAGATATGGATTCCATCTGGGGGAAGTTTGCTTTTCTGTGGGTGCTAGGGATCTGAACTCACATTCTTATGTTTGCCACAGCAAGATTCTACTGACTGAGACATCTCCCCAATCTCCCCCACCCCCATCTTTTTAAAAAAGATATCTATTTAATAGGGCTGGAGAGGTGGTTCAGCAGTTAAGAGCACAGACTGCTCTTCCTAAGGTCCTGAGTTCAATTCCCAACAACCACAACCATCTGTAATGGAACCTAATGCTCTCTTCTGGAATGTCTGAAGACAGCGACAGTGTACTCACATATCAAATAAATAAATCTTTTTTTAACAAGGTATCTATTACATTTGGAAAGAGGATTTGCTCAAGAAACATAAAATTACAAAGAGAAAACAACAAAAACAAAAACTCACTTTCCAGGGCATTTTGAACAGTGAAACAGACAATAATAACACCCGCCATAAACACCAGGCAGCTACAAGGGCACTGGCTATAGGCATAAGAATGGCACTCAGAAAGAAGTTCTGAGATGCAAAACGTAGAGGCTCATATAGGTCACTATGGTTGGCAATTGTAGTCCTGGCCAGCCTCAAACCCAGAGACCCAGCTGCCTCTGCCTCCTGAGTGCAGGCATTCAAGGCTTGAACCATCATGCCTGCCTTGCACTCAGCTTTAACTGTGCTCATCTAAAGCACCATGATAGATAGTTTTAGTCTTTTGATGAGAGCAGCTAAAACCCCAAAGAGCAAACTTAAAAAAAAAAAAAGTTCACAAATATAGACCTGCAAAAAGGACATCTCTGTATTTACTGAGGAATTTTCACAAGAACATCATTGTCATAATCCATCTTTGGAAACAAATTTGAAAAAATTGGCATGTGATATATTAGAATACCATATACGACCTATGCCTCCAGTGTTGGAAATGACTTATGGTGACCTGTAAAAATATGCTGACCTCAGACATACCCATACCTATAGTGCTAACTATCCGGAGGCTGAGGCAGGAGAATTATCTGAGTCCAGTTGGTCCAGACTAGTCTGTGTAATACACTGCGACCTTAAAAGAAGAGCAAATAGGACTGGAGAGGTGGCCCAGGGGTTAAGAATGTCAGCTGTTCTTCCAGAGTTCCTGGGTTTGATTTCCGGCAGTTACAGGGGATACAAAGGTCTCTCCCAGACTCTGTGAGCATCGTGTGTATGTGGTGCTACATACAAGCAAAACATCCATACATGTAAAAATAAAAAGAACACAGAATAAAAGTGGGGTGGGGGTGGGGAAGGGGGAACTGACAAAGGGGAAAAAAGAAAAAACTTCTAATACAGTATCTGAAGAAGTGTAAGACTAGATTGTGATCAATCACCTGGAGGCGACCCACAAGCTCTGCTTTTAGTCAGTAATTAACTGTATTTGGAAGTCCCTCCTCAGAGTGGAATAGCTGCTTTTTCCTGTTAGGGTGGGGTTCTCCTTGGAAAATGCACTTACATTCATTTTCCATGTGGCGCTCTCCTTGAGACATTCTTCTGATTTGACACACAGGGACAGGAGCATTCCCAGTTAAACTTCCCCTTCTTCCAAGCTGGGCTGCTGTGTCGTGGTCGTGGGTATGCAGACATTCATTTCTCGTGCATGCAGATGCAGACCGCAAATTTAGCATAAACGGTGCGCGTGGTGGAAGAGCAGTACCTTGCTTAAGTGTTTCCTTAACCGACTGCACACACAATTATTTTCAAGCTATACAGTGACTTTGCTGACTTCTGCTGGCAAATGTGGCTTTAATTCATTAAAAGCCCCTGGAATTTCACCAGCCAAAGGAATGCCAACCCAGAAACAGAGCACACTTTTAAACTGATGTTTTTCTCATTGCCGTATCGTGTGGTTCACCCAGTCAACTGAATTTCCTCTCAAAAATATTGGGCTGGGTGGGAAAAACAGTTTGTTGGTAACTTAAAATTAATCTCTAGGAGCCTTGTTTGCACTTAATTCCAAGTATGTGAGTATAGTCTTGGATTCAGGTGGCACACATTTTCTTCTGCAGCATCTACAAATATTCAAATGAGTGCTTATAAAGTGTTTTGATTTATTCAGACATTAACTAACTCCTAAACAATCAGATAAGTCCCCGAACTTTCAGCTGGGCATTGTGATGCTGACTTTAATCCCAGCATTCAGAAGGGCTGAGGCAGGTGGATCTCTATGAGTTTAAGACCAGTCAGGGTTACATAAGAGTTCTAGGACAGCCAGGGCTACAAATGAGTTCCAGGACAACCAATGATACATAGTGAGACCCTGTCTAAAAAAAAAAAGAGAGGGAGAGAGAGAGAGGCAGAGACAGACAGACAGACAGACAGACAGACAGAAAAAAAACAGAGAGAGACAGACAGAGACAAATTGAGTTCTCTGATACATTGTGAAGTATCTGATTTTCTTTTTTCTCTTGTTCTTTCTTTAATTTTTTTTGTTTGTTTTTTGTTGCTGTTGTTTTGTTTTTTGAGACAAAGTTTTGTAACTTTAATTTTTTTTTCAAAACCTACTTTTAAAGATGGTTCTTAAACGCTTTAAACTCCTTTTAGTCCACCACCCACCAGAGGTAGTGGGAAAGAAAGGATACGGGGGTGGGGGAAAGTGGACCTGTTTAGAAAGGTTCTTTGGAGCAACTCCGGTCTGTGTTGTCTATAAAACGGCAGTTCAGTTCACAGGTTTGTAGCAGCAGCTCGACCCACTTGCAAACGCTTCATGGACACACCAGCAGTCCAGTTTGGTAGAGCTGGGATAGCAAACACCACCGTGGTTGCACCACCTAGCAGAGGCAGCCAGGCCTCAGTCTCAGCGTGAGTCAGCAGCAGGAGGGACCCTGAGGAACTCCAGAAGAAGTTCCCACAAGCTGGCTCTATGAGCAAGCCAAGCTCAGCCCCCACCACTGTCTGTGGAGTCCTAGTTACACCTTCAAACATCACGTGTCCTCCGCATGTCTTGCTTCAGCACCCTGAGTCTGTCTATCAGCTGACATCACTCTGCCAATAGCCCAAGTCTTCAAAAGTGGCAAGAAACTGCAGCACATCGCCACAAGTTTTTAGTGTGTTTCTCTCTATAGAGTTCTGACAAATACAGGCTAACTACTCAGTGGAAGGTGGACCAAGACATGCTTGTGGTTGGCAAAGAATCCTTCCTCACATGCCCTTTCACGTGCTTGCTTTAGCAGAACATCCTTTGATCTATGTCTGCTTCAGCTAAACATTCCTTCCCGGGTTTGCCCCAGCAAAACACCATCCAACCAACTTTCCAAAGAACCCTTAAGTTTCCACTTCAAGGTTTCACGATGTAGCCCTGACTGGCCTAGAACTCACTCTCTAGACCAGGCTGGTTTCAAATTTAGAGATCAGCCTACCTCCAAGTACCAGGATTTAAGATGTATTCCACCTGCCTGGCTCTGATTTTCACTGTAACAGTTACAAACACCACTACAAATTAAAAAAACATATATGTGGCCATGTAACTATAGAAAACACGATTTAAATACTTCCCAGAAGTAGAAAAGGAGAGAGAATTCTTCATGAACACCATATGTTGTCCAGAGTAGAGTGTTCTCTTGACTCCATGTCAGTTTATGTCCACCTCATAGTTAGTGTCACAAAGAATCTGCATCGTGAGAAAGGCAAATAGTCTAGGGACCCTTGCCAGTAAGACACTGCTTTGGAGTCTGAAAATGCACCCCCCCCCCGAAACAAGGTTTCTCTGTATAACCTTGGCTGTCCTGGAACTCACTCTGTAGACCAGGCTGGCCTCGAACTCAGAAATCCACCTGCCTCTGCCTCCCAAGTGCTGGGATTAAAGGCGTGCGCCACCACTGCTGGCTTGAAAACACAGCTTTTGATAAACCAAGAAACCACACACTTGACATCTCCAGAAACGATCTAACCCTGCACCTGAGAAGTCTTTGAAGCAGAGCAACCAAATGCCTGAGACCCTAACTCTTCTTCAAAAGGAGAAGAGAGTGGAGCAGAGAGATGACTCAGCAGTTAAGAGCATGTACTGCTCTTGCAGAGGTCCTGAGTTCAATTCCCAGCACCCACATTAAGAAGCTCACAATGGCCTATAATTACAATTTCAGGGGACTAGATGCCTTTGGTGTCTGCAGGTGAGTATGTGTGCACATACACACAGACATACACACTTTAAGTAATAAAAATAAATATTTTAAAAAGAAAGCTAGGTGTAATTGATTCCATTCCACAATCTCAACACTTGGGAGATTTAGGATTGTCATGAGTTTGAGCTAGCCTGAGCTAGACTAAGATCCTCTCACAACCCCTCTAAAAGGGGGTGGGGACCAGGCACAAGCTTGTAGTCCTACCTATTTTGGAGACTCAGTCTCTTTTTGAAGAGAAAGATAAATTTAAAAGTAACTTCAAGCTGGGCAATGGTGGTGCACACTTTTTTTTCCTCTTTTTTTTTTATTTTCTATATTTTTTTTATTTACATTCCCAATGATTTCCCCTTTCCCGGTTCCTCCCTCCCCGAAAGTCCCATAAGCCCTCTTCCCTCCCCCCCCCATTCCCTATTCAACCCCCTCCCGCTTCTCTGTCCTGGTGTTCCCCTACACTGCTACATCCAGTCTTTCCAGGACCAGGGGTCTCTCCTTCCTTCTTGGAAATCTATTGATATGTGAATTGTGTCTAGGGTATTCCGAAATTCTGGATTAATATCCCCTTATCAGTGACTGCATACCATGTGTGTTCTTTTGTGATTGGGTTACCTCACTAAGAATGATATTTTCCAGTTCTGACCATTTGCCTAAGAATTTCGTGAATTCATGTTTTTAATTGCACACTTTTAATCCTAGCACTCAGGAGGCAGAGGCAGGGGCAGGAGGATCTCTATGAGTTCGAGGCCAGCCTGGTCTACAGAGTGAGTTCCAGAACAGCCAGGGCTACAGAGAAACCTTGTCATGATAAACAAAACAGCAACAACAAGGAACATCTGTTGGTATTCTAAAAGTAACTTCAGTATTCCAGAGGCAGAGTCAAGAAGATCAGCATAAGTTTAAGATAGTCTATACTACAACACTGTACGAAACACACACACACACACACACACAGAGCAGGAAAAGGCATGGAAACACCAAGAGTCATGGATATATGCCCTAGCCCAGCATCTCACCCTCAGTGAGCACAATCCCACATCGCTGATGTAGGCTTGCTTTTCAAGTAATGATAAACATGAAGCTAAGAGTATGCATGCAGCAGGGCGATGTGGTACATGACTTTACTCAGCCCTAGAGACTCAGGGGCAGCAGAATCAGAAGTTCAAGGTCACCCTTGAGGCCAGCCTAAGCTATATAAGATGCTTTCTCAAAAAACCCACCCGTGAACTAAACAAAAGAAAAACTATATGTATTCCATCATGAACACAGTAGGATCGAGCATCAGGTCTAACATTTGCCATAGTTGGGCTGAAAGTATGGCTCAGACATAGACTGCCTGCCTAGCTTATGTGAGGCCTGGAGTTCAATCTCCGGCACTGTAAAACTCATTCCCATAATGCCTCAGTAGTGATCAGCATAATTGATTTTTTTTAAAATTGAATTTTATTATTCTTATTTTCCTTGTTCACTGTACATCTTTCTTACTGTCCCCCTCCTGGTCACTCCCTCCCACAATCCTTCCCCCATCTCCCCTCCCCTTCTCCTCTGAGTGGGTGGGGGCCCTCCTGTGTATCTCCCCATCCTGGTACTTCAAGTCTGCAAAGCTAGGTGCTTCCTCTCCCACTGAGGCCAGACAAGGCAGCCCTTCTAAGTTCTTCTAAGAACATATCCCAGGTACAGGCAACAGCTGTTAGGGTAGCCCCTGCTCCAGTTGTTAGGGACCCAGATGAAGACCAAGCTGCCCATCTGCTGCATATGTGCAGGAAGGCCTAGGTCCAGCCCGTGTATGTTCTTTGGTTGGTGGTTCAGACTCTGAGAGCCCCAAGGGTCCAAGTTAGTTGACTCTGTTGGTCTTCCTGTGGAGCTCCTATCGCTTAGGAGCATAACTGATATTTCCATCAACTGTAAAATGGTATAGAAATTCAGTGATAACCAGAGATGACAGCCATGGATTTTACAAATATTCACAAAACCAGGAATTTACTAACATTTCAGAACTGTATAAAAATTATGTAACTTTCTTTGAAATTCGCCTTTTTGATTATTTCCAAATGCTCTAAGGGGTCCTGAGGATCCCAGCTAAAAACCATTCACCCTAAACCTTAGCCAAGTAAAATGAGTAAAGTTTTAGATACATACTCAAGATTAGCTGATTCTCTGCTTTTGCGCTAAGGGCTGGGAAGGACCTGTTCTGTGAGTTTGGATAATTGGTACAGCAAGCTTGTGTGATTAAGGATGTGCCCAGGTCTCCCACAGAGGAGCATGGCCTGAGACCTAAACCCTGAACCCTAGGCAGCCTAACTGAGCCTCTCCTTGCATGGTTCAATTGACACCTGCACCTTCCCCAGTGTACCTCACTGCAGGGATGCTGTGCTGTATCCCCTATGTTCTCAGACACCCCCTGCACACACACATACACACACACACACACACACACACACACACACACACACACACCGCCTCCACAGGAGGAGCCCACACTCCGTAGCACTGTGTGTCTCTCAGGCCACAGGAAGGACCATAAAGATACTGCATGCCCCTTGTGAGGAGAAGGAGAACTCCCCTTAATGCAAGAACCTCCCTGTTTGTTACATTGCTGGCCCTGTGGAGACCCCTAGAGCAAGGAGGACCTAGCCACTCATACTGTCACCCCCTCCACCCACCCTGTGGCTGGAAAGGGCTGAAATGTCCTGGAGTTGCTAAGCAACAGGACAGAATTCAGTGATGACTGTACCTAGAGAATTGCTACACCCTCAGCATCATGCAGTATGTAATATAATGTAGCACTTTCCTTGGAGGTCTAGAAAGGGGGTGGAAAGGAGACACTGTGTTTCTAAAGTGACCTAAAGGAGTCAAGGCAGGCTGCCACGGAGGCCTGACTGATTCCACAGAAGAGGTTGGAGATGTCTCCTCCTCCAGCACATCAGGCAGGACCTGTCAAAACCTGTGGTGTCTCAGCAGGAGAAGGCACCTGCTGTCAAACCTGATGACCTAAGTTTCCTTCTCACGACCCACTTGGCAGAAAGGAGTCCCGGCTCCTGTAAGTTGTCTTCTGACCTCCATATGCCTGTGGTGATGCATACATGCAAAATAAATAAATAAAATGCACTTAAAAAATATGCTCTTCTGTCACAGCCAAAGTGCTAAAAGAAGCTGTTAAAAAAATTATCTTGGGTTGAAGAGATGGTTTCGTCCTTGAGCTCAGGCTTAAGCACGAGGACCCAAGATTCATCTCTAGCACAAGCGACATCCGGGTACTGTACGCTGCATGGTAACCATAGTTCTGGAATGAAGGGTCCCTGCTGCTCCCTGACCGGAACGGCTAGTTGAATCATCTAGTTCCAGGTTCAATGAGAAATCCTGTCTCCAAAAATAAGGTGACACACACAGTTGACCTCTGGCCTCCACACTCATAATTCACACAACATGCACATACACTTTGATATACCTGTGTGCATGTGTGTGCTCTCCCCCACCTCAAACCCTTGTACTGGGGGTGATAACCACGGTACTAGGGAATGAGGCCCAAGGATTGCTGTAGGTTTAAGACCAGCCTGGACTACATAGTAAGAGCCTTTTTCAAAGAAACTAAGGGCTAGAGAGATGGCTCTTGACCAGAGGACCCAAGTTCAATTCCCAGAACTTACATGGCACCTCATAACCGTCTGTAGTTCCAGATGCAGGAAATTTAACACCCTCTTCTAACCTCCGAGGGTATCAGGTGTACATGTGGTACACAGAGACACTTGTGAGCAAAACTCTCATGCACATAAAATGCAATTAGTAAATTAAAAAAAGAGAGAGAATGAGAGAGAGAGAGAGAGAGAGAGAGAGAGAGAGAGAGAGAGAGAGAGAGTTTAATGGGTAACGGCATCTGCCATCAAGCCTAATAATGTAAATTCAATCTCCAGGACCCACTGTGGAAAGGGAGCACTACTGACTCCAGAAAGTTGTCTTCTGACTTCCACATTCAATGTAGCAGACACATGCACTCTCACATAGCCTGAAAAAAATTAAGTAAAATACAATAAAGAAAAGTTGAAATAAGCCAGGCAGTGGTGGTGCACACCTTTAGTCCCAGCACCTGGGAGGCAGAGGCAGGCGTATCTCTGAGCTTGAGGCCAACTTGGTCTTCAGAACAAGTTCCAGAACTATACAGAGAAACCATGTCTTGAAAAATAACAACAATGAAATCAACAAAATAAAAAAAAAATTAAAGAAGATTAAGAAGCCATGTTGATAAAATAAAGCACAGATCCTTGATGATTTACTAGATTTTTTGTAAAAAGCTGTAATGGTCAATGTTTAGACAATTGGGAAATTTGTATGTGGGCTTACACAGTACCGTTGTATTGGGTACCAAGTCTTAACTTTAATGACAGTAGCCAGTTGCACAGCAGAATGTCCTTTTCATGGTTGGGGGGATATGCTGAAGTTTTGGGGGCTGAAGGACCAGAGTCCAACCTATTCTGAAATGGCTTAACAAAACATACATATTCAAGGAGAGAAAACAAAAGTGCCCCATGTTAACAAAGAATCTAGGTCATGGGTACTCATTGTACTATTTTTATAGCTTTTATGTAGGTTTGAACATTTTCAAAATAAAAAAAAAATAAAGGAAAGCTCAAGGCTTGGCGCAGAGAGCCAGTCAATGTAAATCAGCTCCCTGGTGCATGAGCTGATTTTTATACCTGCATAAGGATGAGCTAGGCAAAGAAATGATGCTGTTGAGCAGAGGAAGAAGAAGAAGAAGAAGAAGAAGAAGAAGAAGAAGAAGAAGAAGAAGAAGAAGAAGAAGAAGAAGAAGAAGAAGAAGAAGAAGAAAGAAGAAAAAGAAGTTGTGGCATGGACCTGAGAAACAGGGGCCTCCGTTCCTCTGCACAGCCTCCCAAAGGGTATGAACAGCGCTGCCAGACACACAGAGATCTCCTCCCACCATGGGTGGCAGCATCGTGCTTCCCACACCATGGGAGGAAGAGGTAGCCTAGGTCATCAACCAAGTTCACAGCCTGGCCTTTAGATGTCACCTCTGTCGAAGGTAAAATGTCAGGGGTGGAAAGGACTCTCTCAGTTCTTAGAGTCACTGGAGGCAGCATCCTGAGTGAGACCAGTGTCAATGTCACCACTGGGGTGCCAGCTGCTCGCGACTGCGCTGATTAAGGCCTTGTCTGAAGACTTCAGCAACTCATTCGGATATCTTACAACTTTTTAAAAAGAAAATATTTATTGTTTATTCTTTTCTTTCTTCTCTCTCTCTCTTTCTTTCTTTCTTTCTTTCTTTCTTTCTTTCTTTCTTTCTTTCTTTCTTTCTTTCTTTCTTTCTTTCTTTCTTTGTGATGTGTGTGTGTGTGTGGGATGCTGTGTACAATTGCCCACAATGTTGAATCCCATGGACTTGGAGTTACAGATGATTATGAGATTCCCAATGGGTACTGGGAACCAATCTTGAGTTCTCTGGATGAGCTAGAAGCCTTCTTATCTGTTGTCTCTTTACTTCCAGCAACTCTTTGTGATAGTGGTTATATTGTTTATTTCACTTGCAGGGAAACAGGCTCTGAAAAGGCTTAATGGCTTTGGGAGTGTCTCCTGAGCAATAGAGCAAGGAATCTGGATCTAGGACTTCTAACTCCTGTGCTCTCTCAGCCCTCCTTCTCTCCATCCTTCAGGTGAGCAGAGTTTGACGCTGTGCAAAACTCTGCACTACCTCCCCCAGTGTGGTCAGCAAACCCAAAGAGGTTAGTGGAAGTGAGGAGACTGAGATGAGAGAAGGGCTTATGGCAGAACCTGGGTTGGAACACAGGAATTTGCTCATTCTGTGGTCTTCACTCCCCCTGAGGCTCCCTCCAAAACCACCATCAGACAGATAAGCCCCTCTTGCTTTCTTAGTGAAACACTTCCACTACCTTCCGGCTTTCATTTCCTTGTAAGTCAATGTGCCAAATGCCAGATTCTATAGTGATTCCTGATTTCTTCTCTTGCACAAGTTCTCTTCCTGTATTCCCCTTGCTGTCTGCCATCCATCCATCCATCCATCCATCCATCCATCCATCCATCCATCTATCCATACAGATATGTGCAAGTGAGCACGTGCATACACACAACCCTATATTCACATAAACATATACACACACATTCACATCCTACCTATTCTATTGTATCATCTGTCTGTCTGTCTGTCTGTCTGTCTGTCTGTCTGTCTGTCTATCTATCTATCTATCTATCTATCTATCTATCTATCTATCTATCTATCTATCACCTATGTATCTACCACCTACCCAATCACCTGGTCTTCTACCTGGTCAATCTTTATTGAGCACTTAGTATTTACCAAGCCCAAAGGAACACAAGGCCCAGCTCTTGCTTGGGCAGGGCCCAACAAATAACAAGGTGAGTTAAAAGTTCTCCTGAAAGTGTGTGGTGTGTGTGTGTGTGTCCTATAACCATAGAGACTGGAGGAAGGAGCTACGTGGTCAGAAGGCTTCAGGGAGGGCTGGCCTCTGGCCTACACTAGGACTTTTCATCCTTTTTTGTTTCCATTTCATGGCTGTCACTCTTCACATACCTCAGTTAGTCACTTAAAACCACATGTTGACACCTGGGTTGAAGGCAGTTTCTGTGAGCAACTATCAAAGATTCCTTCCCAAAAGTTGGCAGGAGCTGCCTTTCCTGCCTGAGTGACATCATTGCACCAGGCTGTCCCTCCTTTCTTCTCTGCTCCTTTCTCCTTCCCTCTTCTTTTCTCCTTTCCTTCTTGTCTGAAACTTTCTTTTTGATTACCAGAAACTTCCACTCTGGTAGCTGGAGGTGCAGGCCTCAAACTCATGATTTTTTTTTTTTTAATTTTATTTTATTTTATTTTTTTAATTTACATTCCAAATCACTTCCCCTTTCCCGTTTCCTCCCTCCCCGAAAGTCCCATAAGCCCCCTTCCCTCCCTCTTTTCTCCGTTCAACCCCCTCTCATGATTTTTTTTTTTTACCTCAGCTTCCCAACTGCTAGAATTATAGGACCTTTGGTCAGTGCTGGGACTTTTCTGTTTTTAAAGTTTTTTTGTTTTGTCTTGTATTTTGAGACAGGATCTCTCTACATAGCCCTGATTGTTTTAGAACTCACTATATAGAACAGGCTCACCTCCAAGTCACCTGCCTCTGCCTCCTGATAATCCGTGACTTAAGGTTTTATTTTTATTATTTTGAATTATGTATATATGTATATGTCTCTGTGTATGTGCCCATGAGTTCATGTGCCCAAAGAGACCAGAGGCCTCAGATGGCCCTGGAGCTGGGGTGACAGACAGTTATGAACCATCTAACCATCTAACATGGGTGGATGCTAGGAAGCAAGTTTAACTACTGGGCCAGCTCTCCAGTCCTTAAAACATACAGGGGCTTGTCAAGACTCCTCTTCACTGAGTGTGGTGACTTACATCTGTATCTCAGCACATGGACTGTTGAAGCAGGAGGACCACTGTGAGTCAAAATTTAGCCTGGACTACACAGTAGGTTCCAGGACAGCCTGAGGTATGGAGTGAGATCTTGTGTCAAAAACAGACAAAAAACAAAGCCAAGCCAAACCAAGAGCAAAGATAACAATAGTCTTTGCCTTTAATACTCTGGCAGTGGTCACAGGAGCAGTTAATCTCTCAAGGGCTGGGAGGAGTAGTAGTTAGGTGAATGTCCTGTACATGCTCCTGTCCCCAGCTGTTGTACAGTTAGGGTTTGGTTCTCTCCATCTGCAAGCTGGCAGTGATGCAGTGAACTAACAGGTCTGGGGACACAGAGTTCCATATCCCAAAGCCAAGGCCATCATAGTTTTCCTTCTAGTAGGTTACAAGGCACTACTGGGTGACCTGGCTTGGCCTAGGTCCTCCTTATGCCCCTCCCTCCAACCATGATGCTCTTTGCTTTAGTGGGAACGTTTCTGTTGGATCAGGCAGAAAGGAGCTGAAGAGCTGGGGAGAGGAGCTACTAAAGAACAGGCTTTCAGCCTGGTGGTGGTGGCACATCTATAATCCCAGTGCTCAGGAGGTAGAGGCAAGTGGACCTCTGTAAGTTTGAGGACAGCCTGTTCTATAGAGCTAGTTCTAGAAACCTGTCAGAGAGAGGGGGGGGGAGAGAGAGAGAGAGAGAGAGAGAGAGAGAGAGAGAGAGAGAGAGAGAGAGAGAGAGAGAGAGAGAGAGAGAGAGAGAGAGAGAGAGAGAGAGAGAGAGAATAAGTTTTCATATATGTGTGAATCTCTAGGTGCTGTCTTTGGGGGAACCTCCATTTCTTTTCATGTTGCCTTGGAGTTCAAATCTAGCTGGAAGATCCAATTTGGAGGGAGCCGGGTTTAGAAGACAACACCAACATCTGAACTCTCTGTTTTCCTTGCAGGCTGATTCTGCCCTTCTCACTCCAACTGTGTGTGATGGAGGAGCTGGGGATGTGGAAGCCACCAGAAATATTGAACAAAGACACAGTCCAGATAATGGAAACTTTCCTCAGCTGGGTAAACTGCAGAAAGGATGCCCTAAAAGGACAACTTTGTGAATGCTGACTGTACACATCCTCCTGTGCCCACTTGAAGGGCAATAGTAAAGGCCAGCTATAAGACAGGAGACGGGGCTGGAAAGATGGTTACATGGTTAAGAACATGTACTGCTCTTGCAGAGGACCTAAGTTCTGTCCCCAGCAATCAACTCAGCTGGTTTACAACTGCCTATAACTCCAGTTTCAACTGAATCCAATACCCCCTTCCGGTCTTCTTGGGGGCCAGCACACATGTGCACATTCATATATACAATACAATATTTTAAAAATAAAATTTGGAACAGATAAGAGCTTGGTGAGTAAAAGCTTCAAGACCTGCGTCTGAATCCTGTCTACCCATCTATGGCTGAACACAGTAGTTTTTGTGCACCTCCAAAGAGATGGGAGGTGGGGACAGGACAATTTCTAGAAGCTTAAAGGCCAGTTGATCTGGCATACAGCAGCAAGGGGCCCTGTTGCAACAAGGTGAAAGGCCAGGGCACCCTCCCACTGCCACATCTTACTATGGCACCATAGATCCACACTCACATACACAGAGCTCTCTCTCTCTCTCTCTCTCTCTCTCTCTCTCTCTCTCTCTCTCTCTCTCTCTCTTCCTCCTCCTCTTCCTCTTCCTCCTCCTCCTCTTCCTCCTCCTCCTTCTCCTCCTCCTCCTAATGAAATATTTACAAAGCAATGGCTGCAAGGGCTTGGGATGCAGCTCCCTAGCAGAGTGGTTGCTTAGCATGAGCAAGACCTTGAGTCGACACCCAGCACTGCTAAGCAAAATGATGTCAACAGAACCCAAGGGAACAACAGGCAAAAGTCAAACCGGCACATTGGTTCTGGGTGGTAACCATGGGATCACATGACTGGAATATTAGCATCTGTCTTTAAGATGGCCTGCTGGGAAAATGCACCTAGCTGCAGAGCGCCCCTACCCGCCGCCCGGCGCCTCTCTGAGTGCCTCAATGTTTGCTGCCTGCTGCCGGCATGGTGGAGTACCAACACTATCATCCCCATAGAGACTACCTTCGGATGGGATTTCTCTTACAGCCCTGCCACATTCAGACTGAGTGGATTCAGGATTCTTCCTGGCTTTTCACCTCACAGGCCTAGGCTCTTCCTGACTCCCTGATCCTTACCTGGCTGATTTGAAACTTGCTATATAGCCTGATTCAAAATCAAAGCAGCAAGCTGGGATCAAAGACATGAGCTACCATGCCCTAACAAGTAGATTTCCTTTGTTTCTCCTCTTCCCTCCCTCCCTCTCTCCCTCCCTCCCTCCCTCCCTCCCTCCCTCCCTCCCTCCCTTCCTTCCTTCCTTCCTTCCTTCCTTCCTTCCTTCCTTCCTTCCTTCCTTTCTTTTTAAACCCAGATCTTAGGAAATCCTTCTGTTTCAGTTTCCCAAGTACTTGGAGTGCAGGTTTACCCACAATGTCTGAGTATTTCCAGTAAATATCTAATTTCTTGCAATCAAATTCTTTTTTTGTTTTGTTTTTGAGACAGGGTTTCTCTTTGTAACCCTGACTGTCCTGGAACTCACTCTGTAGACCAAGCTGGCCTAGAACTCAGAGATCCACCTGCCTCTGTCCACCTAGTGCCGGAATTAAAGGCATGTGTCATCACTGCCTGACACATCAAATTCTATATTCACACTTGAAAAATCTGAACAGATTGCATTCATGGTCTGGGGCTAGCAGCAACCAGAAAGTTGACCTTTAGGGTGGGCAAGCCTGGGGAACTTGGTCAGATTTGGAGAAGCCCATGGATAGAATCAATTGTACAGTGTTAGAAGACTGGAAAGAGGCACAAAAACTCAGGAGAACACAACTGAACACATGCTCACAGCACACACAATGGACTGGGTCACCTCCAATGCTCACAGACCCGCTCTCAGGAGGCAGACACTGATCAGAGCTAGATTTTAATCCTTGGGCTTGGTTTCCTCCTCTCTAGTATAGAAACAGGTTCTTTCTTACTGTACTGAGTTGCACGGATGGCAAAGAATGCATCTAACACACTGGTCAGGCTCTCACGACTTAGAGCAGCCGCTGTTACTACTGTGTTTAGAATCTGAAAAGCAGGTCAGGTGGAAGCTGGCTTGAGAAAGAAAGGCTCTGGGTTCATCCTAAGAGCAGGCTTGGGGGTCTGGCCCCTCTGGTGATTGGATCCCCTAGGAGATGTGAGGGTTCTTGTGTTCTCCCTGAGAGGTGGGTCAGCAACTCTTCTGCCCTTATTATGGCTTCCTGCGGGGTCCTGGATGGTGTGGCCTCCGGCAGGGAGGGGAATTTCTGTACAGCCGTGTCAGACAGGCAAGAGACAAGCACTGGTGCTTGGAAGTGGAGTCAGGGTCCCGACTCAGAGAACCAGACCCCACAGGGCCTTTTCTCTTTCCTCTGCCCTCGGACCCCCAGCTGTCACAGAAGCTAAACAATGCTAGTTCTTTCACTCTGTGAGACCTGAGTTGTCCTGGGCGGGGTTACTTTTAAAGGGGCCCTTGTTCTCCTAGGGGCCAGCCTAGAGCAGAGGGCTCTGAGTGGGAATCACAGTGACCCACAGAAAGGCAGGAATTCTCAGAAGATGCAGCTTTGGCGTCCAGTCCTGAGAAGTCCCTTCTGGTGACCCAGAGCCCGCAGCAGCCTCTCTGCCGGGACAGGGAGGGAAAGTCAGTTCCCACTAGAATCAGCTGGGCCCCGCCACTCTCTGTCATTCCTTATGGACCATTCTCAGAAGTTCATTTCCTGGAAAGAAAACTTAAGCAAAAAGGCCCAGCCCCCCTTTTCTGCCTTGTTTCTCTCTCTGCTCCTCCCTTCACTTCTCCTATATCACACCTCTGGTCAGCAGGATGCTCTGTGGTCCAGCACCCCTTTTCTGCCAGGTGGACAAGAACCAATATGCTAATCAAGGACCTCTTCTGCCCCTTCCCTTTCCCCTTTAGAGCGGTGTTCCTGGCTAACTAGTTAGGCTGGGCTCAATTCTTTTCAAACCAAAGAGTGGAGAAATTTTGCTAACGGCCTCTGCCCACAGGCCCATCAGTAAGTCCTGCCTTCTCATCCTTGCTTCTGTCTACTCCCACCTTCCACAAACCTTCTCGATCCCCCAGTGTGGTCAGCTGGCCCATCTGTCTGTGTGTCTGTCCTTTTCTTTTCCCCTCCTACTTGAGAGGCATGTACACCTGGGGTGGACTCTTGGGGTGGCTACTCACCCACATCTGTAAGACAGGATGCCACATTAGGGCACTGAACTCCTCAGTATTAAGTGGAATGATTCAATTAAGTGTTGGTAGAGCCAACAGCTGGGCCTCATGCTTTCTGGGCTTTTTAAGTTGCCTCTGCACTAGTGGCACCTTTGGGGCACCATTGGCTGACACAGGTTTGGAATTGCTATAAGCCCCAGGTAAGAAACAAAGAGCAAGGGGCGGGCTAAGAATGGAGGATTTCTGAAGTCCTCAATCCTCCCCTTGCTCACAAAACAATCCCTTTTTCATTGTTGTTTGAAAATATTGGGGTGGGGGAGCTCCTCGATTAAGAGGTACTCCTAGCTGGTATAATGGTAGGCACCTATAACTCTAGAGGCTAAGGCAGTTGGACTGTACATTTAAGTCTAGCCTAGGTATAGTCAGACCTCCCCACCTCATCCCAAAACAAAACATATAGTGAGGCCACCTTACCTTTAAAAAAAAAAATTAGTTAGGCATGGTGGCTCATGCCTTTAATTCCAGCACTCAGAAGCCAGAGGCAGGTGGATCTCTGAGTTTGAGGCCAGCCTGGTGTACAAATCAAGTTCTAGGGCAGCCAGGGCTACACAGAGTCAGGATTCTATCTCAAAAATCAAAATAAAACAACTAAAACCAAAACCAAACCAAGAAAAAAAAAACAACATGTTCCTGCCTAACCTAAGATAATGAAGAGCCCATGCCTCCTCTCCATTCCCTTGAGCTTTTCTTCTCTTTTAATCATACGTATATGTGTATATCTGTATGAGTGTATACCATGTGTGTATGGGTACCCACAGAGGTCAGAGCCACTAGATCCCCTGGAGCTAGAGTTACAGGGAGCTGTGAGTCACCTGAGGTGTGTTCTGGGAATTGAACTCAGGTCCTTCTGAACGTCATCACTAACCCACCTCTCCAGTCCTCATTCCATTTAAGGACAAATCCACGTAGGTGTGCTGTGTACCTGATGGCACATTGGGTATCCCTCTGGTCTGGAACTTCCTTTATATACCAGACTGGCCTCAAACTCACAGAGTCTTTGATTAAAGGTGTGTACATTCTCTTCCCCCGGCTGGTGTCATTCTGTCAGGCCTTGCCTTTTAAATGGCATCTTGGAAACTGAGTCTGTGAGCATATTAGAAGTCCCAAAAGACTTCATGGTGTGACAGGGGCCACTGGACCTATTTAAGCAGGTCTAATTACACTGTCTTATTGCAAGCTTTCTCTTTTGACCTGGGAGAGCAAGCATGTAGGAGTCTCCCAGCACCATTGGGAACTGAGGGGAATTACAGACATGCTCAGTGTGTATATAAAAAAGCTTTATTAAAAGTCGGCTCTCACAAGGATTCTATCAAAATGTACACATTTTAAATAAATGCATTAGACAAGTGACAGCCAGATACATGGGCCACACATAGTCTTAATCATAGGGAAGGGAGGCTTGTTGAAGATGCTCCAGGAGCCCTAAGAAGAGGTCAGGCACAGGCGTCTTTGGATGCTTGAGGGGCCAGGTCTTAGAGCTTCGAGGTAAGGGCCCCACTTCAGTTTTTCTTTCCTTAGAAAAATGACTCAGACCTAGCAAGAGGAGGGAATTTAAAGTCTGGAGTAGAAAGGTACAAATTTCACTTCTAAGGCACCACAACTCACTCCAGTCCTGAGGTCCATGAAGTGGGGTCAGAGCCTTGGCCCTAGGCATGGTCATGTGCTTGGCTAGTGCTGTATTTGGGACTTGGCCACAGGTTTCATTACAACGGACCAGGTGGATTGCACAGACCCAGCAGCCAGCGGCCAGGAGTCAGTCTTTAGATCAAACATATGGCTTTAATAACCACTGGTTCCCTGCAGACAAGAATACCACAGGCCCCTAAGAGAGTCAGTTCACCAGTGAAAGCAGCAGGCCTCCTTTCTAGATCTGTCCTCTGAGCCACCGTTGACAAGGACCTCCGAGGACAGTCCCTACCACTGCGATATGGAGACACCTAGAGAAACCAGGAAGCCCCAGAGCTGGGAGTTTCTCTGAAAGACACCTCAACGCTGGTGTCATTAAATCCAAACTCCAAAAGGTGCTGACCCACTGTCACTGGTGACAGGCTTCCTTGGTGACATTGGGCAGTGGGTAAGCAAAGAGGGAGAAGTCCAGGATATACTTAGGTAGCACATCTTGAAGCAGGGCCCGAGGGGCGTTGCACAGGTGGTAATGCAGACTTTCTGGACTGGCTGGCCGGTACCAGGCCTGGCGAGCTGGGAACCGGACATGGGGTGGGGCCCGCACCCACTCCAGCACCTGGTTGGCATCAGCTTCCAGCCTCTCATAGGAACCCACAAAGTCGTAGTGCACAGCACATGGTTGGCACAGGTGGTACACAGGCATCCAGTGCTCATTCATATGCTCAGGATCCTCATCCACCAGGTATCTCAGGAACTCTGGGAAGGTGACATCGTCCCCTGCAGGACTGGGGCCAGCTCCAGCCCTGTAGCGCCTGACAATCTCGGCCCCATAGCGCTGCTGGTACTCTCGGATCTCTCCAAACTTGTTGCGGTAAGCAGACAGGAGGCGTTCCAAGGGGTCGCGTACAAACAGGAACTTGAAGTAGTGCTGCAGACGGTAGCGAATCTCCTCAG
Source organism: Tokudaia tokunoshimensis (assembly GCA_036184795.1). Classification (NCBI taxonomy): domain Eukaryota; kingdom Metazoa; phylum Chordata; class Mammalia; order Rodentia; family Muridae; genus Tokudaia; species Tokudaia tokunoshimensis. The sequence continues at coordinate 93,639,876 of BTHU01000004.1, read as the reverse complement.
GCCGCAGGTCTGCCAGAAACACCAAGTCACTGCGGTGGTCCATCTTGAGGCGGACATCCACGTTGTTCAGGACGCCCGCCAGCACCTTCAGCACGCGTTTCCAGTTAGAGCAGGCCACTTTGGGGACGTAGCAGTAGAGGAAGCGGTAGCGGTCACTTACGAGGATGTGGCGCAGCAGGGTGCGCCGCTGTCCTACCGGCAGGTCCCAGGGGTCCCGGGGCATGCCTGGTTGTCCGCACACGGCCCTCAAGGTCCGGTTTCGGATGTCCTCCCTCACTTGAAAGTCCGGGTCCCCAGCATCCAAGGATAGGCCTCTAGGCTTAGGATCTGTTCCGCTCCAGGCCGCGCCTTTGTGGCTGGAAGGGTGCAGGGGAAGAGGTTTCATCTCCGATAGAATGCCCCGCTCGATCATGAGCAGCAGTCCGCTGGAGGCCACGATTACTGCGAACATCAGCATGGACGGCAGTAGCCGGGGCGGTCCCCCGAGCCCAGCCCGGGCTCTGCCCAATGGGGCCCGCCTCGGCGTGCGGCCCAGGGTCTCGGCGCTTTTCGGGGCAGCCAGTGGGGTCAGAGGGCGGGGAAACATGGTGCTGCGGCCAGACCTCGCCGACCTCGAGGCTGCAGGGTAGCGGACTGCAGCTGGGGCTGGAGGTCTCGGGAGGGGAGGGATGGTGGGTGGCCGGCTCTCGGGGTACAGCCAGGGACCCGGGCCGGATGTCCCGCCCGGCCGCTCTCCTCTCCCCGCCCCTCCTTGATACAGGCGCGAGGGCGGGCTCACGTTGGGGGGCGGGGAGAGGGGCGGGTGCCCGAGTCCTAGGAGCTATTTGCGGGAGGGCCGCAGGCGGACCCTAGCCCAGAGGACAAATGAGTCTGGGCTACTCCAGACCCCTGGGCCTGGGGACAAAATGAGACCTGAAAAGCGGGAAAGAGCTACTGAGGTCCCGTGTCTCTTTAACACCTGCCTTCTTGGTGCTGGGCTTAAGATTTGCATCCTCCATCCTGCTTTAAACTGCTCTGGAACCACTGTCCCTCCAAGTGTGATCTGAAGGCAGGACAACCCACCACTCACTCGGTCTAGACATAAAGGAGATCTGTCCTGATTGGAAGCATGCATGGTTCTTAGCCGCCCTTACCGGTCCCAGCTCAGGACAAGGCCACTCTGTCAAGCTCTGGCTAAATGTCTCCATGGCGACATTTTGCTTTCGTAATTCCTAGGGACTAGTGCTTATCTACTGAGCAATGTCTGTACATGGAATCTCCCCTCCCAAGTCTGAAGCAGTAAGCTAACTGGGACACTCTGGTCAGAGGCTATTAGTACCTCGGGACCATGTATGGTCAATATAAACTTCAGGACAAGCTACGAGTACAACGCAGGAACTACAGAAAGCCTTTTTGCTTGGAGCCAAGAGTTACCCAATGGTACCAGATTGGTCATGTGGGCTACAGGCAGCTCCCAGAGTACTTCGAACGGCCCCCATTCAACTAAGCACTGAAGCTTGACTTCATGTGGGGCCCCAGCAAGACTTGAGACAACAGGACTGGGGAACACATCTAAAAGGTTTTTTTGTTTTTTTAAAGTCATCAGTCACTTGACAAGTAGATTCTGTGGATGTTGAACTCGGGTAGCTGTGACTGCAGGGTTTTGTTTTGTTTTTTGTTCTTTAGGTAGCATAAGGGTTTTCACTGGACAGCCAAGGCTGACTCTCAGATCTTCTCGCCTCACTCCCGAGTGCCTATTATAGGTGTGTTCCACCATGTCCATCTGTTGATCTTATTCTAAAACAATTTCTAGTCATGACAGCACACTAGATGGGAGGGGTAAGTATTGACTTCGGGACAGGTTATACCCAGAGGATGATGGAAGGATTCGGTGGTAATGGTGAGAAGCTAGCTGATTAAGCAGATGAGGGGGTCTGAAGGATAAAATGAAGTGTGTGTGCGTATGTTGTTCCCCCACAGTCCTCCAAACCCAGCCACACAGAAAACACAGGGTAAGGGTCTGAACTGGGAGGTTCAGCAGCCTTCCAATTGGATGCCGGGTACATCTCAAGTCATTTCCGACCCTTCACTACACTGCTGTTCATTTCCAGTCAGTATATAGATTTCTGGTGGTGGGATTGCTTGGTGCATCTGTATGTAAAATGATACCTCTTAAAAATCTCATGGGTAGCACAATGGCTGTTCATACCATGGAATAGCCTACCCATGTCATGAATAGAGAGCATTGGGGAATGGAAGCTCTAATCTCACCATCACTTTTCTTCTACCACGGGTTTGGACTGAACTACCAGGTAGGGGGACTGCAGCATCCCAGGAGAGGGCTCTAAAGAGGTCTGTGCTATTCCATCAGTCAAATCCTGAAACTCAAGATGTAATCCTATCTCACACCTCAAAAGGAGTGCCAGCTGCAAGAAATTGACGACGGAAGCTTCTAGCCAGCCCCAAGGTTATGATATAGTTATCTTTATGCATCTAGATTAACTAACTCCCACTTTGGTCACTGACCAAGCCAAAGCTGCAACCCAAGAGTTTCACAAACCCAGAAGGCAGCGGGGGCTACCTTGATGTTAACTTCAAGCTCCCGTTTCCTGTCTCTCTCACTTGCCTCTTTTTCTAGCTTTGAACCTTCATTAGCTTTAATAAGCACCTCTGCTGCAAGGAGTGCTTAACCAGGACCCCTGAAACAAGACCAGTGAGCCCCTTCGCATTTACACACTAAAAGCCAAACCAACTCCCCAAAATAAAAGCACTAAGCCAAACCCAAAACAAGACACACAGAAAAGAATTCTTTTCTAAATCAATACAATTTCTCAAATTTATTTATTTTTTCTTAAAGAAGTACTTCTAATCTCTGTCAAAAGGGAGGTTAGGAAAGGTACCCCCCCTCCCTTGTAAACACTGAAATACAGATCTGGGAAACCAGGATCGACACACACAAAAAGTGCATTTTACAAAATATCAACTAAAATATATTTTACATGGATTATACTTCCATTGAAATTCTACCAGCTGCATTTTCATGTTCGAAAAAATATTTCCACATCTAAAGAGATTCCAAAAGCATTTAACATTTGGGCAGCAGCCCCTTGCCTCCTAGGAGGGCCTTATCTCCTCTCCTGTGGGTGAGGCTGGGCTCCTTGGTAGCACCCTAAAACAAGCAGGCTCCTAAGAGGTCCATCTCCACTCTTGACAACTTCTTACTTACGTCTTGCTCTTTCAGACTGATGACTTCTTCTAAAGAGCTTATTCAATGTCAAGTCTTCCCTTTGGGCTTGGGACAGGGCTTCCAAAACAAAAAATTAACCTGTGACGCCTTCAGGCCTCACCCAGCCCAATTACCCATCAGGAACAGTTTATCTTCTAAGGATCAGGGCCTGGACCTAGGGTTGCCAGGTCTTTGCCTTCAGGGTTCACTTCCACCTCCCAACGCAGCCTGTGTCAGACTATCCTCACCCCAGGGCCGTGTCCCCAGATTGCTGGACCCGTGTCTTCCCTCTCTAGTGCCATCTTCCACAGCAGATGCCCCCAGAACATGCTCTTGTAGAAGTGTCTGGGTGGCCGGTGGCCAGCACTGGGCCCCAACCACATCACACTTCCCTGCACTGCACCCTCCCTGATCCCATGCTCCTCTTTGGTACAAACAAGGTACAAATAAACCAGGCTTCAGCCCTCAGCCCAGGCCAACAGGGGACTGAGCTTTCTGACCAATCACTGGTGGGGAGCATGAGGTTAGAGCAATCTCTGGGCAACAGGAAGGAACTGAAAATGCAGGGCCTAGCTCCTAGAGGGGGAGGCTGCAGCTCAGGCCTGTGGACTGATACAGTGTTGATTCTCACTGGGATGTAAATTAGTGCAATCTACAGAAGACTAGGGAGGGGGTGGCAGGGCAGGAGGAGCCACAACACTCCTTTGGTTTGATTTCAGGTGGGTGTGGCTTGAAGAGTCACGTGTGAAGTTCTGCAAGAGGTTTCCCAGAACCTCCAAGTATAAGGCAAGAGGAAAAATCTTCAGCAAATCAGGTAGCAATTTTCCTTGTCCCCTGCCCCCACCCTCTCTCCCAGACATGATAAACTCCATGTTGACCAGTATTCTGGGAAGCCAGACCTGCTGGGTGACCCTTAATGGCAAGCTGACATGAGGCTGACACCCATGGGTGGGCAGGGTCAACTTGTGTCAGCACCAGTGGCTACTGCAGCGGTAAAGGAAGAAAGCCAGGGGAAAAGCCTGGAAGAGGAAGTCAAAGCTCGGCTCTCTTGATTCACCGGAACAAGCCAGAGCTGTGCTAGAATCTGCAGAGCCTGGTCCCAGGCTGACAGGGAAGCAGCGGGTCACAGTGGGTGAGGTAAAGCTGGCTCCTGCTCCCCTTGGAAGGCCTTGGGGGAGGCTAGAAAAGGGCCTGGTAGGCCTGGTTCTGGAAGGATCTTACTCCTTCGACTTGTCCCTGCCCTTCCTTGGCCATGTCCCTCAGGCTTGGCCCAACCTCAGGGAAGACCAAATCTTCGGGAGTCTCCGCCCTGGGGTGCAGATGGGCGCCCCAGGCCAAGCTGAGGGTTTAGATACCTTTCTCAAATCCTGGCCTCCCTTTCTCCCAAGGGGCCCAGAATCCACAGGGCCCCTGCCCTCCCTCCCCCCAAAGAGAACCACGGGCCAGCAACCCATGGCCCCTTAACCAAGTGCTGTGCTTCAAGCAGTGGCCCCTGCCCCAGGCCCCATTCTCCCAAAGGCAGTCCCACTGTGAGCATAAAGAGGCTACTGGGGGTTCTTGAGGATGCGGCCATGGCGGAAGTCATAGACATGGCGGCAAAGGAACACCAGCTCAGGGTCCGTGTCCTCCGGCACTGTGCGGTGTGGTGGGGTGGAGTAGTCTGCAGATGGGGGCACCAGTGCTGTCTTCCGGCTGGGAAGGCCCTCACCCCGGCGTTTGGCCATGGCACAGAATCTGTAGTGACACACCATAACTGCTTTAGCACAGATGCTTTTTCAAGAAAATCAATTTCTTCCCCGCCCTAACACTGAGCTGGAACTGGGAGGTGACATGCTTCTACTCTTACCCCCAAGGCTGTGTGCACTCTGCCAACTTCCAGCTGACTTCAGCCCCTGCACACTATACCTTCCAGGGTTTTTTCTATTAAATACTTCCCATTTTCCTAGATTTCTCTCAGAACAGCAGTGGACCACAACATGATCATGAGGGCTGAATTAAACTGTGCTCTCTAATTACCTCAGCAGGGGTTAGTTCTGCTAACTTAAAAAAAAAAAAATCCTAGCCAGGTGTGATGACACACGCCTTTTATCCTAGCACTTGGGAGGCAGAGACAGAAGGACTGCTCTGAGTTTGAGGTCAGCCTAATCTACAGAGTGAGTTCCAGGACAGCCAGACTGTCTGTCTCAACCAAACCAAACCAAACCAAACCACCACAATAAAAAAAGGTGTTCAAGGAAGGTTTTAGAGAAGAAAACTCTGAGTCTCTAAGACTCTGGGCCTAGAGCATAGTTTTTTCCTTGAAACTCCGTGCAGTTCCCCCAGATCACCCTAGCTGAGTCTGAGGGGAAAGGGTAGGTACTACACCTACCTGCAATACTCAGCAAAGGTTAGCACATAGCACTTCTCTTCAATGCAGGCCACACTGTTCTGGTCCTGATGTCTCGATGCAAAAACTTCATTCTGCAAAGGCTCAAAGAGAGACAGGAACAGCTTAGTTGGTTATGTGAGTTAGAAAGAGGCACTTGACTCGGAATGTGCTGGCCTTGGCCACTTTCAGCAAGCGAGGCTGTCAATGTAGTCTAAGTTTTGACCGACAGCCCACGCTGGCCCTAAGAGGAAAGAAAACTTCTCCCCCACGAAATGAAAGGTCCCACCGATGGGGCAGTGTGCTGGTGTATGCCTTTAAACTTAGCGGTTGCATCTCTGTGAGTTCAAGGCCAACTTGGTCTACCCATATCAAGTTTTAGGCTAGCCAGAGCTATACGGTGAGACCCTATCTCAAAAACAAAAAGCAAAGCAAAGCAAAACAAAACAAACAAAGCAAAAAGAAGAAATAAAAAAGAAAAAAGAGAAAAGTCCTTGTAAAAGGGAGGTAAATAAAAGGTGCGCTCGGCCCGCCCTCAGCCTACAGGCCCTCAGCTTGGAGTTTCTGCGTGAAGCAGGTACTAAAGGAGCTTGGGGAGCAGGGCTACCTCACCATCCTGTGGTCACACTCCAACTGCTCACTCCCATTTTCAAAGCTCCTGGCCCTCAAGGGTCAGTATTCCCATTTGGAACATAGGTTGAGACAGTGTTTGGGGGAGGCTGCCGCCTAGCCGTCCCCTCTGTGTGTATCTTTAATGCACAATCTCTTGCTCTGCTCCCTTCCCCTGCCAGGCAGCTCACCTCATGCATGCTGGGGCTGCGGCCTCCCTGTAAGTGCTCAGGCCTGTAATACCACAGGAGGCTCATCATCAGTTCTCCTAGGGGACAAGAGAAGAGGTCATGGCTGGAGCTGGCAACCCTGCTTATTTAAGACAGGCTGGCCACCTGCCCTAGAGGTCTGTCCAACCCCAGCTACTGGCCCAGTCCTGCAGGCGCTGGCCACCTGTGTCCTCTGACCAAGGCCAAGCAGTCAGCAGGCTGGAATGCTGTTAGACATGGAGAGATGGGAATGCGGCTCTGGCGGCTGAGGTATGGGGCAAGCGCTCAGGCTCTGGAGGCTAAGAGTGAGCGCATAGATTCAACCTCAAGTCACAAGGTCGCTACAGCCTCCGCAAGAGACAGACCCCAGATGAAGGGTAGGCCGACTCAACCAAGAATGGTGGTCTTGTGCCAGGCCAAACTCTAGGCAGGGGCCAACTGAAGACAGCTGTTCCTCTGGTTCCCAGTCTGAGGAACAGGTACCTGACTCAGGGTTCTCCCAGAGGGCAGAGATCTTGGCCACATAAGGAGTTGACGTCTTTCTTGGGCCTGACTTGAGGAGGACGGTGTCTCGGACTCGGATTGTCTCTCCATGTCGCTCGACTGCCTGGTAACTCTTTCGGATGGCAGGTTCTGGCTCATCCTGGGCAACAAAACAATGACACAAGTAAGTTTGGAGAGCCACACTCAGAGTGAGAATGGAGGGAAGTAGGAAATGATACCCTCTCCTTCATCAAGGTAGCCAGCCCACTAAGCAGAGCCTCAGGCTGGGTCCTCTCCAAGCCTGGCTTTGGGGAGAGGATTGAGGGTGGGGAACTCCTATACTAGAAAAAAGTGACTGTGGTGGGAACGCGGCTGGCTCTCTAAGCATCCGCGCTAATGGCACAGGCTGAATGTGAATCCTTAATCATTTTCAGTGGCAAAGCCTTGGTCAAGTTATCTAAGCCTCAGTTTCCTTATCTAGGAAAGAGACCCTGGAAGAACACACTACATGTGGTATGGTGAGGATTACAGAGCCCAAAGCATGCAAAGTGCTCAGCTCAGCTCTAACGTCAAGTTTCAGAAGTACTCAAGCTTCCACCTCCCAGTGCTCTAGCACCAACTCCTCCTCCACACTCTCTCCAAAAGATCCCCATTTTAGTGCAGGGCAGAAGGTGGACTGAACAGGATTAAGAAGTTGAAGACTTGGGTCACTGAGAATAAGTGACAAAGAGAAACCTCCAGGGCATGTGGTACAGGACTGGGGGAGAGGGGAAGGGCTGGGAGCAACATAATTGGTTCCTGAAGTAAACCGAGTAACCAGACCCATCTTATTACCGCTCCTGTGTCCTATCGCTCCACCTGCTCCCATCAGCTAAGAGCGAACACTCACCAGGACATACACTGCCTTCTCACAGGCAGCACCTACAGGCACCCAGCCATTAGTGCGGCGGCGCCGGCGGCGGCGAGGACGTGGGCGCTGGGCACGCGGCTGCTTGGGGTGGCTGGGCCTGCGGGCAGCCTTGCTCCTCACAGTGTGCCGGCAGCTGGAGCCTGTGCGCAGACCTGACTTGGAGCCGCTCGGAGGCTTGGCGCTCTGAGGGCACGCCCGGGCTACTGTCTGGGGCTCCGAGATGGGCGTCTGAAGATGGGGGATAGGCTCTGCAGCAGGTGGCACACTGGGTACAGGGCATCCCAGGAGGGGGTGAGCAGGTGAGGCTGGGTGGCCAGCTTCTGGGAGAGGAAATTCCAATTGGCCGAGGGACCTGCAGCCTTCTAGAGAAAGGAGAGTGGGTCAAGGCAGGTAGGCTCAACGGTGTCCTCTCTAGGATCTGCTTCCAGGTCTCAAGCCTCACTTAGTTCCAAGGTGCAACTCAAAGGCCAGAGAGGTGGCAGATGGGACAGGGCCCTTTCTTCACCTTGGAACCTGGGCTGAAGACACTTGTGTCCCTTTCTAGCTGGACAGAGTGACAGCAAAAACATCTTCATTAGCTCTGACTTAGGCTTCTCTAGGGTTTCCCCAGTACTGAGGAGGAGAGGGTTCTGGAGTCAGACAGACTAGAACATGAGTCCCACACCTACCACTTACCAGCCATGTGACCTCAGGCAAGTCACTCTGGCCCCTCTGAGAAATGTTAAGTAGTGCTTTCAAGTATGACGCAGAATTTCATGACTGTTTTCCTCATTTACATATGTACTCATTTCACCCTTACAACATCCCTGAGGTAGGTACTATTACTACCGCTTTACAAGGAAGGAAACAGACCGAGCAGTCACCGGCTTATCCAATGGTCATGAGGAAAGGGGGGGCGGGCCACACATTTCAATTCAGGTAGTTTGGCTGAGTCTGCCTGATTACAGGCCTTTGAGACCTGTGTGTCAAGCACTGAGAACAGTTCTTGGCACACAGTGCTTACTGGTGGTCTGTCTTATCAGGGTGAGGGTCTAAGAGGAAAAGCCAGGAAGCAGCCTGCTCTTGTTTCTTAGGACTCCAACTCATGCTAGAACCTGATATAACCAGTCTGACCAGAGCCAAGTGGTCTATAAAGTTGTTTTATAGACCCCGTACATGAAGAGGTGTGGGGAGAGGGAGGAAGATCATAGAGAAGGCCCAGCCTTCAACCTCTCACACAGGGCAGACCTGCTGTCAGGATGGCTTTAGTCTCCTTTCTACCCAGAAGCTGGAGAAAGCAGCCTGGAGAGACAGATGTGGACAACCTTTCCAGTCTAATGCTATTCGTGCTGGGCATGAACCATTCCAGTGTCTGAGCCCACTGTGACCACAGCAGAGAACACTGCTGGTCTCTTCTCGTGTGCCCACCTACTCGGTCTACATACAACTATTCACACATGACATGTTTGTGTACCTTGTCTTTTCCCAAGCCTGTACACTAGAGCAAAACTCCCACTACCCCTGTGTGACTTCCTGAGCCCATAACCTTCCTGTGAATACTAAACTCAGCTAGCACGTAGCCAGTCTGGACTCCTGGCAGAGGAAGAATGGCAGCTTTCCAAGGGAAGAGGGAGAGCCCAGAACAGAAGGCACATAGGAGTGGCTTGGTAAGACCCTAGTTTGATTCTTTCTCCCCCAGGACTGGGGACTGAACCCCATGCATACATACTAAGTCAACATTCCTATCACGGCTAAGCCCCAAGCCTTCTTCTATTTTTGTTAGAGACAGGGTCTCTTTCTGTAACCCTAGCTAGCCTTGAAGATGACTCAGCCTTCTGTGTAGCTGAGCTTATAGACTGGTACCCCACGACTTCTGTACCTAGGAGTCTAAGGGGAATTCCAATATGGGAGGAAAGACCTTGTCCCGTTCCATGGCACTGTTAACTTCCAAGCTGAGAAATCTGACAGTCTAGGTAAAGCAGGCCCTAAGAGCTAACCACAGGGCAGAGAACATTGCCTAAATGAGTAAAGACCTCCCTTCTCAAAGTTCCTGCCTCCCAGGTAATACACAGACCCAACAGAGCCCCTTCCCCTGCTACATCCCAAGCCTCCTGGGAAGCCAAGTCTTAAAAATCCCCCAGTGTACAATGTATCCCCTCAAGGCTTACCTGCCGTAAAAGGCATTTTGTAGGGGCAGCCACCACAGGTAGTGCCAATATGTGTGAGAGACAGAGGCAACACTCCACAGATGCTGTAGCCATTCGCTCCAGAGTCCTCACTGGAGCAGTAGCGAGGTGCACTCCAAGGAGGGTGCTGGAAAGGGACGCCGGAGGGCACTGAGCTTGGGGCCATGAGCAGCCCCTCACTGGGGGCTACCACTGGAGACAGCTTGCCTTCTGGGAGCATGGGGCAAGGGGAGTAACCCCCACATTGCAGCCCATCTTGGCCACAGTACAGGTAGAAGCTGCCTAGTGCCGTGACCTCAGGCCCTCCACACGGACCACTATAGTCGGCTGGGTTGCCGGGCATCGGCAGCGGGGACAGCTGAGGTGCAGGGAAGGAGGGCTGGTGCAGTTCCTGCTTGGGGGCGGGTGACTCCTCGCCTGGACGCCCAGGCTCTGGCTTCAGGGCTGCTTGCCCACCCATCAGCAGAGGCAGGCTGGGGCGCAACGGGTTCTCCAGAGCCTTGCCTTGGGCCTGGTGAGATGGCTGGGTGGGTGACCCACGAGGAGGAGCAGATGGCCAGTGCTCATCAGGCTGCTCTTGCCAGTTGGGGGGCCCTGCAGCCTCCCCAGAGCCAGCCCCTTGGCGAGCCTTGGGACAGTTCTTGCCATTGACCTTTGGCCGCAGGATCTTGGGAGCCAGAGGCTCAGTGGAGCGCCCATCTGCTTCTGCCTGGGCACGAGAAGGTCGAAGAGGTAGCTCCCGCTCCTGGCTGAGTTTTAAGAAGGCAGCGGCGTTTAGGCTAGCCAGCCTCTTGGGAGCTGGGTCTCCATCTCGACGGGCACCTTCATCTGGGGCTAGCTCTGGGGACAGGTCCCTACTTCCTTCTCCAAGATCTCCCAGCCGAGGTCGCTTCTTAGAGAAAGACCAGGACCCTGTGGCCCTGTCCCGGCTACGGTGGGGGTCCCCACCTCTGCTTCGGCGGGCCCCTGCCAGGCTGCTGGCGTCCTCCCTCTCCAGCAGCAGATTATTAAGGGCCTCTGCATTAAGGGAGGCGAGGCGCCGCTTGCGGGGCTGCACCAGACCAGCATCCTCCCTGGATGGTGTCGGACTAGGGGGCTTGGGCAGGTCAGGGGGCAGCTCATCAGCCTCATCCGCACTTCGTGGACCAGCCACATTTTCCAGGCGAGTCAGCAGCACTTTGCAGGCTTTGGGTTTCTCTGGAACCAGTGAACGTTTGCGCAGTGGGTAGTTCTTGCGGCGCCCCGAAAGGTGCCCAGGGCTCTCAGGCATTCCTGGCTCCACGTCTTCCGCCCCCTGCTCCATATTGCTGTCTTCCATCTGCAGGGGCTCCCCTCGGCCAGTGGGGCCAGAACTCAGCATAGGAAGGGACTTCCTCCGAGTGTGTGTCATGGAATCCCTCCAGGCTGCAGGACAGAAGGCAGGCAATGAGAAGACCTGGTCACTGCCCCTTTTCCTCACTGCGCCCCGCACCCTCACTCGAAGCGACTCTGGCTCACTCCTGCTCACGTCCTCCAACTATCCAGTTATTTCCTAGGACCAGCCTTCCAGATGCACACAGTCAGACTCTCAGTAAGGACTGACTCCCCCTCTCTCTTTCCAGCACAGCGTCACCATGAGGAGTGCCACAGGCACAGGAGGAGCGGAAGTGACAACCAGACCAGAACGGGGCTAGGCGGTAGGAGCATTTCAGAAACACGACCAAAGTACTACCAACTCCTCCCTCAACCCTGGGCTTCTGAGACAAGCCACGGGAGGAAAAAGAGCCCGGCAGAGGTGCGGAGTCGGAGAACCTGCCTACGGGGCTGGGGAAGGGCAGATCCATTCTATCATGATACTTCACATGAAGCAAAAGAGCCATAACTCAATCTTTCTAGAAAAGCCCCAAGAAAGGCGAGGCCCGAGTGTGCCCTAGGAAGCAGCCCCCAGTAATTTGGTTCAGATTCCAGGGAAAGGCAGCTCAGAGCGCCACTATCGGTAAAGAATATTAGGCTAGGATCAAAGTTGTTGGACATAACCCTATCAGACCCGGTCTACACAAAGCCAGCAAGGAGACAAACCAGTGGTCCCTCTAAGGTTGCCCTGTCCCTCGGTTTTCTTTGATAGGCAAGATGTCAGGTAGTGGGCAGAAAGGGCTAGGGGGTTGTCCCAGAAGCCTGAGGATGCCCATGACCAGGCATGATCCCCTAACATCGGTTTTGTAGATGCCCCCTGTACACATGTGGGGCAGACAGATCCCAAGTTCTAAGTGACAAAGGCCAGACAGAGCTGGCTGAGCTGTGCACTGCACACTTGTACGAGAAGACAATGCACAACTGCAGGGGTGAGGGAGGGTGGCCAGACTACAGAGCCCTTCACTTCCCATCTAGTCTCCAAAGCACACAGGCTGCCAAGCAAGGTGCCAGACAGTACAGGCTCCTCCTCAGGCCCCTCAGGAGCCTTCCCCACCCTTCAGGCTAGGCTTTTCAGCTTAGTTTCCCTACTATTGTTATTCATTCTGTGAGAAGTCCTTGATGGGCCAAGGCTTAGCCCCCAAAATCCGAGCCTGAGGATTTCCAGGCTTTGCCAAGTGTTCCCCAGTTAGTTCTGTGGTCTTAGGCTAGTGGTGGGGCTCACTGGGTGCCTTCTCTGTACAGGCACACTGCACTAGCATAGAAAGGATGCTGAGAAAACTCAGCTGACAGGGCAGTGTAGATAATCCACAAGGAGAAAGGACTGGGAAACCTGCAAAAGGGAAGACACAATGGCCATGCGTGAGGACCTGCCACTGTCCAAACCCAGGCCTCAGGCATGTCGGGAGTCACAGGAAGCAAATCCACCCATTCCTAACTGGCAGAGCTCCGATCGACCCCAGGGCTCTGTGAAGCTCCAATCAGTGACCCCTGTCCTGGCATACTCACCAGCATGCCCCTTCACTCTCAAAAGCACCCAAGCACAGACAACCCACAGACCCTTTTCTCAACCCAGGGCGCCTTGCACAGGCCATGGGTCAGCTAAGAGCAAGCACCACCACAACCATATATGCACTTCCAGGCAGAGCCAAGTCCTACTTCTCTATCCTCGAGGAACTTGGAAAAGAAGGATGAGTGGTCAGACAATACAGCTAAACATGGGCTGAAGCCCCTCAACAGGCCCCAAGGTGCCAGAGCAGCTGGGCCTGGGAATGGCTGGGGGCCAAGAGTGAGGTCACCTGGTCCTATGGCCTTTGAACACATGGATCCCAAGTACAGAGTGAGGGAGCGGGGTGGGAAAGGGCACAAGTCTGAGCAGCAGGGCTAGTGGAAAGGCTGTGGGTGGGAAGAGACCGGCCGGCTGTCTGCTGCACGCTGGTTACCCGGGTGTGGGGACTGTTCTCCATGTCTGTCAGCACTCATGTCTTTCTCTCTTAGCACCCCTAAAGGTTCTAAGCAGAGTGGTGGCACGAAAAAGCAGTGGCCACTTTCAGGAGACTGACCCCAGACTGTGTTCCCTGGAGAGATGGTTTCGCTTTTAACTTCCCATTCAGTCCTCAGAGAGCCTCTGCTCCTCCCTCCCCCCCCCCCCCGCAGGGCTGTACATCAGGGAGCGAGGCCTGTTTTTAAGCCAAGCACAGGAGCCTCCTCTGCATCTGCCAAACCTCCTGTCACTGGCTAAAGACTGCCAGGGCCATCAAAGCACATTGTGCAATAACCTCCAGCTTTCATGTGGTGCCTCAGTGGCTGTCTTGAGGAGGGGCTGGGGTCTCTGCGGTCAGCTCCTGCTGCCCTTGGATTCTGGAGAGCTTGCCTGAGTCAGGCTCTGAAGCACCTGTGAGAACCTCAGCGGCAGCTTTTCCCTGGGGTGGGGCCGGGGGGAGGGGCTTGCAGCTTGGGGGCGGGGGCGCTCCAACCTGAGGGAAGGAAATCCCAGGCATGCAGTAGGCCTGGCCCCTGTTCCAGGAGGACGGATGTCCTGGCTGCCCTCATTTACACTAATTCAACCAGGAACTTTCTACTGCTGACAAGGGTGAGGCTGGGGTACTCTCCTGCTCTCTGGAACAGCCAACCCCTGCACAAAGAAGCTGGCCCTGAGAGAAGGATGCCCCAGGGCTTCCTTTTACTGAGCTGGCATCAAGCAAGCTCCCACTGAGGAAAACCAGTCTGACTGTCATCAGCTCTGAACAGCTGCCCTGAAGGACAGTGGCTGGCCAGAGGGCTTCTAGGTCAAAGACCCCACAAGTTGAATCCAAAATCCCCATGAGTATACACCAAAGCTGGCAAGCCAGTGATTTCCACTCTAGGTACATCCAAGGCTCCACTCCACACAGGGGGGAATCTGAAGTGTAAGGGTGAGTGAGTGGAGCTAGGCTTCCGTGTGATTCAGATCTGCCTGAGGCTAGCAGAAGCCACACACACCCCAAAAAACGCAGAGAAGACGTACAGATCACCACATACTATCCTGATCAAAAAAGGTAGTGCATATGCAAAGTGCTACGTGTCCAGCTGAAGGCTCCAGCAAAGGAGGTCAGGGCCTAGGCTGAGGTCATAATATGAATTACTCCCATAAACTGAATCTGGCCCCCTGGGTAGGAAGAGATCCTTAGAACTGACTCCTGCTCCCCTTACTACAGTGTCCCAGGTCTCAGTCTTAGGGCCAGAGCTGCTTTACCCCTGAAAGGAGTAACTTGTCAGAAACACTGGCTTTTTTGAATCTTCTTATTGGAGAAGAGCAATAATCGAGCAAAGACAGAGTCTCCCTTCTATGAACACGTGTGGACACGTGTGATGGCACCTGGGAAAACAGATTCCTTTGCTGGACTACTTATGGTAAAGTCAGGCAAAAGTACTACACTGCCTGAATCTCTGGTCAAAAAACAGACAGGCCCGAGCGCCTACGGAAGGTAGAGCTGACTCTGAGACTGGGATGCAGCTCCTTGTGGAAGGCTTGGCTCACCAAGTATGAGGTCTAGGTACTATTTCAACTTTAGCAAAACAAAAGCTGATTCTGTCCCAAATGCATACCTCACCTAAATATCTCTGAACTGGAGGTTCCTTGTCAGAAACGGACATACCAAATTAAACCTTACTTTCGAGCACTGACAAGGATGGCCAGAGGCTTTCCTCTCCCTCCCAGCCACAGGGGAAGAGGCACCAATCATTAGTTCTGTCTAGCAGGAGCCAAGAGCAGCCTGGATTGACCATCCAAGCATCCAGCCTGCACTTGAACCCTGCTGTTACTATTCTGCTAAGGACACCCAAATGTCCATCCTGAGGAAAGATGGGGACACTGTCTCTTTTCCCTTGTGAAGCCACTCTGGGGTCAATGGGAGGAAATAGAGCAAGCACAGGATGGGGTCAGAGTGGCAGGTGTTCTGCCCACAGTCTCTGGCTAGGGACCCACTGCAGGTACCCCAAACCCTTGCTAAGCACCACCTGCTAAGAGAGCAGCGACTCTGGCTGCTCGCCCTGCCAATTTGGCCTCAAGTGCAGGTACTCAAGTCACCTTAACTACAGAAACACATGGGCAGGAAAGACAGCATAGTGCACAACCAAAGGGTCCCACCCATCTGGGCACTGGCATCCATGTGAGGCGGCACACCTACCATCCAGAGCACCAATACTGTTGAGGCCCTGTAAGACCACACCTGCTCCTCACAGGTCACAGTGTGGCCGTTGGGACCCCAGAGACACAGAGTAGCTGCACAGCAATGGTTCATGTCCACTCCCTGCAGGTGGGATTTGGTTATGCCAGCTCAGCCCAACCTCAGAGCCAGGTCTGACTTTTGTCAATTCTGATGACCCCAGCATGAGAACTCATAGGCCAAAGCCAGCCAGCCCCCTTCCAGTAACTGTAAAGGCACACAGATCCACTGTGGGGGTTGGGGATTGGGGGGGGGGGAGTGGAGGTACAGACTCCCATGTCTGTTAGAGATCAAAGTTTAGGGTAGTAATAACAGAAAGCTCTTGATGGTCAGAAACAGCCAATGCCTCAGTATTGAGACCAAGCCCCAATAGGCAGGGGCTGAAGAAGGGAGAAAAGATAGCAAACACCTTTCCTATCTACAATCCCTAAACAAGAAGAGTGGGCAGAGAGCACTGTGCTGTAATAATGTCTGTGCTCTGTTCCACGAAACTGACAAGTTAGAAGGTAACCACATGCAATACCAACTAGTCTTTAGGGGTTTCCTTTAAACATTTTTTGGTATGTGCATATGTGTATGAGTGCATACACCAACAGCACATGTGGTGGTCAGAGGACAACCTGTGGGGAGTTAGTTCTCTCATGCTATGAGGGTTCTGAACATTGAACGCAAGACTATCGAGCTTGGCAGCAAATGCCTTCACCCACTGAGCCACAGTGTTGGCCCTAGGGGATTTGTTTGAAGGTCCAGGCCTCTGCCTTAGTCAATTTTCCTCCCCTAGCTCTTCCTGGTGCTCCTGTGAGCACTCAGAGCACCCACTGCTCATTCCCAGGCGACTCTTACAACCTTCGCCCCTAGTCAGCCCCACACAGCAGAGTTCAGAGCTGATCAAGACTCTGATCAAGAAGCTGAACAAGGAGAAAAGCCTGAATTCCATGCCTTGCTTGGTTTACTTTTCAAAGCAAGACTTTGTTTTTTAGGATTAAGAACATGTATTGAGTGCTGTGTATTCACCAGGCACTTAATACAAGCCCATTCTTTTTTTTTTTTTTTAAAGTTACCTTTTGTGTACTGAGTGTTTTGACTGCATATGCATACCATCTGTGTGTCTGGTACCCACCAAAGTCAGAACAGGGCATCAGATCCTCTGAGAGGAGAGTTACAAACACCTGTGAGTTAGTCTGTGGGTGCTGGGAATCAAACCTGGGTTTGAGCCACCTCTCCAGCCCTAGCCCATTCTCCCTGCTGCCAAGTACCAGGCTAAGGGATGAAAATAAAAATGCAAAAGACAGAAACTGGAGCATGGGCTAGCGGAACGCAGGGGAACTGGGGGAGGGAGGAGCAGCATGAGATGGCTGTGAGGGGGAGCCCCGAGCTGGCTGAGAGGTCTGCAGAGGGCACTTCGGATTCACCAACTGAGGGCCTAAGACACACCAGGTGTGTGGTGTGAACAAAAGCCCAGCAGGGAAGGCAGTGCTAGCCATCCCTAAGTACTAGGATTCAAGGAGACAACAGGCAGAATAAACTTTCCCTAGATTCTGCCTGGTGGGTTCCAAGGTGGGGGTACAGGATCTCCAGACCAGCCTCCCTCAAACCCCACTAATATATGCCACACTGTCCAGGCTGGGTTAGCAGAAGCAAGCTTGGGGCTTAGCCCATTGCACTGAGCAGCTGTTTGGAGAAAGGAATAGGGACAGTGCTTCCCATATCTCAATAATGGACTTTTTGCAACTGAGGAGAAAACCCTGTATTACTGACGCAGCATTCCTTATAAGAGTCCACAGCTTACCAACCTGCTCTTCGAGCCTGTTCAGGAGTAGCAAAGAATGTGTACTGGTCCAGCCACTACGACAGTGCTCTGGATGGACCTCAGAGGGAAAGCACTTCCTTGCCTAACATCTGCAAATCCCCAGTATCAGTGTAAAAAAAAAAAAGGGTGTGTGTGTGTGTGTGTGCAGATTTTAAGCCAGGCTTAGCTCAAGAGTTTCAAGTCAGCCTGGGTACGACAGGGAGACCCCAGTTGCTTGATGCTACCTCTCGGTCCTGAATAGAAGTGACCAAGTCAGGAGGAGAGCTCCACCCCAGACCTTCCCAACAAAGAACCCCCTGAACAAGGCTGCCACGAAAAACAAGTCCCAAGGCCAAGCCTTCCAAACATTCCACCAAGGGCGGGGTCACAAGGCAGGCTGCAGTGCTACCTCAACAGGTTGCCAGCCTGGGAGAGGGTTAGGGAGGCTCTGACTTCCCCACTACTAAATTCCAGCCACAAGGCTGACCTGCTGCTCACCGGCCTGACTCACAAGGGTTGAAACCCCCTTATTCAAAATGCTTGGATGGGTTAAGTATTTTAGATGTCTGGGTATTTTTTCCAAGTCCATTTTGGAAAACATACATACACATACTTTACCAGGTACACATCTGAAATCCAAGAAACAAAAAATATGATATGCTCCCAAACAAACAGCTTTTGAAGCAATCCAAGGACTTTACATGCCTAGATTAGGGATCCCTCTGGCCTTCAACTTTCCCCCCCATTCCCGAGAGAGTTCACTGTGCCTATTCAAATTCGCATTAAATTAATTTGTACTTACTCAACTCTTCCACCACCATCCCCTCTTCTCTCCCAATTTACCCTAGTTACCGCAAGGAAACGATTCTACTTGTTACCTCTCCCCAGCCATTAATGACTAAGAGTACACACATTTATGAGAAAGAATGCCCGAGAGAGGCTGGGAATAAAGCTCAGTGCTTGCCCAATGCTGGCAGTAATGGGTTTGATCCCTAGCACTGGATAAAACCAGGCAGGATGATGCACAGCTTATCCCAGCATTCTGGAGGTGGAAGCAGGAGGATCGGAAGTTAAAAGTCATCCTTGGCTACACAGCAAATTTGAGGCTTGCCTGGGTTGCATGAGAGATCCTGTCTCTTAAAACAAAATAAGCAATAAATCCAGAAAAGACAGGAAAGTGGAATCAGCAGTAAAGAGTCAGGACAAAGACCTGTCTCCAAGACTTCTAAGAGGGCAGAGAACTTGATTCGCCAAAGCCTCCTACTCTTATCAGGAGTGCTATTCTGTATTCTGGGTACCCAGTGCCACCCAGCACATGACAATCATTGATTGCATCTAGCCTCACAACAGTTCTAGGAAAAAGTTGTTATGGTTACATCTTCAGCAGATGGAAACAGATTCAAAAAGTTCATTAAAAAAAGAGGAGGAGGAGGTATGGAATGGGCCGGGGGGTGCTCTTCAGGTAAAGGCACATACTGCCAAGGCTGATGATCTGGGCGCACGCACGCACGTATACGCACACACGTACGAGTGCTCGTGGACGCGCCCCCTCCATCCTCCACCTCACCTCCTAGTACTATTATAACCAAGGGCAGAGGCAGGGCGTCCAGGCTTGTCTCAGAGCCCTTACTTCTACACTGTTAACACGCTGTCACTCTCTAGGGCCTGGGTCACAGTCCAACATAAAAGTTTTTCTTGAATATTCAGTTTAAAGAACTGTTTGCACAGACAGATGTTTGTTCACACATCTGTAATCCTAGCACTCAAGGTGAACAGAATGGAGAATGCCAGGCAGACTGGACTATACAGGATCCTGCCTCAATACAAACAAACAAACAAACAAACAAAAAGTTGGCTCAAAGTTCCAAATAAACTCTTACAAGCATTTTTGAAACAAACCCATTTTATTACCTAGAAAGCGGTGAGTGTTCTGGAGAGATCGAATTTTACAGCAAATCCAGAAAATGAGCTTTTCCTAGCACCACCGTCAGCAGTCTATAGGCCTGAAGGATATCCCTTTCCCCTGGCTGATATTGCAGTGGAGACTGAGGGTGGCCTACTATGGTGCAGACACCCACCTTAACTTATAGAGACAGAGTAACTGCTCCTGGCTTCCTTTCTTCAGAGCAGACAATCTCTAGTACTTTCGATTTTCTCTAAAGATCATTTCCTCTCCATATAATTCTTTTTCCTACATTCAGTGGAAAGCTGTAGGTGTAAATCAAGTGACACCAACCCAAGGCTAGGAGCCCCCAGCTGACCCTGATGGCAGTGCTACTGTGGTTCGGCACTTCTTGAAAACTTTGCAGGATCTCAGGGCATCAAGTGGCACCCTGATAACAACTATCCTAAGAATACACTTCTAAACCACCTGGCCACACAGCTCATAAACTGTGTTATCCCCAAACATTCTGGACAAATGACTACATTTGAAAGGCCCATTCCTCTCTCCTGCAGCAGGAAACTGAAAAAGTTGTATTGAAAGAGGCAGAAACTAGACACATTCCTTTACTCCAGACTAGGGAATGAACATATCTGTCCTTCCTAAATCTCACAGAGAAGGAACAAAGGCAAGAGAAAATAATTAGACCCAAGTAAGTCCTTAGCTAGTACTGATATCATTAACTATGGAAATCTACCTGTCTTTTCATTCAAGTAACTTAGTTATGGTACTTTGGAAGTTACCAACTCATAAAGCCAGACTTAGAGACAAGCTCTCATTCTTCCCTGGCAGATCAGGCCTGCAGAGGACCCTCCATACTGAGTCATATAAATAACCATCCTTGCTGGTATTACCCACTGTGCAAAGAGAAATGTAGTGACACTATCCCAGGACAGCGACTATACTCTGGGCCCTGTTCTCCAAACCCAGTGCCCTCTCACCCCTAGCTTTCTCACCTAGGTGCTGGGATAGATACCCATACCCGTACTGGGACCCCAGGACTTGGCAGTCCATTGCTTCTTGTACTTCTTTTAGCCATCTTACACCTCATTAGCAGCAAAACCAGGAGATGGGCTGGAGTTGCCATCCAAACCCGCTGCTTCCTGCTATGTGCCTCCCGTAAAAGCTCAGGATCTCATCTCTGAGACCTCCCAGGCCTGGCGTGGAAGTAAGCAGCCGAAGGGGTCAGGGGCTGCAGAACCTCAGATCACCAGGTGCGAGGAGCCCTTGCTACTGATCTTCATAAGCCCTGGACTGCACATGGCATTTCTTGTGAGAGCTAAAAGACAAGGCCCATCAAGACAAGGCCAAACCCACAAAGCTAGAGAGCCCTGAGGCTGCATCAGGACCAAAGTCCCTCCAAAGTCACAAAGGCGCAAAGGAAACAAGCCTTGCCAGTGTTAGCAAGCTCCCATAAATACTTGGGCTGGGGTAGTGCTGCTTATGTGAAATGCTTCCCCATTGAGAGATGCTGCTTTATTTACATTCTTCACAACCCATTCATAAAAAGCAGGCCCTTTAATGTCGGGACTGTTCATATAATGCTCCATAAACTCGGCAGCTCTGGCTGGCAGCTTCAGTTCAACACGAGGTACTTTTCAGCTCTGGGGATTTTTCCCTCCTTTCGATTTTTTTTTTCTCTTCCTTAATGACTCACCTTGAGACAGGACACTGAGGCCAGATGTTGCCTGAGCAAGGCCAAAGGGAACAAAAGTAGGTAAAAAGAAAACATTTTAAGTCCTCTAGATGCTACGATGGAGAGGTGGGGAGAAATGAAAATAATTAGCCAATTTTCACTGAACTCCAATTTCAAGTAGATATGCTGGTTGAATTTCAGGTCTACTGAAATTCCCTTCTTGACTGCTACCCAATTCATGCCTCTAAACACCAGAGTGTAGGGAGGCACTTCCTCTATCTCTACACAAGAGAGAAGGGCTCTTTCTGGATTGTAATTTGCATCATGGTTGAATAAATTAAAAGGCTGTTTCCTCTTCTGATGGTTCTAGAGCTGCTGGCTCCAAGAGGGGCAAAATTTGCTCAAGGTGAGGAAACTCAGGCAATGTCCCCGAAGAGGGAAACGGCTGTGTTCCAGGATGCATGCTGCAGACAGTGCAGGCAGGCAGATGAGGAGAGCACTCAGGAGAGGCTTTCTGAGGTAGCCTTTCTGTTACAGTAAGAGAGAAGTAGGATTTTTTTCTTAATTGACAGGGGAGAGGTCTGTATTACCATGGCAACTGTGAGGGGTAGCCTTCCCGATTGGAAGGTAAATGCTGGTTCATTAATCACCAAACTGGGGCACAACTGAAAGGTTTGGGGGAGAGAGGATGGGTGCAGGGGGTTTGTTTCTTCACCACCTAGCTCCAAACCAGTCATCAGTCTTCTCCTATGCCCCCCATGGTCTAAGTTTGATCGTCAATACACCAACTTCTAAGACAGTTGGAATGATAGCATTTCTTCCCCAAAGCTCCACCTTGAGACAAACACAGCCCCCAAGTCAGTAAAAACACTTAATATAAAAGGAACCCTACAAATCCCATCCAGGGGACTGACCCAGGCTTATTTTTCTTCTCTGTTCTCCGAATAGTATTTCCTCTCTCACTGATACCCAGACCGAAGAGGTAAAACACATGGGTTCATGTAGTAGGGGCAGCTAATTGCAAACACACAGCAAGGCTGGGTACAGGAAGAGAATGGTCCAGTGCGGACAGGAGGAGAGCAGGATCACAGCCCCTTTCCAACTCATGCCTGTGTGGTGTCAGGTGAAGAATCTACAGGACTGGCTTTTCAGCAGCAGATGGGTCAGAAACAGCAATGAAACATGCCCATGGCCAGAGCCTCACAAACACGCCCTATTTATACACCTTTCACAGAAAAGGTCGGAGACCTCCAAGGACTGAACCCACACCGAGCATTTCTAGAAGAGCCAAAGGTTCCCCTCCATCCCCACTGAATTCCACATCACACAACACTGAGAGGAAGATTAGACTACACACAGACACATGCGTTTAACTCATTACTCTGATCCCTAAGAACCTTCCAACCTACAAAACATTTGAGAATATACCACGTCAGACAATCCATTTTCACAAGCTCACTGGCCTGAGCAATGCCACAATGGACAAGTGGGAGAGAAGGAAGGGGTAGAAGCTGGGAGCAAAAGGGCAGGGAGAGCCAAAAGTGCTGGGCAGGACTAGCCTTGGGGACACTGTCTAGGGTCAGACTGCAGGAAAAAGAAGCCAGCACAATTTAACGAGTAAGAAACTGACTTGTGGAAGGGGTGTTTGGGAGAAAGATCTGGTAGCTGTGTACAGACTGGATCAGAAGAGCCAAAGGAAGCGGGAGGAAACTGACACGGGACATGGCAACAGAAAGGGAGGGAGACACCCAAAAGAACAAGCCAACACCAGCCATGGGTGCACACCAGGAGGCAGAGAGGAGGCCTGCTGCAGTCCCAGGCTGGCCTCGGTTCTAGAGTGATAAGAGATACAGGAGAGAAACGAGGGAGGAGAGGGTCAGAAAGAAATGGAGAGTGAAAACATCTCATTAAATGGCTCAAGTCCCCAGGGCCAGCCCTCCCAAACACTGATCTGACAGACAAGCATCTCCCGCCAGGTTAAGCCCCTGCCACAGAGGGAAATGTTATTTTGGCAATTCCCACCTTCCAGCAGCCAAACCAGGTCACCCTTCTGACTGCCACCAAAAGAAATCACATACAGTGCAACCCCAGCAAAAAAAAAAGACTATCCAGCCTTCTCTGGATTTTAGACATACAATTAAACTCTCTCTAACAAACTTCAGTCTCTTGTGTGAGGTAATACCCCCCTTTCCCCACAAGCCTCAACTCCACCCAAGCTGGGGTCCAGACTCTCCTGGAGAGAGAGATGGGGTGCTATGAATGAACTCCACACCCTGCTGTCCCAGCTCCTTTGGCAGACAGCAGCTTTCTCACGGTGGGCTCTGAGCCAAGCACAGGCGAGCGCTGCTCTTGACCAGTCCCACTGGTGTGCCACTCCAACCCAGATTTTTCTCAGCAAAAGGCCATGTTCTCAGCTGTTATCAGCCTGAGTCTCCTCTCTTCCTGTTCCCAACTTAATCACATGAGGAGGGGAACGGGAGCTGAGTGAATCTTCTCAAACGGGTAAACAGCATACAGCCTAGAGCTGCTCACCGCTGGGGTTAGCAGCATGCTCTCAGCTTAAGCCAGAGATTCCAAAGTGTCCTAGGACAGTGGTGTCCCTGAGAAATGTAGTCCCTCTGAGGCCCTTTCCTTTCTGGTGGAAGATTACGGAGGTGTAGAAGATGGGGAGAAATGTGTCAGGAGGTACAAAAGAAAGCTGGAAACCTTATTTTATATCATCACCAAATTTCTGCCTCGATTTATGGACTCGGCTTATCATGTCCCTATGTGGATACCTTCTTGCCTAAGGAAAACTGCTACAGCATTAGTGAAGGCACAGCCAAGCACAGTGGGTGTGTGTGTTGGGGGGGGGGTCCCTTAGTTCCAATCCAAGTAGCCGTCTGTGCTCTTAAGACTGCCGACAATGAGCCACTAGGAGACATCCCAGGTGGAGTTAAACCTCTACGATAGGCAGACTTGCCTCACTGCTAGCAGGCTCCGCTCGCCTCTGTGAGTTCACCAGCCCATTCGCCACCAGCCAGGGCACTCGGTGCGCACACCCCTCAACCCTGCCCCTCCGCCTTGGCTAAGTCGACCCCACTCTTCCCGAAGCCGCGAGGATATCTGAGGCTACAGCCCAGAGCCAGTGCCGCAGCTCCTCCCGGTGGACGCCCCGGCCCCCGCAGTCCCCAGGGCAGAGTCCGGCCCCGTGCCCGCCCCTTGGGGTGGGTGCCCGGGACTCGCTCCCCTCCCCGATACCACTACCTGCGCCCGCTCGGGCGCCGCCTTTGTCCGGCTCTTCACCGCCGAGCGGGCCCCTTGGGCCCGACCTGACCCGGCCCCCGGCCCCAGAGGACAGGCGGCGGGACTGGCAGGGCACAACCAGGCCAGGCCTGGAGCACCGGGTCCCGCTGTCACTTGGAGGCGGTCTGACAACTTCGATTCCCCCCGCCCCACCTTGGACTCGGCCGCCGCCCCGCACGGTCCCCACAGGGCCTCCCGCGGCCCACACTCGCTGTTCGAACCGGTCCCCTTCCGTCTTCGGCGCCTCCCTTCCTTCTGCCCGACCCGATCGAGTCCACACTACCCCTCGCCCTGGCGCGGCCCCCATCCCCATCCCCCCTCCGGCAATTGCCGGTCAGCTCCCAACCCGGGAGGGCGCCCCCCACCCCGAGAGGGCGCTCCCGCGGCGACGCCCCCAGCCCCGGCCCCTAGCCTCGGGGACCACGATGGGGGAGGGGGCTTGGCGGGGGCCTTGCCGCCCGCGCACTCGGAGGCGAGCCGGCTCCACCGCAGCAAGGAAGCACCCCGTGTCCTCCCGCCCTCCGTAGCCCGGGACGCCCGCGCCGCCGCCGCCCGGCCAAGCTGCCACCCTTCGGCCGCCACCCACCCCGCCCCCGGCCTGCGAGGCGGGCGCCCCCCGGGGGCTGTCACCTCGAGGCGCGCAGTGCTCCCCGATGGCGGGACCGCGGCGCCGGACCCGGGGGAGGGTGGCGGCGCGCGCGGGCGGGCAGGCAGCCGCACCTGCTTCTTGTCGTCCGTCCGTCCCTTCCCGGGGCTGGCGGGGGCGGCGGCGCGGCGCGCTCGGCGGGGCGCGCTGACGGGCGGCCGGTCCTCTCCCTTTTGCTAGTCCGCCTACCTAGCTCGCTCGCTCTCGTTCGTTCGCCCTCCCCTTCCCCCTACTGGATCCCGGCTCCTAGCTCACCGGGACGAGCGGCGCGGACGGCGCGGCTTTGGGCGCCCGCAGGCCCTGGCCGGGCTGGAATCCGGCGGCTGGAACCCCCCGGGGGCGCTCAATTCCCGGGCTCCACGCTGCTGCGTCAGCGCCTCCTCCTGGGGGCCGGGGCCGGGCGGGCGGAGCGGGGGCCGCGGTCGGGCGGGGCCGTCGGGGGGGGCGGGCGCGCCTGGCCGGGGCGGGCGGACGGCTAGGGCCGGACGGGCGGGGCAGGCGGCCGGACGGGCGAGCAGCGGGGGCCGGGCTCCGGGATCCGCTACGCCGCTCGCGGTTCCCCCACAAACTCCCCGAGAGCGGAGCCTCCGCCGCCCTCCTTCCTGCTTCCTCGTCCCCAGCCAATCAGCGGCGCGCCCCTCGGCAAGCTCCGCCAATCAGCCGCCCCGCCCTGCGCTGGCCCCGCCAGCCAATCCGGCCCTCGGCTCCCCCTCCCGGTCTCCAACCAATCAGAATCGTGGGTCGGTCGTCCCGACGCAGGGGGCAGCACGAGGCGGCCGGGGGAGGCGGTGCGGGGAGTGGTGGGGCCTGGGGGGAGGGGTACGGTGCCAAGGGTGGTGGCGGGGGATGATTTTCTTTGCCGGCTTCTTGTATTTTCTCCCGGTCTTTGAAGCCTGAGCCAGTATCCCATGGTGACCTGACCCTGAAGCCCCAGCACCTCACTGCAGACCCCCACCCTGAAAAATCTTAGCGCGCCCCCGCCCTGACCATCACCCTTCTACATCCCTCTTCCTTCGTAACCTCTCCAGCACCGGCTACAGTAAACTGAGGGCCGAGGGGACACCCCACCCTCAAGCTGCTGCCCCCATGGCAAAGGCTTCGGGAAGACCAACCGAAAAATTCAAGCAAGAACAACACCCCCTTTCCTCCTGAAAGGGCCCCAGACTCGCGCGAAAGGGCCCCGACTCCTGAGAAGCCCCTCCCGCCCTTGCCTCATCTTTCCGACTTCCCTGCTTGCCACGTCTCCTTTCCTTCCTAGCAAGGTCGGTCCTGGCTCGGTAACCCCTCACCCGCATCTCTTTTTCCTCTTTCTGCCCTTCACCTAACGCCCCCCACCCCAGCTCCCCATTCGCCCTCTTTCAGAAGCCAAGTGTGGAACCCTCATCCATTTCCAGCTGACAGCAGAGCCTGGTCTGTGAGTCCTTGACACCCACACACCCTCTTCCACCACCGCGGGGAACATCAGAGCTCTCCGGGGGAGAGGGAAAGGGGCGGGCAGCCCAACAGGCGCGGCTGGACACACTCCTTCGCGTCCCCAAGCCAGGGTAGAACCAGTGCAGACACTTACCTAGCTTCCCCATAGTCGCCTTATGCTGTGGCTCCGTCTCTCACACCCACAGACGTGCTTTTCCAAGCCTGAGCACGCTCTCGGGGTCAGCTGGGTGGGTGGGCACAGCAGGCTGAGGTCATACGAAGGGGTGGGAAGTCCCTGGGAGGTGCGGGAAGGGGCTGTGTCCTGGACACCTTGTAGCGCCAGAGCCAGCCCAGGACTTCACTTCAAGGAGCCGTAATGTGCACACAGTAGGTTCTTGAGAAATACGGAGTCCACCCCTGAACAAAGCCTCATTCCCAATTCAGGCGGGGGAGGGGCGCTTTGGGAGGTAAAGAAGCAGGAGCAGAAAGGGTAGTGTCAAGTCACCCGAGCCTGGGAGCAGCCGGGGAGGGGCAGGGCCCTGGAACGCCTAGGGCAGAGAAGCGCCCAGAGTGCAGAGAAGCCTGGTTAGTAAGCAGGAAAAACCGAGCCTCGCAGAGTGGCTTAGGGGCTCCTACTGCACTCCATACAGTTCCCCACCTTTCCTAGACCGTGCATTGACCCGGGCAGCTTTTAAGGTAACTAGGGCTGCCAGCCTCTGTGGCCTTCCCCCTGGGGTTGGGGGTGGGAGAGAGAGAGAGAGAGAGAGAGAGAGAGAGAGAGAGAGAGAGAGAGAGAGAGAGAGAGAGAGAGAGAGAAGAGAGGAGAGACTGGACAATTCATTTGCCTCCAGAACTGCCCCGGGGTCTCCCAGGCTACCTAACTAGTTTACAGGACATGGTTTACCGAGACTGTACTAAAATCGTGGTGCGCCAACTCCTCAAAGGGCCAAATTCTCTTAGTACCTCTGTCCTTTTACTTCCCATCCTTAGGGAAGGCAAAATCCCAAACCTCGGAAAGTAGGGCACTGAAGGACTTCTCCCTTCACTGAGCCTCCCAAGGTAAAGGTACTCTGCAGTGCTCCCCAACACATACAGGCCAGCTATACTTCCTATCTCACAAAATGAGCCCCTCTCCTCAGCCAAGTCCATTATCATCGTGTCTCATGGTAGACCCTGGTCCTCATCAAATTGGAAGTGAAGGGTACCTCTGGCCACTTAAGTGAACAAGGCAGGAGAGCAGACTCTCTGATGATGGGGGTGGGGTGATTTGAGAATGTGAGGATCAAGAAAAAAAATGTCATAGGGAAAGAAACTCAAGTGGCAGCCCAGTTTAACCTGGGAACTGACAGAGCAAGATTGCGGGAGTGGGCTTCTCTCTGGAACCTTCAGGTAAAACCCCTGTGGTCCTGGTACCAGACAAAGGTGACTTATTTGGGACCCAGGTGGAAGGGAAGAGAGACTCCTGATGGTGGAGGACCCAGGAGCTACTTAGATTGCCCAGCCTGCTCAATACCAAAGGAACTCTGTCCTCAGCTTTCCCTGTGGGTGGCTGGCTCATTTACCCCAGGAGGCTCTGTCTCAGTGGGCTTATGGCTGGGGGTGGGGTCTGGAAGGAGGAGTACAGGCTTTCTAAAGGCACTTGATGTTCCTCCATTAGCAGCCCATTAATCTCCTGGGTCCCCTTCTCTCTTGCTTTTGAACACTGGTCCACAAGCCAGTCAAGAGGGGGCCAGGGTTTTCGATAGGCTATGTGTACTCCAAAGGGAGTTTTTAATCTCCTGTCCTCTTTCACTCCATTTTCAGGAACCCCTGCATCTGGACCATCCTCCTTCCCAATCCAGAGCCTTTCCTGTTGTAGGACTATTTAATCTCATTCCGGGGTTTCTACTCCACCTTTGACCATTAAGTTCCCGGATAAAACACACACACACACACACACACACACACACACACACACACACACACACACACACACACACACCCCTCTATAATAAGCCTTAATCAGCACATCTGGAAAAGGCTCTTGCTCCCATAGTTTTTCCTTAGTGTATGCAGCTCCCATCCCACTCCACCAGAACAGCTGTGCCAGTGCCTGGGGGCTGTCACCTTTCCTCTCTCTCGCCAAAAAGGGTTTGTCATTTGATCTAGAGATGGGTGGTCTAGAAACGGATGGATTCATCAGGTCTCCACGACTAGCCCCCTCAGCAGAGGCTTGCTCTCTCTACCCAGGCACCTCCAGACCCATGAGTAAGGGCTAGCGCCCTCGGAGCAGGAGAGCGAGAAAAGGAGAAAGATGCCAGAAGCTTCCAGGGCCAGAGAGAGCACGCTGCACGCCCTTCCCCCACCACGTACAACCAGACTGACAGCAGGGACAGACAGGCTGCTCTGTCATCCCCAGTTCAGCCGAGAGGCACCTCCCCCCACTGCCGCAGCAGTCCCAGCAGAACGCCTGCCCTGAGATCCAGCCACTGGCACGGGGCATGGCACCCAAGCGGCAGCACAGTTTCTGTGAAGGTGGCACCGACCACTTTCACCTGCCTCGATGTCATGCCCACATGTCTCCTTTCTCGGTATGGGCAGGCAGCCCTCCCCTGCCTCACCTCAGACCGTCCAAACTCCAGCAGTCCGAGCAGCCTAGCCCCTAAGCCCCACTGGGAGAGATGAAGGAATGGCTCTCTTCTAGAGGGACTCCTTGTCATAGGTTAAATTCATCGCCTATACTTGCCCCCTCCCCCATCAAAGGAAGCCCCCGGGGGTGGGGAAGTAAAGTTAGACTTTTATAGTCCTTTAGCTGGGACCCACTCACTCTTAAAGGGATCAGAACACCCACTCCTTAAAGGGACCTCCGGAAATTATTTGCCCCCAGGCAAAGACAAGTGTATAAGTCTGGTTTTTACCTGCTGTGGCCTCTTTCCCTGGGGATGGGAGAGTCAGAAGTGCTCTTTTTGTAACTAAGCCAAAAGGGTTGGGCCCCCTCCTGCCACCAAGGAGCCGGTTGATGAGTACCCATCAAAGAAGAGGACCATTTCTCTTCCCTAAGGGCGGCAGGATGGGTCTGAGGGATCGAGGTGATGTAGGGGTCTGTGTGGGACCAGTCTTCTTACAAGCCGCCAGCCCTTAGACTTTGGGGATCGCATTCCATGATGCTATGTCCCAAACCCCCATCTCTCCAGCGTTATCCTCCAGATTGCTAGCCAGGGAAGTCATTGTAGGCTGCCCCTCCCAACGAAAGCCCTTTCTGTATTCTTCGACACAAGACTTCGCCTCGTTGGGTCCCCTGTTCTTCCCCTTAAGATGCATTCTCTACCCCACACGCGAGTTGCCTCCCTGCAGTGCCAACAACTGCTGCTTATACCTATTTCAGGCTCCTTCCTGCCCTAGTCGGCGTCCCTGGGGTCCGCCTGCACCCCCACCCGTCAAAAGGCTGGGGGATGGGCACACCTCGGCTCCCTAGAGCGCAGCAAAGAGCATCTTCTCTACGCCGCTTACTAGGCACATAGGTTCATTCAGCCCTCAGGGCTAGAAGGTTTGGGGGTGGGGGGCGCTTAAATGGCGGAGAGGGGCCGGAGGGCGCTTCAGCCGGAGAGGAATAGTCACAAGTCGCACTCACTAAAACCATCTCTTCTGTATTCTCCCTTCGCCTGTGGAGGGTCGACACTGCTGGGAGAAGACTTTCCTGACGCTTGGGAACCCGCCAAGGCCGCCCACCCTTGCCATTCTCAGGAAGAGACTCCCCCCCAAGGGCTCGAGCAGTGAGCCCCCCTCCCCCTCCCCCGTAGCTGCAGCAGCCTCCGGCTGAGGTCAGGCTCCACCTCCTTTCTCCGGATGGAGAGCGCAGAGGGTTGTTTGTTGTTGGGGTGTGTGAGGGAGAAGGTTCGAGATCACCTGGCTGGGTGGGCACGCCTTTAGGAGTCGGAGCTGAGCCGGGTGGGCTGGGTTTGGCTGGAGCCTGCCCTAGAGGGCGAAGTACTAACCTCCCCCCGCCCCCATTCCAAGGTTCGGGCTGGGCTGCCGGGGCTGCCGCCGCTTGGGTTCTGCACCGGTCCACGTCCCCCTCCCCCCTCTGCGCTTCATCCCTTAGGGAGTGATCTGAATGTCCCTAGGCAAAGGCCAGTAGGAGAGTGACTTCCTACTTTCAAGATGCTTCCAGTCCGGCACCCGGATGGGTTGTGGGTAGAGGGAGGAGGAGACTGAAAACTAACTTTCTGAGAACATCGTGTAATGGCTGCTGGGGAGGGGCAGGTGCCAGGGTCTGTTCCCGGGTGTAGGGTTGGGAAAGGTGCGGGTGTACTGACAAGAGTCCACGACGCGAGCTTACTTTGCAGAAGAGTCGGCTTTTTTTTTTTTTCCTAAAGGCCGACCTTCGGGAACGGGAAAGATGAGGACATCCTTTAGTATAGGCAGAGAACTCTAAGACCGGCTGAGAGTAGGACCGGAATCTGGAGAGCCATTGGGGCTACTCAAGTTTTCTAAGACACGCCACGTCCTGCCCCAAAGGCGTGGGGGGGGCACTCTAGATCATTTAAAGAAAAGAAAATCTTATTCCTGAGATTCAAAAGGCAAACTGATCGAACAATAAGATCCCTTCTTGCAGGGATAGTAGGGTTGCCCCTCGATTTCCTGGTAGTTTAACTTTTGGGTCTCACCTTCTCTCCCAGATAAGAATTGGGTGGAAATGGTTCCTTCTGGGGTACAGTGTCCTCAACGACGCTGCACCCCTTACAGTTCCTACTACTGCCCACCATATCCGGGAAAGGTCGAGGAAGGAATGCGACTCGCTTTTGCTCTTCCCCACCAAGGCAACCAGCCTTGCCAGCCCCCAACCTTTGTTTACTGGAGCAACTACTGAAAAAGATGCCAAGGTGGAGATCAAAAGTGCTTCCTCCTACCCTTCTCCTTTTGAGATTAGAACTCTCAGGCTATAAAAATCGTAGAGACCAGCAAGGTGGCAACTATAAACTTCTAATCCCATTCCTTGGTAGGCAAAGGCAGGTGAATCTCCTGGAAGCGATCCTGGTTTACATAGTGAGTTCCAGACTAAGCGGGGCTACTTAGTGGGACCCTGTATTGGGGGGGGTGTCGTATGTAAATGGGAAAAGTGAATTAGTTTCTCATTCTTACCACAATCCCACTTGGGATGCAGTTATTGTGGATGAATCACATATGAAGAACCCATGATTAAAGCAGTAAGTGCCTATTCCTAGTTAGAGAAAGGCACTTAGATATCTCTTGACCTCATAAGTCAGCGCTCAGCATCTAGCTGGGGTTGTCTCATTTACCCCAGCCCACAGCACTGCCTCGTAGGGCCTTGTTTGTGGGATCTCCCACCCACCCCCACCCCCCAGCCGGCTTCATCTCATTCTGGAATTTAGCCATGTGACAGTATGCTGCTATCAAGGAAGCCCCATGCTATACCACTGCCTTTCCCATATGGATTTTAACCTTCAAACAAGTTCTCTGCGCACAGGTCACGCCTACTCATCTCTTCATTTGATGAGACCAGGTCTCACTAGATTGCCCAGGCAGGCTTCAGACTTTCTTTATAGTTGAGGCTATCCTCGAATTCACCTTTCTACCGCCCCAGGCTCCAGAACTCTCAGGTTACACGCTGGTGCCATGTTACTCTGCTTCTGTTGAATTTATGCACCTTCCATTCTAGAATTCCCGCCTCTGGAATTGCTATCTCAGAGTCAATCCTGACTTTCTGGAAAGATCTTCTAAAGCTCAGAGTTCCAGGAAGTCTACATAGCTCTTTGCCTCTGCCTTCTGGGCCTTGTATTGCTTTATCTGGGTCTCTATGGTGAATCCTGGGAACACCTGAAAGGCAGGTCTATGGCTTCCACATCCTCTTTTGTGATTTCCTGTGGGTCTAGCACAGTTCTGGCCCCAAGGAAACATGACCATTCACATCCCTCAGCTTTTGCCCCTGAATACAGCCCTTCACCTCTATACTCTTCCTCAAATCCACTTAGAGGCAAATTAGTCTCCAAGAACAACCCAGCAAGCAATTTCACCAGACTTTCGGAAAAGACTAAAATTAGAAGCCAATGCTGGTTTTTTTGTTTGTTTGTTTGTTTTGTTTTGTTTTGTTTTTTTTCGATTTAAAGTAAGCTCCAGCTTCTCTTTAAAAATCAAAAGATTTGCTACTGTGGGCTCACATTCTATTTGTAGTGATGGCTGATGGGGAGTAGTAAGTGCTGACTTTATGGGGTAGGCATGCTCTAATTTGTCCAAAGTCCCTGCTTTCCTACTCTGGATACTTTTGAGATGTCTTAACCCCTGAAGGTTTCAAGTTTGTGATTCATAGCTATGGAATATCTACCTGCTTTGGACCTTCTCAGAGATCCTTTTGCAGCCTTAGTGGCCGTCTCCAGAAGCACCTTCATTATTGCCCCAGGAGCAGAAGTTTACTAAGCATACTCTGTCCAATACCCACACATCAGGTTGCTGATGAAAAGGGAAATTAAGCAGAATTTGTAGGCTTCTCTGGGTGGTTGATTACTCCTAAGAACATGGCATAATATCTGGGAAACTGTGAGTGCCAAGTTGTCATTTGTGGAAGGAACAGTAAATGGTTGGCAAGGAGCATCTGCATGGGAAAAAGAGGAGAAGACCATTCCAAGAAGTGTGAAAAGTCTGTGGTGAGCTAGATGCGGCTGCTTACAACCTTACCTTCCTGGGTCAGCACTTCACTCTCAGCAGACACCTTGTCTGTTCAGCTATCACAGTAAGTGTGTTAAATGAGAAAATTTTCCTGAAGTACCTTCACAGAGACTGTGGAATAAAAAAAAACCAGGGTGCATACCCTGTGGCTCCAACAGACCCGTAGACCCTGGGGAGAGGGAGGCAATCCTGATCTGGAATGGACATTCCCTTGAGAGCCTCCAAAAGCAGTGGCTTTGCAGGAGGCATGGACAAGCATTCAGCGAGCTTCTTTATTTAACCCTCAGCAATCCTGATGGGTAAGTATTATGCTCAAATTTACAAATGAACAAGAAAACAGAAATTTAAACAGTCTGAGTAACTGTTAAGATCACATGGGTTTGGGGTCGTTCCAAAATATTTGGTTTTGTTGCTGTTGGCTGTTTATTTAACATAATGGGTTTAACGTAAAAAGAGCATTTAACATAAAGGGTAAGCCGAAGTCTAATCCTTTATAGATATAAAACCTTTATTCACTTCTGTGTTCCACAGTGTAGTCATTAAGAATACAAGCTCTGGCCAGGCAGTGGGGGTGCATTCCTTTAACCCCAGCACTTAGGAGGCAGAGGCAGGCGGATTTCTGAGTTTGAGGCCAGCCTGGTCTACAGAGCGAGTTCCAGGACAGCCAGGGCAACACAGAGAAACCCTGTCTCAAACAAAACAAAACAAAACAAAAAAACCCCCAACAGCAACAACAAGGAGGGAGGAAGAATACAAACTCTGAAGACAGAGTTCCTAGTAGATGTCCTAGCTCTTTGTCTTCTTAAAAGGTTTAAGTGTTTTGAACAGTGGCTGACCCTAGCCAAGTACCCCCAAAGCATTAGTAATTGTGAATCTATTTATCCTGTCCTCATCCAGCCTGCTCTGCTTCCATAGAGTCCAGACCTACATCCTCTGTCTCCACCCAGTCTGGGCCACATGGTACTCGTGCCTGTCTTCTGTCCACCCAGATGCAGCATGACCCCTTTTGGCCTCAGTCAGGCTGAGTGGCTTCCTTTGCTGGGTATCCGTGGCTTCTTTATAGCTTCCTTCCTCCACCATCCAGCACCAAGACTGACTTCATGGCCTCAGATACTGTCCTCTACATTTGGGAGAGTCTCAGTGACAACCCTAATCTCACTCCTCAGAGGAGGTGATTCTTCCACTAGGTTTCCCCACCAATCACTCCAAAACCCAGAGCAGAGGGAGAATCACTCAGGGCTCTTTTACCATCTTCTCTTGCCTTTGCTGGGCTTTGCAGTAAGAGCCAGGACCAGTTCCTGCTGGTTGAGAAGAGCCTGGGCCACTTGTGCTCAGCACTGCTCGGGCACTCCGTTCCCAGCCTCACCTCTTTGACCCACCACTCATTCTCCCATCACTTTTTCCTAAATAAGTTTGCCCAACAGTTCCCCATTCTTTTATTTTCCAAAGGTCTGTTAGCAACTCATTTGAATTTTACACGTGAAGTTGCTGTGAGCAACCTTCCTTTCACTATGAGATTGGGACAAAATGTTGCAAGTGGGTTGCCCTATTTCTTTATCAAAAGAATATCCCTTTGGAAAAACCTCATCAAAAGTACTCTCCCCACCCTCTGCACTCACTTTGACACTGAAACAACAATGGGGCTTTGAGGAGCTCTGATACACTAACCCAACTTCCTACTGAAGGAGAACCACTGCTCTCCTGCAGTTACTAAGGAAAGCCAAGGACTCTCCAGTCTTCTTTGGCACGTCCCTCTTCCTCATTAGACATTGCCCGTCTGTCCACTAGGACTATGATCATCATAGCTTATCATCCATCAGTCTGAATCAACCTCTCCTTCCCTCCAGCCCCAGTGACACAAAGCCCTGACCTCTGATTGCTCTCCCCAAGTCAGATCACTCTCAGTTGGTGGGATCTTCCCAAAGCACCCCACTCTGTCTCCTTGGCCTGCTTAAACCCTTCAGTATTCCACACTCACCCTGTGATCCAGATCTGGAGCTGCCTTCCTGGCTCGCCAGCTGGAGGCTCTCTAGTCTTATCCCTGGGCTCAGTCTCACTCCTGAACCTCTGGTGCTTGCTGCGGTTCCTCAGGGCCACCGGTCTTCTGCCAGGTACTCATGCCTGCTGTCCTGGGTTGCAGGGCACCTGTGCATGGTGGCTGTCGGTAGGCAGTTACTCTGAGGCTATCTGAGCCTCGCCCCAACACTGGGCTGTCTGGTCTGACAGTGCTCGTCCAGGTAGATGTAGCACTGGGTCTCTTTATCAACACAGAAGCTAGCTGGTACACCCGCATGGTGCCAGGCTCTATCCACTATCCTAGGCTTGCTCTTCCTGACCTGATCAATAACTTCGATCGTTTTCTAGAGTGATAGCAATGCTATTATGGCTTCTGGATTGCCTTTTGTATTTTTATCTTTTAAGATTGGTGCATAGTTTTTGCTTCTATTATTAACTGACTTCATACACTCAACAACTAGATTACAAAGTCTGACACAGTAAAGGTAGTCTCGTTGAGCCTGAACACCCAAAAGTTACAGTTTGGGATTGAGGGTAGAGTTCAATGATAAAGTGTGTGCATAGCTGTTCAAAGCCCTGGATTCCATCCTCAGAACCAAAAAAGTCATGACTCAGGCTCTGCTTCTCCCAAGAAGGTGGGTGCTGTGAACAGAACCTACTTTTTTAGCAACCACTAAAAGACTAAAAAGGGAGAATTTAGTTCAAGGCAAAGCCTTGAGCATTCCCTGTGTACCCTCTCTCCTCCTCCCCTCTCCAAGGCTGCCCTTGATGTTTCGCTCAGTCTGATTTCATTTAGATAAGCTTGCTGGAGGGCCTTGGGTAGAGAGAGATGCTCCTGACCGGGTCTGCAGCACTCTACCACCACATTTATTATGCAAGTATTTATTGCAAAGGTGGCCCATGCCTGATATTCTAATACTCCGAGGCAGGGGAATCAAGAGTTCTAGAGTAGTTTAGGCTGTATAGTGAGACCTCGACTCAAAAATTAAATACATTAAAATAGATGGTGTTTTTAATAATTTGTAAGCATATGTGTCCGTAAACACAAGTTCATGTGCCTGTGACACCAGAGAAGTCACATACTCGAGCTGGTGGCTCGAAGCTGTGAAACCACCTGACCTGGGTGCTGAGAATCTAACCCTGGCTCTCTGCAAGAGCAGTAAGCACTCTTAACCAATGAGGTTTTTTGTTTTGGTTTGGTATTGTTTTGTCAAGGCAGGGTTTCACTGGGTAACAGCCCTGGCTGTCCTGGAACTGACTTTGTAGATCAGGCTGACCTTGAACTCATAGAGGTCCGCCTATCTCTGTCCCCTGTGTGCTGATATTAAAGGTGTGCTTGATCACGACAGGCAGGTACTCTCTTTATACTGTGTTTCATTCCCAGCCCAATAACTTCAATTAAAATAATAAATTGTATCCTGGTGGTAGTGGTGCATGCCTTTAATTCCAGCACTTGGGAGGCAGAAGTCTCTGTGTTTGAGGCCAGCCTGGTCTACAGAGTGAGTTTCAGGACAGCCAAAGCTACACAGAGAAACCCTGAACTGGAAAAACAAACAAACAAACAGATAAATATTAAACAATAAATAGTATGGACAACTTCGTTAAGCCAGGAATAGGTGCTGGAGAGACAATATTAAGCCTCACGGGTAGCGTTGGAATAGCGTTCATGCCAGGTCAGGAAGATCAACATTAAAATGGATCAAAGGGTTGGTGGTTCAGTTTGAGTGTGAGCAAGGCTCTGGGCTCAGTTCTTAGCACAGCAATCCCAAAGCACAGGGGCTTATGCCTGCAGTACCAGTACTCAGGAAGCTGAGGCTAGAAATCGCCAGTGTTCCACTCTAGGCTGGGCTACAGAACAAGTACCAGGCCAGCTACAGTGACATAGCAAGAGCTTGTTACAACAACAAAACTAACAAGGGTGAATGAAATAAGAAATGATCTTTACAAATTTTATTAATTTTTTTAATTTAAATGTCTCTCTTGCCCTAACTTTTAAACTCTGTCTACTTCATAACTAATACCCATCTTTGCCACCTGGCAACCCCTACACACAGTGGCAACGAGGCAAATGGCGGTTGATCTTAAACCGAGCAGAGAGGATCGGCGGAGGTTGGGCAGAGGGCAGAGCAGGGGGAGAAAAGGATAAGCAGGAAAATGCCTTCGTGAGCGAACAGGGTGGTGGGAAGGTGTGGCGGGCATAGGAGACCTTGGCACATTCTCTGAGGTGTGGAGTGATGGTGTCCCTATGGACAGCACAGAGATGAACTTAATGACTGCTCCGCACAGGAGTAGGCTTCTCAGAGGACAGTTGAAAAGGAGGTGTAGAGGCTGGAGAGATGGCTCAGCGATTAAGAGCACTGACTGCTCTTCTGAAGGTCCTGAGTTCAAATCCAAGCAACCACATGATGGCTCACAACCATCCGTGATGAGATCTGACGCCCTCTTCTGGGGTGTCTGAAGACAGCTACAGTGTACTCACATATAATAAATCTTTAAAAAAAAGAAAAGAAAAAAGATAAGAGGTGTAGGATGGCCAGTGGAGTATTGGGGGAAGGGATAATGTGGGAGAAGATTGTGAAGCTAGGAAGAGGTACCCTCCAGTGGGGAGCTACAGGGGAGTCATAGAGTGACTGCTCTATGACCTAACAGCCTCTCTCACAGAGAGCAGTCTTGTCACTTTTGGGTGACTGTCTTCACATTCTACAGAACGTCTAGAACTCTTGCCTCATACCCATGGCCTCTCCCTAGATTCAGGAGTCCAGAAGAGGTGGGCGATGATGTGCCTGTGAGTGACCAGCTATCAGGAACAGAAAGCCACAGCTGTGTGCGGGTCAGTGAATGGGACACAGAGGTATCCTTGGGCATCCTGGCACTGACAGGCCTCAGTTGCTTTCCAGTTAGGTCTTCTCCTTTTTCCTCTCTGGGACCAGGCAAACCCCTGGGGGGGTGGTGGTATTGAGGTGCTGCGGAGCCCCTAAAAACCAGACTGTTTCTCATCCTTCTCCAGCCTCAGTGGACCACAGTCCAAGTTCTGTCCAGAGGTACTGGGGAGGGAGATTTGGGGAGGGAGAGAGGTGCTGAGACAGCTAGGATTTGCTGAGTCTTATTTTCTAAGTGGCAATTCTTTAGCCTGAGCTAGCTAGCTCAGGCTGCAAACAGTCAGGATTGGGGAGCAGACCTCAGCAACCCTTAAAACTACAGCCATATAAAGTTGACTTATGTCCAGTCTCAGAGAGCAACCTTGCAATGCCCCCCCCCCAACCTCTACCCTTCCACTCTTGGCTAGGACTCTGCAGGCTGACTCTAGAGCATGGTGTCCTGTCTGCGCTGGCTTCTTGCCCGCTCAGATTCTTCCATTTAAAAAACCCTTTCACTCCTTTCTCTTCTCTTTCTCACTTATTTTCTCCTATTTCATTTTATTTTTCACAGAGCCAGGGATCAGCTGAACCCAGGGCCTCAAGCAGGCTAGACAGACATTTTATCACTGAATTACATACACTCCCAGCCCAGAACCTCATAGCAAATTTCATTAAACTTTTCTTTAACAACTAACAGAACCCATTGAATACCTGATCCTGTTTAGCTTGCCAACGTCAGCCACAACCCAAGTAGGACTGAGAGAATTTGCTACTCCATTCCTGTAAATAGAACAAGCCCTTGAGGGTGGGGCAAGGTGCCCAGGCTGTTCTGAAACACTGCACTTTGCAGAGGCTGCCCCTGGGGAGCTGGGGCATATGCATAAGGTGGCTTACCAGGCAGGCAGTCCCCCCCCCCCCCGCCATCTCCCTCCATCCCCCCCCACTCCCCCCCCAGCTTATCTCCCACTGGCAGCTGCATGTTCACGCTCCTTGCTTCTGCTCCTGCAGCGTGTCTGACAGACTCTCCGTGTGTAGCGGTATGCATGTCCATGTGTGTGCTCACCCATGTCTGCTCCAGACAGGCACAAGGTGTGCTTGGATGGATCTGGTGTTGTGCCCTTTTCTGTCAACAGGAGTGTAGACCAGGTCCCCTGCAGTCCCGTACCACACCTTGCTATGCCTGCAGTCTGAGGGAGGGCGCATGCTCTGCTCTTTCCTGAACCTGGAATACTTTTCTTCTTTTCAAGAAAATCCCCACGCGCTCATCAAGCCCTGCTCTCCCCTGGGTGAGCTGCCAGGCTGGGCTGACTGGCAGAGTACCTGGAAACATCACTGACCTTCCCAGCTTGTCATTATCCCCACACCGGTGGCCCAGGGTAGGGTTCTCAGTAGCTTGTCCAGAAAGCTTTGCTGAAAAATGTGTGGGTCATGGACTTGACCAGGGGCGCGGCAATGCGCATTCATGAACACACGGAGTTGGCCGCGGTCTGCAGGCCGCCTCTGTTTTGGGTCATTTCCCATGGCATTGTTCTAAGGAAATTATGGACATGCCACTACTTTCCTTTACCTTTTTAGACTGCATCTTATTCTGTACTTGTGCTGTCTATATGTTTGTGGGTGCATGTACTCTACTGTGTGTATGTGGAGGTTGGTGGGAATCTTTAAGGGGTGGGTGTCCTCTACCATGTGGGTCTCAGGGATTGAATTTACGTTGTCAGGAAGGGCAGACAGCACTTGAGCCATCCCACCCAACCCCAGACCACTACTGTGGGAAAAAAGCTCTGAATTCCCTTTTCGGGTTGGTTATGTGCATCCCTACAACAAAGAAATCCTGTTCCTGAGGATGGACCTGGAGGACCCGAGGAGGCATGCTTGCACCAGAAGGAACATCCTGAAGCAATTGCAAGCTAGAAATGCCCAAATGCCCGTCGGGTAGACTGGGCACCAAACTGCACAATTTCCACATGAGGGAACTCTAGACAAGAAAAGGTTGAGCAGGTTATAGTTCTGCTCATTAGTTTGGAAGGAAAACCAGCAATGTAATACAACGATGTACAATAGAAGCAACACTCACGTGCACAGGCACACATGTGCGTGTACACACACACACACACACACACACACATACCCCACACACACACAGAGTGTAAGTCCAACTATAAAAAGTTAAAAACCTAACATGTTGTTTAAAGATACACAGACAGGTAAGAAGACACCTTAAAAATAAAGAAAAGTACACCCATGGGAGGTTCAAGCTAGAGTCCAGCCGGAGTTTGGAGTTCAAGGATAACCTAAGCAACAAATAAACGAACAAAAATATAATTATTGGGGGCTGGTGGTGTATCTTGGTGGCAGAACCCTTGCCTAGTATGATCTAGGCCCTGGATTCCACTAGAGTACAATAAAATAATAAAATAAAATAAAATAAAATGGTCAGGAGCTCATTCGGACTCATTTACAAAACAAAGTAAAAAAAAAAACAAAAATCATGGTCTTGTTATGTAGCTCAGGCTGGCCTGGAGCTGGCAGTCCTGCTCCAGCCTTGCACATGATGGGACTGCAGGTTTAAGCCACGAAGCTTGCTTCTGCCTCTTATTTTGACATTGCATATATGCGCTTTCTTATGTACACATTTTACTGAGGAAGGGAAGATCACTGTGTGGTCCTCCCCTGCCCCCTTTTCCCTCTACCCCTCATTCTGTCCGCCGCCGGCAGAGGAGGGGCCGAGGCTCTTCATAACAGCTTCTTTATTTCTGAGTGGGCCAGAGGAATATGGGAGTGAGGGCCTCCCCCTCAGCTGGGCCCTCGCTGCTCCAGGGTGGGAAGGGACGGGGAGAGCAGGGTCAGGCGAAGCCGGCTGGCTCCGCTGTCTGTGCCAACTCTGGATTAGGCCAGGGCTCCGGCCCACCTGTTGTTTCCCTCATCTAGCACGAGCATAGCTACTGAGTACCTACTGCAGGCACTGGGTGCTGGTGAAGGCTCAGAGAACTGGGAGGGTTTTGTTGTTACTGTAGGTTTTTGTTTGTTTTGTTCTGTATCACCACAATGCCCTGGCTGGCCCCAAACACGAAATCCTCCTGCCTCTACCTTCTGAGTGCTGGGATTATGTACACATGCCATCGATGATATCTGGCAGGAGATGATTTTTGACCTCTAAAATCTAACAGTATTACTAAGGTGACCATAACACAAGTAACTATGTTATCAGCAGAATAGGAGCCCGACATCACATGTCTGCCCACCAGAAACTGCTCGTGAGGTTCCCACACAGACAAGTGCAATCACCGATCTAGACCTCAAGTTTACAAGCCTAAAGGCAGAGAAACGATACATCAAATAATAAAACCCACTGTGCAGGATCGGGGGCTGCCTCCTGCTGAGGGCTCGGGTTAGTCTAACAGCAACCAGTACCCAAGAGATACTTGGGAGAAATGAGGCTAGCCTCTCTATCTGAGAGTGGGCAGGTATACTCTAGAACTTTCGGAACGGTTCTAGAATTCTAGAACAGCAGAAGCTGTAGTCTGGAACTGCGCCTTGCTGGAGGAAACAGGTAGCAGGCATGAAGAAGAGAGTCCCTACCTTGCGCTTGAACGTGTTGTGCGCCCCTGGATGCACGTGTGCCAAGGCGGGAAGAAGGTGAGTGGGTGTGGGTGAGGTGGGAGAGAGGACTGAAGGAAGGCTGGAGAGTTCTTCAGAAGGGGCCCTGCGGTGAGGCTTTAGGCCTGGGTAAGAGCGTAGCCCAGGGCTGGAAGAACTTCCTGGATGGAGAAACCAGCTGGGGCAAAGGCCCGGACTAGAATAAGGCAAGGAGCATTACCCACAACCACAGAGCTGCTGGACTCCACTGTGGAGAGCAGAGTTGCAGAAAGAGTCAAGATGGACCCAGATAGTGTTTGCTTTGCAAATCCTTAGGTCCTCCCTCTCCCCCAAGACTAGGTCTCAACAGCCCTGTGTGACTTGGAGCTCTCTCTGGACTAAGCTAGCCTTTGAACTCACAGAGACCTGCCTTCCTTGCTTCCCAAGGGCTGAGATTAAAGGCATACAGCACCATGCTTCCTTTTTAACACTGGGTCTAGTTAGTGTGTTGCTCAGGTAGCCTCAAGTTCCTGGGCCTAAGTGATCCTCCTGCTTCGGTCTCCAAGGCATCTGGGACAAAGGTGCTCTACTGAAATGTTTATTTTGAAGCATTTTCCCAGACAGTTTCACTTCATAGCTCAGGTTTTCCTTGAACGGTATATATAGCCAGCTCAGGCTGGCCTCAAACTCACAGTAATCCTTTACTTCAAGCTCCTGAGTGCTTGGGAGCACAGGATGCCTACTATGCCCAGAGTAACCTTTGACCTTAAATATGCTGGGATGCATGGAAGGCCCTGCTGGAGGCTCCACTGTTCTCTCTGGCGCAGGGTGGAGGGACAGCAGTGACCTTGCCTGCAAGAAGGGAGGCAAGTTGGATTGTTGTGGAGATTAGAGGAAGTAGGTAGAGCACAGCAGGGGAGAGCCCCCACCTTGCGTAGCATAGCGTGGCTCTGAGTTCCTGCACTGTGGGGTAGGATATAGGCAGAAGCAAAGGCTGGTATGTGTCCCACCCCCCATTTATCCAGGGGCTTGTCTTAGTGCCTGTTGCTGGACAGGACTCACTTGGATAGTGAAAAATATGAGCATATAACAAGATTGTCATAAATGACAGTTACGCACATTAAAGCACCATCCTTAGGAGGACCTACAATCGCACCAATCAATCCATAGAGCACTTAGAAGCATGGATAGCCAAAAAGAAACCCCTTACACATTCAAAAGTGGTTTTGTCCTGGGGGAATGGTACAGGAGGAAGGAGGGGACAGGCTTTTCTTTTCAATAAACTTTTTAAAACTTACATTGTTTTGGAGGTTGGGAAGATGGCTCCCCCTTAGGGGCACTTGCTCATTGAGAGGCCCTTGGTTGGGTTGCCCACTGCCCACATGGCAATTTAGTTCCAGGGAATCCAGCCCCTCTTTTTGTCTCTACGGGTATCAGGCCCACAAGCAGAACACATACACATACACGCAGGCAAAATACTCATACACATAAAATAAGTTTTGGAAAAAAACTAGTTTTTTAAACTGTGACTATAATTAAAAAAAAACAACTCATCTTTGCTGTTTATGGTCTCCCTATTTTTGTTTGGCCTTCTTGTATGAGATGGTGGTGATTGAGGACAGTGCTCTTTCAATGTTCTCTTTTTAGTAAAATACAAATTCAGGGGAAATTTCAGTCTTGGAAACCGCGCAGGCAAAGCACGCCTCCAGAGAGGGGAAGTGGAACGTCCGCTAAGTCAGCGCGCCCGCGACCCCGCGGATGGTCGGTAGGGGTCAGGCGAGCTCCACGCAGCGTTGACTGAGCGGGTCCCGGGAGTCCTCGCTGCGATCGCCGCCCGCAGAGCTTTAAGGCGGGAGTCGAAATGAGAGCATTTTAGATCTGCTGTAAGCAGATAACCGATGGCCATCCGGATTCGCGGGCTCCAGCTCCCATCAGGGCAGGCAGTGTGGTAGGCGATTCCTCCGCCCTGCATGCTGTCGCTTTACTCGGGCTCTGGCCCCACCCAGCCTCACCGGCGTGAGAGCGTGGCTAGCTCACTCTTGTTCCTAGGTTTGAGCAACTCACCTTGCAGGGCTTT
Organism: Tokudaia tokunoshimensis; assembly: GCA_036184795.1. NCBI lineage: Eukaryota > Metazoa > Chordata > Mammalia > Rodentia > Muridae > Tokudaia > Tokudaia tokunoshimensis. The sequence continues at coordinate 93,596,432 of BTHU01000004.1, read as the reverse complement.
GCATGAGGTCCTTAAGCAATCTTGCCTCGAGCACCCAGTTGGTTGCAAAGGCCAGGAAGGAGTGATGTGTTATGTGAGGCAATATTACAAACTACCACTGAGGGACTAAGGAACTACCACTGAGATATGGGGCTAAGACTTAGGTCCCTGGGGAGAAACTCCCTCCAGGTTCAAGTTGGATTGTCCGCGGGGGTTGGGGTGGGGGGGGGGAGATGAGGTGGTAGTGGAGGTTGGGGTTCAAAACCAAACCAACCAACCAAACACACAAAAACCCAGTGTGGCTGCTTTAGCCCAGTGTCACTCCCTAGGGGACCCAGGTGACTGTCACTAGATTCTGATAAGGAGCAAGACCTGGCCACACTTAACACTTCTCATTAGCGCCCCCTCCCCATTTCCATCCACTTTTTCAGACATAGTTTGTTTTGTCTTTTATTTAAAAACATTTGTGTGTGTCACATAAAAAAAAATCAGGAAAACAATCACATTCTTCCTTTCTGTTGCTATAGCTGGATACACACAGATTGGGTAATTATAGAAATTTAGCTCATGGTTCCAGAAGCTGAATATCAAAAGCAGGTCACACCCATCTCCAGTGTTTTCCTCTTGCGTGATAACACGGTAGGGACCTGACATGACAGAGCAGGCACACTAGTTTAAGATTCCCTTTCATAAAGCCACTAAAGTCATGAGGGTCTTACTACCTAAACCGTTACAAATGACTGGGATTAAGGTTTTTAACAGGTGAACTGGGGCACACTCGTTGGTAGGGCTCCTATGGCATAACTGGGGGACATGTTGCATTCTGTTAACGTATGGAGGTCAGAGGACAAATCTCCATCCACTACATGGGTTCTAGGACTCCAGCTCAGGTCCTCTGCCTTGTTTTGATCATCTTCTGTGGATTCTTCCAGGGATCTTCCTCAGCCGTTCACCAGATCTACTGCATCCATGAACTCAGCAGTATCGAGACAGGGAAGTGAAGGGGCAGCCTGGAGCTCTGGAACTCCCTCTTTCTTCTTTTTTCATAAAAGATGTATTTACTTAATGCATGTGAGTACACTATTGCTCTCTTCAGACACACCGGAAGACAGCATCAGATCCCATTACAGATGGTTGTGAGCCACCATGTGGTTGCTGGGAATTGAACTCAGAACCTCTGGAAGAGCAGTCAGTGCTCCTAACCACTGAGCCATCTCTCCAGCCCCTAGAGCACCCTCTTAAGATGGGACTGGATTGGGGTTGGTAAGGTGCTGACTCCACCTGTCTCAGACCTTAGCACTAGGCCTGGGCTAAGCACAGTTGGGCTGGAAGCCAGGAAAACCAGTTTTTATTTTTGGGAACTGAGATGAATGTGGTGATGCACTGCTAGGGCCGCCCAGGGTTGGGATGTCTCTGCTCCTAGTTCATTTGGAACCTAGCTCCACTTCTGACCTTGAAAAAGTCAAGTATTAAAAGAACAAAACAAACAAGATACCTCCCCCCCACCTCACCCCGCACCCCCAACCCCTCATGCCCCATCCCGACAGAGTTTGGGCTAGGCATCGTGGTTGCACAGGCCTTTAATCTCAGAACTCTGAAGGCAGAGGCAGGAGGATCTTTGAGTCCAAGGCCAGCTTGGGCTATATAGTAAGACAAATGTAACAAAACTCAGAGATGTGCCAGGTGTGGTGGTTCATGCATATAATTTTGGCAGTCAGGAGGCAGAGGCAGGAGAATTCTGAATTACAGGTTAGACTCTGAATCAAAAACAAAAACCCAAAAATCTCTCAAAGCCGGCCTCCAGAAACTTAAGACTCTCCTCCTGCCTTCCCACACGTGACAACCCCCCTCCCCTTCCTTTAAGAAAAAGCACAGGGTGTTGACTGTGGGTCATGCCAGCACTCAAGGGATAAGGGCAGATCTATTGTTCAGTGTCTTAGTTCAAAGTTAGTCTCGGCTACAGGGAGACTAAAATAAAACCATGGAGAAGTTGGTGGGGTAAAGAGCAGACCCAGTGGCACAGTCCACACACAAAAAGAAAAGTCGCAGGGAGATTCAGGTCTGAGACTTCCTATTCTGGCCTCCTGTCCCATCCCCAAAGGGCAGAATGAAGGGCAGGACTCGTCAAGGACAGTCACATGATGCAGACGGCCACAGCGAAGGGTTTGCTTCTCCTCTAGAATATTGCTTTGGGCACAGAAGGGCTTACTTTGCAGTATGCTTAATACAAAATGGCAGTAGACGATATGCAGTTGTAACAAAATCAGCCACAGGGTGTCTAGAGAAATATACAGAGGCAGCAAGACTGGAGTTGAGCCAGGCATCCCAGGCTGGGTCACAGGGCCTGTGCCTGCTGCCCAGTCAGCTGCAGGTCACATGAGCAGGCCCAGTGCTAGCTAGCCTGTGCCAGAGTGATACAGACAGACTCAGGTACACCAGGGAGCCAACCTTCTATGTTGTCCTGGCTAGCCTGGACTCTGCCCTTCATGGGTCTGCCACATAGGCATTCTGGAGCTGTCTAGCTCTTGGGGAAACTAAGAAAGCTAAGAAAGACACAGCTTTTGCCTTTTCCTCAAGAAAAGAGACCACAAGTATTTGAAAATTGAAAGAGGCAATGCCTCCATTACACTTGAACAGAAAGGTTCCCTGCCAGAGGTTTGCCTAAGAAAAGGCGTTGGGTACCTGTCATATGCTACCCCAGAGGGCGAGGGTATCACATTCAGAAGCAGAGAGCAATGTCACCCTCCCCAAACCCCAGAAAAGCCAAAGTCCTTTTAGCAGTCATTTTAGGCTTCCTGACTGACTGGCCGGAATGGCTGGAGAGTCCGACTTCACGCAGGGCAGAGGGCTGGCATGAGAAGGGCAGCTGAGCAGTAGAGCTTCCTCAGATAGGACAGACGGCTGCCATGTCTCTGCTTCTCGGTGCTGGGACCAGGGGGCGACGGGCCGCGGGGCTAGCGGAAGTCTGCATTGAAAGCTCTGCCGATGATCAGCCGCCTCACCTCACTGGTCCCAGCTCCAATCTCGTACAGTTTGGCATCTCGAAGAAAGCGGCCCATGGGGAAGTCATTGATGTAGCCATTTCCACCTGTGAGGCAGATGTGGGGAAGGAAAGGACAGAATTGAAGTTAGGGGGTGAAGTGAGGAAGCAAACAGATCCTCCAGGACCATCAAAGATTGGTTCCTTCCCATATAACCTACATGCATTCCTGCGATGCCCTCCCCTCTCTCTGCCTGGGATTGACCCTGGGCTTCACACATTTTAGGCAAATGCTGTACTGTTGAGTTAAATATCTCTAGGTTGTTTTTATATCTAATTCGACATAAGTACCATTTAAGCAGTTGTTGTATTGGAATGTTTAGGGAATCCTGACAAGAAAAGGGGCCCATGTGCAGTTCAGGTACGATTTTTCTTTTCTTTTCTTTTCCATTCACTTACTTTGTGTATATGTGTGTGCATGCACATGTGCCCCAGCATACATGTAGAGGTCAGAAGACAATGTGTGTGACATGTGTAAGTTTTCTCCTTTCACCATGTGGGTCCTGAGGACCAAACTCAGCTGCCAGGCATAGTAGCCAGTTCCTCAACTCAAGGATCCATCTTGCGGAACCTTTTATTCAGTGCTGGCAAAATTCCAAGATACCTAAATAATTTCTGAAAATTCCCTCCCTCCTTCTCTCCCTTCCTCTTTTATTTCCTTCCTTCCTTTTCCGTTTTTTCTTTTCTTTTCTTTTTTTTTTTTGAGACAGGGTTTCTCTGTGTAGCCCTGGCTGTCCTGGAACTCACTCTGTAGACCAGGCTGGTCTCGAACTCAGAAATCCACCTACCTCTGCCTCCCAAGTGCTGGGATTAAAGGCATGTGCCACCACTGCCCGGCTTCTGTTTCCTTTTTGAGACAGGGTCTGTCATATCCTAGGTTGGCCCACAACTCACTATATAGCCAAAGATGACCTGAACTTCTGACTCTCTTACCTCTAACTTCCTGGTTTCTGGGATTAATTTGTAATCTGATTAATGCAGTGCTGGGGTGTGGTCTTTGTGTGTGCTTAGGGATACCACGCTGAGCTACTGCCCAAGTTGGTCAAGAGGTTACTATGTAGCCCAGGCTGGACTCAAGCTCACTGCAATCCTCCTGCATCAGTTTCCCAAGTACTGGGATGTAGGTATGCACTACCATGCCCAGCCTTTTCTGAATATCTTTGGTCTATTGATTGAACCAATAAGCACCCCAGGATATACAGGCTATGTTGGAGGTCTGATTAAAGAAGCAAAGGCGTTGAGGGAACCTTGTTGGGGTCAGGAAGGTACAGTAGGGATGCTGGTGTAGAAAGTCTCCCAGATGCCCAGGACCCAAACAAAGAAAAGGCAAAATCTGGGGCTGGGGCTATAATGTATCCACTTAGCACACCCAAAGTTCTGGATTCAATCCCCTGGATTCAAAGCATTATACAAACAGGTGTGGCAGCGCATGTCTATAATCCCAGTACTCAGGGGTGGAGGCAGGGGATCCAAGTTCTAAGTCATCCTCAGCTACACCATATACTCACATATGTGAGACTCTGCTTTTAAAAAAAATGCAGGGGAAAAAAAGCTGGGCAGTGGTGGCACACACCGTTAATCCCAGCACTCCGGGAGGCAGAGGCAGGTGGATTTCTGTGAGTTCAAGGCCAGCCTGGTCTACAGAGTGAGTTCCTTAGGACAGCCAGGGCTACAAAGAGAGCCCTGTGCCTCCCCCTACCCCCTCTCACCCAATTGCCCTCTTAGAGGCTGACATGAGCAAGAGAGGCAGGATTCAAACCTATGCCTGTACCCTTCACCACTGGTCAACAATGGGCAAGGCTGCCCCACTGAGGCTTCTCTCTCTGGAGACCTTATACCAAGCGGGGAAGACAAGGACAGTTTGTAGTGCCCCCCCCTCCAACACACACAGGGTTTCTCTATGTAGCCTTGGCTGTCCTGGAGCTCACTCTGTAGACCTGGCTGGCCTCAAACTCAAGAGATCTACCTGCCTTTGCCTCCCTAGTGCTAGGATTAAAGACGTGGACCACTACCACCTGGCTATTTTTCTCTTTCATACATACACACACACACACACACACACGTTCATATGATATATGCCTGGTATAAGGTCACCAGGAAAGAGAAGCCTCGGTTGGAGCAGCCTCGTCCATCATTGGCCAGTGGTGATGGGTACAGGCATAGATTTGAATCCCGTCTCTCTCGCTCATGTCAGCCACTGAGTCTGCAATCATTTTATATCTATAATGACTTTATGTATATGGATGCTTTGCCAGCATGTTTATCTGTGCACCACACTCATGCCTGGTGCTCTCAGAGGACATGAAGAGGGTGTTGGTTCCCAGAAAACTTCAGGGGCAGATGGTTGTGAGCTGCCAGGTGGGCGCTGGGAACAGACCCTGGGTCCTCTGGAAGAACAACCAGTGTTCTTAATCACCGAGCTGTGCCTCCAGGCCCTACCCTACCCCCCTTTAAAATAATAAACATCCATTTATTTACTGGCTGCCCTTACAAAAACTTCCCTTTCCCCTTCACAGTAGGCAGTTGAGTCTAAAGGTGCCAGCGTGGGTGTGGCTGGCTTAAACAGGGTGAGGAGTGGAGAGGGACCCCAGGAGTGGAGCCGGGAGCCACTCACCTAGACACTGAATGCCGTCCAGCGCTACCTGTGTGGCGCACTCGGCTGCATACAGAATCACACCGGCACAGTCCTGTGGAAGGAGGCTCTGCTCAGCAGGGTCCTGACAAGCACACCGACGCCCATCCCAGTAGATAACCCACCGCCCCACCTCTTCTTCCCGAAGAGTCGCCCTCACCTTAGCAATGATGTGGCCCTCGTCACAGGCTTTGGCGACATTGTAGACATACTGTCGACTTGTCATGAGGCGGATGTACATGTCGGCCATCTTTCCCTGCATCAGCTGGTACAAAAGGAGCCAAGGGGTTAACATGCCGGGACACCCTAACTACCAAAAGCAGGTCAGTGCCAGGGATGAGGCACTAGGGTGCACAGAAGAGATGGGACCTGCTTAGGACAATGGAGATGGAAACAGCTCTAGGAGATGAGGTCAAAGAGCCGCCTCTCGTGTGGCTAGCTTCTAGCAGCCTGTTCAAGCCAGAGGGGTGGGACTGGAAAGACAGCTCCTGTTCTCCTAAGCCCCAATATTCTGCAGGCTTTATCTCTCAGCCCTACAGAGTCTGATTCATTCACCCCCAACAGGAACGGGCAGAACAATGTGATGAGCCTCCAAAACCAGGCTGAATGGGAAGGTAGCCTCGTCCTGTGAACTCAGGCTCATTGTGTAAGAGAAGGACAACAGTCATCCCACAGTGCTCGACCACCTTTTCATCCCAACAAACCTTAATCCACTGGAAGAAGACATTTCAGCAACTATTTCACTTACCTGGAACTGGCCAATCTTCTGGCCGAAGGCTTCCCTCACATGCAAATAGGGAATGGTGTGGTCCAGGACAGCCTGCATGATCCTGCCGGAAGGAGGAAGCCTATGGAGGTGTGCTGTCAGGTGGGGAGTGGGCATGTCAGGGGATCAGGCCTGAGGGTAAGGAACTGAAATCCCAGAGAAAAGGTAAAGGAGCCTGAGAGACTCCCTGCTCAGCCACAGCACCGCCTGCCCAGCTCCCAGGCACCTTTCTCTGAGATCAAGGTGTGGTGGGCAGCAGGCAGTTGTCAGAGTCTGGGCCTCTGGTTTCCCAACCACATTAACTAAACAGAGATGCTCCTCAGGTCTCAACTGATACCACTTTCCTTCTTGGTGAAGAAATTAAATGTAGGAGATTCTCTAAGACAGAGGCTAGACCATGAAGTGCCTTTCCTGTGCCTTCTCTGGATACCAGGGAGAAGCTGCTAACCTAACAAGTGCCGGAGATCTCAGGCATCCCCCAGCCTCATGCTGGTGAAGCTTTGTGCTTACCCAGGAGGCCTCCAGCCCCCTTACACTTACCCGAGGGGCCCACCCGCCAGCACTAGGCGCTCTAGGTCCAGCCCGCTCATCAGTACGTAGACACCCTTACTCTCTTGACTCAGGATGTTAGCAGCTGCAGGGAGAAGTGCAAGCCAGAGAAGGCTGTTCAGAGTCTCTTTACTTTGATAAAAGGTTCTATGTCACACAAGGAACAAAAGTAAGTCACTTCAGTTAGGGTTTCAAGGGAGAGGAAAAGATGAACCTTATCACTTCCAGTGGAAGTGGACCTTTAGGAACCCCACCCCACCCACACCGTCCACAACACTACAGAGCCCCAAACTGTTAGATCTTCTTTCTTGCCCTAGACCCCTAGGATGAGAAAAAAGAAAAACTGATTTGTTTAGAAGCCACCCCGTCTTTCTACACCTGATGTCTACTAATAAAGAAATCAGAGAACTCAGTGCCTGAGGTTGTCTGCAGGGTCATCTCTCAGTGATGTTCACGAAAGCTCCTTTGTCTATGAGTTAGAGTGCTAGTGCCAGGAGCTACTGAGCACCTACTCCCTCTAATAAGGACTTGGGAGGTATGGGCAGAACATTGGGTATAGAAACCTGACAGTCTAACTGCTTTGAAGGGTGGTGGATGGATTTTTTTTCCTCTTTACAAAGATGAGTCCCTTTCTAGAGACTCCTGTGTACTATTTCAGGACGATTTATGGCTGAGGCACAAAGGAGTCCTAATTGGTGGCCAGATCCCCACCCTCAGCTCTCCAACAGTGCCACATGGTGTCACGTTTACAGATATGGCACAGGGAGAAACTATTCCTGCGAAATCAAATTACCTTTCCTTCATGGAGTCTGGCTTCTGTCAATTTATTCAGATGGGCTTTTAGCATCATTACCGAGTGTAATTCAGAGTGGTATGGCTTGCAAAGGAAATGCCCCGCTGTGGGCTAGTGTGTGTGGAAGGCCTGGCTCTTGCTGCAGCAGTGTTCCGAGGTGGGGTTTGGGACGTGACTGGATTGTGAAGGCTGACCTATTCAATGGATTAACCTGATGATGGATTCATAAATTGATGGCATTAACGGAGACAACAGAAACTTTCAGAGGAGGACCTCTAGGGAAAACTGCCCACTGGGGTGTGTCCGTGAGTCTAAAGGGACTCTGGCCTCTTCTATCACTGTTATTGGACTTCCATAAGATAAGCAGTTCTCCCAAGTCCCTTTCCCCTCATTCTCTGTCTCACCGTAGGTACAGAAGCAGGGGAGACAAAGGACCATAGGCTTGACACCAAACCATGAGTCAAAATAAGTTCTCTTCCTTTAACCCGTTTTTGTAGGGTTATTTATGGCAGAGTCAGGCTAGCACATGACTGTACAGTCAGTGCACAGGAAGTCTGAAGGATGTCAGTAGATGAGGCTAGGCAAGGTGTGGTACCCACAGAAGAAACTCTGTCCTTCACCTAGGCAGGCAAGGAAACATCAGCAGGGTCTGTGGCTAGGACAGACAGCCGTCCAACAGCTCCAGGCCCACAGTCCAACTGCGTATCATGGGACAGATGATGGCCGTGAATTTCTGCAATGGTGCGATGGGTTTTTCCAACTTGCAAGGGAGTCAGGGTAGGGACTCCTTTATTCCCTGGACACTTACCAGGAACCTTGCAGTCTTCAAAGACTAGCTCACAGGTGTTGGAGCCCCTCATGCCCAGCTTGTCAAGCTTCTTGGAGGTACTAAAGCCAGGCATACCCTTTACAGGAAACCAAAGGAGGCCCTGGTTAGACGTGCCCCACAGAGGCTAATAAAGGAAAGCTCACTTTACCTACAAACGCTGCTACCTGCTCAGCATGCCAGCATCTTACTCCTGAGTGCTCACTCTCCAAGCAAAACTCCAGTCTTCACACCAAACCAACGCCATTCACCAACTCCTCTGCCGCGCAGTCTGCTTCTCCCCGGTTCTCAGGGGAGCAGTTTTCTCAATGCAACATTCAGTCCCCGGGTCTCCTCACTCTCCCAGGGATATCACTCTGAAGATACTCTCACACAGCCCATGCCAATCTGCCACCTGTCTCTAAAGGAACCCCAACTCCAACCACCTACAGGCTTTGACTCAGACTGTTGCCAAGGGGCCCCGGAGGCACTGAGTTGCTGCTTCCAGGCCTTTCCAGTCCCAATCTTAGTTAGTCCCAATCTTACTCCTCCACTCCCATGGAGTGTGCTGCCAACCCTGGCACTGTGCACTTAAACCCTCTGGCATCCCCCTGCAGCTGGGCCCCCAAGCCTCAGTGGCACCTGCTTTCTTTCTTCATCATCATTATTAGGCAGATGGTGTGGAGCCAAACCTTCTCCCTCAAGTTACATATTTTAAACTTTTTTCCAGACTGGGGTATACGCCTTTAATCCTAGCACTTGGGAGGCAGGGGCAGATAGACCTCTGTTAATGAGTTCTAGGCCAGCCAGAGAGCTACACAATGAGATCCCATCTTAAAAAATCTTGAAAAAAGCCGGGCAGTGGTGGCGCACGCCTTTAATCCCAGCACTTGGGAGGCAGAGGCAGGTGGATTTCTGAGTTCGAGGCCAGCCTGGTCTACAAAGTGAGTTCCAGGACAGCCAGGGCTACACAGAGAAACCCTGTCTCAAAAAGCCAAAAAAAAAAAAAAATCTTGAAAACAAAACAACAAAAAAATCTTCCTGATTTTCTTTTCTCTATACTGAAAACTTTTCTTATTTTTATTTTTTGAAACAGAGTCTTGCTAGATAGACCTGGATCTCACTACAAAGACCAGGCTAGCTTCAGACTCATGCCCTGCCTGCCTGTCAAGTGCTACTCAGATGACAAATACATGTCACCTTGTGTGGCTGAATTTGTTTACAACAAAACTCAACCCAAAATGGAACCCTTGAGTTTTAATCTAACTCCTGATATATCTTATCTTGTCCTTACTATCAGAGGCATAGTGTCCACATTATCATTTTCATTCCCACCCATGCCTCAGAATCCCCCACAGTTCCTGCTCAGCTCAGGAAAAATATCTGGCTTCTTTTCCACTTTGCTCTTCCTCAACTCTGTGGACGGATTTTATGTCTTCAAACTTGACGCAGTCTCTCTGGTTCCTTTTTTGTTTTTCTTGTAGTGCTGAAATTTGAACCCAGGGTCTGCTCTACCACTGAGCCACCCTACCAGCACCAGACTTGACTTTTAGGCTACCTTCTTCAGTCTCTGCTCCCCCCCGCCCCCCCCCCCGCCCGCTCCTGGGGGCGGGGCACGGAACACCGATCTTAATCCTGACCAGCTGGAGGGAGCGAGTTAGTTACCTCTGTCACTTTGGTTAGAGGTGGAGTCTCTCTGGGCCACACCCACCACCCTCACCTTCTCCACAATGAAGGCTGTGATGCCCCGAGAAGTTGGCACAGCCGTCAGGTCTGTCTTGGCATAGACGACTAGGACATCAGCATCAGGGCCATTGGTGATCCAGAACTTGTTGCCGTTCAGGACATAGTGATCTCCTAAGGGCAGGGCAGGAATTGGGTGTTTGCTGAAGTCCTGGCTCAGCCAATCAGTCCACAGAACTGCTGCCGCCCTGCTGAGAACCAGTATCAGAACCAGCAGAGGCCACTCCTAACTGCGTTTGTTTTTCCATCTTTTCCAGATGCCCCGTGGCAAGTGGCCTTACCTTTCTTTTCTGCTTTTAGCCTCATGGAGACAACATCAGAGCCAGCATTGGGTTCACTCATGGCCAGGGCTCCAATGAACTCACCACTGATGAGCTATGACGGAAAACCAAAACCGGTCTCGTTAGGACTGGGAAGTACCCTGCAGCAGCTCGCAGGAACTGCCTCTTCTGGCCCTCGTTCAAACTGCCCCCATAGCAAAGGATCTACAAGGCCTCTCTGCCACTCCTGCTTCAAACTGCCCCCATAGCAAAGGATCTACAAGGCCTCTCTGCCACTCCTGCTTCAAACTGCCCCCATAGCAAAGGATCTACAAGGCCTCTCTGCCACTCCTGCTTCAAACTGCCCCCATAGCAAAGGATCTACAAGGCCTCTCTGCCACTCCTGCTTCCGCCACTTTTTGGCAGTGCTGGGGATTGATTGGCTCCAAGGGCTCACACATGCTAAGCAAGGAATTTACCATTGAGCCCTCCCCTTACCCTATGGTCTTTATATTTTAAACATATTTGTTCTGTGTGTATGTGTGCACATAGGCTACTGTGTGTGTGTGTGTGTGTGGGTGTGTGTGTCTGTCTGTCTATCAGAGGACAATTTGTGGGAGTTGGCTCTTTTTCTATCACATTTATCAAACTCAGCTCATCCAGCTTGGTGAGGCGGGCACATTTATTTACCCACTAAGCCATCTCACTGGCTCCTACTTGGTTTTTGAGATAGGGTCTTGCCAAATCCTCCAGCTTCTGCCTCCAAAGCAGCTGAAACTCCACATATGTCACAAGTCACCACACTGCTGGCTGAAGGTCTCTTTCTTTCCTTCTTTTGTTTGTTTCTACCTGCTTCTGCCTCCTGAGTGCTAGGATTAAAAGTGTGCACCTTGAATTTCTTAAAGTCCTTGTCAAGTCAAATGTCAATCATCCAACTCACTTGCTTTCTTTTCTGCTTTCTTTCTTTCTTTCTTTTTTTGGTATGCTGTATATTTGTACATGTATGTGCAGACAAAGGGTCAATATTATCTTCCTCTATTCTCCGCCTTATCTACTTCACCTGCTTGTACGTCTGTGTACCAGGTGTGTGCAGGGCTTAAAGTGGCCAGAGGGGATTAGGTCACTGGAGGATGCAGTCATAGAGGGTTGTGAGCCACCATGTATGTGCTGGGCATTGAACTCAGGTCCTCTGGGAAGAGTAGTCAATGTTCGTACCCAATGAGCCATCTCTCCAGCTCTTTGTGTATTCAAATTTTTTGACTTAAGTATTTTAAAGCAGTATCAGTCCCTTTTCTAGTTATAATTGGCTTATAGCAGCAAGCCAAGAATGAGTATCTTGCTCGGCCCCCACCACAGGGAGACCTTGTCATACGGTGGTTGTGTTGAGTCCATGTGAGCTTCTCCATCCCTGTCTCCTCACCTTGGGAAGGTATTTCTCTTTCTGTGCCTCGTTCCCATTGCGAACAATCTGGTTGAGGCAGAGGTTGGAGTGAGCGCCGTAGCTGAGGCCCACTGCTCCTGAAACCCGGGATATCTCTTCCATCACCAACACATGTTCTAGGTAGCCCAGGCCAGAGCCACCATACTGGGCTGGGAGTGGGACAGAGTGGGAAGCAGAAAGGCAGCCAGGTTACATGGGAACACAGACAGGAATCTTATAGTAATTGGCGGAAAAGAAACACCCTAGAATCTTTTGCAAGTTTTCCTAGTGAGGGTAGAAGGCTGTAGCCAGGGACTCTGCTTAGGTCAGAAGTTGGTTCTGCTTGCTGCCGGTGGGTGAACTATAGCTCTGAAGACCATCATCTCCAACACTGGCTTTATCCCAGACATCTTCAGTGAGGACAAGCAAAAGCCTGAGCACCCACTCTTGTAGAAGTTACAGAAGGCAGAAGCAGATGGATGAAGGAAGAAGGCAAGGGAACACAGAGGGGTGGGTGGGAAGGGGGCTATGCTCGGAGCACCAAAAACTCAGTTACAGACTATGCATGTGCAGAGACCTCAAAAAGATGAGACTTTTAAAAAGATTAATGGTGGTTTCTAGTTACCTGTGTGAGTAATTATGCCAAGCATATACATACCCTCAAAGACCCAAAGAGAACCAACCCTCTTGGATCCCCTGGAGCAGCAGTTCCTAACCTGTGGGTTACGACCCCTTTGGCAAGTCTCTATCTTGAAAAATATTTACATTATGATCCATAACAGTAGCCAAACCGCAGTTATGAAGTAGCAACGAAGATGATTTTATGGTTGAGGGGTTCACCACAGCATGAGGAACTGTATTACAGGGTTGCAGCATTAGGAAGGTTGAGAACCACTGCCCTAGAGGTAAAGTTAGAGTGGTTGTGATTCACCAAGGTGAATAACAGCAAGGACTGAACTTGGGTCCTCTGGAAGACTAGGAAGCACTCTTAACAACTAAGCCATCTCTCTGGCCCAAAGGTGAGATTTTATAGCATAGCTTTGGGAACAAAGTGGAACGGATACATATAGATGTAGCAAACATACATAGGCATGTACTCATGAATGCATAAATACACAGACATAAAAATAAAAAGCAAAAAAAAAATCTTTAAAAGAAGAAAGACAAAGGTTTTCAGGGCAGGCACGGTAGCACACACCTGTAATCCCGGACTTTGGAAGGTGGAGGTGGGAGGATCGTAAGTTCAATGGTATCTCTGACTACATAGCAAACTCAGTGCAGGCCTGGGCTATCTGAAGCCCCATCTCAAAAATTAAGAAGGAAAGGAAATTTAAAGAAAAGAAAATGAGAAAGAGAAAGTATGTTTTCTTTGACAGCTGTTCCAAGAAAATCAAAGTATCTGGTCCCCTGGCTCAGTTGCCTGTGTAAGGAGCCAGTGACCAGGCTCTCCTGCCTGTGTAAGGAGCCGGTGACCAGGCTCTCCTGCCTGTGTAAGGAGCGGTGACCAGGCTCTCCTGCCTGTGTAAGGAGCGGGTGACCAGGCTCTCCTGCCTGTGTAAGGAGCGGTGACCAGGCTCTCCTGCCTGTGTAAGGAGCGGTGACCAGGCTCTCCTGCCTGTGTAAGGAGCGGGTGACCAGGCTCTCCTGCCTGTGTAAGGAGCCGGTGACCAGGCTCTCCTGCCTGTGTAAGGATCGGGTGACCAGGCTCTCCTGCCTGTGTAAGGAGCGGGTGACCAGGCTCTCCTGCCTGTGTAAGGAGCGGGTGACCAGGCTCTCCTGCCTGTGTAAGGAGCGGGTGACCAGGCTCTCCTGCCTGTGTAAGGAGCGGGTGACCAGGCTCTCCTGCCTGTGTAAGGAGCAGTGACCAGGTTCTCCTGCCTGTGTAAGGAGCGGGTGACCAGGCTCTCCTGCCTGTGTAAGGAGCCGGTGACCAGGCTCTCCTGCCTGTGTAAGGAGCCGGTGACCAGGCTCTCCTGCCTGTGTAAGGAGCGGGTGACCAGGCTCTCCCATCTGTGTAAGGAGCCGGTGACCAGGCTCTCCTGCCTGTGTAAGGAGCTGGTGACCAGGCTCTCCTGCCTGTGTAAGGAGCGGGTGACCAGGCTCTCCTGCCTGTGTAAGGAGCCGGTGACCAGGCTCTCCTGCCTGTGTAAGGAGCCGGTGACCAGGCTCTCCTGTCTGTGTAAGGAGCCGGTGACCAGGCTCTCCTGCCTGTGTAAGGAGCGGGTGACCAGGCTCTCCTGTGTAAGGAGCCAGTGACCAGGTTCTCCTGCCTGTGTAAGGAGCCGGTGACCAGGCTCTCCTGCCTGTGTAAGGAGCCGGTGACCAGGCTCTCCTGCCTGTGTAAGGAGCGGGTGACCAGGCTCTCCTGCCTGTGTAAGGAGCCGGTGACCAGGCTCTCCTGCCTGTGTAAGGAGCCGGTGACCAGGCTCTCCTGCCTGTGTAAGGAGCCGGTGACCAGGCTCTCCTGCCTGTGTAAGGAGCGGGTGACCAGGCTCTCCTGTGTAAGGAGCCAGTGACCAGGCTCTCCTGCCTGTGTAAGGAGCCAGTGACCAGGCTCTCCTGCCTGTGTAAGGAGCTGGTGACCAGGCTCTCCTGCCTGTGTAAGGAGCGGGTGACCAGGCTCTCCTGCCTGTGTAAGGAGCGGGTGACCAGGCTCTCCTGCCTGTGTAAGGAGCGGGTGACCAGGCTCTCCTGCCTGTGTAAGGAGCGGTGACCAGGCTCTCCTGCCTGTGTAAGGAGCGGTGACCAGGCTCTCCTGTCTGTGTAAGGAGCCAGTGACCAGGCTCTCCTGCCTGTGTAAGGAGCGGTGACCAGGCTCTCCTGTCTGTGTAAGGAGCCAGTGACCAGGCTCTCCTGCCTGTGTAAGGAGCCGGTGACCAGGCTCTCCTGCCTGTGTAAGGAGCGGGTGACCAGGCTCTCCTGCCTGTGTAAGGAGTGGGTGACCAGGCTCTCCTGCCTGTGTAAGGAGCGGTGACCAGGCTCTCCTGCCTGTGTAAGGAGCGGTGACCAGGCTCTCCTGCCTGTGTAAGGAGCCGGTGACCAGGCTCTCCTGCCTGTGTAAGGAGCCGGTGACCAGGCTCTCCTGCCCAGTGCTCTGGGAAGCATAGCTGCAGCTCCCGAGAGGAAGGCTAGAAAGCAGAACTCCTGCCTGGTCTTCAAAACCTGTCCTTCAGGGGGGGCTGTCAAGTCTCACCAGGCTACAGGGTGACTTCAAGGGCAACTTAGTGAGTCCCAGTCTCAAAATAATAGGAAAAGGATGGGAGCATAGGGTTAGGACTCGTCTGGCGTATGCAAGGTTAGAGGTTCAATCCCCAGTACAAACAATAGCCCTGGCTTTCTTTTCTTTCTCTCTCTCTCTCCCTCCCTTTCTCCTTCCCTCTCTCTTTCTTTCTTTTGTTTTTTAAGACAGGGTTTCTCCCTGTAGCCCTGGCTGTCCCAGAACTCACTCTGTAGAGTAGGCTGGCCTCAGATATCTGGTGGCCTCTGCCTCCTGAATGCTGGGATTAACGGCGTGTGCCTCCACTGCCTGACCCTGCCTTTCTTTATAAAGTGTCCACTTGAAAGGCTTTTATCAGGCTTCCTTCTTGTTTTTGTAAGTGCTGGAGATCAAACCTAGGGCTTCGTACCAAGTATACACTCCATAAGCTATTCTCTGACCTCAGATTCCTTTACTTCTAAAACTTCTGTTCTTCCTGCCTTACGTCGAGTATTGGGATTTCAGGCACCACTTTCTGCCAAAAAAAACCTTGAACATTCTAGCAAATAAACTATATTCTCAATCTCTCCCTTAGGGTCTCATGTGCTTCAGGTGGCTTTGAACCCTCAACCTTCATGCCTCTCTCCTCCAGGAGCCAGTGTTACAGATGTTTATCACACAGCCTAGCTTCAGCCCACTGATTTTAAACTGCTTCCATTTAATATATTCCATTTAATATATTCTAAATCAGAAACACATTATGTTGGATGGGATCATAAACCCTCAAAGCAAAAAAAAAAAAATCTTGTTTGGGGGTTCCCAGTAGGCCCTCCCCCAGAGTCCCTCACATTGACATGGTTTAAATGAATCATTACACCACTATTCATGTAACTTCCCAAGGCCAACTCAAACCCCAGGACCTCTGTACTCCAGGAGGATACAAGGTGAAGTATACAGCCACCAGTCAAACCATCACCTGCATCTCTGGTTTACAGACCCTTCCCAGATACCAAATCCAGTCCTATCTCTTACAGACAATGGCAATATAATTTATGCACACATCCTCTAAAGTCCCTATATAGCATTTACTGTTATAAACAGTAGATGTTTTATACAAATAGCTGTTAGCTTATTTCTCTCAAATTTTCTTAGATTTATTTTGTTCGCAAGAGCACTTGCCTGCATGTAGGTATGTGCAAACCTGGTGCCCTTGCTTGTCAGATCTCCTGGAACTGGAGTCAGTGAATGGCTGTGAACCACCGCGTGGGTGCTGGGAACTGAAGGTGGGACCTTTGCAAGAGCAACAAGTGCTCTTCACCCACTGAGCCATCTCTCCAGCCACACCGCCACAACCACTTTTTTGAGCCTGGGTCTTAGTTCTATTGCCTAGATTGGCTTTGGCCCCCAGTCTCCCTTTCTTACTCTTCCAAGTATGGGATTAGAAGCAATTGTTCTTTATTGTTTAGGAAAGAAAAAAAAGGACAAAAAAAAATGAATCGTTTTGCCCTCATGCCCCAGGACTGTGGCTGGATGAGGAGGCCAGCAGCTCATGTACTGGTACAGTGACCCAGGCACGGTCTTTTTTCTAGAAGGTACAGAACAGAACATACCAGCTCTCTGCCTTTCTCCACCTCAAACAAGCCATAGCACTCACAGAGGATATTGGGCTGGCCCAAGAGCCTATTAAAACACATCGTGACCACATATCCGAGGACCCAGACATCCTTGTTAGTCCCATTTCTGACCCCAAAGGAGCTGTGGGGACAAACTATAAGCAGAGGACTCAGGCCGTCCCCCAGGGACACACTTTTCCTAATGATTCCTGTTTACAGGCCACTAGTGCTTAGGAATCAGTGAGAGAAACTGATCTGCTGGGGCAGTTGTTTGACTTAGAATTTTCTGAATCCCCCCAAGACATCTAGAGGAATCTGGAGAGTATGCAGATTCCACAGGAAGCAGAGTCTGAGAGACCCTGCCTTTGGCCACACTGATGATGTAAGAATGTCTGCTCTGGTCTCACAGTCAATGGGCGCTGCCTCAGGTTCGAGGGCGAGGAAGCTCTTTGGGAATGTTTTTCCCTTCTCTTCCTGTTTGATCTCTCTCTGTGTGTATATATATGAGTATACGTATATGTGCACATGTGTATGTGAATGCGAACACCTGCATGGAGTCCGGGGAAAGATACTGGGCCTCTTCTTCTCAGGCTCTACCCTCTTCCTTTTGAGGGAAACTGGAATGTGTGTTTTTTGGCTAGACTAGTAGCCAGTGAGCCCCAGCAAGCACCCAGTCCCCGCCCCACTCAGTGCTGGGATTATAGGCGTCGGTGGGACAGGCCTGGCTTTTACATAGTGCTGAGATCTGAGCTCTAGCCTCACGCTTACACAGCAAGCTCAGCTTGAGCCTTCCCTCCAGCCCCTCGTTTTTATTTTTCTGAATCAGGGTCTCACTTTGTGGCCTAGGCTGACCTGGAACTTACTGTATAGCGCAGACTGGCCTTGAACTCAGTGTAGTCCTCCTGTTTCAGCCCCCTGAGTGTTGCTGGGATTACAGGTATGTGCCACCATGCGCACTTCCCTTCTTGCCTGTTTTGGCCACAGAGAGAGTTCTCTTGAAGGAAAGAAGCCAAACTCACCGGGGGCTGTGATGCCCAGTACTCCCAGGCTCCCCAGCTGTTTCCAGAACTCCTGCCAACAGAACAGTGAGGTGGGTCTGAGAAAGCAGTTGTCACATTTAGCCAGAACAAGATCAAGCCATTCAGAGAAAGGGGCTATACTCTTTTTTTTTTTCCAAGACACGGTTTCTCTGTGTAGCCCTGGCTGTCCTGGAACTCACTCTGTAGACCAGGCTGACCTGGAACTCAGAAATCCACCTGCCTCTGCCTCCCAAGTGCTGGGATTAAAGGTGTGCGCCACCACTGCCCGGCAGGGCTATACTCTTATTAGCGAGGGCCCCTGTCACCAGGAGACAGTGGCCATCTTTCTGGGCACAAGTACAATGTGTCAGCCTTGTGTCCCAGAGGCCTCCACTCCCACCCGCACCCTCGTAACTCACTCTCAGGTTCTTGAAGTCATTGCCTTGATCAATCTCTTGGGCCTTGGGGGCCAGGCTCTCCTGAAGGAACTTCGATACAGTGTGACGAAGCTAGAGGGAGAGACACAGAGACTACTGAAACCAAGACATGATTGTCACTGAGAGCGATGCCCCTGTGGTTGAAACGGCGTATTCTGGGAGCTAGGCCACTGTAATCTCATCACCCAGCATCAGGTTGAGGCTTAGGAACCCCACTAAATTATGCTTCCTTAGAGGTGGTTATGCAGGCAAGTGTTATGCCAACTTGATACAAGGTAGAGTTATCAGACAGGAGGGAGCCTCAACAAGAAAATACTTCCTTAAGATGGGGTTGTAGGGGGCTGGAGAGATGGCTCAGCAGGTTAAGAGCACTGACTGTTCTTCCGAAGGTCCTGAGTTCAAATTCCAGCAATCACATGCGTAATGAGCTCCCATGCCCTCTTCTGGTGTGTCTGAAGACAGCTACAGTGTACTTAGATATAATAATAAATAGCAGGGCCAACCAGGGCAAGCAGAGGTCCTTAATTCAAATTCCCAGCAACCACATGATGGCGCACAACCATCAGTACAGCTACAGTGTACTCATATACATAAAATAAATACATCTTTAAAAAAAAGATTCTTAGTCTAGACATCTTGGAAATGATTAAGACATAATCATTTTATCAATCTTAAGACTGAGTTTTGCCCAAGCCGAACTTGAACTCATGTATCCCAATCCCTCAAGTATTAAAGATGATTTTTAAAGTGCAGCCCTACATGAAATTACTCCATGCCTTCCTGCGGTGCCCAGAGTAACACAGAAGCCCCTAAGCCAGTCCCATGGGCTGCCCTCTGGCTTTGCTGTCTTTCCAGTACCCAGGCACTGCTCGACAAGGCTCTCCCCTTCAATCCTGCACTGGTGTCAATCTCCTGAGACTCTGGCTAAAAGAGATTCTCAGTGGGATTAGACATTCTCCTGTCAGGAACATTAGATATCTAGGCCCAAGCATCAGAGTCTCAAGTCTGAAGCCTGAGGTCTCCAAAGCAGCCCTCTCCGCCAACCATACAGCCATGGAGTTGGGAGTTTCTTTTGTTGTTGTTAATTTTAAAAATCATATTCCTGCACTAATTTTGTGTGGGGGGGGCTGCCATTGAGCATATATGGAGGTCACCTTTTGGGAGTCGGGGCTCTCTTGCTACCATAGAATCAAACTCAGGTCAGTGGATTTAGCGTCAGGTGCCTTTGGCCACTGGTTCATCTTGCCAGTCTACTTTGAAGAGGTGTAGCAATATGGATGAGGCTACAGGAGAGTGACAGTCCCAATCCCTTCATGCAGCCTCTAAGTGACACAAGTTCCTTCCTGCAACCAGAGCTCCGGGTCGGCACCATTCCTAACCACACCCTTCCTTTTCCTTTCCCCACCTTTCCTTTGGTTACAAGAACACAATATGTAACTTCTTCTCATTTGAAGCCAGGGTTTGTCTGCCATGTTATGAAGGCCTTCTTACTGAACTGCTACACGGAACATCACAAAATGGCTGGGTAAGGTGGCTCAGCAGGCTAAATGCTCACCTCATAAACCTGAAGACCTCGGTTCAATTCTTCCTGAACCGAGGTAAAGGTGGAAGGAGGAAACAGACTCTATGCAGTTGTCCTCTGACCTCCACCTAGACACACAGATTCGTACAATAAAACAATTCAAAAAATTATTTTTAAATATTTTAAAATAAGAATGCTATAAAAGCTAGTTATAGTGTTACGCAGGCAGGTGGACTGTGTAAGTCCAGTCAGGTCTACATAGTGAGATACTGTCTCAGAGAGAGAGAGAGAGAGAGAGAAGACGAACAAGAAGAACAAGACAGACAGACAGACCGACCACATTATTGGAGGGAAATGTTTAAAGTACATGGAAAAGTCTGTATGCAGCCTAACACCATGTACAATGAATATACACAAATGGTGCGTGTTTCGGAGGAGGGTACATTATAAACTGGATAAAGAGTTCACGTATGTAATCCCAGCACTCAAGAAGCTGGGCAGGAAGATTACTAAAACTTCCAGGTCAGCTTGGTCACTCAGCAACATCCTGTCTCAAAACAAAGAACCATATAAACCCTACTATAAATGAAAGCAATCTTCTTTAAAGTATTCAGGTTAAAGCACTGAAACAACATTGACTCATTGAGAGGGTGGACAGGTGGTTCAGTGGGTAAGAGCATGTGCTAGCTAGTTTTCTATCGATTTCATACATCAGAGAGGGAGCATCAATGAGAAAACACCCCCACGAGAGCCAGCTGTAACTTGTATTTTTCTTAAGTGATTTAATTAGAGCACTTTCTTTTTAAAGATTTATTTATTTATTTTATGCATATGAGTACACTATAGCTGTCTTCAGACACACCAGAAGAGGGCATCAGTTCCCGTTATAGATGGTTGTGAATCACCCTGTGGTTGCTGGGAATTGAACTCATGACCTCGGAAAGAGCGGCCAGTGCTCTTAGCAGCTTAGCTGTCTCTCCAGCCTCAGTCTCTAGGGCACTTTCTTAATTAGTGATGGATGGGGAAGGGCACAGCCCACTGGGGGTGGGGCATTCATGGCCTGGTGGTCCTGGCTTTTGTAAGAAAGCAGGCTGAGACAGCCAGGAAGTGCAAGCCAGTAAGCAGCGCCTTTCCATGGCCTCTGCATCAGCTCCTGCCTACAGGTTCATGCCCTGTTTCAATTCCTCTCCTGACTTCCTTCAATGACGGACTAAGATGTGGAACTGTAAGCCAAATAAACCATTTCCTCCTCATGTTGCTTTTGGCCATGGTATTTTGTCAAAGCAATTATAATTCTAACTAGGACAGAAATTGGTATCAGGATAGTGTGTGTGATAGGTCTGACCACGTTGTTTTGGGAGGATTGTGGAAGGACTCTGGAAGTTTGAACTAGAGAAGTCACTGAGTTTTCAAAGCTTGGTGAGCTGTTCTGTGGGAGGCAAAATTCAGAGAGAAATGCAGAGAGGATGGAGGCCTGACTTGTGAGTTCCAGAAGAAAGTTTTTGAGAGTCACTTGAAGACTCTACTGGGGTCATTTCATATTTAGAGTTAAGAATCTGTGGATCTGATTAGCTGGGGCTGAAAATTCAGCCCTGGTTAACAAAAAACTAGAACTGCGCTCTTACTTATCTCTCTCTTACCTCTCTCACTCTTAGCTTCTCTCTTGCCCCTTTTGGGCTCTCCTCCCCTCCCGCCTCTCTCCACGTGGTCATGGCTGGCCTCTGCTTCTCTACTCTTTCCCTCTCTCTGCCTTTCTCTGCCTCCACTACCCCCCTTAACTCCCATCCCATGCCCTGAATAAACTCTACTTTATACTAAAAAAAAAAAAAAAAAACTAGAACTGCTAAAGTGAAATCTTTGCTTTGACAGGATAATTGAGGCTGAAGCTAAGAAATTAGTGTATGGGAAGAGACTAGCATCACTGAGGTTAAATCTTCCGGGAGGTGTTTCCTCAGTCTGCACACAGAGGCTGTGGTGCAGAGATGGCCAAGGTTGCACTGTGCTGGCAGCTGAACTCGGCCATGTGTAAGTCTCCCAGGTGCTGCCGGTTTTAAAGGTATCAATGGGTCATAGAGAGCGACTGAAACTTGGCATTGTGAGGAGCCCAGAGGCTCTTGGTGAAGGGTCATGGATTATATTTAATTTCCAGGATTAAGGGGGTCGTGCAGAAAAGCTGAGGTTTGGCACCATGAAGAGAGCCCAGAAGAGGGTATTGGTGGAAGTCCAACTCAGTTGCAGCAGAGACCCTGGCATTTTGGAGATACCAAATGGAGGACCACCAAGAACAGCAGCAGCAGGAATTGAAGTGTACCAGAACTTAGAAGACAAGCTGTGTGTGCTGCAGAGGGCGGAGCTGGAGAAGCCCAGAAGGTCAGGAGTACATCCCCGATAGTGGACACTGAGTTAGTTACTCTATTGGAGTGTGGTTTCGATCTGATCTGATTTGGTTTGATTTGATTTGTGACTGTGCGGTGGTTCTTCACTCTTGAAGTAGGAAAGTTTTTAACTTATTGTGATTTTACAAGAGTCCAGAGTTTTAAATAGTTTTTGTTACTTTTTTTGTTTGTTTGTTTTTGTGTTTCGAGACAGGGTTTCTCTGTGTAGCCCTGGCTGTCCTGGAACTCACTCTGTAGACCAGGCTGGCCTCAAACTCAGAGATTTGTCTGCCTCTGCCTGCTGAGCACTGGGATTAAAGGTGTGCCCACCACTGCCCAGGGAGACTTTATAGACATTTTAAAAATGAGATTTTAAAAGAAACTGGATTTTAAAAAAAATTCAGTTTTTTTAAAAATTATTTTATGTATGTGAGTACATTGTTGCTGTATTCATGCACACCACAAGAGTGCATCGTATTCCATTACAGATGGTTGTGACTATGTTCTTGCTGGGAATTGAATTCAGGACCTCTCGAAGAGCTGTCTGTGAGCTATCTCTCCACGTCCCAAACCAGATATTTTTAAAGAGACATTTTTTTAAGATTTATTTATTTATTATATGTAAGTACAATGTAGCTGTCTTCAGACACTCCAGAAGGCGTCAGATTTCATTAAGGATGGTTGTGAGCCACCATGTGGTTGCTGGGATTTGAACTCATGACCTTCGGAAGAGCAGTCAGTGCTCTTAACCTGCTGAGTCATCTCTCCAGCCCCATGAGAAAATTTTTAATGTGTTTGAATTTGTAAGGCTGTGAGACTTTTTAAGTTTGTAAAAAGGAAAGGCTGTAACGTAACAGTAATGTGTTTGTGTGTCAAACTGACAAGGGGTCAGTTGTGCTGGCTAGTTTCAGGTCAACTTGAGTTTGTGCTAGAGTCATCAGAGAGGAGGGAACCTCAATTGAGAAAAATGCCTCCATAAGATTGCCTGTAGTGGGCTGGAGAGATGGCTCAGCGGTTAAGAGCACTGACTACTCTTCCAGAGGTCCTGAGTTCAATTCCCAGCAACCACATGGTGGCTCACAACCATCTGTAATGAGATCTGATGCCCTCTTCTGGTGTGTCTGAAGATAGCGACAGTGTACTCATATAAAATAAATAAATAAATCTGAAAAAAAAAGGTAGCCTGTAGAAGGCAGAGCCAGCCATGTGGAGCAAGCTAACAAACAGCACCCTCCATGGCCTCTGCCTCAGCTCCTGCCTCCAGGTTCCTGCCCTGTTTGAGTTCTTGGCCTGACTTCTTTAGTACTGGACTAAGATGTGAACTTGTAAGTCAAGTTGCTCTTGGTCACGGTGTTTTCATCACAGGCTATCACTGGATAACCCTACCCAAGATGTGCTGGTTTTGCTGATGAGATGACCTAGGTTCAATTCCCAACCCCCACAGAGGCTCACAACCATTCCTACTTCCACTTCCAGAGGGTAGGGCACCCTCTTCTAACCTCTGCAGGCACCAGGCAGGACCAATATGCATAGACATACATTCTGGCAAAGCATTTGTACAGTAAGTAAATCTAAAAATAAGTTAAAGGGTAAGTGAGTTAACCAGCAAACATTCAATTCCTTTACTAATATAGGATGGTACAGGGACAAAAATGACACTCCGTATGAGTGGGAATGTTTCAGATGCTTAAAAACAGGACTGTGGGAAAGTTACATTCTAAAAGTGTGTTTGCCCCCAAGATCTGAATGTAATCATTATTTCCCAGGGCACAGGGAAAGTAACAGCTCAGGAAACAGACAACAGGCTAGTGGGATAGCAAGCTGGAACTCTAGAATTCTAGAAGATCCTAAGATAGAAGATGCCTGGGGTTCCACTCTCTCCTCCACTAAGGTCAGCATTCATAGCAGTACTTGCCCATGGTAGCATCTGACTCAGACACACTGTGTGTGAAGCCATTGCTCCTTAGCAATTCCTTAGGCAATCTACAGCAGCTACTTTATATATATATATATATATATATATATATATATATATATATATATGCAGGACCCGAGGCATCCCTGGAAATTATGCATTGGCTTCCATTAGAGAAAAGAGTTAAATCCTGTGTGTTAGCCTTTAAAGAGGGGAAGAAAACAAACTTAAGATTGCATTTCAGAATTCTTTAAAGTCTTCCATGGAAAAAGCAAATACCTTGCTATACCATCCTATTTTCAACCGTACATCGAGAACCACAGCTTAAAGCCAGGTGTGGTGGCCCATATCTTTAATCCCATTACTCTTGAGGTAGAAGCAAGAGTTGAACTCTAGTAGAGTTCAAGTAACTCTTGACTAGCCTGGTCTACAAGGCAAGGAAGGTCCAGGCCACTCAAAGCTATACATACTGAGACTCCAGGGAAGGGGTTAGATATAGAGAGAACAGGTTAGCGTATAAGTGGGCTCAGACTTAGGATAGCAACTAGAAGTAGGGCCAACTAATCTGCCCACACCCAACCACCACCAGTCTTTCAAGTTTGGTCTCCTTCTAGCTGGAGTTCAAAGCCAGGAATCCCTCTGCCTTGCTGTCTGCCTCAAATCTTCCCTCGTTAGAGATTACAATGAAGTCAGAGGCATGGGTATTGAATATTAGTAGGGAGAGGGTGCACAGTTCCTCTCCCTAACTTCTAAGAGACGTTTCCAAGGCCCGGCAGACATAAATCACTTGGGTAAGACCTGGGACATGAGGTCCTGGGGCCGGCCTTCCTACCTGCTTCTGCTCCTCGTTTAGCCCGTTGATATCATCGTCCACAGGCAACATCGAGTGGGCCCGCTGCGGGACAGCGAGGGGCGACGGTGATGGCCGCAGTCTCCAACTGGAAACACGCCGCCCCAGCAGCCGGATTGCAGACGCCATCTCTGCTGTGTACTAGGAGCTTAGTATAGCTTACGCTCCACCAATCCTCGCTTCACTACTTTGTCCAATGAGGGAGGGGGTGGGGCTTCAGTGGCCAATCGTGCTCGGAAGCCTGCTGAAGGCCTCGCTGCCCTTGCTGCTATGCGAGCCAATCAGTCGAGAGGCGGTAGCCAGCCCTGGCTCCGGCGCTCGGTGCCTCGGGTACTTGTTTCCTAAGTGTCTTTCTTGCGTACGAGAGTCGATAATATAGTATCTCGTTGTGTTAAGATCTTGAATGGCACAACACTATCTTTGTGGGGAAATAAGTACTTCAACATAGATGCATAATGTGGAGGGATAAACTGTCCAAACAGATCTGGACGTGCGAAGGTCTGTTAAAGAATCTCTTATTCCAGAGTCCCCACTGAGTTAAAATGCTTTGTTATGTAATAGGGTTTGGTTCCTTCTTAAGCGAAAGAGCTTACCCGGGATCCTCTGCCCTCACATTCTTTAAGAACTTTTTTCTCGTTGGGGTGACGGGGCAGGAAAGGAAGAATGGTGTTTGGGGTTTCCTGAAAAAGCCACGTGTGTGAAGATCCTGTAGATAATTAGAACTTTGTGATTGTGGGTGTTGGGCTGTTGCAGATTCGCAGTCAAAATTATATTTGAGTATCTTTAGTTCCTTTAAGTAGCCATTTATCTCCAACCCACGTAACTGACCCAGGATTCTTGACCACCAGGTGAGAACATTTATTTTAAATCAATTCACCAATCAGAGACAGGATCTCTATGTAGCTCTGGCAGTCCAGGAACTTTTTGGCTTTGAACTCAAAGAGATCTGCCTGCCTCTCCCTTACCAGTGCTTCCACTACAAGTGTATACCACAACACCCAACTGAAATTTATTCATTTAGCAGACTACTAACTTGTACCAAACCAAGAATCTAAGTATGCCATCAGATAGCAACGGAGACATGCAGAGATTTTCCTGGTTGCAGTAACTCACCTACGCAGTGTTGGTACCAAGGTCTTTGGTAAATACAGAGGTTTATGACTCTTTGGTTTTGTGACTAAGAACATATCCTGTAGCTATTCCACAGCCAAGTATGTTATTAAGGGAAACCTGAATTTTGCTCATGTACCAGGACATGGTTATTCACATTGGCTTAGAATAAACTCTTAGTGCCTTTGAGGTGAGATCTGTCTTTTGTGTCCAGAAGAAGGAAGACTGACAGAAGCCAGGCTCTTATCCCCTAATTCCCTTTCCACTTCTGTTATTATATGCAACACCCAAAGTCCAGGAAGGGGACTTTAAACACTTTGCTTGGATCCTTGTTGTGTCTTTTATCACCTGAAAATGAAAACAGTGTTTCCCACCATACTTCAATGTCATCACGAGGCATAGTCACTGGGCGTGGAGCGCAGCACAAGGTGAAGGTACTAAGGTACCACTTAGTACCCATGAGGCTTTGGTTCAACCCCAGCAATCAAAATTAAAATAAAACAATTGCATACTTAATTATATAAGTAGTCATAGCACTCAGTGCCACATCCTCACTTTTAGTCGTTCCTACTACATCTGACTTCCCCACCTATTCCCACATTCTGATTTAGCCTCTCCCACAAGTGGAAAGAGCTGCATTCTGGAAAAGCGAGGCAGGAGGACCAAGAATTCAAAGTTATTTTCAGCTGCGTGTAGAGTTCAAGGCCAGCCTGGGCTACACGAGACCAGTAAACGCATAAAAATGAAAACGCACAAAATCACATTCCTCTTCTTTCTACTCTGGTTGAAATGACTTCTTTAGATATTTTGAGATTGTCCTCGATCTTGAGAGGCAAGGGACTGGGTATAATAAAGGATTTTACAGCTAAGAGTGCTATGACTTTCCTCAGCCTCCCCTCTGCAGAATGAGGACACCTTGAGTCTTCATTACTGACCTCCGTGTAGGATGTGAAGCATTGCTTTGTAGGAACTAAGGTCAGAAGCTCCAACATCAATGACAGTACCTGTAATAGATGAGGCTCTATGTCTAACCCCCATTCTAACAGCTTATACACCAATCTGTGGAGAATTTTATTTAAAAATATTGACAATACATTCGGGCGCTCAAAAATAAAAAAAAAAAACCTTTAGCATCCCATCTTTGTCCTGTTCCTTTTATCTCTGGAAGTAAGTGCTTTCTTTGAATTATTATTTTACAGTATGTGTGACTGCAGGTCCTGTAGAGTGTGTGATACTGTGCACGTGGAAGTCAGAGGCAAGCATTATGGAGTGGACTCTTTCCTGATGATGAGAACAGAGAGTAATAACTGGGCAGGCAGCTTCCCCCAAACAGCTGCTTCCGAGACATCCTTGGTTCTCCTGGCAGGACTGGGAGAAGGGAACGCTGGGTTCCTGTCTCCTCCTGACTGAGCACCCTGCCTGGAAGCTGCAGGCGAGGGTGGGGACTAAAGTCCATGGTCCCTTCTGGTGAACTGCTTTGGGATGGGACCTTCTTACTTTCGTGACATAAATGGGTCATATCTATTTGCCAATTTCAGCCCATCTCCCAAACGCTTTTGGGATTCTGCCTTTAGAGGGACATAACCCAGAGCGTCAGTAACACAGTTCTTCCTGGCCTAGAGGATCGAATCTCTGGCTTTGGTGGGGGCCTAACGTTCCAAGCTTAGAAGAATTAATCCAGTCAGGCAGGCCAATCACCTGGCCAAGGGACTCCTCCTCAGGAAGGTGGGTTCACCTTGAGCTGAGCTAAAGATATAGGCCAAGTAATTATTCCTTTAATGATTTACTGCACTTCTCTCCCAGAATTCCTGCCCTAGAGCTGTTTCTACAAGCTGCTGTGAGACCATTGGGTCTACTTTTCATCTTTTCATGTGTATGAATGTATATATATTCTCTCTCTCTCTCTCTCTCTCTCTCTCTCTCTCTCTCTCTCTCTCTCTCTCTCTCTCTCCCTCCCTCTTCCCCTCCCCTTTCCCCTCTCTCCCTCTCTGTCTCAGATGCTGGCCAGAACCTATGGGTGCATTTTCTGGTACTTCGGGCTTCCATACATCCTCTCCAAAGCCCACCTCCTCACCATGTGGCTCCTGGCTGGGCCAGCTTCAGTGGCATGGCTTTTCTTCCTTTCTCTCCTCTTCCTCTGGGCAGCTGTCTTGGGGTTTTTCTTTTTTAAGCTCTAATAAAATCATCCTCTTTGAATAAACTTTGATTTTGTGTGTCTTTCAAACTTTTCCTGCTTTTTAATTCTTTAACTGGTAGAGAAAATTCACCTGTTCCTGCATCCTTAGACAGTATCGTTTCCACCTTTCCGTGGGCTCTGGGAATCCACTCAGGTTATCAGGCATGTGCCTTTGTCTGCTGGGCCATCTCACGGAGGCCTTTATTAGTTTCTTGAATACTCCTGATGCAGGCAAGTGCAGGGAATAGTTAAGTAAGTTGGGCTTTTGCTTGGCTTGGGTACACCCTCCCCGCTTCTGCTAAGAATGCACTTGGCAGTTCCTCTCCTTTGCCTCCCACCATTGCAAACAAATCTCTCTCCAAACAATGCAGCCTTGGACCCCGACCTGCATCAGGCTAAACTACACTCCTCTAGGAACAAGAGGATGTTTTTCCCTTCTCTTGGCAGTCATCAAACTTAAGGCAGAGTTTATTAAATACATTCCCAAATGTATCTAGTATTAAAAAATGGAAAGCCATATCTGAACTAAGCTGATTTTTGGTACTTGCACGGTAGGACAAAATTGTGTGTTAGGGAGACTCCCCTGTTTATTACCTTATGTCTATGACATAATTTGATGTCCATATGATTAAAATCAGGTGTATCATGGGAAGGCACATGTGAAGTGAAATGATTACATAATATAGTCTGTCAATCAAACAGAGAACCGCTCTCACTATGTCCTTTAGTTACTGGGCTCTTTAAACCCCCTAAAAGGAGTCTCCAAAGGTGGGAGCACAGGTGGGGCTGCAGAGATGGCGCAGCGGAGAAGAGCACTGACTGCTCTTCCAGAGAACCAGGTTTGTTTCCTAACACCCACAGGGGAGCTCACAACTGTTTGTATTTCCAGTCTCAGGAAATCTGCCACCTTCTTCTGGCCTCAATGGGCATTGCATGCAGGCACCCATGCATACAAAACACCCACACACATAAAAATATTAAATAAGAATGTTTTTTATAAAGTAAATACAGAAAATAATTTAAATTTGTATGAGGCATTGTGGTGCACATTTTTAATCTCAACACTCGGGAGACAGAGTCAGGCTTCTTTGAATTTAAGACCAGCCTGGTCTATGTAGTGAGTTCTAGGCCAGCCAGGACTGTGGAGAAAGACCATGTCTCTAAAACAGCAACTGCAACAACAAACAATAGAATTTGAATTAGAAGGGTGGGATGGGGGGTAGCCAGTGAAGTCAAAGCGCTTGCTGACGAATCTGACAACCTGAGCTGGGTCACTGGAACTCACATGGTAGGAGAGAAATGGCCCCTGGTCTCTACATGTACATCATGACTTACCCCCTCACAGACACACCCCTCTCTGTAGGATTTGTGTGTGTGTGTGTGTGTGTGTGTGTGTGTGTGTGAGGTAAGGTCTAACCTTGTAGCCCTGGCTGTTATAGAACTTGCCATGTAGACCAGGCTGGCCTTGAACTCACAGAAATCTGTTTGCCTCTGCCTCCTGAGTGTGACACCACACCCAGCTTTTAATAATTTCTTTGACTATAGATGAACTGACAACCCTAATGCAAACACAAGAAGTGTCAAATGCATTATATCTCAAACAATCCAAGTAGATGCTCAACGTATAGCATTGTTTTCAGTGTGAGGGCACACAAATGTTGCAAGCAGGGATAGAAAAGATATTCTATGCAAATAAGGAACAAACAGATCAGGGTGTCCAATCATGCAAAACAGATCTTTTACCAGCTCTGTCCTACCTTGCTTTTAGCCAGCTGGGTTAGAGAGGTTCCATTCCAGGGGGTTGTGGCTGTCAGTCTGTCTTGGATGGTGGCACTGCTGGAGAGTTCCTCTGTCTTGTGTAGCATCTCACTGGCTATTGTGTGTATGATGAGATGTTCTCTGATGAAGTCTCCAAGTGTAGCTGTGACTCAGCAGTGACCACCATCTGTCCCACTTGCTTGGAGACTCATAGATCATGCTTGGGAAGTAGGGGAGAAACTGTCTCTGTGACTGTAAAGTTGTCAACTAGCAGAAATACTGGCAGATCCTTCCTATAGCAGGACTTGCATGAACCCAGAGATATGAAAGATAGGTCAGATGTATGGGTACTTTGTTTGCATGTATTATGTGTACACCACTTGCATGGCTGGTGCTACGAGAGGCCAGAAGAAGACATCAGGTCCCTGGAAACTGGAGTTACAGATGGTTCTAAGCCACTATATGGGTGGTGGGAATTGAACCCAGATCCTTGGCAAAAGCGACAAGTGCTCTCAACCAGTGAGCCATGTCTCCAGCCCATTTCATAATGTGAAAATAAGATTTAGTTTTAAACTTTACTTTTAAAATTTTATGTTTATGTGTGTTTTGTCTGAATGTATGTCTGGGTATCACGTTCAATACTGGTGTTCTCAGAAGCCAGAAGAGGGCATCAGATCCGTGGGAATGGAGTTACACATGGTTGTGGGCTGTCATGTGGGTGCTGAGAATCGAACCTGGATCCTCTGAAGACTTACCAGTGTTCTTAATCATTGAGCCCTTCTACAACTTCTTTCTTTCTTTCTTTCTTTCTTTCTTTCTTTCTTTCTTTCTTTCTTTCTTTCAATAATTTCTTTGACTATAGATGAATTGACAACCCTAATGCAAACACAAAAAGTGTCAAATGCATTATATCTCAAACAATCCAAGTAGATGCTCAACGTATAGCATGGAAGACACCAGCTTCAGCTTATTCTTCCCCCCTACCCCCAGCCCCACTCTCTCCAGCCCCATTTGCTCTGGTCTATTTATTATATATAAATACACTGTAGCTGTCTTCAAACACCTCAGAAGAGGGCGTCAGATCCCATTACAGATGGTTGTGAGCCACCATGTGGTTGCTGGGATTTGAGCTCATGACCTTTGGAAGAGCATTCAGTGCTCCTAATGGCTGAGCCATCTCTCCAGCCCAGCTCAGTTATTCTTAAAGCATCACTTACCTGCCTGTAGCAGTTGGTGGTCCTCCAGCTGCTCAAGTGAGGCCTGCCCTGGCCCCACGCAGGCCCTCAGGCCACCCTGGACAAACCTCTGATGATCTGGAACATGCCCCCTCCACATCCTTCCCCAAATCACAGTATTGTCATGGCTAGCTCCTCAGAAGGAGGAGGAGGAGGAAGAGGAGGAGGAGGAGGAGGAGGAAGGAAGGGATGAGGGAGAGGGAGAAGAGGAGGAGGAGGGTGGGAGGAAAGGACCGAGTTATTTTATGAAGCCAGTATAGCAATGACACCAAAATCTTTTTATGGGAAGAAAATAATACAGGTCAGTATTTCTCATGGACAGACACAACATGTTAGTCACATATTTAAGCATCGTATCCAATGTTATGCAAAAGAGATAATAGAGTGAACCCTGCTGAGGATAAAATTCTAAGGCGTTCACATTTTAATTTCAAGGATCAGAGGGTAGAGGGTGGAGAGAAACCAAGTTAATTAGATATCAGCCACAGGCAAAACTAACCTACTCACGTTGAAACTTCGAAAGCTACCACAGCTGATACCTATAAACCAGAATGAATGTAGAAACAAGAGCTCAGCCTGTGAGGCTGAGGAGATAGATGGCTCAGCAGGCAGAGTGTTGGCTGACCTTCTTACAGGACCTGAGTTCCACTCTGAGAACCGAAATGGCAGCCCACAGCTACCTGTGACTCCTATTCCAGGGATCCTAGGCCTCTGGCCTCTGGCATTTTACAACTCTGCACACATGTGCACATAGCTGGCATAGGCACACACACACACACACACACACACACACACACACACACACACACACACGTGGATTGTACTCCTACCTGAATCTGGATCTTCCCTCTCCAGCCTCTATCCTATAGCTGAAGTGGGTTACTTTGCTTTCTTTATACAAGGCTTAGAAAAGTACGCTCTTAGCTTTGGTGCCTTTGACATTTTTAAGTGTTTCCCAGAGTTACTGCTGCTGCCACCGTGCTGCAGGCTGGAGAGGCCTCAGAGACAGAGAGACCTCATCCTAGAGTTGCCGGGCTCTTGTTTTTAACTCCTAGGAGGAATGAAGACACTTCTACCCTTGCCTTTGGTTGCCAGATTATTGAAAGAAAGGACCTGGAGAAATTGGAATTCCCCCAGGAATCTCATACTTGGAGAAGGGAAAAACTGAGGCCTGGTGTCAGGAAGTGAGGAGGCTTGTCTTCCAGAGGGAGATATCTCATGGTTCTAAAACACTGACTACCTTGCAGGAGAAACTGGACCTGACAGTGCTGATGGGCGTGTATCCATGACCATGTCCTGGCCAGGACTAGTGTGGGAGAGATGCCTTGATGGTCAGCAGTGCTTGCTGCAAAAAGCATCTCGGAGAGAAAGGGTTTAACTTCAGCTCTCACGGTTACAGTCAGTCATATCAAGGAAATCAGGTCAGGAGCTCAGCAAGTCCTGCTACAGCAAGAGCAGTGAGAAACGTATGCATTTCTCCACTCCTATTTAGTCTGCAGTCCAAAATTCTTCACACCTATGCAGTCCAGGGCCCTACACCAAGGGATGGGGCTGCCCACAGTCAGCTGAGTCCTATCACATCAATTATCACACAATCTGTTCCCCACAGACATACTTACAAGCAACCCAGTGAAGACAACCTCTCATGGAGACTGTCTTCCAGGGAGATGCTGGCTAGGCTGACTGTTATGGCAACAGGTGGGAAGGTCACCTGACTTTTATTCCCTTCTCAAAGTGAGCACATGGAGTAACTCTTTTTCTGCTTGATTTTTCTGTCCCTTGTTTCTTTGATGGGTCTGTTGAGGACAGGTGTCAGGTGTGTTAGGGCTCTGACTCTGACGGCTATGGTGATATCATCACCGTTAAAGAAGGGACTCTGACACTAGACAAGTAAGGGTAGAGAAGTTTTATTTTATTTAAATTTTATTTATAAGATGCATTTTTAAAGAATTATTTGTTTATTTTATGTATATGAGTATACTTTTGCTGTCTTCAGACACACCAAAAAGGGCACCAGATCTCATTACAGATGGTTGTGAGCCACCATGTGGTTGGTGGGAATTGAGCTCAGGACCTCTGGACAAGCAGCCAGTGCTCTTAACTGCTGAGCTATCTCTCCAGCCCCCACCTCCACCCCTTTTTGTTCTCAAGACAGAGCTTCTCTGTGTATTCGGAATTTGCTATGTAGACTAGGCTGACCTTGAACTCAGGAGAAACTGGACCTGACAGTGCTGATGGGCGTGTATCCATGACCATGTCCTGGCCAGGACTAGTGTGGGAGAGATGCCTTGATGCATGAAGACAAGAAGTGTCTTCATTCCTCCTAGGAGTTAAAAACAAGTAGAAACAAGAGAGGCAGAGGCCTCTGCCTCCCTGGTGCTGGGATTAAAGGCATGTGCCACCACTGCCTGGCTAGATATTTTCTTTATTTCCATTTCAAATGTTATCCCCTTTCCTGGTTTCCCCTCCGAAGACCCCCTATCCCATCCCTCCCCCTGCTCACCAACCCACCCACTCCTGCTTCCCTGTCCTGGCATTCCCCTGTACTGAAACTTCTTTAAAAAAAAAAAAGAAAAGAAATGAAACAGATTCCTGCCAATATGTCTGATCTAACCTGTACACTGATACAAGACAGGCCCTGTCAAAATCGCTTCACTAAGAGAACTAACATGTTGGGCTAAGAGAGATGGCTAAGTGGTCAAGAACACTTGTTCTCAAAGTAGGCCCAGATTCAATCACTGGCACCCACATGGTAACTCACAGCTGTCTATAATTCCAGTTCCAGAGGATCTGAAGCCCCCAGAGGGTACCAGACCTGTGTGTGACACATATTCATAGTGAAGGCAAAACACCCATATACATAAAATAAGTAACTCTAAGCATAATAATAATAAATAAAAAACCCTAGGTATCCCCTGGCTTTTATATAAGCCATACAAGAAATCAGGCAGATTTCTGAGTTTGAGGCCAGCCTGGTCTGTAGACCTAGTTTCAGGACAGCCAGGGCTCTATATCGAGAAACCCTGTCTCGAAAAAACAAACAAACAAAACTAAAAAACAACAAAAAGAAAATATCTAATAAAAAACCACAAAAAAGAAGTCTTATGTAGCCCAGACTGGACTTCAACTCACAATATACATTTTACTGTATATTTCTGGTTGGTCTGGAACTCACTGAATAGACCAGGCTGCCTGGAACCCACAGAGGGCTGCCTATCTTTGCCTCCCAAGTGCTGAGACTAAGGGTATGTAACTCCATACTCTTCATGGAAATTCTTAGGCTGGTGGTGTGTTGGCGTGGGAGGCTGACACTGGAAGATCACAGGTTTGAATCTGGCTTGGGTTGGTTACCACTGTGCAGCCGCTCTAAGCACTTGTTAGCTGGGTAATTCCAAGTATGCATTTCCCAAGGGCATTTCTAAGTATGCATTTCCCAAGCCTTCAAGGGACAACTCTAGTTAGAACAAACCAGACACTGTACAACTTGATAAAGGGCAAAATTCTAAACACCGAGCTTAGCCTGAAACAAAGAAAGGACAGGTAAGGCCCAGCTAGGAGGAGATGCTCAAAGGGAAGACATACTCCTTTCCCACCTGCTGCTCATGCAGAAAGGAGGCTTTACATCACCACCATCACCACACCACCACCACCACCAACACCAACACCACCACACAACCACCACCTCCACACTACCACTACCACCACCACCACTACCACCACCACCACCACCACCAATCACCACCACCACCAACACCACCACCACCACACAACCACTACCACCACTACCACACCACCACCACAAAATTCAACTAAAGAAAATGCCAGGCAAGTTTGTTTTATAGGCACAAATTTATTTTATAAAGAATATTTTTGTTTTGTTTTGTTTTGAAACAGGGCTTCTCTGTGTAGTCCTGGCTGGCCTGGAACTCACTCTGTAGATGAGACTGGCCTTGAACTCAGAGATCTGCCGGCCTCTGCCTCCTAAGTGCTGGGATTAAAGGTGTGTGCCACCATAGCCCAGTAAGAATTTTATAAGCTACAAAATTTTAAATAAATATTGCTGGGGACAGCAAACAATGACAGGGACTGCCTGCAGTAGGCCGGGATGGAGACATCTCAGAAGCCCGCGGCAGCTCTTTGTAACAACAGTTGTTCCCATTTCTCTTAACCTTAGCCCTGGACAACGGCTGTATAGATCTTATTTGTTCATGACTGTTTTTCAGTTGGCCTTGGTGTGCATAATTATTCTATTATATCTAACTTTCTTACTTCTTTCCCCTTCTGCTCTAGCGAATTCTGTGAAACTAGATGTTCCCTGGTGTAATGATTCTTAAACAATTGGGAACTGAGGCACGGGGCACAGCACAGCACAGTCCTAATGGCCCAGGTGCATGCTGTGTGCTCTCATCTTAGAAACAATGCAATAACTGCACAATGGTAGTTCCAGATTAATGCTTGACTTACAAAGAAAGTTTGATGAAATTATTAGAAAATGAATTAGAGCCAACATTGGGACCCCAAAGAAAGAAAAAACTATTAAAGTTATGAAATAAGTTTTACACCACATTTGAGAGTGGTTCCTGGATAAGCAAGTATAGACTATGTAAAATCTTAGCTTAGTAAAACTAAGTCAAACCACTGGGACTCTTAGGAGAGTCATTGTGTGCAATGTGTAGAAGCGGAAAGCTAGGGGAACTACCGAGTTAAGGGTTAACTTGATTCTGGCCACTGCCTGGCAGCTTTGCCCATGTCATTTATCATTAGAACTTTACAAGAAAATGCAAGTAGCTGGCCTCAGAGCTCTGAGCTCTGAACTATAATAGTTAAAGTTTAAATAATGATGTTTGCAATTATTATTATTTTGGCTATAGGCCTGGGAATAGGGAAGCCTGAAACTTTGGGGAACAATTGTAATTCTTGAGTCTTTGTGGGATGTGGTTATTCTTTTGAATTTGATTTGGCAACAATTATACAATGTCTTTTTTATCTGCTTTTGGAGTATCAATAAAAGACTGAGGCAAGAAGAAGGCAAGAGAGAATGTGGAGAGAATGTGGAGAGAATGTAGAGAGTATGTAGAGAGCATGTAGAAAGCATGTAGAGAGCACGTAGAGAGCAAGTAGTGAGCATGTGAAGAGCAAGTGAGAGAGCGAATGCGGAGAGCATGAGAAGAGCTTGTGAAGAGTGAGTGAAGAGAGAATGTGAGGTGTGTGTGAAGAGTGTGTGTGTGTGAGTGAAAGGAGAGTGCATGTGGTATGTGTGTGAGATGTGTGTGAAGAGTGTGTGTGAGTGAAAGGGGAACACATAGAAGTGTGTATGAGTGTGAGAGAGCAAGAAAAGAAAAGCGCACAGGAGAATGCGGAGAGTGCGCAGGAGAATGCGGAGAGTGTGCAGCCTCAAGCTGCGAGCGAATGAGCGAGAGAGAAAGAGAGCAGAGAATGAGAGAGAAGAGAAGCTTTAAGCCTTGAAAAATTGTCTGTCAGCTTGTACCCAAAAAGAAGTCTGTGTATATTTATTATGCGCCTTCCAGCTATCCCTGCTTCCAGTTGAGAACTCTGATCCTGTGTCGAGGCTGGACCCCGGCAAAATATTAAGCACTGAAGTTTTAAATCTGTACAGTTAGTGGTAGAGCTGGCAAGTTTGGGCTTGATCCTTAGCACAGAAAAGAAAAACAAAAAACAACCCTGAGCGATGTGTGCACCCAGCATCCAAACACATGAGAGGGTGAAGCCAGAGAATGATGGAGCCCAGGTTCCTCAACAACACAGAGAGGCATCTCAAGACACCACACCACAGCCGCCGCCACCACCACCAGAAAATTCAACCAAGGCAAATGCCAGAAGAACCTGCTATCGTGGAGACTCAAACTTAATAGGAAGTTTTTCAATTTAGGGTTTTTGGGGGAGGAGGGCTATTTTTTTTTTTAACGGAGGCTCTTCTCTTTTAAGACACTGTAGCACAATAGCTCAGATTGATCTGGAACTTGTTCTGTAGCCCAGGCTGGTCTCTGACTTGTAGCAATCCTCCTGTCTTAGGCTTCCTGCTGGATTCATCAGAACTCTCCACCATACATGTCCAGCCTTGGCTTTTGTTTTATTGTTAGTGATGATGGTGGTAGTGGTGATTTTTTTTTAAACCTGGGATTGGAATCCTTGCTCTGAGTACTGCCTTGGGAATTAGTTGCGTTTTCATCTTAATTTGTCTCTGAGGACAGGATCTCCTCAGGTCAGAACTCCCTCCACAATTAGATTAGTTGAAACTGGTTGAATCTAAGGTGGCTGGCAGAGTGACTAGCAGATAACCTACCTCCAAGTTCATGACGATGCCACACACAAGCCACATGGCACAGCCTCTATTCCCAAACATTCAGGACTATAACCTGCTGCCTCAGTTTCCCTATATTCCAAAAGAAATTAGGAAACACAACTGGCAGAGGAAAATGTATTTACAGTTTAGCCAAACCAAAGAGAGGAAGAAGCTGATTTGCCTTCCTGTACCTCCGGCAGCCTTAGTGTTATAGCATCCCACGAGTCAGAAGGCACGCAAGCGTTAGTTGTGATGGTGTGATTCTTCTGAGAGCTATAGAATAGAGCTTTTCTAAGCTTTTGGTGTGCTTGACTGAGCTAGCTAGGGTGCTGATGATCATCAGTCATTAGAGGCACCCAAGCCAGAGTCTTCCAAACTTGTCATGCTGTCATGCTGTTACAGAGACTTCTTAATATACATTTTAAAAATTAATTTATTTGCTCTCTCCCTGCTTGTTCTCTCCCAGCCCTCTCTTTGTCTATCTCTCTGTCTTCTCCCCTTTCCACGTGGTCATGGCTTTTCTTATCTATTTTCTCCTCTTTCTTTGTCCTTTTTTCTCTTTCTATTTTCTTAATAATAAAACATCAAAGCTAAAAAAATTAATTTATTTAATGTGTTTGAGTGTTTGCCTGCATGTGTGTTTATGTGCCACATGCCTGAGCCCAAGGAGTCCAGCAGATATTAGATGCCCTGAACTGTAGTTACAGATGGTTAAAAGCTGCTGTGTGGGTGATGGAATTGGATCCAAGTCCTCCAGCTGTAAAGCCAGGGCTCCTAACTCCCGAGCCATGTCTCCACCCCCTCTTTTGATTTCTTGTTTGTTTCTTTGTTTGTTTATGTGTGTGCATGCCATGTGCACATGGGTGCTGGAGAAGGCTAAGAGAGCATCTGATTTCCTGGAACTGAACTTAGAGGCACTGGGGGCATGTGCGTGCTAGGAGCCAAACTTCAGTCCTCTGGAAGAGCAACAAATGACCTTTGTTTCTGAGCCATCCCTCCAGCACCTAGAGACATTTTGATTTTCTGTTAAGTCCAGGCCCATGGAAAATGGGATAGCTATCCTACCTCAGATATTCCCGTTAGAGAACATTCTGGGGGAACAGGAAGGGATTTGGCATTAGATAGGGGCAACACTGTACATTTGAAGGGTGCTGCGGGGGCTGGAGATGACTCAGAGGTTAAGGGCATCAGTTGTTCTTGCAGACGACCTGAGACTGAATCCTAGCATCCATGTTATGTGACTTCCAACCGCCTGCAACTCGAGCTCTAGAGAATGCAACATTCTTCTGGCTTCTACGGGTGTTTGCACACATGTGGAACGCACGCACGCACACAGACACACACATCAATAGTTTTTAAAAATCTTTTTGAGCTGGGTGTTTAAATACAGCTTCTAAATGTAGCTTTGTCATCCTTAAGTTGAGATCAAGCAGAGGAAGAAAGATACATGTTTAATTCCAGAACCTGAGAGGCAGAGGCAGGCAGATCTCTAAAGTTCAAGGCCAGCCAGTAGTGAGACCTTGTCTCAAACAAACAAACAAACAAACAAACAACCCCCCCAAAAAAACCCCCAAAAAAATAAAACCAACAACAACTAAGAAAGAAAGAAAGAAACAAAATCTTTTTTGAAAGCGCACTTCAATAGGAATGTGACAGGATTTAGTGTATGCTACAAAATCCAACTGACAAGCCAGGATTATAAAGATACCACTTAGCTTCGCTCTCCTGAATAGACACGTGCTGTAATTGGTGGGATCCTACTATGCTGCTTAGAATTCTGCTAGGACTTTACTATTCCTTTACCCTAGATTCCCAGGCTTCTGTCTCGTCCATGTGCCCATGTGAGGGTCCTTAAGCCCTGTTTGTTTATAGCTTGTTAGATAACTTATACCTGTGTTGCTGTCCCGTTTCTATGTTAGTAGACAAAGAAGTCGTACATATTTTGGGAGAACTATGTGTGTCAAGGGTCATGCAGGATAAACAACAAACGACTTCAGAACTCAAGAAATATGACCCCGCAGGTTAGCACAACCACAGTGGGTGTGGCTTGGAGATGCAGAGAACTGAGGACTTCATGCTGTATGGAGTTCTGTTCTGCTTGCTGCCCTCACTTCCCTCTTCATCTAAGAATTGTATGAAAACTGTAAGGGGGCTTCCAGCCCCTCACTGGGTAGTATCTCTGGCACTCATAATAATATGCCTGATTAATGAATTTATCAGCACCCCAGGGAAGAACTTGAGAGATGTAAGTTGTCAGCTATGACCACCACCCTTAGAAAGCATTTGGAAGAATAAATTATCAGTGAAGCTAGGTTGAGATGTTTTTGCTACTGACTCTGATGTAGAAAATCTTAGGGAACAATTTGACGTTCAGAAGGCACACTCTTAATTCTTTCATGGTCAGGGAACAAGAACAACGGCAGCCCTGGCTGACGTTTCTCACTGAGGCTGGACTGGTGATGATTGATTTCTTGTACCCATTTTCCCCCTCAGCTTCCTGATAGGATTTAATAAGAATTGCTGATGAGTAGATATGCGTTCTGAGGATTTAAAGTAGAAATGACTGATTATATTTTATATAAAAGTTTATATTTGTGATTCTTTTAAGACATTTATAAGGTTACTTTTTAAGATAAATAATAAAATAATTGCTTCTTTCTTTGTAATTTCAAACTGCTGCCTGCCAGTAAGAAAAATTGGTTGGGAAAATTACCTTGCTTGCTCACACTTTGTTAATGTATAACAAGTTGCTTAGTTACAAATATATGTGGGTTCTTGGGAATAATGTACCTTGTAATGTTATTTCTTGTAAAGGTACTAGGGAACACACTGTTTTTTTATAGTCAGTCACTAGGAGAAAACTAAAACGTAATCACATTGTAATTGTAATACTGCTTGATAGATTTTGTTGGGCTATTCAAGCTGTGGGAGACAAAATAAAATGATTAGGGCTTGTTGAAGCTTTGCTCCATCCACCAAATGTGTGTGTATATGTGTGTGTGTGTGTGTGTGTGTGTGTGTGTAAAATGGTTGGAGCCAGCTTGTTGGAATCTGCTCCATCCATCAAAAATGTATAGAATGGTTGGAGCTTTGCTCCATCCACTCAATATGTGAATGTGTATATATCTGTCCATCTGTCTGTCCATTTGTCTATGTGTGAAGTTATTGGAGCTTTGTTCCGTCTATCAATCTGATGCATGTATGTGTGTGTATATGTGTGTGTATATGTATCAGGTATGCATGTATGTAAAGTTATTGAAACTTGTTCTTTGGAGTTTGCTCCATCCATCAAATGTGTATATGAATATATGTGTGTGTATATATATGTATATATATAAAGTGGTTGCAGCCTGCTTGTTGGAGCTTGTTCCATCCATCTGCTATGTCTGTTTGTCTGTATCTGTTTGTATCTATGTGAAGTTGTTGGGGGCTTGTCTTGCTTTATCTACTCAGTGTGTATAGTAAGTAGTGTGGTGTGTGTGTGTGTGTGTGTGTGTGTGTCTGTGTGTCTGTGTGTGTATGTCTGTGTGTCTGTGTGTGTATGTGATTTTCCCCCTTTCTCTCTTCTCCTTCTTGCCGGCCCCCAAAGAATTTAAAGAATTCAGAGAGTTTCTTGCAGGTCACAGGAAGTGCCGGCCCCAATGAGTTAAGTTTTATTTCCTCAGAGAAAAGTCTGCTGAGTGATCACTCTAGTTGCTGGCTGCCATCAGCAGCAGCCTCCCTCGGTTGCTATCAGGTGTGACCCCATCAGCTCTACTAATGCTGGCCCCAGTTGGTGACTGTTATCACTGACTCCAATCACTGACTCTGTACGTACTCCTCCTCACTTAATCCTGTGGGTGTCAAAGCTGGCCTTCAACATACATGCTTATTAATTTTTTGTGTTTGTGTGTATGTAAAGATTCACTGTCTAACTGGCACCTACCATCAAGGTTACTGACCAACCATTCTGTTCTGTGACAAATAATTCAAGGAATAATGATTTCTTCCTATAAGGCTATCTTCTAGATCACCTAATATCCTTCTAGCACATAAGAAAGTCTTATACCACCATGGTAAGCCTAATTTGGGTTAATTGTAAACAGATATCCAAGATTATTGGAAGACTAAAAGCAATGTGATAGGCATTAAGCCATTCAGTATTCCCAGGGCCCACATTTCATCCCAATGGCATGAACATGTTTTCAGTTGGTAAAAATGAACTTCCACCTGTGGGAACAAATCTTAGGAAGTTAAAGATGAAGAATCTAGGTGTCTTCATTCTGGAATCCCCCTTTCAATGACCTATGAAAGACAAAGCAAGGAGGGCTAGAAAGATTTACAACTTCCTGTACCTCCAGCTCCAGGGATCCAATGCCTCTGACTTATGTGCACAGATATATATGTGCACACAATAAGATAATTAAAAGGAAAATAAGATATTTAAAAATTGAAAATAAAGACAATGCAAAGAAATGTTAAATTACTTTGCTCCACACCTAGCTTGGTTTTCACAGGGTCTTGAGGATATAATCATGGCCCGTGAGCTCATTTGGAAGAAACTATGTGTAATTCCATCTCTTGGTTGCATAACTGATGAAATACTGTACCTGGGTTGCAATCGGATCATTAACCCCTAGGGCCAGTGCTGTTCCACGGCTGTTCCTAACTGAAATTACCAAATAGATGGTGTAAGATTAATAGGTGTTACCAAGGTCAACGGGGTGGGAAGAACGAGAAGAGAGCAATGAGTCTGCTGACTTTGGTAATCGATGGAGTTGAGTTAAGGCACAAATAAAAATCACTCCCTTCTTCATGGGAGATTGACAGGGACCATTATGAAATACATCAGTATTATCCAGAACGACTTACTATCCTGGGTCTCACTATATTGGACAATCAGCCTTATATATCAGGAAAAAAAGCTTCAGAACATAGCATTGGGTCCCCCAAACCCTTAAATACAACTTCTAGATGTAGTTTTACCATTCCTAAACTGAGATTAAGCAGAGGAGAAAGACACATGCCTGAGTTGAAAAGGCTGATCAAAGGCTAAAAAGAGGTCAACCAAGTTTTTGCCTACCTTCTGAGAAACCATGTCACCTCTAAGCCAGACAGGAAACCCATCTCTGAAGGCGCCAGGGACACAGGCTCACTTTAACCACCAGCAGCCTAGACACTGGAGCAAGGGAGGTCTCAAGGTCAGCAGTGACCAAAGACCTCTGCATCACATTCGGGCAAAGGGGGACATTGTAAATAGGACTGCATTTGATTGGGAAGAGCTAGAATCAGCCCCAGAGAGGTAGTTGTTAGCTATGTCTGACTGAAGTGATCAAAAGCCCTTTGTATTGTAGCTTCTACATTGTGGGGGTTGTGGGGGGGTCTCTAGAGAGTATTGTGACCTGTTCAATAGGTCTCAATTCCTACCTATACAAAGGCCACCGAAGCCAGTTTTATTTTCTCTGTTTTCACCTTATTATTAAGGGGTTTGAGGGGGGCTTTGGTAGAATTCAAGTTTATCTGTTTACTATGTCTCGAGTGACCACATAGTTATCCATCAATTTCTGATCATTCCTGAATGTTCTGTTCCTTTACTGAGGAAAGGCTTCTTGCAGACTGGCTATTAGCTTTACTCTACCAGTCAGGGATCCCATTAACTACACTTAGTTAATTTATGTGTAAACACTGTTGAACCTGAACTCCATCCCCTATAGTGACAAGTGAGTTATTCCAAGAATTATAGAAGGCCATGCCAAAATACGCACAGTTTACTCCAGTTCTTGGAAAGGCCTTCCAGATGGGTGACCTTTAAACACAGCTGGAGGCAGGAGTCCCTTTGCTGCAAAACCAAACCAAACCAAACCAAACCAAACCAAAAAAGCACCCTCCAAACCCAGTACTCTTGACAGCCAGAAACAAAAATCTCAGCCATTAATTTATACATTTCTCAAATATATTTTAATTGGGTCTTGTTAATGTCTGTATACCATTCTCATCCTTTTTCTGTAAAAACTTAGTGGAGATTATCACTGAGCATAAGACTTTGTTGTATTCACTTCCTAGAGGGAGACACAATTGTCTAGTGACAAGCTGGAGTGGTGGCTCAGCGATTAGGTGCATTGTTTGCCCTCCCAAAGGAACTGGGTTCAATTGCCGATACCCACATGGCAGCTCACAACCATCTGTAATTCCAGTTTCAGGGGATCTGACACCTTCTTTGGGTATCCGCAGGCACCAGACATGTATGTGGTGTGGTGCACAGACATATATGCAGGGAAAATACCCATATTCATACAGTAAAAATTAAAAGCAGATGAACAAACCAAAACAAATGTCTATTCGCCTCAGATGGGCACAAGAACAGACCAAAGTGCTTCATATCAAAGTCTAGGTTGGGGAGACTGAACAGTCCCAAGGGGTCCTTTAAAAGTCACTCAGCACCTGTGGTTCTTTCCAACACTTCCCGCTCCCCTACCTCTCCCCTCCCCCTCCATGCCTCCACCCCTACTACCCACTCCCAGGACTGGGCTTCCCAACTTTTCCTCCATATATAACCCAGCCATTTTGGCCACATGTTCTCTTGGTTCTTCTTCCTCTCTTGGAGCTCCACCCCTGGCTCCCCTCTTGGTCCATTTGTCCTCTCTGTCCCCTGCCCTTTTCTTCTGCGCTTGCTCCCTCCTTCTCCTCTCAGGCCCATTTCAATCTGGGCCCTTCCAGATGCCTCTGGCTGAACTCTCCCTCGTTATCTATAACCAAACTGTCTCCTCATGTCTTCATTTTTATTCAGAGACTAAAGAGTTTATCGGACTTGCTTATAGATTAAGGGTGAAGGATTACCTACAGAGTGTGGGTGATCAGCTGTGTCACTACCAAGTCCCATCCCACTACGGACAGT
Source organism: Tokudaia tokunoshimensis (assembly GCA_036184795.1). Classification (NCBI taxonomy): domain Eukaryota; kingdom Metazoa; phylum Chordata; class Mammalia; order Rodentia; family Muridae; genus Tokudaia; species Tokudaia tokunoshimensis. The sequence goes on along the minus strand of BTHU01000004.1, from coordinate 93,552,061 downwards.
GACCTTCTGGAAGTTGCATCATGGGGTCCCGCTGTCAATTAACCTTGCATTTTCTGTGTAGCCTTGTGTCTCTTGAGAGTGCTTTCAAATGGGGGAGGAGGCAAAACAACAGCTAAGACCTTAGACAAGGATCTTTGACTCTCCTTATCTCCATCTACTAGAGGGAACTAATGATTCCACAACCACCACCACAGACCCGGCTACTACTGTATTGCACTGCTTTGGTTGTCAAGGCTACCAGGGCAAAGTCCAAGATCCTGTCTCTATGACCCGAGAGCAATAAGTGAAACCAATTTCCCCTGGAGTTCCCAATCACTATATATTTTCACACAAATGTTCTTTGACACCATATAGTTTAGTGTCTTGGGTCTAAAAGAATGGACTGATCCTCAAACTAACCTCATGTAATAATACCTTTGAACAGTCCTCCTTTGGGGATCCTAAGACAGCCTTTATCTTTTTGGCAATGCCTTGGCTCAAGAACTTGGAGCTGCATTTTAAGGAGTGAGCCTGTCCTGAGTTAGAAATGCCAGAAACATAAATAAACTTATTCATGCTTTTCCACAATGCCAGAATTTGTTGAAAAACAACATATTCAAAAGGCACGGCTCTCTGTTTCCTGTATGCTAATGAAATGTGATCAGCCAGCTTGTGCCTGCACATGGCCTTCTCTGCTTCCATGTCTTTCTTACTAAGATGAGCTCTGTCCCTCTGGAACTAAAGCCATTGAGGCCAGGTAATGTATGGCAGGGCCACACTCTCTATGAGGAGGCCCTGTAAGGCCTTTGTATGGAGCTGCAAAGGTGAAGCCTTGGTTGAAGTGGAGACCCCAACGATGTCACAAAACACCTGCCAAGACCTGCATAGAGAGTAGAATCAGATCAGGAGAATGAAGTATGTTACAGGCACTAAGGTTAGAGGGCCAGAACCATTGGAACTCTTTGCTACTGAAGCCCCAGACACTGCACATGCAACTATAGGATTTGGTGTTTACTCTGCTGGGTTTTGGTCTTACTTTGGGTCAATATTTCCTCATTATATCCCCTTTCTCCCCTTTGGGATGAGATGTAAAGTAATTATATGTTGGAAGTATATAATTTGCTTTTTGATTTTACAGAAGGATCAGAGTTAAGAGACTGCCTTGAGTTTCAGAAGAGATTTTTGAACTTTTGAAGAGTGTTAAGACTATTAAAAACTACAGGGACTTTGAAATTGAGCTAAGCACATTTTGCATCCTGGGATGGCCATGAGCTTATGGGTACCATGGGTGGGATGTGGCGATTTGAGTGAGAAATGCCCTCCATAGGCTCATGTATTCAAACATTTGATCCCCAGTTGGTGGTGTTACTTGGGAAGATTATGGAATCTTTAGGAGGTAGAGCCTTGCTAAAGAAGATATCTATCAGGAGTGAGTGAGCTTTGAGGTTTACAGTCTAGCTGGTTTACTGTTTGTTCTCTCCCTCTCCCTCTCCCTCTCCCTGTCTCTCTCCCTGTCTCTCTCCCTGTCTCTCCTCTCCCCCTCTCCCTCTCTCTCTCCCTGTCTCTCCCTCTCCCTCTCCTCTGCTTCCTGCGTATAGATGAAGTTTGACCATTTGACCATCCGGCTTCCTGCTCCTGCAAGTATGCCTTCCCTGACTACTGCTAATTTATTCCTCTCCATGATGGACTCTTACTCCTATGAAACTATAAGCCAAATACACCATCTCCTCTGCCCAATAAGTAAAAAAAATAAAACACAGTGCAGTGGTTTCAATGACAGACATTTTCCAGAGAATTACACTTACATTAGCAATCTGGCTGAGGCTAATGCAGGTTTTAAAAATTCTATTCTTAAGTATTAATATTAACTATCATTTTATGTAGCAAACCTCTACAGGAAGACATATCTATTGATAGAGATAACTATAGATCTACATATGTATCTATTATCTATCTGTCCAGCTATTTATTTGAACGGAGTACAGCTTCGAGGTGATAGGTTAGAACTGGGTTGGAACACGAATGGTGTGTTCGGTCCAGACAGGCCAGCTGGAGGGTGGTGGAGTAGGCCGTGTTAACAGTGGGAGCCCAGCCAAGCTGAAGCCTTGGTGTCAGTGTGGGTTTTCAGACTGTCAGTCCTTGATTACACACCAGGTATCAGATGAACAGTTGGTGAGGGCGGGGCTGTACTTCTTATCCACACTTTATGGGGTCCAGGTGAGGGAGCTACACTCTTTTTCTCATTCTGACAAGTCTCATAAAGTTTTGATCTTAGTTTTCCTTCTATGATTTTAAATGATCCGTGTGCCCCTATAGTCCCAACTCAACCTGATAAGTTTACAGGGTGGCCCCTATTCTATTCCCAGGAATAAGTCATTTCTCAGCAAGGGTGGTACTGGACAGGTGGTGGTGTTTACATATCAACCCAGGCATGCAATTATTCTCTACCCTCAAATGAAATCTAAAGCTTCTTATAAAATGGAGTGTCTCAGGACAAAGCATGGCCTGAAAACCCACTATTTTCTACAATATGGAGTAAGTTAGAACCACCTATTCTCAGCATGACCTTACTCAGTATGGGATAATATTTTTTTCTGAGACCTCTCAAAGAAGGCTTTACAAACTAATACAATCATGATTTTCATTTTCTTTTAAAGATGTATTTATTTAATATGTATATGTGCATGCCTGAATGTATGTATGTGTAGTACATGCTGGATTCCCCGGAGCTGGAGACACCTGTGGGTACTGGGAACTGAACCCAGGTCCTCTGCAAGATAAGCGCTTTCTTAGATGCTGGACCATCTCTCCAGCTAACAAACACACAGAGTTTAAATTTACAAGAATATAAATTCTCCCCTGCCAAGTTCCAAATACTGGGAAGAGAGCTGTCTCCCAAGATTGGATCAGAGGTCCTAATACCAACTCCTCAAAAACTAAAAGGCAGTTAACATCATTCTTGGAAATAGTGGTATTCTATCAGATCTGCAACCCAACCTGAAGTTGTTGCACAGATCCTTTATCAGGCTCTGGATGGAAGGGGTCAGGGGTCTTTTCTTCTGGTTTAATTTGGTTCTGTTGATACCGGGTCTCTCTATGCAACCTGGCTGGTTTCAACCTCCTGCCTCAGCTTCCTAGCTGGTTGGTTCCCATATGTGCTACTATGCTAGGCTTGATTAGGAAATCAATGCTATAAGCAGCACTTACTAAATTAAAGCAGCCCTAAGTTCTTCCCCAACCCTTGAGCTGCCAGACTTGGAGCAGCCCTTTGCCTGCTTTGTAGTGGAGACGCAGGAAGTGGGATTACAGCTGTTAGCTCAGAAGCTGGGCAGCATCCCCAGGCTTTTACTTATTTCTGTAGACTCAGCTAGATTCAGTCGTATAAGGATGGCCTAGATGATGGAGAACATTAGCCATCAACATTTTAATAGTAGAAATCACTAAGTTAGCCTTGACAAGGACCCTAGAGGTATCACATCCACATGAAATTCAAGCTGTGATACAGACTAAAGGACATCCATGGACGACTGGGACAAGACAAAGTCATAGACCCTCTTATTAGCTTTCTGTGAAGTATTCTCACGGGATTGTTGTGGGGTATGCACTAGTAAAGGCTGCATGGACATGGGTTTAAGTCAGAAGAAAGTCCTCATTAGCTGGCCGTGGGCTACACTGGGTGTCTGGGATCCCAGTGTATCTCTAAGCCTTTCTCAAGGTGAGATTTTTAAACACAAGAACCATGTCCTGGGTTAACACACTTCAGTTAATAAGAACAGTCAGCCAGAAGCATAACTATGAAAGCCAAAAAGCAAGGTTTGTACATTTAGAGACTTTTCCATAACTATGGACTTTGATGGACTAGACCTTTGTTTTGGTTTTGGTAGGTGCTGCTGTTTCTGTCCTGAGTTTTACAGCCTGACTGTAAAACTGCAAAGCTGACTGGAGTCAGTCAGTTGTGCTAAAGGGCTGTGTCTGGGGCCTGTTACCTTATGACAAGCTCTTCCCACCACTGTCAGACAGACTCTCTCACTCAGGCAGCTCCAGAGTAGGTTACTGCAGGAGGTGAGATTTAAGGGGTCAGCCTTTGGGCAGTCTGCAGGAGGTGAGATTTAAAGAGCCAGCCTTTGGGCAGTCTGCAGGAGGTGAGATTTAAGGGGTCAGCCTTTGGGCAGTCTGCAGGAGGTGAGATTTAAGGGGTCAGCCTTTGGGCAGTCTGCAGGAGGTGAGATTTAAGGGGTCAGCCTTTGGGCAGTCTGCAGGAGGTGAGATTTAAGGGGTCAGCCTTTGGGCAGTCTGCAGGAGGTGAGATTTAAGGGGTCAGCCTTTGGGCAGTCTGCAGGAGGTGAGATTTAAGGGGTCAGCCTTTGGGCAGTCTGCAGGAGGTGAGATTTAAGGGGTCAGCCTTTGGGCAGTCTGCAGGAGGTGAGATTTAAGGGGTCAGCCTTTGGGCAGTCTGCAGGAGGTGAGATTTAAGGGGTCAGCCTTTGGGCAGTCTGCAGGAGGTGAGATTTAAGGGGTCAGCCTTTGGGCAGTCTGCAGGAGGTGAGATTTAAGGGGTCAGCCTTTGGGCAGTCTGCAGGAGGTGAGATTTAAAGGGCCAGCCTTTGGGCAGTTCATCTCTTATATGACTTACGATGGGAGTGGTGGGATAAAGAATGATTTAAAAGCTTACAGGAGGCTGGGTGTGCTGAACAACTCCTTAATCCCAGCCCTTGGGAGGCAGAGGCTGGCAGATCTGTGAGTTCAAGGCCAGCCTGGTCTACATAGCTATTTCCAGGGAGGCCAGGGCTACATTGAGATCTTGTCTCACAAACAAACAAGGGTAAGAAAACTGAATGAATAAAAACTAGCAGGTTATGTGATGTTTGACTCCAATTTTTCTATAGAAACAGGACCATTACTAACTGGAGGCCCTAACCTCTCTCTGGCTTTGTGGCTTGTGTTGATTTGAATGAGAATGTTTCCCCAGAGGCTCATGGATTTGGACACTTGACCTCCATTTGATGGCACTGTTTGGGGAGGTTTAGAATAATGCCCTTGCTAGAAGACACGTGTCACTAAGGGTGGCCTTCAAGAGTTCATGCTTTCTGCTTTGCATGTGCAGTTCAAGATCTGAGCTTTTACAAGCTGCTCTTACAAAGGACCGGAGTTCAATTCCCAGCACCCACATCAGATGGCTCACAACCACTTGTAACTCCAGTTCCAGGGGAACTGACTGGCCTATGTGGGAACACACAAAGTGTGTACACACACACACACACACACACACACACACACACACACACACACACGATAATTTAAAATAAATAGAACCAAAACCAGATGTTATCTCTCTGCTCTCATGCCTGCCTGCTGTCAGTGCCCGCCCATGGTGACAGTGATGGGTGATTGACTCTCATCCCTGTCTGGGAATCTCCCACAAGATCATTGACTATAAACAACGAAGACCCCAACTTCCCATAACCCTGTATCCTGAATCTCTCGTTTTGAACTGTGATCCTGTCAGTGCCCTTAGGAAGCTTCCTGTGATCTACTTTGGGTTCCTCAGCCACACTTAGAATAGCCTCAAACATACAAAGAGGCTATATATGCCTGATACAGTAATGGTGGGGTGCAGCCCTCTCTGATACAGCAACAGTGGGGTGTGGCTCCTCTGATACAGCAACAGTGGGGTATGGTCCCCTCTGAGAAGCCCACTCCAATGCTGTTCCTTTTGTCTTTTTCCTGGAGTGCCTCTCTCTCTCTTAACCCCATTTCTTAAAATATATGTATTAATCTTTAATAAACTCCAGCTCTGCTTCATGCCAACTTGTTCTGAAATTCCTTTCTGTGTCAAAGTTAAGGATCTGGTTTTATCTGATTAAAGGAACCAGCTGCCTGGAGTGATGGCACGCAGTCCTGTAATACCTTCCACACTTAAAGTGTCACTTGGCACAAAATAAATTTGTGTTCTTGGGCCACTGTCCCCTATACTTGGCCCCCAAATGAGCCACCTCTCATTTCTTTAGAGGTGAGAGCTGCTTCGTGGGGACAGCGCCTTGCCACAGGAGACACCAGTCCCGCCTGGCAGAAAAGCACACCATGGGAGCCCACCTGGACATCTTAAAAGCTATAGTAGAGGATGGAAGGGCGGCACAGCAGCTACGAGCATGGGCTGCTCTTGCAGAAGACCGGAGCTCCGTTCTCAGAACTCACATGGAGGCTCACAACTGTCTGTAGCATCTGACTCACCTAAGACTCTCTAAGGAGATGGGAGGAGTAATTACACCCTAGGGAGACTGTGGTCATTTACAGGGCCTTTTCTTCCCCTTCTTCTTCTTTCAGGTACTGACCAAAAGCTTGTATATTCTTTCCCTCTGGGTTACTTACTCTTTCCCTGAACATGCACTCCCCTTCCCCCACCAGTGCTAAAGCTGCTTGCTGACCTTCACTGCTGAACACCCACCTTTCTTGGCTCCTAACTAAAAAAAAAAAGCCTTGGTTTTCTCCGTTTCCTCTCTCCTTACAGCAACTGCTGAGATTTAAAGCTTTTTTGTTTTCTTGTTGTTGTTCTTCCAAACTGTAATAAGCTGTCCTTGAACTTCCTTCTTTTCCTATAATTATTAACAAGGACCCCAAATGGGACTCTAATTTCCCAGGTAGGATGTGGTGATCATGAAGGACCATGAAGAAGTTCTTGAGAGAACTTAGTAGGTAAGCATCTTCCAGGACCTCAGGCCTTCTGGTGGGCTCCATGTTAGCTCAGCAGAAATAGCGAACATTGTCAAAAATAGTTAACACCTATTTAAAACTATGTCTCTTGTGTGATGCTCCTGCAGGCTTAGATTGTTCTAAACATACTTTGTTTAGGTTCTAGAATGCTTCAACTTCCCTTCTAGCCCACCAACCAGAGGTAAGGAAAGAAGCTTAATAGGAAAAGAGGGTTGTGGACCCATCTAGAAATAGTTTTTTGGGGCAACTACACTTTGTTGTCAGGATACCAGCAGTCCAGTTCAATAGCAAACACCAATCACGAATCAGTAACAGTGGCTTAATCCAGCAGAAACCACCAGGCTCAGCCAAATCAGCGTGAAGCAGCCAGAATCAGCTGGAATACCACGAGAAGTCGTTTGACATGTTTCTGTCTATGAAGACCAGTGAACACAGAATGCAAGAGCAACCTCTCACTGTTTACGGGGTCCCACTTATACTCGTTCCAAACATCACACCTCGTGTCTGCTCAATTAAAACATCACATGCCCTTTCATGCATTTGTTCAGCAAAATATCCTCTCGAAAGACTGCTTCCGGAAAAATATCACGATATACAACTTGAGTTTCCAAAGAAACCAGGAATTTCCATTTCATGCTTCCATTCAGAAGAGCAACTTCTTGGGCCCCTTGGGATGTGGTCCCCACGCCTGTGCCCTCCATGTTGGTCAGAGCTGAGAGCCCAACCTTTCTAGACCATTTTGTTGCCTTCTTTTCCCCATTTGAGCAGAGACATCTCAGCATTAAACATTTTAAACAACATTATTTCTGCTGAGCCAGCATGGAACACCTGTGGTCTTACTTACCCATGATGCCTCATGACAGTCACGGGGCAAGGTTGCCCCTTGGGGAGCTTTCTCCTTCCCAGTTTGTGTGTGTGTGTGTGTGTGTGTGTGTGTGTGTGTGTGTGTTTCTGGGCCATGGTCAGGAGAGCCCCAATTTGCTGTGCAGGTGGCCGTGACTGTTCAGGGGTTAGGAATTGAAAAGTGCCTGAGCAGACACAAAGTGGAGTAAGGGCGAAATCAGGACAAAATGGCGTTACCTCAGTCACTTCAACCCTTTGAGAGCTTTACGTTTTATAAGGTCACGAGGACATGGCAACCAGACCGACTGTTTGAAAGTCTGTATATAGAACTGGCATGTGTTTACAAGTGGAAGTAGGCGGCCTGAAAATTTTAATACATGAGTGTGCTCTGATTTATATAAAAAGACAATGCTGTTTGATGTTTCCCTCTGAGGCTACTTTTTCCATCCTCCAATTTAAATTCAGGCTAGGTTTGAGTGCAGAAAAACATCAGACGTTTCTATTTTAAGGTCTGAGTCACTGATAGTCTAGGGGACTGTCTTAGTTACTGTTCTATTGTTGTGAGGAGACACCATGGCCAAGGCAACATAGAAAACATTTAATAGAGGACTGGCTTACAGTCTCAGAGAGTTACTGGAAGCTGGTTGGTTGCGCTGGTCCTTCAGAAAAGGTAACCATCAACTCTCTTCTTCAGGTCTACAATTACAAGGTGTAATACACATTCTATTGTTAAATTGCCAGATGCCATTAAGCTCACTGAAATGTTGACTCTCAAGGTACAATTTGGCACCCCTACTTCATATCTGAGCATATTTGTCTCAGAGTGCCCTCCAAAACCTGTCCTAAGTCAGGGGTTCCCCTAGCCCTGTAAGAGGAAGAACATCAAGCAGCCCAAGCTGCACCGTGCCCTTGAGAACAGCTAAATGGCAAACCATTTCAACAGCGGCTACTACTGTTGATTCCATAGAAACGCCTGTCATGGGGACAGCTATGATGGAATGCATTGGATGAGAGGATGGAAGAGGCCTTCCGCCTGGACATCTCTCAAGTGGTAATAGCAGCATGATGGTTTTAGCAGGATTTCCTCAGTTGGGTTGCTGATCTGATGACACTTTGCTGTCTACCTGCTACTTGCATTTATTGTTGCTTAATAAGTTATACTTATTGTACTTATACATTGTATATATGTATATTGTACTTAAACTTAATAAGTTCATTGACTCAAAATGAGAATCATGCTTGTAGTAAGTAGATCACTTTCTTGATCATACTGAACATAAGATTTTTGGCTGTCTTTTTTTTTTTTTTTTTTATCCCCTATGAGGTTTGTCTGAGGACTCACAATAGACTAAAGGCTTATAGATTAATGTATATACAGATAATCTTAGCTTATATTAAGCCATGTAGTTTGGATTCAACTGCCTTCTAATATGATGGTAAATGTATTGTTACTATGTCTTATGATACCAAAAAAGGAAATGAAATAAAAGGGAACCAGCAAGTAGAAGAAAGAAGTGTTACAAGGATGTGAGAATAAGGATATTTTTGGTAAATAAGGATTTCTGAATGGTAAGACTTTATCCTAAAGATAAAGATCCTAGATTCTTCCAGAAAAGGAAAAATAAGACAAAGCTAGAAAGCCTACACATGTCATAAAATATCTGAATAAGTTATATAAGGTATGTAATAACTGAGACTTGGAGACGGTATGTGAGTGACATTAAAATATCTAAAGTCAAAGTTCAGCTCATTAACGACAAATTGTTATTGAAATCAATGGCGTTCTCTTATTGATTTCCTCTTGGTAACCTTTACCAAATAATGTCTAGTAAAAACTGTGTTTAATTAATATAACTACCTGGGAAACTGAATCTTAATAAAGCCGAGATTTAAAAGTGTTTGGTTATTATCAAAGCTTTATCAAAATGTTACATGTACTGGCTGATTTAGGGCATCAACTTGACACAAGTTAGAGTCATGACAGAGAAAGGAGTCTCAGTTGAGGAATTGTCTCCTTGAGATTCAGCTATAGGGCATTCTCTCAATTAGTGATCAAAGTGGGAGGGCCAGCCCATGGTGAGTGGTGCCATCCCTGGGCTGGTGGTCCTGGGTTCTATAAGAAGGCAGGTTGAGGCAAGCCATAGGGAAGCAAGCCAGGAAGCAGTACCCCTCCATAGCCTCTGCATCAGCTCCTGCCTCCAACTAACTGCCTTTTTTGAGTTCCTGTCCTGACTCCATCCAGTGGTTGGGTATAAGTTTTGTGTGATTGTGGGCTTCTGGTACCCTAAACTCCTGAGTTAAAGTCCCACGAGAGGAGGGAGAGAAAGGCTTCATGAAACTCTAGGACACCAATTCTCAAAAACTGTGGGTCAACAGGTGTCAACTGTCTCTTTCACAAGGATTACCTAAGACCATAGGAAAACAGATATTTACATTATGATTTATAACAGTAACAAAATTAGTTATGAAGTAGCAACAAAATATGGCTGGGAGTCACCACAACATGAGGAACTGTACTCAAGGGTCACAGTAGGCAAACTGGACCTTACTTTACTTTGTCACCTGGAAAAAGGCTTCTTTTCTTTTTCTCAAGTGTCAAAATGTGCTTTTGTCTTTCTATACTGCCTCAGGGGCCAGGGGAATGCATCTCATATGACCCAGGCTGGGTTTGAACTCCTAGGTTCTGTTGTTTCCACTTCCCAGGTGCTGAGATTATAGGCTATGCTAGGGCAAACGCTCCCTTTAGTACAAATTATGAACACCAGCACCCCGTAAATCAAAATGATGTTGGGGTGGTGTGCTCAATGCTAGGACAGAAGAGCCTACTCCCGTGGGGAACCACTTACAGTGAGGAACTGTTGGGGCTGCATGAAGATGACAGGAGACCTCACGAGGGGTCCACAGCAGCTCTTCTAGGTTCCTCCACAGATCTTGGGAGCTTTTGACCTCCTTCTTTTGTGTCCTTTCTTTGACTGCTAGATCCATCCAAGAGCAGAGTTAAAGTAGATTATGGTTTCTGATTGCTTTTTGAGACTTGAACACTACATCCCAGAGAAGAGGCCAAGTGCACACTGACATGAGGTTTTATAAACTGAGAAGGACTTTGAAAAGCAGATTGGCTGGTTTCCTTGGAAGGTGGGGACAGAGATAAGGATAAATAGGAAAGCAACTGCTTGCTTCAGGGAAGTTAGCTTCCTGTCCAGGTTAAGATTAACTCCTTTTGTGTAAGGATTAAGACAAAACTCTTATCAAATAGGCAAGTTTGGAAGATTTGGCTGTTACTTTAATTCAGATCTGTAAGAGCAGATAAACATTTTAGTTTCATCTTGGTGACTTTGATTCTTGTTTGATTTTTAACCTGGCTTTTCAGATAGTTTTGAAACAATGGCCTCCTGTAATTCTGTTCCCCTTAAAACCACAAAACAAAACCCTGACACTGTACTCCTGTTCTGTAGTTAAGATTTTTTTCAAAAGTTTATCTATTTTCGTGTGTGTGTGTGTGTGTGTGTGTGTGTGTGTGTGTGTGTGTGTCCTCAGAATCTAAGAGGACACTGGATCACCTAGAACTGGTGTGACAGGTGCTGCCAAGTGAACACGGGTCTTCGGAAAGAGATGTCTCTTTACTGCAGAGTCATCTCCAGCCTTGCAGTGCATGACCTTGAACTCTCAGTTCTCTTGCCTCCAGTTCCTGGGATTAGCAGCATGCATAATCTCACCACTAAATCTGACTTTTTTTTTTTTTTGAATGTTTGGGATTGAACCCATGGCTTCGTGCATGTTATTAAGAATTTCACCAATTAAGTTCCATCCCTAGCCTGGCCTCCTGCATCTTTCCTTTATATCAATGGTTTCATTTGGGTTTTAAAGGGGAAATGGTGTGTGGGTTTCTGGGGATCCATTCTAGGGCCTTGTGCTTACTGAGCACTCTCACCTCTCCCACCCCTCACGCCCTGAAAGCCCATGAGAAGCTTGTCGAAGTTTCGTTTTAAAGATGGTTTAATCTGAGTGTAAGCACCAGTGATGTACACAGAAGGCAGTGGGCATGCTCAGTCAGGACTCTGGCTGGAAGCAAAGCTGGAAAAAACCAGTGGGAAGCCTAGGCTAATAAGGCAGAGTACTGGGCTACAGGTGCTGGAGTTGGCAGGTAGCAGGCCTCATGCACTGTGTTGATGCCAGGTTGATTTACTTATGAAGGATGATAGTTGGGGCCAGTGTGGTTCCTGCACACTCACAGGTCTCCGGCTGGAAGAAGGGACAGCAGAAAGCCTTTTAGGAGTTTGTGTTGACCAACCTACTCTGCCCTCTTTGTTCTGTGACAGAGATAAGACGCCAATGGATATGTGCAACTTCTAAAATCAGCGCAGTGGAAAAGCAGAGTCAGTTATGCAAGCCTAAGAGAAATGCCTGTGTGTCCTTACACATTTGGTGAGTCCCTTTCCACATGGTCTAAGTCACATGTCGATTGGTTGGATTTATCCCATTTTATGAAAATAAAATTGATAAAAAAATTTTTTTTTTTTACGAAACTTAAAAAGTAAGATACATGAAAGTATCAAAATGAGGTCATTATTTTGTATGTTAATTGAAGAGTAAGTGAGACCAGTGTGGTGATGACACCTTTAATCCCAGGCAGAGGCAGGAGGAGCTTTGAGGCCAGCCTGTACAGGCAGAGAGCTAAAGGCTGGCAGCATCATAGTATAGTTCTATGACCCATCATCCATCTCATATTTTGTAAATATTCATCCTTCCTCACATGCCTAAGGTAATCTAGAATTGTATCTGATTGGTTGTAATAAAGAGCTGACAGGCAATAGCTGGGCAAGAAGTGGAAGGCAGATCTCGGCAGAGAGAGGGATGCTGAGAGAGTATTTATACTCTATAACATAATCATCAATATGAGATTGTTTTAGCAATTTTAGCCCTTTAAAGTTGGCACGGGCAGTGTGTGTGTGTGTGTGTGTGTGTGTGTGTGTGTGTGTGTACACAAGGGCATGGATGGCAGGTTGCAAAAAATCTTTTGCAGCCAAGAACTCATTGTTCAGTATGCATTTTGATAGACACAAGAATGGACTATGATACATAAGACAGCTCAGTGACGGTGAGTCACCTCCTCCCATGTGGATTCTATTGCTAGTGTCCTTCAGTCACCTGCATGAACAGAAGCAGCACAGTGCACTCCATGAGACTGCGTGACTGTCAACTCCCTCAAATGAGCTCTGCCTGCCATTCAGGACTTCATTATAGTCTTAGAAGAATCACCCGTCAAAGGAGCAGATGTGTATCACAAAGGAAGCCAGAACGCAATGTTCTATAGGGCTCCTCCTGGAGTCCCATTTTGTGTATGGTGAACCTATATAAAGCAGGTATGCTTCACCTACTGTGTGTTGGTCCTTAGTTGTACCTTTACATTATAAACCATTTTATACATTTGAAAAAGAAAGAAAAAAAAAGTTAAGTATGGAATATATACTCAGCTTCACTGGGGATGGAGGACTCTGGGCAGCCTTAGTGATTTTGAAGGATATATTAGGGAAGTTTGGTGAAGAAAATAGAAAGCTTAAAAACAATGGGAGATAGCCAAAGCAAACGCTGGTGTATTTCAGCTAAGGAGGAGATCATGGCTGCACCTTTGGTGACCCCAATGGGGAGGATCTGTTGCACGAGGCTCTGGGTTGGCTGTGGCAGATAAACTGTAGACAACAGACAGAACACACGCCGATGGCCACCAACATGGTGAACACATGGCATACACCACTACTAATGTGGAAGAATCGGTAACCCTGGAGGCAAGAGGCCTTGCCACAGGCGCGGACTGGATGCAGGGGAAGCGCACCGGTAGGTCAGAATACCTCGGATTTATGCCAGTACGCTCAACTCATAGATCTAGATGAAACGCCATTTAATCCTTCCTCCTTCCTTCCTCTGTTGAGGCCTGCTCCTCTTAACACAACTGTAGCCATTTTGTATTCAGATTCTATGTAACTCACAAGGTGAAATTAAGTTCATAGCTATTAGCGTAACTGACACTGAAAAATGCCACTAATAAGCCAAAACGATAGGATTACATCACTTGTACCCTGTTACCTCAGTGTTCTGAAATTCCCGTTCACTGCCTGTCCACCATCTTTCTTACCTCACTCAGGACCAATCAGCTTAAAGGTTAGCTGGTAATACTTTACCTAGTAAGTCAACGGCTCCCCTCCTTGCCCTTTAAACTTTAAACCTGGTTTTCCTATAAAAAGTCTACTCTGAGAGCAGACTAGTGCCACAGTTAGGCTTTCCCTTCTGTGGACCTGGACTTCCACTATTATGATGTGTGTTCAATAAACCAGTCTTGCTTAACTGAGATTGGTGTACGTGTTTGGCAATTTCCTAATCCCCAACATTATCCTTGCTTTTTTGAGACAGGATTTCTGCAGCCTTGGCTATACTCTAACTCAAGGCAATCCTCCTGCCTCAGCCTCCCAAATCCTATGATTTTTTTATAGACATGAGCCACCACAATGGGTTACTTTCATTCCTTAGTGTTAGTTAGAATATTAATATTCATAGAAATATTTCAAAAGCTCTAGGTGTGGTTTCAGGTAGGTGCTTCTTTGTATACCTCCACCCCATTTATTAAGCCAAAAAACTTCAAGTATTTCAAGTTCATAAACTTAGCTCAACCAGAGAGACAAAGGGGACAGCACGGCTCACGGTGACATCTCCCGCACAGCGCATGTGCTGTCGTGGTGTGGGCTTTCTTTCCCATGTTTCTGAGTAAGAGTCTCCAGAGTCTTCAACGCGGCTGGTTTAACATCCTAGTTCTAAGGGTTGCTGCTCTCTCTGTGGCACAGGAAGTGGAGTCAAACTCCCAGGTTCCTCTCCTGCAGGAGAGCCGAGCCATCTGAAGGTGGGGCGATCTGCTTAAACGAGTCCCGGCATCAACCGCCTTAATCGATCAACTGCTGCACAAGGCCTTTACCTAAGGGATAGTGAGTCCTTGAAGATATCCTAAGTGGCCTCTGCCGAGAGCTTATCCAGGAGGAAGCCCTGGTTGCTTGCCTTGTGTTACATTTCTAAGAGCTGCTCCATTTCCTCCAGGACTACTGTGAGGTCACTAGCTTTGTCCTCACATAAGGCTTGCTGTTCCAGGAACTGGATCCTTTCTTCTTCTTTCAACTTCAACTTCACCTTCAAGGCCTGAAAGGGAAATCATTCCAAAGGAAAACCTGTAGCAAAACTCTTACTCAGAGGAAAGACAACCCCAGGACCTGTGCTACATAGAGGACGGCGAGCCCAATACTAGACAGTATCTTATTTCCCACCTTGCAATTTATCTGAGCTAGTTCGGGGAATTTTCCCACACTGTATTTAAACTGGAACAATGAAATGTTCTCTCAACTCTGAGCACACTACGGTGTGGCCCACTAGAGGTACGGAGACTTTGCTCCCCTGGGCCTTGCGATGGTTTTATCCCCAGGAACCTTTCTAGGTCCTCAGGAACACAAAAAGAATAATTTGTGGAGGGAAAGCATCTAAAAAAAAGAAGAAATTGACTCAGTAGAAAGTCTGGGAATTTAGTTAACAATGAAACACCAGTGAGGACAGTGTGAGGTATTATCCCTAGGGGAACCTGAATTTTCTATATAAGCAGCTTTTCTATAAATCTAAAATTATTTCAAAGTAGTTCATTAAAAACAAACAAGTATCCCAGGCCAGGTGCTATGGGCTGCCCTCTATGACACATGTGGAACTTACCCACCTAACCCCAAGCCCTACCAGGGGTTCTTGTTCCTGCCGGGAGCCCAGGCCCTATCCTCACCCCTAGGCGAGCCCTTGCCCTCGATCCTTTTTCCCCACCTATGTGCCATGATTCCATTGATCTGCATGTCAATAGTGGTGAGCTATGATGGGCTGCTTGCAGGGAGCCCAGACTGGAGTGTACCCCTCCAGTAGGGAAGGAGTTGACCCTTGACTTAGGTCTGATCTAGGAGTGTGCTATTTATTACATCCCTAGAGAGTTGATCCTTGTTGCTCTATGACTGCTGACCCCTGAGTCAGCCCCACCCACACAGGGAGCCCTGGTCATTTGAGGTCCCCTCTCTCCATCTTTGTCCCCAACTCAGGACTGTAGGAGCCATCCCTTTCCCCTCAGCCTCTTCCTCCCCAAGGAGCAAAGCCAGAACAGGGTGAGGGCCACTCCATGGCAACTCTCCAGAAGCCCAGGCCTTAGAGGTAGAACTGACTTGGGGGGGGGTCTTCCCAGAGCTCCATGATAGGGAGTGGGTTGGCTCTCAGCGCTGCAGTTCTTGGAGGTAGGGGCAGTCAAAACAACAAACACAACCAACCAACCAAACAGGAGCCAGGCATGGAGGCAGGTGAAACTGCTTAAAGGGTGAGGGTGCCTGCCACCAAGCTAATAACCTGGTTTGAGTCCCATGCACTGGGGCATGTATGCACTATGCACCCACATACATTCACACCAAAATGTAAGATAGAGGCAGGAGAACTGGAGAAGTCTTTGCAGTTGACTAACCCTTGCTCCTTCAGACAACTAAAGTTCAGTTTTTAGTACCCATGTCAGGTACCTCACCAACATCTATAACTCTAGCTCCAGGGGATCTGAAGCCTTCTTATGTCTCCCATGGGTACCTGCACATACGTGACATACATTCGCACAGACACATAAGTAAACATAAATGTTAAAAAATAAGTAAATAAAAAGCAAGCCAAGCATGGTGGCTCATGCCTATAATCCCCGTGAAGAGACTGAGGTAGGAGGATCATACTGGGGCTACATAGCAAGATCCTACTGGGGGACAGGGAAAAAGAAAAGAAAAGAGGAAGGAAGGAAGGATAAACCAGAGAGAGATGGCTTAGCAGTTAAGTGGCTGTTTTAAATTTTTTTTAAGATTATTTATTTATTTATGAAAGTACACTGTCGCTGTCTTCAGACACAGCAGAAGAGGACATCTGATCCCATTAGAGGTGATTGTGAGCCACCATGTAGTTGCTAGGAGTTGAACTCAGGACCTCTGGAAGAGCAGTCCGTGCTCTTAACCACTGAACCGTCTTCTCTAGCCCATATGTGGCTGTTCTTGCAAAGCTGACCCGGGTTCAGTTTGCAGTACCTAACATGGCAGCTCACAAAAGCCTGTAACTCAGCTCTAACCTCCATAGGCACTGCCTCTCACATTCTGTATGTATATACAGTTAGGCAAAATATACTCTAAAAAGGAAGAATAGAAGAACTATTCCCCTGAATCCATAAACTATGGTGAAGGCAGTGCTGCCTCGGGTGTGTCTGCCCTTACCTGTAGCTCTTCCATCTGCTTCTTGGCAGTTTCATTGAAAACCTTCAGTTCGTCTTTCAAAGTTTCTAGCAGCAGCTAAGAGTAAAGAATATACACAGAGTTGAGCTGGATGTTGTGGCAAAAGCCTTAGTCCCAACACTTGGGAGGCAAAGATGGAGATCCCCGAGTTCAAAGCCAGCTTGGCCTACATAGTGTGTTCCAGGATGGTTGAGACTATGTAGTGAGACCCTATTTCAAAAGTAAGGGAGGGGGTGTGTATACACGCACACACACAGACACACAGGGAGATACATACACACACAGACAGACAGAGACACATAGATTAGATAGATTAGATAGAGACAGAGATAGACAGAGAGACAGACAGACAGACACACACACACATGAATTAGATGGTGGCTATCATCCTTTCTGTTCAATGACATATCCTGAACACTGACTGAACCCAGGACACTGGAGAGCCAGATTCTGAATGGGCACTGCTCTTAGGAACTCTTCCTCTTTGCCATAGATTCCTTTATCTAGAGCAGTAATATTCCCTACATCTAATCCAATATTCTGGCAATCTCAACCGTCCAGTCCCAAGAAGCTCGATTTCTTACTACAGGCTCTTTCCTTGAGGTATCAAATTTATCAAATTTACTGTGTGCTCTGTACTGCACAGACCTCAGGAGTCAAGTCACGGCAAAATCAGAGGGAAGCCAGAGGTGATTCTCTTGGCTGGCACTGTGATAACTGATCTTCCTCAGGGAAGAGATGAGACAAGTTGGGGAGCCTTTATGCCCCAAATAATCTACCTTTCTTTAGGGAAGGAACAAAAAGGAAATTATGAATTCAAACAGACTTGGCTTTATGGAGTTCTCAGCAATGGAATAGAGAAGAAATTTGGTGAAGCGCAGAAGGGGGAAATCAGACAGTTTCTATACAAGTTCTGCCCATCAAAAGTTTTTGTGTGTACACACATGTGCATATGTGTTGTATTTGAAGTGCTGACAGTCAACCTTAGATGTCAGGCATACTAGGTAAGCACTATACTCCTGAGCCATATGCCCAGATTTCTATTATATGGGTTTCTCTCTCACCCCACCCCACCCCTGTGTGTGTGTTTAGACCTGTGGCATATGCACACATACATGCAGTTACAAGTTCTTGTGGAGTTCAGAGATTGAAATCAGATCTCTTCTTTGCTTTCTACCTTTAAACAATTATATTATTGTATATACATGCATGGCATAGCATGTATGTAGAGCTCAGGGAACAGTTCTTGAGTGGGTTCTTTTCATCCACCTTCCCTTCCAGGATCAAATTTGGATAGCAATGCTTATATAGCAAGGCCCTTAATCCACTGACCAGCCATCTTAAGCCTTCTGACCACCTTCCCCTCCACCTTAAAACACTAAAAAAAAACCCCAAAAAACCATTTAATATGCATGTGAACATATGTGTACATGCATTATGAGATGTGTGTGTAGGCCAGAGGGCAACTTGGGGAGCTGATTTTTTCCTTCCATCACATGGGTTCTGGGATCAAACTTGGCTGTGAGGCTTGCGACAAGGACTTTACCTACTGAGCCATCTCAACAGCTCTCTACTGTTTAAAAAGCATTTATTTACTTACTTGTAGGAAAGGGGAGAATTTATACCACCATGTGGAGGTCAGAGGACAAAGTGAAGGACCCAGTTCAGGGGTTGAACTCAGGTCAGCAGGCTTGGTGGCAAGACCCTTTACCTGCTCCCCACCTCACACATCCACCTCCGCCTTAGTTTTGAGACCAGGTCCCTGAGTTCAGTAGCTGGTTAGGCCGACTGGACAGTGAGCTCCAGAGATCCACTGACTCCTCTCCTCTACCACCCAGCTTTTCCCTGAGGATCTGAACTGAGGTCTTGGTGCTGTCGTGGCCAGCACTTTGCTGACTGAGGCCTCCCCTCAGCCCCGTTCTATGTTTTAGTATGTTTTCAGTTCACATTCACTCATGTCTACCTGTGAGGATAAAAACTACCTTCCAAGTAAAAAATGCTGTAAGTACAGTGACCATTTCTCTCTTCTATTATCATGGACATCCAAAGGAAGCATCTTAGCATCTCTGCAAAGCACAAAGCAGAGGTCTTGGATCCTGTTTGGGTGATGGGCCAGCCTGATTCCATCTTAAGATTAAAAGTCATCTTGTTACAAGGTCAAAATAAGTTCATTCTTGCTTTCTGTAAAACTTGGACTTGACCAGGTCTTGACCCATCCACACCCTACCCCCTATTAGATGTTGTGTCAAATAATTTCTGAAATGTTCAGCCAAGTTCCTATGTAACCAAAATTCCTATCCTCGAAAACCCACTATTCTTACAGTTTGGGGGGCTGTAACTGTCTATGTTCAATGATATTTTCTTGAACCCTGCTGAAAGGACACAGCCCTGAGAGAAAATAAAGCTTGCCTAATTTGGTCATTACTCTCATTTGGTAGGTTTAATACTGAGCCCTGGCTGAGGGCCCTACCCATCTATACCCTCGCTCTCACCATGGAGTCCAAGTGATCTGTGGTGGGTTCCTGCTTTGATGCCAGGGTCTCTTGGCCTAAAATGGATGGACACAACAAAGTGAGCCTCACGTGAGAAGACACCTTAAACCAGAGGAGAAATAGTCCTGCATGGACAAGTACACATGTATTTCTGAGGAACGCCTCTCCAGTGCCTGTTCCTGGAAGCTCTCCCCTGAACATGTCTTTCATGGCGGCCCTCATAGCTGTGTTTTCTCTGGAGCTGTCTGGAGGGACGATGCTAAGGTTCAGTTCCCTAATTGGTTTTTGATCTGTTAGTAAAGAACGCATGGGTCAACTGCTGGGCAGAAAAAATAGGTGGGACTTCTGGGTCTCTGGAGGGAAAAAAAGAGATAGACACAAGGGGAGCAAGGGGAGGGGAGGGTTTGACATGCTTTGGAGAGAGAAGAACCAAGCAGCCATGTGAGGTCTCAGGAGGAGTGGGGGCCTGAGGCCAGTGCTCCTATAGGAGGGTGTGGTCAGGGATGTTTAGCAAGGACTAAACGTATCTTGCCAATTAAAGTTTAGAGCAGGTGGGAGGTGCAGAGATAAGAATATTGTTAAGGGCACACCTGCCTTTCCAGGTGGAGATACTAGCATCTAGCAATTGTGTCAAAGGCAAATTGAAAAGGAACAACTGTGTATCTGTGTCTTTTATCCACAGATTCAAGGGAAGCTGGGGGGAGGGGGGGCTGGTAGCTCGCCAGTTCCTGGAGCTTAGGTGGGCTAGTGAAAAGCTACACGTAACAGCTGTCTCTCCAGGTTTGAAAATGGCCAGAGTCTGTTGAGGGTTGGTCTTGTGCATTGCACATTCAGATGCTGACTTCTGTGTTAAGCCCTGACTGTTCTCAGTGTTGGACAGTACTATAAGTGCTATATACTATATATAGCAAATGCTACAGCTAGGTTTCTTAAGAGTAACCGATATCCCAACTTTCTAGGGGGCCCCCAAAAGGAAAAACAATGCCCCAAATCAGCAGGAATCAATTTTTAAGAGTGATGCCCCCATTCCCGAGAGGTGGGTGGATGGTTTCTGGTTCCTCAAGGATGATGGACATTCGTCATCATTTGAGGGGTGGCTCCAAGTTGTTATAGTCTTGATCAGGGAGGAAACAAATTGAGGGAGGTTGGATTTGGGGATTCCTTTTTCTTTCCTGTCCTTTTTCTCCTATCTAGTGTTGGGGGAAGGGGGGGGAGAAGGGATGAAAAGAAAAAGGAGAATAGGAATAATAGGAATGAAGGCTAGATTGTTGAATCTACCCTTAGACTATAGAGCTGCTACTCACCAAAAAATCTTACAATGGTATAGATCTTTGTATACTGATACAAATTTAAGGTTATATTTGGTTACGTTTGTTGAGGTTTGATCTGTTGCTATGCACTGTAATACTAAATTCTGTATCCTAAGGTCTAGTTGCCTCAAGATGCCTCACATATGCCAACTTCTGTGGCGCAAACCTTGCTCCTTAATTTAAAACTACTGGTTGAGTAAAGAATCCTGTAGTTGGGCAGAAGAGAGGTAAGCAGGACTTCAGTTCCCAGGCTTGGGGTCTAAGGCTCCATGAGAGAGAGGAGAGAAGGAAGAAGGTGCCGTGGGGTAGGTGGATCATGTGTCATGGCCACGAGGGCCAGCCAGTTAGAGTGGCCCAGGCAGAACATGGCAAGTGATATTTTAGGCTTGTTGACAGAGAAGTAGACAAAATAGCATAGAGGGTTGATATCTACCTAGCTCTAACGCTTTAAGGTTTATTATATACATACATATATATATGGTTTGTCTTTTACTTGGGAACTAAATGATTAAAGGTGGGGTAGAAACCCTTGAATAACATTTACTGCATCATACACTGGTATAGATTTTTGTATATTGATACAGATTAGGATTAAATTTGTTACAACATACTATGCATTTCAACTCTTGTTTAAGGTATTGTACTTACGCAATGTTAAGATAGAAATGCTGCAGAATATCTGATCTGTGAACCCCAAGGTTGTACTGTTTACTGGAAATGCCTGATTTCATTTGTGGTGTGGCTTGGCTTTAGCACACACTTTAATCTCCTTGTTGGAGGAAGTGTGTCATTGGAGTGGACTTTGAAGTTTCAAAGCGCTGTCTGTCTGTCTGTCTCTCCTCTCTTTCCCCTTACCTCTCCCACTCCTTCTCCCCACCTCCCTCCAGATCAGGATGTATCTCTCAGCTACTGTTCTGGTGCCTGCCTGAATGTCACCATGCTTCTAACCATGATGCAGTCGTAGCCTCTGAAACTGTAAGTAAGCTCCCAAAATTAAATGCTTCCTTTTATGTGCTGCCTCAGTCACAGCAATACAACAGTGACTAAGATAATATCTGTACAAACAGTGGGCTACGAGTGGTATTCCCTACCTTTTAAGTCCAGCACCTAGGAGGCTGAAGCAGTAAGATCCAAAGTTCAAGGTCAGCCTGGGTTACCTAGTAAAAACTTATCTCAAACCCTACATTCACTACAGAAAAAATTATTTTAGTACCAGGGGATTTAGTACCTTCTTCTGGACCCTGAAGGCACCAGGTATGCATGGGGTACACACACACACACACACGCATATGTGGGCAAAACATTCTCACAAAATAAAGTCTTTTAAAAAAGAGAAACAAAAAACTGTCCCAACCACCAACCCTAAAATTGCATCTGTGGATGTAATAAACCTTAACATATGGCAGGCCCTGGGTTCCATCTCCAGTACAGAGTTAGTATTCCTTAATTCAAAGGGGTCAAAGTCCCATTCTTGGGCAGTCTCTGGTTATTCAGTCCAGCCTGAGGTTATCTTATAGTCTTTGGACAAATTCTCTTCTTGGGGGTACAGAATTAGGGATAGGACCCAAGATCTCAAGACCATATCCTAAACATTTATTCTTCCACTGAGCTTTACCTACCCAGGTGTCCCATTGCAGGCACTGGGATAAAGCCAACTTAGGAACTGTTGAGACAGAATTGTCCCTCTTGTCACCTGAGCAAGTTACCTTGTAAGCTACCTTCTACTGCCCTGGAAAGAGACACACAATGCTGTGGCCTCTTTGCAAGCTCATAGCTGCTGGCACTGAATGAATGGACAATGTTGAGCTAAGAACGAAGTGTCTTTCTACAGTTATGTCATATTCTATTAGTCAAGTAGAAATGGATATTTCCTCATATCTTAGATAGGGTTCTCCAGAGTCACAGAACTTATGGAAGGTCTCTATATATTAATGGAATTTATTGTAATAACTTACAGTCTGTAGTCCAACTAACCCAACAATGGGCAGCTGTGAATGAGAATCCAAGAACCTAGTAGTTACTCAGTCTCATGAGGCTAGTTGTTTAAGTTGGTCTTCTGTAGAAGTAGGTTCCAACAGATGTGCTGGCAAGTAAGTACAAGCAGTCGAAGAAGAGTGAAACTTCCTTTTTCCAGTGTCCTTATGTAGGACCCCAGCAGAAGGTGTGGCCGAGATTAAGGTGTGCACCACCGTGCCTGTATCTAAAACTTGCTTTGTCCCATACTGACCTTGAACTCAGAGATCTGCTTGCCTCAGTTTCCTGGGATTAAAGGCGAGTACCACCTTGCCTGGGCCTAAGCTTTTCATGGCCACTATGCCTCAAGGTCTGGATCACAGATGTGCCCTCCATTTCTGGATTGTAGTTCATTCCAGATGTAATCAAGGTGACAACCAAGAATAGCCATCGCAGATCAGATCATTAAACACTGAGAAATCTTTAGGGCTTGGCTAAGCAGCTCCTCACGCACATGGCAAAGGTGCCATGCTGCCAACATAGCCATGTGGCGTCTCTTACCTGGGTTGAGTCCTTTGCTCTCCAAAATTGCTAAGCAGTTATTCTGGAACTTCTCCAGTAGCTCCACTTTCTGCGTCAGGTCCTTCAGCTCTCCCTATGGAGTGGCAAACCGACAAATCTTGTAGGAGACGTCCTACAAGAGGTAGGTCTTCCCTGCCTGTACGCTTGGTGAACCAGAGCAGGAGCTGGCCCCTCTTCTGTCTGCAGGGGTCTCTTTGCTCCCACCCAGCAGGAGTTCACCCGCATCACCAGAGGCAGCGGATGAGTCAGAACCCGGTGGGCATCTTACCTGAGTCTCTGTCAGCTTCTGGTGTAACTGCTTGTTGACGGCTTCCAGCAGCTCATTTTTATCCTTTAGCTCCTCCTCCGGCTTTTGCTTATTAAATGGTTTGTAGCTAAAATAAAGGTTGCAGTAAAATGAATAGCTGCCAGGTTTAGGCGTACATGCTATTGAACTGTTCACATGGGTTCCAATCCTGACTTCCTGACAATGGTCTGTAACCTGAAGCTGTTTCCTCATTCCTGGAATTAAGACAGAACCTCCATTTTATAATATTACTACAAATAGAAGAGGGTCCATGGACAATGCTTAACCTGTCTGCTGACACAAGGCAAACATGTAATCACCAGCTGTAATCCTTAACATTAAGCTTTCACTTTGAATGCCCTGACTTTTCAATAGCACGTGTGTACGCATGTATGGTGCGTCTATGTGCAGGTGCATGCAGAGGCCAGAGCAGGACTCCAGGGATCTTCCCCATTGCTCTCCATTTCAGGTCTTCCTGAATCTGAAGCTCCCCTGGACCACCAGCTAGCAAGCTCCTATCTAACTGCCTCCCCCTCCTAATTCTGGACTTACAGGCAGGTGTGGCCATGCTCAGCTTTCTAGGAGGATGCCGGGATTCTAACCCAGGTCTTTACACTTGCATAGCAAGCACTCTTACCCACTGAACCATCCCCCCAGCCCTGAAATTTTTTGTCTTTGTGGGAGAGAGTGTACATTTTTTTAAATAGGGTTTCTATTGCTGTGATGAAACACCATGACCAAAACAAAAAAACAAAACAAACAAACAAAAAAAAAACAACAACCCCCCCCCCAAAAACAAACACCAAAAACCCTTGGGAAGATAAGATTTTATTTGGCTTGTGTTTCCAGATCATTGTTTGTGGTGGTTTGAATATGCTTGGTCCAGGGAGTGGCACTATTAGGAGGTGTGGCCTTATTAGAGAAAATGTGTCACTGTAGGGGTGGGCTTTGAGACCTTCCTAGCTGTCTGGAAGCCAGTCTGTCTGTTTGCCTTTAGAACAAGATGTAGAGCTCTCAGCTCCTCCGGTACCATGCCTGCCTAGACACTGCCCTGCCCCACCTTGATGATAATGGACCTTTAAGCCAGACCCAATTAAATGTTGTCCTTTATAAAAGTTGTCTAGGTTATGGTGTCTCTTCATTGCAATGAAACTCTAAGACAGAAGTTGTGCAGGGACTAAGGTATTTCTGTGGGGTGTAGGCCTGGCCATGCTTTTGTTTGGAAGAATGTGAATTTTGGGACTTTAGGAGGCAGTGAAATATTTTCAGTGAGGCTTAATCGGCCATCCTAATAGGTAATTGGAACACATTGGTGCAGAGGATGATTTGAACTGTGCAGATCTTGGACCAAGATGTTTCAGAGAAGAAAGTTAGTATGTGGCCTAGACTGTTTTTGTTGTATTTTGGAGAAGAATTTGGATACTTTTTGCCCTTGTCTGAAGAGCATGTCTAAGGCAAAGGTGAAGAGACTCAGATCAATTGCATTGACAAAGGAGGACTCAAAACAATCCAGTTTAGATTCTGAGCTGTGGTTTAGTCTAATGAAGAACATTTGGATGAAGTATAGCAAGCTTAAAAGGAAAAATATAAAATGCATGGTTCAAGCAATAAAGGGGCGCCAGGAAGTGATATGGAGCTGCATCCTGTGTTTGAGGAGATGAACATATTAAGAGGGCGGTGACTTTGGGGCAAGATCCAACCAGCTAAGCTTATTGTTTATGTTTGCAATTGAACAGAAGAGTTATGTCATATTAGGTGTTATCTGGTTATAGTTTTCATTTGGACGTTTAATCTGGAATGAAACACAATTCAGAAATGGAGGGCACAACTGTGATCCAGATCTTGAGGAACAGTGGACATGAACGCTTTGGCCCAGGTATGGTGGTACAGGCCTTTAATCCCAGGAGACAGAGGCAAGCTGTGCCCTTCCCCCACTGCGTTCTGAGCGGGAACTTCCAGACCTCAGTGAGCCACACCTCCCCCACCTGGCAGAGCTCTAGGACCAAGGTGACATCCATTGTTCAAGGATTTGCAGCATCCTGAGAGGAGCCAGCTGCCTGCATCCTTCTGAATAACACCTCAGTCTCCCACAGAGCAGCAGACCCTGTGGAATCAACATCCTCTGAACAGTAGAGCCGAAGCCCTTCTGAGCAGACTAGCAACTTTGGGAGGAGAGTCATGCCCCCAAAGCTTATATTGTCATTTTCCCCCAAGTAAAAGTGAGACTTTGAACAGCCATGTTGTCTTGATTAATGTTTTTCCCTCGTCACCCCATTTTATCTCCCCAGCTCTCTGTCCAGAGAACCCGATGACCCGTTCGTATGTAACCACCGGGAGGTTACAGCAAGCAGATCCTGGAGTTCAAGGTCTATCTACAGAGGACGTTCCAGGACAGCCAAACTTAGGTAGTGAAGGAGCTGAAAAATAGAAAGCTGGTGATAATGCAATAGAAGGGGGGGGGGGTCATGCTCCAGCCCCAGGAAGCAGAACTCAGCAGCTTCAGTCATGTGACTCTGGCTTTAGAGTCAAGAACCCTCTGGAACAGCACCATTTCTCTCTATGATCAGCAAAGAGTGGCAAGGTGAACCAATACCACACAGCATCAGTCACTGTCTGTTGGGTTATATTTATACCCTTTCTAAACATCACATGTTCTCTCAAGCATCTGTCCTAGCAAAACATCATATGCCCCTTTCCCAGGCAGCTTCCAGAAAAACACCATGTGTCTGTTCTCAGCAAAACATTCCTTATGTGTCTGCTTCAGCATAAACATCCTCTCATAAGGCAGTTTCCAGAAAAACATTACATGATATGACCGAGTCTCCAAAGAAACCAGAAATTTCCACTTCAGACAGCAAGGACTGAATGGGTCATGCAAAGTTGTTGAGGCTGTGCACCATGAAGAGAGCCTATGAGAGGCTACAGTCTAGCTGCAGAAGACTCCAGTGAATTGGAGATTCCAGTACCATAGAATGACCACCAAGAACAGCAGTTGAGTGGAATCAACCAGAGCCTAGAGAGCTACAGAGGTCAGAGCTGGAGAAGTGACCTAAGCCATTTAGGGGAGCCCAGATCATGTGTGGATACCAGACAATGGAATAAGAAGGTGTAAAGTTGAAGTTGCCTTGGATACCTCAAGATGTTAGCTGTAGGATACCTAAGGAAAGCAGCTAACAGGGGTGGAACCAGACCAAGAGAAAGCAGTTTGTTGCAGTCAACAAAGATGAAAGGATTTGGAGATATGAAGATCACTTTTACATCAGACATGGAGATGCAGAGTTTGAAGTTTGCCCAGCTGGTTTCTGGTCTTGCTTTCAGTATTTCCTCACTGTGACATTTTAGAATGGTAGTGTATATCCTGTGGTGTTGGAGGTATGTGATCTGGTTTTTGATTTTGATTTTATAAGGGATTATAGTTAAGTGTTTGGATGAATCTCAGAAGAGGCTTTTTTTTTTTTAACATTGTTGAGACTGCTATAGACTATGGAGACATTTGAAGTTGGACTAAATGTATTTTGCATTATGCCTAGGTATGGCCCCCATAGACTCATGTGTTTGAACAAGCCTATAGGGGCCAGGAAGTGGAAGGTGGTTTAAATATGGCCCAGGGAATGGGAATTAGGAGGTGTGTCCTTATTGGAGGAAGTGTGTCACTATAAGAGTAGGCTTGGAAACCCTCCTAGCTGCCTGGAAGTCAGTCTTCTGTTTGCCTTCAGCTCCTCCTGCACCATGCCTGCCTAGACACTGCCAGGCTCCCACCTTGATGATAATAGACTTGGCCTCTGAACCTGTAAGCTAGTCCCAATTAAATGATGTCCCTATAAGAGTTGCCTTTGTCATGGTGTCTCTACACAGCAACAAAACCCTAAGACACTGTCCATCATTGATTGAAGGAAGTCAGGACAGGAACTCAATATGAGGCAGGAACCGGTATGTAGGAACTGATGAAGAGGGCATGGAGGGGTGCTGCTTACTGACTTGCGACACATAGCTTGCTCTGCCAGCTTTCTTCTAGAACTCAAGACTACCAGTCCTGGGATGACCTCACCCACAAGGGGCTGGGCTAGCCCCTCCCTCATTAATTGTAGAGAGCCATTGTAATGCCTCTAGGCAGAATTCAGCTGCCTGCATTTCACCTACACAGAGCTGAGGAATTCCAGCCACACCTCCTCCCACCGGACAGGGATGTCAGAGCCCCTCTGGCATTTCAAAAGAGCTACAGTTTCCTGCGAAAGTCGCTATCTCCTGCAGAGTAGCAGACCCTGTGGAAGTATCACCTTCGTGAGATTTGGCAACATCACTCAGCCTGCCGGAGACCTGCTGAGAAGACTAGAAGCTTTGGATGGAAGGGTCACGCCCCCAAAGCTTATATCCCCTGTTTCTCCTGAGTAAAGTGGGACTTAAGAAAATGCCCTACAGGCTTGTCTATAGCCCAATCTTATGGAGGCATTTTGAGTTGAGGGCCCCTTTTCTTCAGTGACTCTAGCTTGTAATGATGTAAGACTAGCCAGCACAACCTACAACCTTAGTTGGCTTAAAATGTATCCTAGAATGGCCCTGAACTTGTGAGAATCCTGCCTCAGTCTCCTAAGTACTTCTATTACAGGCACAATCCAACACATCTACAAAGAAGCTCTTCGGTTATGGGCACTGCTGAGATGGCTCAGTGGGTAAGCATGCAGCACTGCTTTTCTAGAGGACTCAAGTTCAGTCCCTGGCACTCACATCAGGCAGCTCATAACTGCCTGATTCCAGCTTCAGTGGAGGTCTGATTCTCTCCAGGCATTCACACTGGCTCGCACACATAATCAGATAAAATTTTCAAAAATCATGTCTTAAAAAAAGCTTTTGGGCTTCCTGCTAAGTCTACTGCTCAAGATGATAGTACCACTGATCCTTCCTCTGATGGTGGTGCTGTCTTAACCCTGAAAGTCCACTCAGGATTGTGGCATGGTACCCAGACTTAGACACACCACACAAGCCTAATGTGGCGGTCATCTACAGCCACAATCGCAAGCCTCCACCCTCAGTCTCCCCCACACTCACCTGTTTCTCATGTTCCTCCTGCTGGCTGTCTCTACAGTCTTCACCTGCCTGTGAAAGCAGAATCAAAGCTCATCAGAGAACCACAGTACTCGGTGCTACAAATAAGGTGCAAATAAATAAGGGCTTGGCTTCTTTGCTGTTTTGAGACAGGGTTTGAAATCCCAATCCTCCTGCCTCAGGCTCCTCAGTTCTGGGAGTGCAGGTGCATGCTATCACACCTAGCCTAAGAGTTGAGTTTCTGAGGAAAGAACCAAAGAGTACATCCTGGAAAACAGCACGGGCTGAGAGCTGAGCATGGACGCTGGTTTCACCCACAACAATCTGACAGACCTGAGCTCATTTCTGATATTATGGCTATCTCATGTCAACCATATTCACCTGGAAGAGGGTCACTGCCTAGACTCACAGGTATATGCTAGATCCTGGGGCTGGACCCCACTCAGGCCATGAATAAGGCTTACAGTCAGCCTCAGCTTTCAGGCTGACTGTTTGGCTGGATTATTTTATGTGGATGGGTGTTTTTCCTACATGTCTCTCTCTATATATGCATCAAATGTGTGCCTGGAACCAACAGAGGTCAGAAGAGGACACTGGATCTCTTGGAGCTAGGTTAGAGATGGATTTGAGTTACCATGCTGGTGCTAGGTGTTGTGGTAAATCTCTAACCCAAAAAGGCCCCCCAAAAGAAATCACAACTCATTTAATTAGAATACAAGCTACACAAACACCTAGATTGGGTAGATCCCATATAGCTTGTTTCTCCTTCCTCCTCCTCCTCAGTTGGTCCTCTCCCTCCTCCCTCCCTTCTCGCCCAAAAACTTTTCAGTTCCATCTTCCCTCCTAATCACCAGCTCTAGTCTTTATTTGAAAAGTTAAGGTGGGGAGGAGGTTCACAAGACACCTGTATACCTGATTACTCCTTGTCTGCAGCCCCTCCCAGGAGTAAAATTAACATCAAGATACAAGACCAGGGCTATCTACAACAGCTAGGAACAGAACCAGTGTCCTCTCAAAGTCAGAACTGCTAAGCCATCTCTTCATTCTCTACTGAAACACTTCTGGTGCTCAGTAATTTCTAGAAAAATCAGTATCTCTCCCTGTCCCTCCATTTCTCTGCTGGACAGTCAACTCAGGTCCTTGAACACACAGGGCAATCACTTGGGCTCTCTCTCGCAAGGTGTTATAACCAGATGTCAGCGATCTGCTCTCACCCATTTTCTCGTCTTGGTTTGGTGACTTTTGTAACATCAGGCTCTGAACCTCCTGGATGCAGATGTCTAAGCATATCAGCGTCTTTGGATTTAACGGGTAATTTAGAAGTAGCTCGAGTTTGTGTATCTGAAAGGGAAAACAGGAGTGAAACTACACTTCCTTGCTGTGCTACAGAGCCCTACTCTGAGCTACCATAAGCCCTTATTTTCATACTGTCCAATCTTAATATAGGAATAGGGGTTGTTTCCAAAGAAAGTCTCTACACCAATTTGCTTCAAAAATGTAGAGGCTGTTCTTGACTCTGCCTCCAAATGCTGGGTTTGTAAATGTATTGTTTATAAAACAAAATCCCCAATGTTTGATTTACCTATGAGGACTCAGGAGCCAGTTGCTGTGGTGAAAGCCTGCTAGCTCAGAGAGGCAGAGAAAGCACCCAGCTGACCTTCCTATTCCACAATGTCCTAGACGGAAAAGCTCTTGCTCCACACACCCTTCGCCTCACAGACCCTCCCTTCTCTTTCCTGGCTCTTCTTAAGTTCATTCCCTGTCAACTGGTTGCTGCTGTGCCTCTTGCCCTGTCACTGACTTCACTTAACTCTTGTTTACAGAAAGCTCTTGGGTTAAATGTGTGTGCTAGGGCTGAGCCACACCACAAGAAACAGCTTTTTTCCAGTTCACAATCTCAGGGTTCACAATGTGATCAAATATCCTGCAACAAGGTGTGCACCAACACACAAAATTCACTGCTCTGTGTGCCTGATGATACACCAAATTTGACAGGCTACAGCTACGTGACTATAGAGGCAGAAGGAAAACCCAGCTGGAACCGCCCCTCTCAAGGCTCCCACATCCGTTCTCCCCAGACAACATCTAGCTGTTTTCTCTTAAGTGTTGCCTACTTTCACCAAGATGTCTTCCCAACCACTTTGACATCTTCCCAGCAGCTAGAGAAATATCAGGTATATGACCAATGCTCAGGAATCAACTGCAAGTGGAATAAAAGGAACACGTCAGCTACAGTCTGTTTCGCTGCCCTGTACATATAAAATCTTTCCTCTCTTTCCTACAACAGGCTCTTGCCCTTCCAGTTCTTGTCCTTGACTGACTCCTTGTTAAGAGATTCCTACTTGGCCCTCCTGCTGATCTCCTTACTGGGCCAGACCAAGTAAGCCATTTCCACATACATGGTCTGACATTTACATGTCATAGCACCTGCCAGGACCCAACCCCTAAGCTGTTCTATTTCTTTCCAGCTCAGAAGTTTTTAGATTATACTAGCTCCACTTTCGTCACTGTAAAATGGCTCCTTTAAACTGGATGTAGATTACAAGGCATAATAATTAAGTTGAAGAAATGAGGTATAAAGTGCTGAATCATATTGTAGAGCACTTTGTATTTAATAAAAAATTTATCCAAATAACTTGTCGCACATTAATTTGGAGCAAATAAACTTCATCAACTTAACACATTTTGTTTACAGGTACAATTTACAGGACATTAAGACTGTAGTTTCAATATTCCTAACACTATGCAATTATTAAATGGGTTCTTTCGAGGTATTTGTCAGAAGAAAGAACTAACTTTGTGGTATTACCTTGTCAAGTCAAGAAGTACTAAATTAAATATAATAACATATCTGGTCCATGTAATACGAGTTCATAATAAATTGAAAAATAATTCATTAATTGCAATCAGCTCCAACAATCTGTATCTGCTGAACCCTGAAGACTATACCATAGAGAAAGTCAGTAGAACTTAAGATGGTCTCCTAAAAAAGAGAGCCGCTAAGGAGAATTAGATGGCTGGTGTAAGAGAAGAGAAGAAAGTTTGCCAAACTTATTCAACCCCCTCCCCCCAGGGTCTAACTGCACATCCCTGGCCTGCAGCTCACTACACTGACACGTCGGCCTGGAGCACACGTGTATCCTCTTTCCTAGGTATCTAGAGTGCTGGGATGACAGACGTGCACCACACCCTCCCTTCTTTCCTAGCTTTGTTTTTTCTTTGTTGGTAGAGACACCTGAAAACCTTACTTGTGATCATGAAGCCGGGACAGGGATTGCAAGCAGCGAGGTGAGAGCCTGGGTTTCGTTAGGAAGGCTGGTCACTGCCAGCTATCCAGGGCACTGTGAGGAAGGGGAGGTGTGGGGGGTGGGGAGCAACAGCAGAGTTCTGCAGAGTCCTGGTTCCACTCCTTAAGCAATACTTCTGCTGATGCCACTAGGAGATTTTTGAGGAACCCAGGGCAAAGAGAATAACCCTTTAAACACACACACACGCACGCACACAGAGCTATTCCTAAACAACAACCAACAATTTGGATCTAACTGGTAAACGCAGAAGGGGGCTGGGTCAGGAGTAGGAACAGGGACTCTTACACAGCCTAGTTGGGGGTGAGGAGCAGGAGGATGTCAGAGCTAACCAAACACCGCCCGGACATACAGATTTCGACCCTCTTACTCCTAGCATAGTCCATAGAGCCCCGGCTGGTAGCAGTGTGGACACTCACCTGAGGGCAAGCCGCAGCTCGGCATCGAGTGCGGCTGTGCGTCGCACACCGTCTTAGCACTGGCCATCGTAGCCGGGTGGCTTGGCTGGACCCTAGAAGTGCAAGGCAGATATTAGCAGCGTCGGAGCCCCGCCACGCCAGCCCGCCCGTCCTTCCGCCCGCACACATCCCAGC
The DNA here is from genome assembly GCA_036184795.1 of Tokudaia tokunoshimensis. Lineage (NCBI taxonomy): Eukaryota > Metazoa > Chordata > Mammalia > Rodentia > Muridae > Tokudaia > Tokudaia tokunoshimensis. The sequence continues at coordinate 93,519,650 of BTHU01000004.1, read as the reverse complement.
CTCGGGCCCGCAGAGCCTAACCCCGGTGCTGGCTGATCCCATCCGCCTTTCACCCCGCTCCCTTTCAAATGCTGCTCCGCAGCAACTGCCCAGTCTTCCGTAGAGTCTGCGGCCGCGCTTTCAAAAGGAAACTTCCGGGAGCCGGGCGGGAAGGGGCGCGGCTCCGAGTCTGTAGGCGGCCCTGTTGTACGGAAGACTGTCTCCTGTGCCTCGGCCTCGGGAGCCGCCATGGTGTACGGAAGGTTCGAGCAGTGTTGCTCCAACCTGCTGGTCAAGGCCGGGCCAGGGACTAGTGAGTCCAGTTGTCACTGTCACATTCCAGCCTGAAGACAGAAACGTGAACTCGCCAAGCGTCAAGTCACAATCCTCTTTATTTGGTCTGTGATTGTTAAGGATCCTGCCAGGAATACAGGTGATCTGAATAGAAACGACCAGATACCAGGTGAAGAGCAGGAGAGTCTACTTGAAGGACACCAGTGGACTGAAATAGTTAATGTGCCAAAAAAAAAAAAAACCCGCATTCGGACTTAATTACAAATTAAAGTTACTCATACAAAACAGGACAGATCTTCTATTGTCACATTAAAAGCACTAATACCAAAGGAGCAGCGTAGCCTGGTGCTGGACACTTCAGAGGGTGGATGGAGTAAGGAGAGCAAATATCAGAACTGACTTTAGCTCTGCCCTCTTGGAGTTTATAATCTAGAAAAGACACTAAACAGATAACTGCAAGTACACATTTACCATCCATGGGAAGACAATGAAGGGGGGAAAAGGTGCTACAAGAGAGAAAAGCAAAGAACCAACATAAATCGGAAAGACTGAGGTCCTAGTGGTCCACAGCTGTAATTCTTGCCCTCAGGAGGCTGCTGCTGGGGAATTGCCCTGTCTTTGAGGTCAGCCTAGGCTACATAGTGAATTCCCGCCCAGTCGGAGTTACAGAACAGCAAAACCTTGTTTAAATAAATAAGATTTAGGTGTGTTTGATTCAGGAAAGATAAGGGGTTGTTAATCTCGGGAACAATGAAAAGTGCAAAGTTCTAAGGTAGAAATGGATCTCTCTCTCTCTCTCTCTCTCTCTCTCTCTCTCTCTCTCTCTCTATCTCTATCTCTCTCCCTCTCTCCTGGTGACAATTCTGGCATTTTGATTCCTTTTAAAAACACAGAAATATTATAAGAATATGTTTTTGTTTTAATCCCAGGTGTGGATATGAGGCTGCTTCAGACTGTCCGCATCGGCTGACTATAATTTGCCTTGTGTTCTAGCAGGGTGCAATTGTGTTATGTTTGGAATTTTGGGAACTTTTCAGAAGGTATATAAATGCTAGGGCCCTGAAACTTGGTGTGGGTTGTTGGTTGGTTGCTGTTGGCTATGGTTGGTCACACTTTAAGTAGTCGTGTGCAAAGAAGAAAGAACAAGAAGAAAGTAGATACCCTGATGGTGAAGATCAAACTTGCCCCAAGGAATTCAATGCACCTAAGCAGCAGGAAGTGGTCTAAAGATAACATCGCCCCCTTTCTCCTCTAGCCTTTTCTCTCCTATCTAGTGTTAGGGGGTTGAAAGGGTGGAGAGGGTGAAAGAAGAACCCACACAGTAACCAAAGACAGATATCTCCCTCTCCCTCTCCTCCCTCTCCCTCTCCTCCTTCTCTCTCTCTCCCTCCCTCTCCTCCTTCTCCCTCTCTCCTTCCCTCTCTCTTTCCATCTCCCTCTCCCCCCCTTCTATCCTCCACCTCCTCTCTCCTTTTTCTCTCTTCTATCTTGACAGGCTCTCACTGTGTAATCCTGGCTGTCATCCTGAATTCACTACATAGACCAGGCTAACCTTGAACTCACAAAGATCCACCTGTGAATTACCTACCTATGATCTATCACAGAGATATACCCCTACCTTAGCAGTACTGGGATTAAAGTCATGGACCAGACATTTTTTTTTCTTGTTAGAGCCCTTAAAGTCATTTTCTTCCTATTTTTTGGTAACCATTTGGAATTTTCTATGCCTGCCTCAGTACCCAAATAATGACACTGAGACTTATTTATTTATGAATTAATGCCTAAGTGATGGGAGTTGGTCTGGTGCTGCTATGTATTCAAATGCTAAATACTGGCCCCAAGATGTGGTTACCCACAATGAGCAGTTCCTTACATACACAAACTATTTGTTGAATGAAAATGGCTACAACCAATTACTGGGGTGTCTAGAAGCAGACAGAATTTTAGTTACTGGACTGGGGATTGCAGGGACGATGAGGAAGGAGAGGGAAGGAGAGTGAGGGAGGAAGAAGACGGATAGAACAGGAGGTCTCCATTAGATATGATGGATCAGGAGCATGTGTTCAAGTAAAATGGACCCTGAGGATAGTTTAATATTGAGTTTGGGCTACACCACTTTGGTTCCTGGCACATGGCACCCATGCACCTGCCTACCTGCCCAGGAACTATCTGAATTCTTGAATGGAAGATACACACACACACACACACACACACACACACACCCACACACACACCAGTTAATTTTAAAATGCCTTGGCTACTCAAAGCCTGGGCACTTCTAATCCTAATCCTCTGCCCTAGGCCCAATTGGGGAAGTGGCCAGTGGCCACTTACCCAAAATCCCACATGGCTGGCTGGCTTTATCTCCTGCAGCTCCTACGACCATCCGTCTCCCACCACTTCACCGTGATTTCTTCTCCCCCCCCCACCTCCCCGCATTCTAGCCCTCAAAACTCTAAAGGTCTCGCCCTGTCTCCCTTTGCCCAGTCATCAGATGCTGGCATCTATTGATTGATCAAAAACCACATGGGGACAAGGACCTTTAGCTTTTGGGCATGCAGATTCCCAACTGAATCAAAGCATTAGGACCAAAATCCAACAGAATAGATAGGCTGGTGGAGCAGAAATAACCCAGGAAGTCACAAACGGCAAGTATTTGGGGAGCACAGCTGGGGATGTAGACAATCTAGCATATAGGAAAATAAATTAGGGGTAATCCCCTAAGAATTGCACAAAAACTATTATAAATAAATCATAGTCTGAGTTTCATTAATTTGGAAGCAAGATGGGGATAGAAATAATTTAATAATTTATATTTGGAGCATCTTATGTGGGGTATAGAAGGACCCAAACAAGCTGAGGGAAGTTACTGGGTGGGGGCACTAACCCTCCCCACAAAACGAAGCAGCTTCTAGCTCTAACTCTGTCATTTTAATACTAAAAGGCTAGATGCAGCTGCTAAAAAAGAAAAAAGAAAAGCCAACCAACCAACCAACAACAACAACCTCTAACAATCACATACAGCCAGTACTCCAAAAGGCATAGGAAGGCCTCTCTCGGAAAGAAATGTCTCAGTGCTCTTCCCTGGGCTGCAGCACAACCAGCAGCTGCGAACTGGAGCCTCAGGCGCTCCCTGTGTGTGGCAATGCTCCTATGTGAGGTAGTGCTCCACTGGGTCCCTCAGCCCCAGATACTGCAGCCCACGGGAAACCAGAGCATGCCTGCAGGAAAAGCATAGGACCGTGCAGAGGCCTGGCTGCAGAGAGGCCTGGCACAAGGCCAAAAATCAACAGCCCTGCGTGGCACGTGGACCTGGGACAGGTGGTGGAAAGCAAGTCAACCCAAAGATAGGACACAAAGCACAGAGACTGTGGTTTCTCCAGTCAAAGGACAAAATGTCCCTTTCTCTGTAAACGGAGAGGCTGGGGCAGAGAACTACCCCGCAGTACAATGTGATAGCTAAATAAAAAAGTTTTTCTATGTTAAAAATAAAAAGACACAATGTCACAGGACATCTGGATTATGTATAATTTTGCTATACTTACCAGCATAAAAATAATTAGTTTTACAATAACGATTACAATTTTATATATCCTTTTTAAGAGAGACTAAGTCAGACCTAGATAAGAAGACTGAAAAATGGCATGCTAGGTTAGAGGCCTTAAACCAGGATTAGAGGATCTGGAAACTACAATAACACCAAAACAGGTAGTTCCAAATAAAAAGAAGCCACAGGGTTCTCAAAAATTAGAATGGCAACCCATAGAGACACTAGAGAAAAAGGCTTCAACTATATCAACATGGTCAGACCAGATATTATATTTATATTGTCAAGGATCAATTACTAAGTAAAAGTATGTATGCTGAATTAAAAATCAAGATTTTATTTATTGATGCTACCTTGAAACAATGTCAAACAATGTATATATTTTATTTTGTAGAGTCAGAAAAGTTTAAATATGTGTGTGTGTGTGTGTGTATGTGTGTATGTATTAATGCATCATACTACTGGTACATATTCAGAATTCCAATGAGTTTCTGCCTTGAATTCTGAGAAAGATGATTCTGAAATTACACATTATTAGAGATAATGGCTGTGTTGGAGATTCCTTTTCAGATTAAAGCTAATGATGCTCAGATGTATGCATCCATTAGAATACAACAATTTTATAGACATTATGGCATAATGCCTTTTCCAGGTATAGTTTACAGTCCTACAGATCAAGCCAGCATGGAGAGATCTAACAAAAACTTAAGGTAGGTGCTCATAGAACAAAAGGAAGTAAAATATCTCCCAGGGATAGTTTAAATGATATTCTGTTGGCATTAATTTTTTTTTTTCGAGACAGGGTTTCTCTGTGTAGCCCTGGCTGTCCTGGAACTCACTCTGTAGACCAGGCTGGCCTCGAACTCAGAGATCCGCCTGCCTCTGCCTCCCAAGTGCTGGGATTAAAGGCGTGCGCCACCACCACCCGGCCAGCATTAAATATTTTAAAAATAAAAAAAAACCAATAACACAGCTGTTAAAAACACTGAATTTTATAAAGGACATATGGATTAGATAGGCCTATAGAAATCCTAATTACTGAATGGAAAATAGGAAGTATGTGGCATTTGGGAGATTTTACATATGTTCACAGAGAAAAGGAGAAACTATGGATTCCCTCCAAGTGTATAAAAGTCAAATATGACAGAGGAAGACCCTCTGAATGTCTTGACTACAGACAGGAAAAATGAAATAAAAAGGACCAATACAGATATTGTATATGCTGATCCGTCTATATGGGAACAGCTCTGAAACTGGCTAAGACATGACTACTATACTAACTACGAAATCTTCAGGATTTAGCAAACAATCTCTAAAGACAGATGTCCACTTGCTGAAACAAAGATCAAAAAGAGAAAAAAAAACTTCATTAACTGATCTGTGCACCTTGCACTCTCCATGCATATGTTAATACAGAACTGTACATTATTTGTGAGAGCTATTTTCGCAGAAATTATTGCACTAACAAGGTCCATCCTGGGGAATGCTGAGACACCTGATCCTATCTCAGCCTGCCTCAATGTTGTTTCCTCAAAAGACTTGCTTCCAGGACAGCTTCAAGGAAGCTGTTGACCCCAGATGACTTCAGTTTATCCAGCCTTATAGACTGATACAGTCAGGCTTTCACTTAAGCCTGAATTTGATCAGCATACAGAGACTGGGTAACTACAACTACAGCTGGAGACAGCTAGCTTTCTTAAGACTATGATCGAAATTTTTTGGGAGTCCCCCAAAATGAAATACTATGCCCCAAATCAGCAGGAATCAATTTTAAGAGAACAACCTCCCATTCCCTTAAGGCAAGATTGAAGTGGAAACTTAAGGGTTCTTTGTAAAGTCAGTTGGATGGTGTTTTGCTGGGGCAAACACATGAAGGAATGTTTCATTAAAGTGGACACAGGTGAAAGGCTAAGGCAGACTGGTGAAGGAACATTTTGCTGAAGCGACACAGGAAAGAGGATGTTCTGCTAAAGTAAGCATGTGAAAGGACATGTGATGACAGATCCTTTGCTAAGAACACGCAAAGGTCCACCTTACATTGTGTAGTTGAGCTATATTTGTCGAGACAGTATAGAGACTTTTGGTGGTGTGCTGCAGTTCGTTGCTTCTTCCAAGGACTTGGGCTGATTGGCAGAGTGATGTCAGCTGAGACAGGTGCACGTGTGGAGGCAAGACATGTGGAGGACATGTGATGTTTGGAGGGCATAAATAGGACTCAACCAACATTGATGGAGGTGAACTAGGCTTGCAAGCTTGTGGGTCTCACGTCTTCACATCTTCGCTAATCTTCACTTTGCTGAGAGAGCTGAGAACTTCTGGTGTTCCTCCGTGTCCCTCCTGCTGACAGGAGCTGAGGCTGAGGCCTGGCTGTCTCTGCTCGGTAGTGCCACCACTGCTGATTCCTGTTTGTTGTCCCAATTACCAAACTAGGCTGCTGGTGTATCTGTGACATGTTTACTAGTGGATAGAGCTGCCACTGCTAACCTGTGAACTAAACTGCCAATTTTCTGAAAACACAGACGGGAGTTGCTCCAAAGAATCTTTCTAAACAGGATACGTTCCTGTATCTTTTATTTCCTACTATCTCTGGTGAGTGGTGGGCTAAAAGGAAGGTTAAAGCATTTAAGAACCATCAATGAAAATAGGATTTATAAAAATTAAAGTTACAGCTTACACCATGGCATCTTCTCCTCTCTCCACCTTCTTCCCTCTCCACGGTCTCCTCTGCACTAAGCCCAGGAAACTTAAACCCCGCCAATGAGTCTTTGCCCAGCTCTTGGCTATCTGCGTCTTTATTTACCAATCAGGGATAACTTGGGGGACAAAGTCTATGGTCTATGTGTGGACTCTGGGAGCAACCAGTATAAATGTAGCAGATCATTTAAAACTTATCCCCAACTAGCTTACAAATAAATGAGACTCAGACTATGATCATTTTATTTGACAATTACTGGGGAGTAACCCCTAATCTAACTTCCAGCCTGGCTATCTCCCCAGCAGTGTACCCCAGATGGGCATATGCCTCATGGTCATCTCCCCTCAGGGTGGCTTCCTCCTCTCCTCTCATTCTTCCTTTTCCTCCTCCTCATCTCTCCTCTTTCTTCTCTACCCTCAACCAGGTAACTCCTAACCTGTAGAGAGTCATATTGAAGTGCTTTATCACATGGCAGCTATCATTCAGCTCCAGACTCCAGTGAGCTACACCTCCCTCGAACCTGGCGGAGCTGGCAGAGCTCCAGAGCTCCGGGAACAAGCCTTTCGTCACACCTCAGCCTCCCGCAGAGCAACAGACCCTATGGGGTCAACTTCCTCGAGGAACTGTGGAGCCAATGGCCTGCTGAGAAGCACTGAAAAGACTCTGCAACCCTGGGAGGGAGGGTCACGCCCACAGTGCATATATTGTCACTCTTATCCCCTAAGTAAAGAGAGATTTTGTACAGCCATGCACTAATGTCTCTGTGTGTTCTTTTTCTCTTGACCCTCCATCATTTCATTCCTCAGCTCTTCGTCAACGGAAAACCCACTCGTGTGCAATTCCCGGGAAGCTTCACTAACCCACCTATCTCTAATCCCTCTAGAAATTGGCTATAGCCAATTTTATTTAGCCAATAGTTTTAAAACAAGGAACAAGGTTTGCACAACAAATGCCTGTAAATAAGAGAATTTGCTCATAGGCTTAGACCTTCTGGTACAGAATTTAGCATTGCAATACATAGCAACAGACCAAACGTCAACAGAATCAATGCCAGAGCCTTGTTCCACTGTCTTGGGGTCATATTTATATTCTTTTTAAACATTATTTGTCCTGTCATGTCTGCTTCAGCAAGACATCCTTTTACCTGTGTCTGCTTCAGTGAAACATCACATGACATAACTGAGTCTCCAAAGAAACCAGAAATTTCAGCTTCCAGAAAAACATTACATGACACAACTGAGTTGTTAAGAAACCAGACATTTCCACTTCAGAAAATGGCATTTAAAGATGTCTTATCAATTTAAGCTTCTTTTTGGACAAGGAGGCAGGTCTGCTCCTGGGAGTACTCCCATTTCTACTTCAAAGATGATGATGAGCGTCAGAAAACCTCCTTACTGAGTTTTCTTCAAAGGTGGCAAGCTGCCACTGTGCAAAAGATGCCCTTGCTTTAACTACAGACTGTAGCGAAGAGCCAGGGGTTTCCCCCTGTCATGTCTGATTCATATCACTCTGGAAGGTGTCCAAAGCCTTTTCTCCTTTCCTGCCAACACAAATACAGAGCCTCTCTACCAAAATAATATGTCCTTGGTCCAGTCACCGGAAATCATTAAAGGTATAGCTTGACCTCTCTCCCAGAGGAATTTTAAAATCATAAATACCACTAAACTTATAATCATCTTCATTTTGATCATTAAAATAGCTCAAAGCAATTTAAACAATCTAAACAAATATTATTCATTGAGATAGTACTCCTCTACTATCTCCTGTTTTTTGTTTGCTTGTTTTGTTGTTGTTTTTTTACACAATTAATTTTTAATAGTGAGATCAAGACCTAAGTTTCTACTGTCTGAGATAGGTTAGGCTCTGTACCCCTTGCAGGGACCTTCAGTGTTTGGACATGCAGATTCCCAATTTTGGGGGCAGAATTAAGAGAAAGTATTAGAACCAATTCCTAACAGAGAGAATGTGTAGAAGACAAAATAACTAAAATACAAGCCATCTTTGGATCTAAATGATCCACGTGTGAATCTTGTAATTTTTTTTCTACCAGAGCCAATTCTCTGTCATCTGATATTTTTCTTGAACTCTTTAAGTCATTATAAGGTCTGAGATAAATTGCTTAGCTCTTGAGTAGTTTATCTAATTATAAGCCTTAGCCAATTAATATCTTTCAACAAGCTTTGAAAAACACTGAGTTCATAATTGATCTCTCCTGATTTGTATTTTCTGTGGTTGAATCTTTTGTAGAACTATCTTATATCCTAGATAATTAATAGAATCTTTGTAGTTTTTCAGGAGCAATTTGTAATCCCCAGCAAGACAAAATTCTCTTTACTTCATCAAACAATTTTCCTAAGGTATTTGTATCTTAATCAACCACCAAAATATGATTCCTATGCTGGTAAATTATGGATTGAGGAAACTGCTTATGAATTATATTTAATGGTTGTTATGCAAAATATTGACAAAAGGTAGAACTATTTAACATTCCTTGTGGCAAGACCCTCCCATGGTACCTTTTAACAGGTTTGTAGTTATTTTAAATAGGTATCAAGCAAGCAAACCTCTCCCTGTCATGCTCATGCAAAGGGATTGTGAAAGAGCAATCTTCTAAATCAATCACTATAATTGGCCATGCCATTAGGTAACAAGGAAGGCAACTGGCTTCCAGGTTGTAAAGAGCCCATTGGATGAATGATTTTATTGATTGCTCTCAGATCTGTTAACATCCTCTATTTTCCAGATTTCTTTTTAATAGGAGAGTTCCAAGGGCTTGTGGACTCTTCTATACGTTGAGCCTCCAGCTGCTCTTGGACTAGCTTTTCTAGTGTCAGTAAGTTTCCATGCATCATAGGCCATTGTTCTACCCAAATAGGTTTGTCAGATTGTCACTTGAGTGTTAGGACAGCTGATGATTTATCAGTTGTGGCTTCTCAATATAAAGCTGAAGAGTCTTTTGTATCCTGCTTATAGATAGCTTTGTCAATCTGCAACTGCTTCAACAGCATTTTAAAAAATTAAAATTTCCATATTAAGAACTTCTTTTTTGTAGCCTGTTTCTTATTTCTTTTTTAAAAATATATATTTCTTTATTTTGTGTATATGAGTACACTGTAGCTCATCTTCAGACTGTAGCTGTCTTCAGACACACTAGAAGAGGTCATTGGATCCCATTGCAGATGGTTGTGAGCCACCATGTGTTTGCTGGAATTGAACTCAGGGCCTCTGGAGGAGCTGTCAGTGTTCTTAACCACTGAGCCATCTTTCTAATCCTTTACAGCCTGTTTCTAAAGTTGGAGGAATGCAAATCTGTGCCTCCCACTGTTGCAATAGATTTCTTCTCTATAGATTCGTGGCTATATTAACCACATATGGCCTTAATTTTCCTGACTAACCTTTTGGTCCTATGCATTTAATCCATTTTAGATTTTTTTTAACCTGAGGCAATGTCCCAATTCCTAGAAGCTGTATTGATACCCTTTGAAGTGGCCAAGTTTGATTCCAGGAATCTTGTTGTTACATCTGCTCCTTTATTCACTAAGCCTTCAATCTCAATTCCATGTAACTGTAATTTTAACTTTGGTCTCTTATCATTTAAAGCAGTTTGCCAAATTATCTGTTTTTTTTTTTTTTTGGTATCTTTAGAATATCTTATTTTATCCATAGGTGCTGCTCTATCTCTATTAAATGGTTTTTAACATTTTGAGCAGCTCTGTTTGTCCTATCAGGCTTTGATTTTTCTATTTGTTTTTCAGAACAGTCTTTCCTTGGTGGACAGGAAACAGATGAATGGTTCATGTTGTTTTTTGGGGCCTTGAGCAAGGCACCTTCGTCTGTTTTCCAATCTTAAGGAATTGCTTCAAATATCTTTGGATGACCTACATTCATGAGCCATATTACTGTTCCTTCCACATCTTCTACATTTTACAGGAAGATTTCTTCCAGATTATTATTATAGAATTTATCCTTATGATCTGTTTGTCTACAGTCCTTTAGGGAATTACCCAATTCTTTATAGCCACAGTAATGAGCATTTTGTGTTTTTATGTCTTCTGTAATTATTTGTCCAATCACAACTGAATTGTGAGCATTAGATTCCATTCCACAGAAGTTTTAATCCATTCATAAAGACTGCGCTGGTCTTTAAAGGTCTCATAGTCTTTTTGCATTCAGCATTAGCATTCTCAAAAGCTAGAGATTCAATTAAACTTTCTCTAGCAGTTGGATCTGACATTGCTTTATTTAGAGCTGAAGTCAATCTTTGTAAAAAGTCGGTGAAAGATTCATTGAACCCTGGGTTTTCTTTGTAAATGATTCAGATCATCCCCGTTGTTCAACCTCGTCTCAAGCATTTAAAACTATTATACGACATTGTTCTAGAATGGCATCACCAAGGGCAATCTGTGTTCTCAATTCAAAATTCGGACCTTCGCCTAATAATTGATCCTTGACAACATCAATGCCCCTTGTCCTATTTCATTGCTTCATAACTGAAGTCTTGTGTCTTCACCATGTTAGCCATTGTAGTTGAGGGCCAGATTCTAAGATGACTGTCATCAAATCTCTCTAATCTGTTGGAATTATATGATTTTGAGTGGCCCAGTTATTAAATATCTATTTTACATATGGCAAATGTAACCTGTGGGTCATTATTGCTTCCTTTAATCCCTTTAAGTCATGGGCCTCTATAGGCTGCCACCTGAATTCTTGATAACATTGTGGATTTCTCTCATCTCCGTCTAATTACCTTAGCATGCTGATTTTAGGTTTTTAAACCGATATAGATTGTCTTTGTGCAGTCTTGTCACAGTGTGGTGCTGGAGGCTTTGGATTGGATTTATCTGAAATTTCTTCATGATTCAAAGGATTGTCTAAATTTTGTTCTTTTGTTTGTAATGTTGCAAAGATTTTTTCAGTCCTTTCCTTATCTAAGCCTGTTTTCTTCTGATTGCTCTTTAAAAGAATATATAAATTTGCAAGCATTATTGAAAAAGTAATAATTATTTGTGTCATTGGGTTTTTCCTCCATTTTTAACACAGAAAGTATTTTCTTTTTAGTTTTACTTTACTCTCTTTTTAAAGGACTTCCCACGTATCCTAGCAAGTCTGGTGTCTTTTATCTTTTTTCAGCTGTCTCCACATGTTTGCGGCTGGCAACCGTCGCGTCTCTCTGCAGTTCAGCTAGCACTTTTGCAGGCTGCTGGCTCTGCTTTCCCCAGGTTGGTCACTTTCTCCAGTGGACTCTGGGCAGCTGCAGGCTTTCACCCACTGGCCTGCCCAAGGGCCCTGCCACACTAGGCTGGGCCTGACTCTGGGAAGGTGGCTCAGGGATGCAGTGTGCCTGCTGTCTGATCTGGCTCCAGGCCTCCACTCACAGAGTAATAAGACACCCAAGCCTCATTGCTCCTTGGGAGCTCTTAAGCAGCTACTCCTCTTGGCCAGGGAGCACAGGCTGCCCCAGCTCTGGACAGCCGCAGGCTTTTCCAGCAGGCATAGGGTGTAATCTGGTTTCCTGTGGGCCACAGCTCTTGAGAGCTAATGGACCCAGCTAAGCATTGCTCAGTCCCTCTGGTGTGCCTGGGAAGTGCACCAAGACTCTTGTTTGCTCTCTTAAAAGGACCATCTTCTCCTGGCTAGGAAACTGCTCTGGAAGTGTTTGTTCCCCACCTTTCCACTCCGGGCTTTTTCTTAAGCTCTAAGCTTATGAGCCCTTATGTTGGATATCATCTGTAATCATTTGGGCTTTTCTATGCCCACCCCAGCTCTGGAACAATGACACGGAGGCTTATTTATTTATAAATGAATGCCTAAGCCTTGCTAGACTTGCTCTCCAATCCAAATAGTTCTTAACTTATTTTAACCCATTTATATTAATCTATGTTCTATCATATAGCTGGTTATCTCTCCTCATTTTCGTATGTCTGACTTCCTCTGATTCAGGTATGGGGAATCCTAGAGTTCCTATCTCTCCTGGAACTCCCACCTTCCCTGATAGACCATCAGCTTTTTATGTTATCCAATCATAGGGTGTGCTTATAAACATTATCCCTACATCTTTTATTTTATGTATGAATGTTTTGCCTGTGTCAGAGGCCAGATGAGAGCGTTGGCTCCCTAGGAACTGGGGTTACAGACACAGATGTCAGCCACTAGGTAGATTCTGAGAATTGAATCCTGGTCCTGTACACGAGCAGCAAGTGCTCATACCTGCTGGGCCAGCTCTCCAACCCATTGTTAGTATTCTTTAAACAAGATAATGGCAATAAAACTGGGGATGTGACTCAGCAGAGTGCTTGCCAAGTATACAGGAATACACAAACCCCAGGCTTGATCCCCAGAACTGCATAAAGCTGGGTATGATGCCCATACCTGTAATCCCAGCTCTCAGGAGATAAGGGAGGGAAGGAATTCAAGGTCAGTCTCAGTTTCAAGTCAGTTTCAGGCTAGCTTGGGCTATCTATGTAAGACCCTGTTTCAAATTTTTTTTACAAAAATATATCAATGATGCACATGTTATTTATATTGTATTAGGTATTATAAGCAACCTCAAGACGATTTAAAGTGTATAGGAGGATATATGTCAATTATATGCAAATACTCCACCATTTTACACATGGAATTTGAGTATTCTGGGTTTTGGATCCTGTGGACTTCTGTGACCAGCCTACAGTAGGTTCTTAGAGGTGACTAGACTCTTGGGAGTTATTGGTATACAAATGTATTAAAGTTATCATACTTGGTGAGATTGTCGGAAGGAGTACATAGGGAGTCTTGAAGCTTACAGCAGGGACTCTAGCATTTAGAAGTTGTGATGATAAGTAGATCACTGTCAAGAAACCTGATAAGGAAGTGCAAGACACAGGAGCCAAGGACGAAGTGGTAAATATTTATGGAAAGAATGATCAATATTGGGAAATGATGGAAATAAAAGGGCTTTCAAGGTCAAGGTCTTCAGGGTAAAGAGGTCATAGCCAGACTGCAAAACCCTGTCAAAGAGGGCGGGGATTTGAGCAATGGTGCTGGACCTGCCCAGTATGTGTGAGCCCCTAAATTCAATCCTATTTCCTTTAATCTTACTACTGATAAAATTAGTAAGATTTAAAAAAAAAAAGAGTAAGCTAAGCCAGGCAGCAATGGTGAACATGTGTAATCCCAGCACTCAGGAGGGAGAAGCAAGCAGATCTCTATGAGTTTGAAGCCAGCCTGGTCTATCTACAGATCCAGAACTATTGCTCAGAGAAACCCTGACATGAAAGAAAAAGAAAAACCAACAAAACCAACCAACTAACAACAACAACAGATCAAGCTAGATGAGACCTAAAAGAATCCATTTAACTTAGTAAACACAAGTTATGGAGAGTCTAGCAAGAGAAACTGGTTGGTAGAGACGCTGGGGTGAAAGCCACAGTAGAGACTGACAGTGAAAGAGGAAGAAGTGAGAGTCAGGAAATGGAGACTAGAAACGGAGGATGAGCTGAGGTACCAGTGCACATGTGTGGTGACAGGACCACAGCAGTTTAGGCAGGAGCAGCATGCTTTGAGGGGGAGGTGGGATAGTCAAAGAGCAAGGGGAAGGAAGGTGGATCTAGAGTAACATCTGCACACTGTTTTCTTCATGTGTGACCACAAAATGACAGAGCTGCTGGTTTCCTTTTGTTTGCTTTTGATGCAGGGCTTCATATAGCCTAGACCGGCCTTGAACATATGATCCTACTGCCTCTACCACCCATGTACTGGTATTAAAATCATATGGGACTATATCCTGACCCAAAACAAGCTTTAAAAATGATAAACTAGCAGTGTCTGGTGACCCGTACCTGTAAACCTATCCCAGAGGATGACTTCATGGTCAAGGTGAATCTTGGCTGCATAATGAATTCTAGGCCAGTGTCTTAAGGATTTCTGTTGCTGTGATGAAATACCATGACCCAAAACAACTTGAGTGAAAGTGTTTATTTCAATTATACTTCCATATTACATCATCATTGAAGGCAGTCAGGACAGGAACTCAAGGTACGGTAGGAACCAGGAGATGAAAGATGCAGAGGCCATGGAGGAACGCTGTTCCCACAGGGGCACTCCCCCATCGATCACGAAGAAAATGCTCTACAGACTTGTCTATAGTCTGATCTTATGGAGGCATTTTCTCAGTGAGGTGCCTTCCTCTCAGGTGACTCTAGCGTGTGTGAAGGTGATGTAAAAGCTAGTCCAACAGCCAGACTGGACTAAGGAAGAGTCCTTGTCTAATTGTAAAGGCCAGTGAGCTGGCTCAGTGAGCAAAGACACTTGCTGAAATCCTGGTGACTTGATTTGTATTACGGAGAATTACTGCCATGGCCCCTTCTCCAACACAGGTTATTACATATGCATTCCCACAAACCATAAATAAACAAAGTAAGAGTTACT